>CM064506.1:35981151-36642423 GCA_032716605.1 Paralithodes platypus
GATATGTCTATCGCAATAGAGAAGGTTTTAACAAAGTCCCGAAAGGAGCATGATCAAGAGTTACTACTTACTAAGATAAGAAAGAAGATCACCAGTAAAGCGGCTGTTAAGGAAACCATACTGGTGATCTGAAAGTAGATTATGGGACGATTGATGCTTAAGAATAGTTTAACTCATAAACTGCGTACTTATGGTAGTTCAAACCCTCCCGCCAAGCGAAGGTATTTGGTTCTATTCTGACGAAAATCGTTATTTATAACATATATATAATTATTACTTATACATATGTGCCTATTTTGCTTTTAATATGAACATTTAAGAACAGTTAAAGAAGTGAGAATAGCATTTGGAGGATGAAAAAGACGTATTATTGCCACAAGGTCGTATCATGAGGTGAGAATTGGGGGGAAGTATAACCACCCTCTCTGAGCTGTAGAGCGGCACTGACGGGTCTAAGTAGAAGTCTCTGTGTTGCAAGGATCTCGAGCTGACTCACCCGTGTTAAAGAGACCGGGAGGGGGAAATTCGCACCAAAAATTACCCGATAAATGGGGGAATAAGAAAAAAATAGATGATAATTGAGGAGGAGGGAAAAGGGGGGGAAGGGGGGAGGGTTGGGACACATATGTAGAAGTGGTAGCAAGTAATGGAAGGGAATTATCTCACCTAATCACAAATTGCTTTGTTTTGAGTGCCACTGGGGTGTTTTCTAAGGGTTCTTTTATGCTCTGGATCTATTGAGAATGGTAGTACGTCCTAGCATGTTTCACATGCTCGCACACAGTCAGGGGACATCCTGACGATGTATACAGACTAAACACACATAACAAAGCCACTCCAACAGATTCCTCTCTCTCCAACACCCCTTCTCCCCTCTCTACACTCTTCAGAAAAATAAGAAAAGTAGAACGTAGATACGAGGTGCCGTTGTAAAGGCTTATCCCTCAATACTTCATCTGATCTGATCTGATATTGAGGACAGTCGCCGTTTTTGGGTTAACACTTACGCTGCGGGCATATTTGGGCTATTTAGGGCATATTCAGGCACTCCTGAATGATTAATCAAGTGTCTGCATGGAATGAAATGTATTCAGCCAAAAACTAGACGAAAATAGCTTCAAAATGACACTAGAATGAGCTTCGTAGCTCGCCGGGTTCACCTGCAGCGCTACCATAGACATTGGGGAAAACTCGCTATTTATTAGCAATGTAGCACTTTTTTGCCTTTGGCAGCACTGCTGAGACCAGGGGCTGGGGTCTCAGTGCATTGACGGATGTGCAGGCGATCGGAGGTGGGTCCCTCACGCTCCCGCTCACTGACACTCGATTTCTACGGCTTTAACAGGCTTTAAAAGCCTGTAAATTGCTGTAAATTGCCATGGCATTCCAGAACGTCTCCCGCAGGGAAAGAGTTGATAAACTTAAGATATGCAAAAAATTAGAGCAATTGGACAATAGTTGGACGGTTGAGTGGTCACCCTTCTCTTCGACAAATTGAATGAGAACAACCTTCCAGCAAGAAGGAAAGATTTTAGAAAAAAAGACAGATGACAGAGTTTGCCTAGACAGGGAGTCAGCACGGAAGAACAGTTTTTGAGAACAACAGAAGGAACACCATCCATTCCGTACGCCTTCTTAGTATTTAGCCCAGAGAGGGCAGAAAGTACATCCTTAGAAGATATTAGGATAATAGACATTAGTAAGAGAGAGGGGGGTGGAGAGGGAGGAAAAGCTCCGAAATCATCTAAGATGGAGTTTTTAGCAAAAGTTTGAGCGAAGAGTTCAGCTTTGTCAGGGGAAGACGTGGCGATGGTGCCATAAGTGGAAAAGAGGAGGGAAAGAGAGGTTTTTTGTTTGATGCCAGAAAGCTTGGTAAGAGCTAGAGTTGGAATGTTCAGAGTATTTAATATTGATAAAAGAGTTTTTGGCGAGTCAAAAAAAAGACAGATTTGGCTTAATTCCGGGCAGAAACATAAAAGTACGAGATTCTTGAGTTTGAAGACGATGGTACTGTTTGAATGTTTTAACCTTATTGCGGACAACAGTAGAACAAGTGGGAGTAAGCCAAGATTTTTGTGAGTTAAGAAAATGGGATGGATGCTTCCATACCTGAGAGGAATTTACCTCAGTAATGAGCTTAGCACTCTCTGAGGGTCCCAGGCCATGGAAGGAAAAATAATTCCAGGAAAAATCGAAGAAGTATTGCCAAAAAGCCTCCCAGTCAACAGCACCACTGGGAAAAGCGAACTAACTAAAACAAAAATGTATGGATGTTCTCTCGTTCTTCCTCTGTTTATCTGCACGTAGTCCTGGCAGTCTATATATTCCACTCCTTTCACTATTTTGAATAGTATAATCATATTTCCTCTCCTCTCTCCTTTCTTTTCTCCTGCAATGAAGGGATTTTCAGCTTTTCAAGTCTTTCCTCGTAGATTACCCCTCTTAATTCAAGCAGCCATCTTGTTACTGCTCTTTGTATTTTTTCCAGTTTGTTAATGTCATTGATCATAATTTGTGTGTGATCCCTCGCTGCTCCATTGTTACCAAGATGTTGCAAGAGCTGCGTTCAACAACAATACACTCTGCAATACAAATACACAAGGCAGATTGCAGTTGGCCTACTGTATGAGTTTTGGCCACTTTGATAATAGATTGTGGGTTTAACAACCCGAAGGGAAGGAAGGAAAACCATATATTTAGTAGTGGTTCTGTGGTCAATACAATGGGGATTTATAATTCTAGGTTTGATGTCTTTAGGCAAGTTTCTAGCAAAATAAATCCGTAATTCTTTCCAAACCCTGGCAGCCTCGATGAAGGCAGTTCTTACGTCTCCCACTCTCATGAGGAAGTTAGCTAAGGAGAGTTTCCTTATGTAAGAGAGGGCTGCCCTAGAATTCAGTGTTTCTATGGAATCAGTAAACTCCTGCATACACTGTGCCATTTGTTTGTTAATATTAAAACATGGCAATAAACGATGGGCCTTCTGTCTAAACTTAAAGTCCTTATGTAACATTCCTTGAGTAGGAACGTATCTGTTAGAGATTGATAAACTGTCTTAGGACCCCTAAGAAACTCCCAGAACTGGACTGGAACTGAGTCAGAATAAAAAACAGTCATAAAGGGATGCAAATTGATGATCCTCGTTAGGAATTTTGTTAGGTGTCAAATCTGTACATCCCAAGGCAAATTTCTTAGCCTCTGCTGCACATGCCGACCAAGGCCCATGTCCCTGGTTAGACACAGCTACCATTGGGATCTGGGACTTACTCACCTGAGTAACATATTCCGTCTTACACATAGTTGACAAAAGTTTCAAAGTATTATGGCCATCCATCTTATTAAAATCAGACCACGGCTTTAATAGTTTACCTGAAGGAACTCCTGGAGCATGGTTATAAATAATATATTTTGTGTCATGAACGGAAGGAAATAGACAAAACACCACATCCAACTCTGCCCTCACTGTCCTTAGCCCTCAGGTGCCTGTGTTATTTAATTTCAATCACCCAGTCTCTGGGTACTGGGAAAGAATCAGGAGACTCTGTTTCCGCATCTACAGGAGTTTGACAAGGCACACTTTGCCATTGTCTAGGTGGGCCATAAAGCAAAGGCAAAGGATTCATGGGGACCTCAGGGTCAACTTCAATAGCAGCTGGGGTAATTTGTTATAAACACATACTGGGTGGAGTAAGTGTCACTGGTTGATCTGAGGTACTAGAGGAAGCTCGAAACAGGCTAGGGGACTGTGGTCTAGGAGCTAAAAGCACAGTAGTCACTACTGGTGGTTTCAAAGCCGACGGATGCAGTTTATGAATGAAGTTTATCGTCCATGAGCTGGCTCATATTGACTACATCCGATCCATCGACTCTTGAACTACAGATAAAATATGTTGTAGAGAGGGTTCAGCCCTATCTGAAGGGGCAGGCTGGAAAGAAGGCTGTTCTACTTCAGGAAAATCTTGATCCCAAGATTCATGATAATAATACTCATCAGCGAATTCTCCCTGACCCAGGTCATAACTTTCATTCTGGCTGAACTCTCCCTGAGAGTCAATAGTTTCATCACAAATGTTCACCTCAGCTGGAGGTGCTACCTCAGATATATTAGAAACCCCTTCACCTGTTTAAACATGACAGACTCCAAGCGAATAGGCATAGCAGAGTCTGACTTATTCCTAACTGTTAAAGAAACTAGGCATCAAAGGTTTAATAGGTGAAGTGTCAGAATGATGAATGTCATCATGGACAGTAATTACATCTGGATGATCAATAGGATCACCTGGCCTCAGTAAGGGACATACATTAAACCCTGGTAAAGAAGAATCTATTTGGGCCTGTGACACCGTAAGAGGGTTAGAAACAGCAATTTCGGGAGGGGAAAGCAATAAAGGCGTGCTTAAAGGACTATCGGACAAGACTACTGTCTCAGCTTTACTAATACTGGTTAATAAGGTGACCACCTCGAGTTGGTACAAGAAAAACATAAAACATTACATATTCAGTCAACCAGTTTATGGCAACGTATATTGATCCAACGTTGCCACGCGCACAAGCATTTTTATATATGAGCCGTTTATTTTTAGCTTGAGGGATGTGGAGAAGGGTCTACGACCATCCTCTTAGTTCGTCGAAGCTTAGGGCTTGAGGAACGTTTGCGTTTCTTCTGAGACGTCTTACTAGAATTAGCCAGAGTCACTTATCAACTAGAACGTTGAAAAGCTGTCAATTGAATATTACAAAATGTTACATAATCCTGCTTGATTATGTTAGGCACTTTCTTGAGGGTCTTAGAAATATAACTCCTCACACCGTCCCACTCTGTCTTTAAAATTACTTGCTTAGCCATGGCTGAATCAACACACTGGTCGGGTAGAATAAAACTAAAATCTCGGAGATCATGCTAACCTCCCAGAAATTAGTAGAACATAGATAGTTGACTCTGCTAGAGCTGGAGATAACATTATGTTAACTATCCCTGGAGCTCCGCTGAGCAAGCGAGGGAAAGATATCTGGCCTGCTCACCTGAGCAGTCAGAGATATTGTGGAAGAAGAGAGAAGGTGGGGATCCGAAGATACACTTGGATAGTTGAAAGAATGTTGTGAAAAATAGAAACATGTTCAAAGCCCAGCCGGGGTTCACAACGCAGACCCCAGATACTCAACCGACAAAACACCGCAGCCTGGGGATGGGACATGGAAGACCTGGAGCCCAGCTGGGGCAACGAAAGAGGGCCGAGGAGAGAAATAAAAGAAGGAGAAAAGATATAATCATTTACGAGCAGGACAAACAATTATAACTAAACCCCCTTTAAAAAGAAGATATTTAAACTGTAAAGATATACAAGCAACTGCCCGTAGGTATAGAGTTGATATCAAGAAAAGTAATAAAAAAAGTTAAAATTTATTTCGGAATTAGAATATTGAAAGAATGGAGCAAGAAAAGGAGCTTTTGAAACAAAATATTTTTAAAAACTGAAATTTGGAAAATAAATATTTGGGCAAGGGCGAGAAAGCGACCGTCATTTTGTAAGCGTGGCGCCAGGGAAGGACAAACACAAGACACCTCGTGGACAACCTCAATTCAATGGCATTCAAATCAGCTGAACTGAAAAGGTACTTGCTGGATCTTGATACCTATGGTGGCACAGACCCGGATGGGTTTTTCCCTCTCTTTTTTAAAAAGGTTGCAGTGGTCTTGGCACCTAAATTGGCAGTGGTGTTTAGGTTGCTTTTGAAATCAGGTAGTTTTCCTCTTTGCTGGCGTAGGGCTATTATCACTCCTATTCCAAAGGGAAATACTGCCTCATCATCTCCTAATGACTATCGCCCTATCTCCATTACACCTATCCTATCCAAGCTCTATGAGAGGCTTTTGTCCAGACGCCTTTCCTCTTATTGTAATAGTCATAATTTGATACCAAACTCACAGTTTGGTTTTCGTAAGGGACTGGGTACATGTGATGCACTTCTGACACTCACCCATGACTTGCAATCTTCATTGGACCAGGGACATGAGTCTCGCGTCGTGGCTATTGACTTTAGTTCTGCTTTTGATTTAGTCAACCATAAAGCACTTCTGTTTAAGTTACAGCTCATTGGTATTGGTGGCAATTTTTTAAGGATCTTTGAAGATTTTTTGACGAAAAGATCTCACTGTGGTCATTGATGGGTGTCATTCCCCTTCTGTTACTGTTGTTTCTGGTGTTCCACAAGGCAGTGTCCTTGGGCCTTTGCTTTTTATTATTTTTTCTGCTGACCTGTGTTCCGAGCTTGAAAATAAACTAATCTCCTATGCTGATGATACAACTTTATATGCGTCAATTGCATCACCAATAGATCGACACGTAATTGCTACTGCTCTGAATAGGGATTTAGCCAAAATTACATCATGGTGTGAACTTTGGGGCATGAAACTTAATGCTAGTAAAACACACTCCATTATCATCAGCAGATCTCGTACCTTGGATCCTCGCCATCCTTATCTACAAGTTTCTGGCAAGCAAATTGAGAATGTGGATACTCTGCGTTTGTTAGGAGTTACTCTTGATCCCAAACTTACTTTTGAAAAGCATATTCGTTCTTTCTCCTCTTCCATTTCCCAAAAAATTGGTCTGCTTCGCAAGGTTTATAAAACATTTGCTTGTGACGCCACAGTTATCAAGTCTTTTTATGCTTTTATTTTGCCACATTTCGAGTACTGCTCACCTGTCTGGTTGTCAAGTTGCTTGACAGGTCGCTAAATTCCATCAGTTTTATTCTACCTAATTTGTCTCTTGATCTGTGTCATCGACGTAAAGTTGGTGCCCTTAGTCTTTTATTTAAAGTTTTTAACAACCCTCAGCATCCCTTACATGGGGTTCTGCCTGGGCCCTATGTCCGGGCTCATGCAACTAGATTCACAAGCAATCTTAATTATCTTGCCATGAGCCGTGTTAATTTTTCTACTACACAGTTTTCACGGTGTTTTGTGCCGGCCATGGTTGACTTGTGGAATAAGTTGCCAAATGAGCTAGTCAATTCAGCTAATATCTCCATTTTTAAGTCTAGAGTTAATGCTTTTTTGCAGCATTAATTCTAATTTTTAAACTTATTTTATTCTATTTTATTGTATTATATTTAAGCTTGATATCCTCCACTGCATAATATGTTATCTGTGTTTAATATGTGTATATGTACAGTACAGTATACAGTGTATGTTTTTATTTTTTCCTAAGTTGCCATAGTCTCTCTCCAGTGCCTCCGGGTGTTTTGTGTGGATTGATCTTGATGGTGTTTCTGCACCCTGGTTGGAGACTTCGGCATCTCATATAATAATAATAATAATAATAATGACGGCGAGCTATAAAATAAAGCGAGCACAAAATCGGTTAACCCACTGAGCCCCAGCTAGTTATAAATAAATGTACCACCAGGGACCGGCAGGATTTGATTTTTTTTTCCCAGAAACAATAGCGAATGGGTTAGGAATGAAGGAAAAACCACAAAAAAACGATAAACAAGGTCAAAAATTGGTCCTACGGAGCCCCCGAAAACGGATTTTAGAAGAGTAAAAAATTGAAGGCAAAAACACCCAAAAAACAAGTTTGTGCGCGCTCACGTGCACGCGGTTGGACTTTGAGAGTTTTCAACCATCGCCAAGGTTGCGTGGGATACTTACACAGTTCCCATACAAATCTGAGCCCTCTAGGTGCCATAGGACCGGAGTAATTGGGACTGGAGTACCAGTGACGACACGTTGTCGTCGCTGTGGTTTAGCGTTACATACATTGCCGACGACACGTTGTCGTCGCTGGGGTTCAGTGGGTTAAACACTTAACGATATTTATGTGCCCCTTGCGGATGCAAAAGTGCACTCACTGTCAGAGCGGCTATTTGAAACCGAAGCGTGTTCTTAACAGTTCAATTCACGATTACACAGCAACTCTGTAATGCCTAATAATACTAAATATAGTGAAATGAGGCCAGCACAGTCCCACACCAAGCTCACATTACTTATAACCCAGAACTTCCTGTAAATCCTACAATATGATGATTAATGAGAGGAATCCAAGAGAGATGCAATGTCGGAGCTAGTATTTATCCTCTCACGGCCTTATTTCTGAATATAAACATCATTGTCCTTACTCCAATCACTGGCATACACAAGAATACACCTCACACTCACGTCTACGAGGTATACAGTATAATGACATCCTAACTCACAGGAA
Organism: Paralithodes platypus; assembly: GCA_032716605.1. Taxonomy (NCBI): domain Eukaryota; kingdom Metazoa; phylum Arthropoda; class Malacostraca; order Decapoda; family Lithodidae; genus Paralithodes; species Paralithodes platypus. Next base: position 35,989,359 of record CM064506.1, read on the forward strand.
AATAAAATAAGGCCTAGCTAGAAACACAATTTCAAATTCCGGAGCTGTCACCACTTTCCCGCCAATTTTCGTAGCAGCTCGAATGTCAAGCCTAATTTCCCTCATAAGACACATTGTATATATCCTGGCTTTTCCCGTGTAATATACTACTTGTCATGACTACCCCTTATTCTAGGCACATCGTAGATCAACTTGACACATATACAAACTAGAGATGGAACGAATGTCAATTTTTCATATTTGCGAATGCAAATGCGAATGCGAATTTTTAGTTGTAAAATTCGCGAATGCGAATGCAAATTGCGAATATTTCAATCCCTATTCTATCCTTCAATAAAATAGTCAATATCTGGTACTAAATACGAAATCAGTGAGGAAATATGATGGAATATTCTTTATTGACATGTTATTACATTAGATATATCTGAAATGGCAATATTGTGATGGTTCAACTGTCCAGGTCCAGCACACACTTCGTTTACCGGGCAGTTATGCCATTTTAGCTATATTTCCTCTAAATCTAGCATATCTAAATAGCAATCTAGCGGAAGATTTAAAAAAAAAAAATCTATTAACCAAATTTCGCATCAACCACCAATCACATTTACAAATATGACATTTATTATATAATTTCAATAATATTTGTCCCTGTCGGGCTTTCAATCCAAACTACAGTAATGGGATATATGGAATATATCCCAGTTTAAGGGTTTGGAGAGCTTAGAAAAATTAATTTAGCAGGAGTGTAAATGATAACACTGTCGCTTAACCCTTCCTACCCGGGCTGCCTTACAAAAGGACGGAGGTCGTATCCGGGCGATCTGGCCGAAAAATGTCTAGGCCTAGGCTACCGTATCTTTGTTATTAATTTTTAACTGTTAGAAATTTTCCACGCATCCCTAAACGTAGTGTGGTTTCCAATCTGTAGACTGGCATTGAGTAGAGCTCTCTAAGGCAACTGGTTCAGTTGTGATGACGATTTCCGTAGAGCAAATTTTGCCGCGATGTTGACAATATCGGAGCTTTTCAGACACTAATTTCGTCATATCATACAACAACAACATTGATCCGACGTCTCCTTCTTGTTTTCGGAGGTGCGGTGACGCAATGAACGGCTTTGTTTACATGCGTCGGACGCACGGTGTTCAGACCAAGCTGAATAGGCTTTCAAGCTTACTGTCTGTTAAAAGGACACCCGGGTACCGGCCCATCTGCCGCGGTGTCCTTATAAAAGGACACCCGGGCTGGAAGGGTTAATCATCTCCAACTCACTGCATCACACTCCATCGTGGTGACCGTGCTCCTTCCTGGCTTCTTCAGCACGTTGGAATAATCTTTGGCTAGACAAAATGGGTGAAAATAGAGAAGGTGACCTCTTCAGAAAGTGGCAGTAGTGATGAAAGTAGCAGGGAGTGTGACATTACTCGAGAGATACTATAACTGAAAAACACTTGAAAATTTTGAAATCTAGACATTTAATACAAGGTACTGTAAGTTATGTATTCACTGTATTTGGTATGTTATCGAATAATTTGGTACTTTTCACTGGTTCGATCTGGTACTATTAAATAAAGTTAAGTGGCAACACTGCTCAGTCCTCCTTTATTCCACTCTAGCGGCCACAACGCACATCTACGCTTTTATTTATTTGTTAGTGTTAACTTTAAAATTTAATATCTTATATTTCTTTTTATTTTCCATTGGTTTCGTGAATGTATTCGCATATTCGCAAATAGCTATGAATGGAAATGCAGATGCGAATATGAATACTAAAAAACATAGCGAATATTCGCACATGCGAATGCGGAAGCGAATATTCGGTCCATCTCTAATACAAACATTATAATTCATTAATTGACGAGATATGATTATAAAATGTAGTCCAAAATACTCCTTCCTATTTTATCAAATAATTGACTTGATTCAATTCCTAACTTCATAACAATGATTATAAAATATGACCCCATATATTTAGACATGCTAGATGAATACGTCTGGCCGAATATATGCATTAACCCTTAATTTGCGGCGGCCGTCATATGACGGAAAAGAGAAAATTGACCTCTCTTGCGGCACCCGTCATATGACGGGCGCCATTTTGAGGGTATTATGAAAGCTGAGAGAGAGGCCAGGCGTTGGAGGGAGCATAGGCGGGCTCCAACCGCTCGCCATGGCTACGCGGCGTACACTGAAGCACATAGCACTTATGTGCTATTTCTCACACAACAAAATCAGCCAAACTGCCACTATTTTACCGATTTTACCCTTCGGTTGCACGATCATTGCAAGATAACCAGATATCGTACAGGCATGATTCAGGTGTCATTGGAAAGCTCTATCATTGCACTATCACGGATATATAATTGTATTATGCTCTGGCTTTTTCTTATGCATGAAAAAGAGCATGGAATGTAGGTAAATTTGGTAAATATACCCGTCTGGCGCTACGGTGATATACACAAGACACCCCGCTTCACGAGAGTTAAAAAAGAATATATAAACCAAACCCGTGTTCTACCATACTCAATCAAATTTCTGTGAGTTGATCCATAGGCTACCACGCCACAGGTATGTTAGGAAGGCAAGGCTATTGCTCTACAAGGTCTGGAGCTCGTAACACTTGACTTGTTGGTATCGATTGGCTGTCCACCTGCACCTGCACCCGAGTCATATGAATATGGCAACTCTGAGCAGTCATCCTGACTGCACCCGGCTACAGACTCCTCTGTGTCTTGAAATAAGTAACTCTCATCACCCTAGTCGGAATATCACAGCTCTTCACCTATGCCTTGCTCATCCAATTCACTGTCCTGAGTACCAAAGCCAAACTAATCTGGTGCCTGTAGCTTAGCCTCTAAGCATACCGGTAAGATAGGGTCTGCAATCGGTTTAGCAGGAGAGTAGTCAAGCGATCTGTGAACTTCTGCCTTGATTTCAGAAGTAGTGAGGGAAGGTTGAAACCTTGGACTATCATGGGCAAGAAGAGGTTGGGTTTGAAAAATGAGCCTCCAGTGAAGATTGGAGTTGGTCTAGGGATATTGGTGTGGGACAACAGATATGACATGCTTAGGGGAAGTTACAGGACTAGATTCCAAAATAATAGTTTCAGTCTTACTAACACTAGATTCCCTAGTAGTGGAACACTTGTCTTTGGGAGTGACCCACTTGGAACGTTTCAGTTGCTTAGGACTAGAAGACCTTTTTCTTGTTTTACTAGCTGTTGTGGAACCCTTAGAATCTTAGGGAGTTGTGGACCTAGAGGATTTATGCAATGAAATATTCAGAAACAAATTTGGGCTAAAAAATATCTTTAGTTTTCTTTAATGTTTTGGATATGTAAGGTGTAACAGCAGCCCATACTGAGTAAAATAATTTGTTGACTAGTAGCCAATGACATGAAAGCTTTCAGGTCATAGTAACACTAAACATTATACGAACACCTTTCACAGACCCTGGGTTCCAGAACGCTGTTCTATTTAAACATTTTATATGAAATTCACACTGCGTATGGGCAGTGACCGGGAGGCAGTCACACTCCTTCGTCGCGCAGAGAAGAACCTCCATGGGTGGTGAGAGTTCATGAAGCACCAGCCGGGACAGCTTGAGCCCTGAAGGTCCCGGGGTGAGGAATCCTGTGAAGGGACCCGAGGCAACGCTCCCAGTTGACGTCTAAACCAAAAAAAAATGAGGAAACCTGGAGGGAAAGCCGAGCTATTTAGAATGACAACAAACTAATATGATGCAAGGCAATCTGAAATGTTTAGTGGAACCTTAATTTACACGTATGGCCGGGTATAACTTGCTGACATGCATGGAAAAATGTAAGTAAGAGGAGACTCACCAAAATTAATTGGGAGGCCGGGGGAGAGAAGACAACGGGTGGAGGAATGCCAAGTCCTCACACCCGGGACTCCTGAATATACACAGCACTCCCTGGGCGGACACCAGATGCTCACTGGATTAGCGACTTTCGGGCCGCCCCTCCTCCGCCTGAAAAGCAAGGCCTGGAATCAATGTTGTGACCTTAAAAGGTATAAAGGTATACAATTAAACACATGTGATACAGCTTGCTTTGTGAACAAACTGTGTCTGAAGGAATGAAAGACTACTCGGAACTAGGAAAATCTTGTTTTGAGAGCCCCTGGGGTGTTTTGGAAGGGTTTTTTTATGGTCTTGCTTCCTTGAGGCTTATCGCGTTCGCTATGTGACCCTTCCATGAGGCCTATCGCGGTTCTTGGGTTAAAACACATTCCTAGCCCAATTAGACACTATAGATATGCAATATTGACTTGCGATAAGAACGTGCAGAGAGAACTAAAAGGGGCGACACTAGTGCGGAGCGATGGGGAGACACGTTCAGTAGCGTCTGGTATCGGCCGAGAGAGACAGAATTGCGCAAGATGGCAGCTGTGTATGGGAAGCGGGTCATAACAAAATGGAAAGCAAATAGCAAAACAGGCACTTCATTCAAATAAGTTCTTTTATACTTTATATCATTTCTAGTGGTATCCGCAACAATGAAATACCTTAGGAAATATTTAAGGGTACCCCCTAAGAAAATTATGGTTCTCGACTGACAGTTATAAGGTTGTTGTTGTTGTTGTTGTTCCCTAAGCTGCCTGGCCGAACAGCCCCGAGTCCCTGAGAAAGGCCATGGCCACGATCGGGCTTTCCCACAGAGCTCTCATTGAGTGTAGATTGTGTTGTTGGCGTAAGTGGTTGTGTGAAATGCAGTCTTCTATGATGTGTTTAATGGTATGGGGTGCTGTGTTACAACCCGGGCAGGCGTCGACAACAGAGTCATCCAGTGTCTTCTGATAGCTCAGGAGAGCTGGATGGTGTCCGCATCTCAGCCTGGCCAGGTGGACTCTGTCCTCGCGAGGAAGGGAGGATTCGGAAGGATGGATTTCGGGAGGTCGTGCATGCAGCTGCGTGTTGTCTGTGAGTGAGTGGATGGATCGGTGAGAGATATGAGTATGGATGTGCTTTTGGAAGTTGGTTCGGGGTGGGCAGGGAGGGAGAGAGGACAATAATTGTGTGTGATACTGTGTGCTGGGTGTTGTTTTGATATTTCTTGGTGTCTGTGGGTGTGTTGCCATGTAGTTTAGTGGGTGGTCTTGGTTCGTGGAGGCTGCTACCAGGAATTGAGTGCCTCTCATGTCCAGATGGTCTTTGACTTTGAGGATTTTGGTTTCTTGATGTAGGTGATCTGTGGGTGAAGTAGCTGTGCAGCCTGTAATGATCTTCAGGGCTTTGTTTTAAATAGTCTGTAAGGTCTTATGATGTGTTTCAGCTAGGTTAGAAGCCCAGGCTGGGCTTGCGTATTCCATCACTGATCTTATGTATTGTTTATATACTGTGGTGGTAGTTTCTTTGTTGTGTCCAAATTTTGTGTGAGCAAGTGACCTGAGGGCGTTAAGTCTGGGTGTCAGTTTCTTTTTAATGTTTGTGGTGTGCTGTTTGAATGTCATATGAGTATCATATGTTACTCCTAGGATTTTGGGTGTGTGTATGTGTTAGGGGTGTGTTGTTTATGGTGAGTTGAGGGATGTATTCGTGTTCTCCTGTCCAACTTGTGAGCAGGGTTGCGGTGGATTTGGCTGGGGCTAGATTAAGTCTGTTTGTAGTGCACCAGCCATGTATTGTGTTGAGATAGGGTTGAAGGAGATCTGTTCCTCTTTTTTGGTCATGGTGTGTGCATGTGAGTGTTATGTCATCTGCATAGGAGGCTAAGTTTATTTGGGGCGTATTGGGTGTAGTTATATCGTGCATGTACAGATTGAAGAGTGCGGGCGATAGGACGGATCCTTGTGGGACTCCGTTTGGAAAGTTTCTGATTTTAGATGACTGACCGGCAAAAGATACGTGTGCACATCTGCCTGCTAGGAAGTTGGCCAGCCACCTTTTTGTGTTGTTGTGCATGTTTGTGTTGTAGATTTTGTTTGTTAGGTTGTGGCGGGGTATGGCATCGAAGGCTTTACTAATGTCGAGTGTGGCTAATAGTGATCTGTGTGGTGGTCTAGCTGAGTTGATGCCGTCGAAAGCTCTTTGTGTAAGGTCTGTGAGAAGAGTGTTTGTGGAGTGCAGTGGCCTAAAGCCATGTTGTGTTGGAGCTAGGGGTAGGTCAGGTGTAATTAGTTGTAATACTAGGCGTTCCATGACTTTGGAGGGGGAGCAAAGGAGTGTGATGGGGCGGTGCGAGGAGGGTAGCGTGGGGTCTTTGTTGGGTTTGGGGAATGTGATGATGATACCATGCTTCCAAATGTCTGGTATTGTGTTGTGTGAATAGCTGTAGTTTGATATGTTAGTGAGTGCTTGTATGCCTTGTGGTCCCAGGTGTCTGAGGTGTATGTTGCTTATGTTGTCTAGGCCACAGGCGGGTGAGTGCTTAAGATTGTTGATGATATCATTGATATGCTTTGTCTGGTGATTGGTGAAGGGTGTATAGTCAGGGTCTGTGGGGAATTGTCTCTTACGACGGATGACACGTCGGTCGTCTTTGTGAGGTTTTAGGTGGCTGACATGTGAAAAGTGATTGATGAGAGTGTTTGCTTGTTGTTTACATGAAGGAGTAGAGTCTGTTGTTGTGATTGCAGCATGTGATTGTGTTGTGTTGCTGTTGGAAAGTGTGATGCTGTTTAGTGTTTTATAGAGTTTTTTGGGGTTTGTTTTGTAATCAAGTGTTTGTAGGAAGTTATTCCAATTTAGTTTTTGTTGTTCTTGTATTTTGTTGTTAGTTTGGGTGTTGAGTGCTTGAATTTGTTGTGTGATGTCTTGTGTGTGGGGTGCTGGGGAGTGTTTCAGTATGTCGCATTGTCTGATGAGGTTTTTGAATTTCTGGTTTGAAGTTGGGGTTGTGACTTTTTCTGTTACCTCTTGGAATGTGTTTCTTGTCAGCGTTTTGGATAGTTTTATTGAGTATGTGTACAGCATTGTTGATGTTAGTGATGGGTGTACTGTTTAGAGTTGTGAAGTGTTGTTCTGTCTCATTTGTGAATGCTTCCCAGTTAGCTCTTTTATAATTGGTGTATGTGTGTTTGTGGCTAGCTGGGGTGAGTCTGGTTTTGGTGGTGATAATGATCGGGAGGTGGTCAGAGCCTAAGGTTCTGACCACCCTCCAGGATGTTGTGGGGGCGAGTTCTGGGGAGCAAAAGGTGATGTCTGGAGATGATGGGTTATAGAGGGCTTGGTGAGGAATATGGGTATGTTGATGGATGTTGTTAAGGATGATGAGGTTATCGGTTTGGTTTTGTAGTACCAGCCCTCTGTCTGTGTCGGGGTTGTCGACAAACCAGGCCGACGTCTTGGCGTTGAAGTCACCACCCAGGATGATGTGTGGGGTGTGTGGGGTGTTTGTGATGTGTTATAAGTGTAGTCTGTATTCATTTGGTATTGTAGGGGATGTTTGGGGAGGGATGTATGTGTTTATGATGGTTATGTTGGAGTTGTTGCCAGTGCGTATTTTAATTGACTGTATTTCTGTTGTGTTATCATTTGGGGGGAGGAGGGATTTGGTTTGTACACTGGTTACCATGTATGATATTTGTTTGTGTACCAGGGTGATGAGTCCACCGCCCCCGCCGACAGCCCGGTCTTGTCTGATGGTGGTGAAATTATGAAATGTGGGTGTTTTTGTGTTGTGCGGAGTTTTGTTTCTTGTAAGATGGCAATGTGTATGTTGTGTTGTTTGATGAAGTGTGAGAGTTTGTGTTTCTTTGTGTTGATGCCATTTATGTTCAGTCGAAGAATGTTAATGTTATGTGCACGATGTATGTTAGGTGCTGCTGCACGAGGATGGGGTGGGGGTGGGGGTGAGGGGGGGGGGGGGGGTGAGGGAGGGGCTGGGGGTTGGGATGGGTGAAGTGGGGGGGGGGGATTGGGGAGCAGGAGATGGGGGTTGGAATGGATTAGGAGGGGTGTGGTGTGTTGAGTTGAGGATGTGGATGGTATGGGAAGGTTAGGTGGGTTAGGGAGGAGAGGTGGACGGGTTTTAGGGGGGGGGAGTGGATGATATGGGAAGGTTAGGTGGGTTGGGGAGGAGAGGTGGATGGGTTTTAGGTGAGGGATTTGACTGGGAGAGGGAGGGGCATGAGGAACAGGTCCAGGTGTTTGTGTAGTGTTTCTTGGAGGCAAGTGTTGTGCAGGTGAAGTGGGTCCAGTTCCCGCATGAATTGCAGAGAACTGAACCCTTAGTATGGCGACTCGAAGTGATGGGTTTTGAGCAAGTTGGACATATGTATGTGTACGTGGGTCCTGGGTTGCTCTCAATGTCTCCGGCTAGAAGAAGTCTTCGAGAAATGACAGCCGGAGAGTCATTTCTCGGTGTAGGAAAAACTGTGTGATGTGTGTGTGTGGTGTGAGAGGTGTGGAAATTCCCGGCGCGACCGAAGCCGCTCCAAGGACCCGTGCCCCCAGGGAGGGGGCAGGGGATGGTTGTGACGGTTTGGCTCCCGAAACTGCTCCCCGCGGCCGGCATCCGGTTTTCCTCCACTGGTCGTTGATTTTGTCTTCGGCCATGGAGGGTCGGCAGCCATCCGCGGTTGGCAGCCTCGGGAGGTGGCCCCACGGCGTAGACGCCGCCACATCAGTTATAAGGTTAAACCAGGTCATGTAAGACCCGGAAAAGGCCATATATAACATATAGGCTCTCACGTCATTGACGGAGAGAGCCATTGATAAATATTTGTTCAGGATGTTTAGACACGAGATGTTCTGGTGACAATAAGCAGTAATATATTTGTTCAGGGTGTGTGTGGACATAAGGTGTTATGGAGACAATATACAGCATTATATTAATTTAGTTCATGGTCTGTGGACACATGAGCTGTTATGGTGACAATATACAGCAATATATTTGTTCAGGGTGTGTGGACATGAGGTGTTATGGTGACAATATACATCAATATATTTGTTCAGGGTGTGTGGACATGAGGTGTTATGGTGACAATATACATCAATATATTTGTTCAGGGTGTGTGGACATGAGGTGTTATGGTGACAATATACATCAATATATTTTTTCAGGGTGTGTGGACATGAGGTGTTCTCGTGGCAGTATGAGAGTGGAGTTCATTTGCCCGGCTCGGCCACCAGTATTGGCCGACAGTTCCTCCGCTGTGTCCTCCACCAGCTGGCTCCAAACCAAATATTCAACCAGATTTTTAATACCAACATTGAAGGTTTGTGTAAAATATTTATTTATATGTATTTAATTACATTTTTGAGAACCTATGTAGTGTTTAACCTCTTGAGGTTCACAAAAAACCTAAATTAAATAATACCAAGTCTCTTTGTTTTATCAGGCTCGCAACAGATGGTGCGCAAAGATTTTTTTTATTATCGCTCTCTTTAAGCCCACAATAATCTTGTCTACTGTCATGACTTATACATGATTATAAAGAGAAAAGCCCATTCTACAATATGAATGTGTGAAACTTGGAAAAAAAAATGATATTTCATACAAAATTTTGTTTGATATAATATTCATCGTTCTTCGTCGTTCAACTTGTCACAATTGCGTTATATGTTGAGCAATAAAAAATAATATATATATATATATATATATATATATAGTGGTAATAAACAGGAATGAATGGAGAATGCTTGTGAATAGTTGAGTGAACACGTGGTCATTTGGGGGGATGGGGTCGGGTGCAAATTGGACTAGATAATAGTCCATCAGGCGCCTGGCCCGGGGAGACGATTAATATGAAGGGTGCGCCTGGAAGTGTGGTGGGCGGGCTTGTGGCTTTGGCTCCGCTGCATGTCTGTCTGCCGAGATCGGAGCCTCTCCGGGTGGTCGGGGGCCGGGGGAGTGCTGGAGCGACCTTGGTGACCCAGGTCTCTGGGTATTCTCCTGGGTGACCTAGATGTGTGTGAATTTTGTGTTTTGTCTGTGTTTGTTCGTTGTTTTGTGTTGTGTTTTGTGTTTTCCCTGTTCTTGCTCTGTCTTGAGTCGGCCATCCCCAAGAAAATAAAAACAAAAACATAATTAAATAGAGTAAAATAGAAAATAAAAATAAAAATAGGAAAAGTGGGGATTGGGCCTGAGTATATAGATATAATATATATATATATATATATATATATATATAATATATATATGTATATATATATATATATGTATATATATATATGTATATATATATATGTATATATATACAGTCATAGACTACAGTAGATCTGGACTGGACACGAAAATGGAACTTTGCAGTAAGGGACCCAAAATCGGAGAACGAACCCCCAAGTTCGAACCTCGAAACTGTGAACATGTAACATTTTCGCGCTTTCGAGGTTCGAACTTGGAGGTTCGTTTTCCGGTTTTGGGTCCCTTACTGCAAAGTTCCATTTTCGTGTCCAGTCCAGATATATATATATATATATATATATATATATATATATATATATATATATATATATATATATAGAGAGAGAGAGAGAGAGAGAGAGAGAGAAATATAGAAGCGATACTTTCGTCACGTGGGAAGCGGAGACGTATTATAAAGAGTCAAGTGCTGATATATACATCTTTATTGATTGTGGGACGTGTTTCGGCTTATGCACAAGCCATCTTCAGCCTAAAAAGTAAAGAAACACCTTACATAAGTATCTACAAATCATAATAGATTTCATGAAATAATACAAACGTGTAGGGGGTAAATGGGGTTAAAGAGAGATCAAAACATTTTTGGAAAATAATTGAATCCATGTGTGCCTAAATATCTAAATATACCGCAAAGTATTTATATTTACGAAAACTAAAAAGTTATTATATGTCAGAAGCGTAGAAATATGTGTACATTGTGTTGAGTTAAATCTAAATCTAATATCCTAAGTGAAATTAATTGATCTCTCTTTAACCCCATTTACCCCCTACAATGTTTGTATTATTTCATGAAATCTATAATGATTATTAATATTATTAATTATTAATAATAAATGTAGTCTTAACACTCAACGAGCGGCCTAGGCGGTATATTTGACCGTGCCGCCCAGCGTTTTTTGTTTACCATAAATGGGGTTGTTTCCGTGCTCTTTTTCATGCATAAACAAGAGCCAGAGCGTAATACAAGTATGTATCCCTGAAAGGGCGTAAATTGAGCTTTCCAAGGACACCCGAACCATCCTTCTAAGATCACTGGTTGTCTTGCAACGATCGTGCAACCGAAGGGCAAAATCGCTAAAATACGGTCATTTTGTTACATAATTACATGTATAGCGAGTGAGAGAGGGTGGAGTAGTGTGGAGTACATGTCAGTGGGCCCACGACGGTCGTGGCGAGCGGTCATGAGGTAACCTACGCTCCTCCCACCGCTCGGCTCTCTCTCAGAGCCAATATTGCGCCAAAATTGCACACAGACTTAAGTCGGGCCCCGCCACATAGTCCAGGTTTTTAGATACGGACTTAAGTCGGGCCCCGATAGACAAGGGTTAAAATAGCCCAAACATTCACCAAAGCAAAATAATTCACGATCATTCGAAATTGGGCTTTTGTGTATTTCCCCCTTAACAAGTAAGTTTTGATACTTATGAGAGTTTGGAAAATATAAATATGTTCTAATATTGAGATGCCAGGGAAGAAGAAATTAAGGAAAGAAAATACCCAAGAGTTGCTGCCAACGACTAACCTGGAATACCAGCCAACAAGTATTGCAACCATAAAATCATGCAACATCGACAGGACGCAAGGAGAAGAATACCAGAATGGGGAAAGCACCATAGAAAACATGGCCAACAGGGGAAGCTATCCCAACCTTACAAAAGATGCGTATCCAGTCCAAAACATTCCCGATGCCCTTCTGCAACAAGAAATCTCAGCACCTTCCAATATATACCACACAAACCACAACAACCAAACCCCACATAACAAATCCCATTCACATCATATACCCCCCACAGCACAGCTAGAAATACCCAGAACACACAACCACAAGGCCTCACTCTACAACGACGACACCACCAGTCCTATGCAAGTTAGGCACCAACATCAACCATGTGCCTCGATAGACTACAATCTAAATAGTGAAGTGTATACACAGGTGCTAACAAAATGCTTAAACCCAGTGTTAACGTACCATAAGAACTCGTAGGACGATGAACTAAACAGGCCAGAAATAGCAGAAAAGCCTCACACGTCCTATGCAAATATCTCTCAGTACCTGCCCGAATCCAATATTAAAATAATATCCACGTATGCACTACCCATACATAAATCCGAAATGCAAATAACACATAGTGAATACAAAGCCAAAGTATCTACTGTGCCCCTTTTGTCCCGATACCGTTCACCCGGGACACAGACAAAAACAGAGTCACTATTCACGCTGAACAAGGTAGAGTTAAACATTCAGCCTGCTGGCTTAAACCATCTTTTTGGTTCTGAACTAGGTACTCCTAGGTTAGAAAGGAGAATTAATGAAATTGATTGTTGTGAGGAAGTAAATTCTTTATTCTGTGACTACATCAACTCAAATGGGACAGAGAATAACTCAATCGGGGTCTACTCCAACTTAAGTAAGACCAAGATTGAGTCACACATTCAAAGGCAAGACAGGCCCAGTGATTATACATCAATCAACTTAAATGGGACGGAGATTGAGTCACTAGCCTCCTTGTCAGTCAATGATAAGTTTAACCTAGACCAAGAACTGAGTACTGCTAGTGCAAGTCTGCCCAAGCCCCCTAAGCCTGGATTTGTACCACAGTACTCTATCGAGATTCAGGACAGTCGTACTTCTAACTGTTCACCTACGCTCGAGAAAACTTTGTTTACCGAGTGCAGGGGATCCTTTAGTTTCACCCCCCATATCCAGCGTGGATAGTGTGTCGTGAGTCGCACTAAGACGAGTTTGAAAAAGAGCCGAACAGAGCGTGTCTTGGAATTGTTTGGGCCTGAACCTAGCTGGGACGTGTGAATATCTCAGTGCCCCTGTAGTCAAAGGCACGACAGCCCGTGACCCAACTCCAGTCTCCGCTCAAACTCGTTCTACCAGTGTTTCTACTCTCTACGAAATCCTTTAAGTGCTTTTCCTAGTTCGTAATGGTAACAATGATTACAGTGAAGGTCTAGAGCTCTAGACTTAGGTATGCCAAGGTTCATTCCTTAATTAACGTCAGACAGAAGAATTTTCCTCTTCCTTTCTTTATTTATTGTCTGTTGCTCCATTTGCGGGAGACCAAAACACACTCTATCTTGTGGAAAATATGTACATACTTCCTTGAATTCAGGTTCCTGGATTCCTCGCATAGGAAATATATATAATTATATATATATATATATATATCTTTTCCAGGTATAAAGACATATACTTACACATAAATCTTGAACACTTCGTGCAGACCTAAAATTATGCGTTCCACATCATTTTGGGTACAGATCCAATAGTGAAAGTATCGTCACAGAGTTAAATGTTTCTCAGTCACGTATAGTTGACTAATATACAATAATTATTCTACCTTGAGTAATCCAATTTAAGTCCTTGTCACTCATTGAGTTATTACATTTTATCAACTTATTCAAGTTGCACTAACTTATTGTTCGTTTTGAGATTAAATATTGTCCTATTGTCCATAACCATCAGAACCACAGTTCTAGTGTTGCAGTAACTGTTGTTTACTTACGGTCAAGCCATATTTTAATGCTTTGCATATTTACTTCAGGACTTTATTTCTTGTGATTTGAGACTTATTATCTCTGTGTGTTATTACTTATATGTTCATTCTTATTATCTCTGTGTGTTATTACTTATATGTTCATTCTTATTATCTCTGTGTGTTATTACTTATATGTTCATTCTTATTATCTCTGTGTGTTATTACTTATATGTTCATTCTTATTATCTCTGTGTGTTATTACTTATATGTTCATTCTTATTATCTCTGTGTGTTATTACTTATATGTTCATTCTTATTATCTCTGTGTGTTATTACTTATATGTTCATTCTTATTATCTCTGTGTGTTATTACTTATATGTTCATTCTTATTATCTCTGTGTGTTATTACTTATATGTTCATTCGTAACATTATTCTTATTCGTATATGATCGTCATTCTTATTTCTCCAGAGACTTATTGAGTTTGTACCCTAGCAGTTAAGTAATAAAACTTGTGTATCCTATCTATATGTATTTTGTGTCCATTGTTTATTACTTCTGTGTTGATTAGGAGAATTAAAGGGCGTAGCGCATGTGGTCAGCCATGGTCAGCTATCCTCATTATCATAAATGTTAGTGTACAGTATACCTCTTATGTGCAATAATAGTAGTCTGTGTTTTTTTATAAATGTAAATATAAATAAATTAGTGTTGTGGACGGTGGTGGCGAGAGGCATTTCCGAACTGTTGTGACGTATATAGAGGCATTGGGGTACCCTTAGAATAACACAATCGGTCAAAGACTTTCAGTGGTCAGGTCAATGGCCACCATTTTGATTCTCAGTATTTCTGATAAGTACTTCAGGCTGTGAAAGCAGTAATATGGATGGACATATATTTATACGAGGGGTATGATAAATTGTATGAGCAGCATAAGCTCAATAATGAAATGTATATATTAAGGCAAGCTATCGAATAATGCACTGTGAAAGTGAAAATCAAGATGGAATATTTTGATACAGTTGTGCTAAAGTGTACCAGTGTACCGTTAATGTAAACAGTAGATTAGTTGGTACGACTGGTGTTGCCATATGGATAGAGCTGCCAATACGTATATATTTATGATTAATGATACCAAACTATGAATAATTGCATTGATAGATACTTAAGGATAGACAAATTGTGCACTCATGTCATATAAATATCAAATACTGCCTTCACATTACTTCATTGAAATGTATTAGGGCAAGCTATATCAAGACAACATCAAAACAAATTCGAAATCCGCGGTCTACCACAACCACGGGAAAGAGGCAACAGGGTCTGCCATCAACTGTCTAAGCTTAAAATATCTTACATGGCTTTGTTTACTATTTTAGATTAATATTTATGTCAAACCAAGATAGCTGTGCAGTCAATCATTCTTTAACATGTTTTAGACAGTGATAAAATGGAAAGGGATATTGCATGAGCTATGCTCTTTAAGGCCAGTCCTCACCCAGTGGAGAGGTACACTCACGCGTACTAAAAGTTGCTCAGGGGTGTGGCCTTCCTTCCCCTACTCCACCCTGGGTAGGTGGAAGGGGGAGTCGGGTCCAAGTCTACCCCCACCTTTCACCCCCAAACTATCCCCAACTCCCCCACCTTCCTTCTCTAGCTGGCAGTTAGTGATTAACGACGATTATTCTCATGCATTGCAAATTATTGTTAAACCATCATTGCACATGCTTACAATGGACAACATTTATAATTTATTAGGAATTTATATATACAATATACTGAATAATTGTATTCTCAAAATTAGTTTCTATACACAACGTGGGTTACAAGAATCTCAGATGTAGTGATCTAACACGCAGACTACTTGGTCAGTTCATTTAAGTTTCTAAAATATGTAATGGGTTTGACAATGTGGATCATAGAACAAAATTTAGCCTCAATATGATTGCAATACTCAACCATGGCTGGCAGTTAGAATTGAAAAGGTTCAGCACTAGTATTTGTGGAAACTGTTTCTCATTTAAGATCTGTTCTACCTGGAACAAACTTTCCTCATAGGATGTAAACATTTCCTCAGTTGAGCAGTTCAAGAATACAGTAGTCAGTAGATAGTATTTTGCACATTCTGTAATGAGTATATAGTGCACTGAACAATGTCTCTCCTTCCACTTCGAATATTTCCCCGAAATGGACCGCAAGGTCTTTGAGATACTAACTATTCCTTGTAACTCTTGGTAACTCTCATAGAACACACTTTCTACAACCAAGATAAAACAGGTCTGAGTGGGGTAATGTCCCTTTATTAGTGTGTGTGATGAATGTTGCCTGCATTCGATACACATAGAGGAGAGTTAATGGGGTTTGTAGAGGTGAGAGGCTGGCATCACAGATAGAGACAGAAAAGGGGGAAGTGAGAAGGCGAGCCCTGCTACTCAAGGGTCGATACTCAAACCTTACTAAAAATTTACACCGACTTTGATCGTAAGTTGTATCGAGTTCTACATTTTATGTATTGAAAACAAAAATTTATAGGCCACATATAATTAAATACAGACCGTTTATAGTATGTATGGTATTGAATAAATGGGAGAAACTGATTGAAATGATAAACGAAACAATCAATAACAGTCGCAACACTATTCCAGCCAAATTTTGCCTTTAGTCCTTTCCTTTTATGATATAAAAGCCCGACTGTGTAAGTCATTTGAGAAACTAGGAGTAGATCGTAGACGACACGTTGATGTGTATTGCAATAATGGTGAACATAATATCCTGAATACTGTATGAGCTTGGATTTAATTACGGTATTATTATATTAAAATCACATTAAGTCTTGATCGTAGAAAGTAGTGCAATGAGATAGAGAGAGAGAAGGCCAAGACCACTACAGCCAAGATTCGTGTAACCCACGTTGTGTATAGAAACTCATTTTGAGAATACAACTATGCAGTTGTTGTTGTTGTTGTTGTTCCCCAAGCTGCCTGGCCGAACAGCCCCAAGGCCCCGAGCAAGGCCAAGGCCACAACCGAGCGCCCCCACAGAACCCTCCCTGCCTACCACAATAAAGCCTGGGTGACCGAAGCCACTCCATGGCGGGGAGCTGAGGAGGGTGCGGAAACGCCTGGGAAACCAAAGCCCCACCCAGGGCCCCGCGCCCCTCAGCAATTATGAAGAGAAAGTTGAGGGGCAAAGGAAAAATGTGACGCTTTGGCTTCCAATCTTGGCAGATTGGAAGGTCAATCCACGGAAAAGACGCCGTCACTTGAGATCTAGGAAATACTTAAGTAAAAGGAACAGTCGGAGTAAGCTACGGGTATGGCAGAGATCGCTCGGCTCTCACTCTGACAGACCAGCCCATCACCATATGACTAGAACCCAATCCTCTCAGCATCAGCTAGGAAAGGCCCTAGAATGCCGCCTTTGGCGGGAGGATAGCTCCCCTATTTCAACCCCTTTCGGGGTTGGGCACCCGCCCAACAACTATGCAGTTTATTGTATTAATAAATTCCTAATATATTTTAAATGTTGGCCATTGTAAGCATGTGCAATTAGGATTTAACAATAATTTGCAATACATTAGAACAATCGTCGCTAATCACTAACTGCCAGCTAGAGAAGAAAGGTGGGGGAGTTGGGGATAGTTTGGGGGTGGAAGGTGGGGGTAGACTTGGACATGACTCCCCCCTTCCACCTGCCCAGGGTGGAGTAAGGGAAGGAAGGCCCCACCCCTGAGCAACTTTTAGTATGTGTGAGTGTACCTAGTTGGGAATTGCAATCAGACTATCTCACGTTTCTTGAAAACGTGGCATAACAAATATACTAATAGGAACTCCAAAATGTTCACCAAACCTGAATATACGAGGTAAATAATAGCGACAACAAACAAAAACAACAGGGCATTCGCTTGGACGATCTCGAAGAAAAGAATGCTTCATTAAGCCCTCTAAGTAGCGTTTTATGTGTAGGTTTTCGAAACTAATGGAACTGTAATTGTGTACATCAACTTCCATACCAATCTGATGATCTCTGAACTTTGAAATAATTGTAATAGTTTCGAAATCTGGCCTTGTTCATAATAACGGAATACATGGTCTTGGTCAGATCAGATGAAGTATTGAGGGATAAGCCTTTGCAACGGCACCTCTTATTTACATTCTACTTTTCCTATTTTTCTGAAGCGTGTAGAGAGGGGAGAAGGGGTGTTGGAGAGAGAGGAAGCTGTTGGAGTGTCTGTTATGTGTGTTTAGTATGTATACGTCGTCAGGATGTTCCCTGACTGGGTGCGAGCATGTGAAACATGCTAGGACGTAATACCACACCCACTAAATGTCCGCCGTGGCAGGGATTCGATCCCGGGTCTTGCAGATTCACACGTGAGCGTGCTCACCACTCGATCACCAATGTAGCGGCTAGCCGGCTTAGGCTAGATACAGCGAATCACTTATCACTTCCATCTAGCGACATCAAGATGTGATGAACTCTAGCGATATTCAAGTTATTTTCACCATTTTAAGGAATTGTAGAGATTTTTCGATTGTTAATGATTATTCTAGATACTTCAAAATATTTTGTTCTAGTGACATACAAGTTTGTAGTGTCTGGGGACTGTCTAGCGACTTTTCAATTCTATTCTAGCATACATTTGTGCTTTAGTTTATCTTGTATTGTTTTCTACTTTTGCTCTCTTTCTCCAGAAGACTTCCTACATAGTATAGTGTATTGTTTTTAAAATGCCACAGGAACGAAAGGACCGGCGTCACAGGCCAGGATAGCTATAAGAATCACCACACCAACTTCGTTGTCTCCCTTTCACATAACTCCACATATGTATACGTCTCTCCAATCACAGCCTCCTAGTATACAACCCACATTACTTATTCCTTAACATTTGTATGTACCAACTAAGTATGTATTTAAATTAAGGTACTAACCATGCATGCAGACTATAATATTTTCATTGTGTAGGTACGACGGCGATCTGAAGACACCTCAGTAAACCTATGCCCCTCCCCCTGTTCTGGAGTCCACCACGACTGTCCGGTAATACGAACCTCAGCCGTGTGACTCGCCTAGTCATTCTGGGCAATTATTGTTTCAATACTCCCCAGGTCTCTCAACTTGAGATATTAATTGTTTCTTTGCTGTTAATCCGTCACTTAAGACACTCGACTCATATCGATTGTTATTAGTACTGGCGATTAATACTATGTTCATGTTTCACCTTTGTTGCCAGTAATTCACTGAGATTCTTAACCACATTTGTGTAGGATTTATCCTCAACCTATTATGTACCCTATCCCTTGTGTGTTACTATTACTATTGCTTCAGATGAGAAAACATCCCCGACTACGAATCTATATTCGAGAGTTGGAGATCGAAATGATTATGTTGAGACGATTCTATAACTCCTCAAGATAGACGTTACCTGAATTAATATACCATCTACATGTCTATCTGATTATGTCAGCCCTGTACTTAGTTATATAACAATTATATGTTCCCAACCTTCCTAGTGCAACCTCCATTTCACTAGACAAGATACCTAGGAGTAGTTCCGAGATTTAATTAGGCAATTACTCATTGATTTGGAAAGCCCCCAGACCATCCCCAATTTCGTATGCGGGTCTGTGCTTAGGAAATTGTCGTGCCGGACAATATCGTCGTATTAAATTCGTGTGAGTTTGGCTACGGGTCCAACTCGGTACAACCGCCTAAAAAATTGTTACCCCATGAAAACCCGTTTTTCTATGTATGCCACCGATCCACAGAAAACTAACCTAACCCTGTGCTTGTACTAATCCATATCTGTTGATTTATATAATTAATAATATCCAATTTGCATACGATCATCTCCAGAGAAGTGCAGGAAAACTACCTAGTCTCTCTCTCTCCATTATGAGATAGATCGATGTCACTCATGCATGTACCCATTCCTAAGTTAAAGAAAAAGTTTTATCCACAATACTCTGCTTAGTGACCGCGTGCCCAGTGGTAACCTTTTGAGCCACCCTGTCCTTTTTCCTCTCCCCGTAGGCCTACCAACCCAACTTCACAAACCTTCCCCTCGCATGACGCCCATCAGGATGTTTTTATATTCCGTGCAGAGTCAGTTCCGACTCGAACCCCAGTATACAGAGAGTGCAAACCTATTCTGGTATCTCTTTCACGATCCTCTGACCTAAGTAAACCACACTCCCCACCTGAACCGTAGGGGTAGAACGCGCGAGGCTATGCCCCCCTCCCACCCCCTTGAAAGAGGGTATAGGCCATAAAAATGTCACATCCACCAACCCCAAGCTCAGCTGTTTCGTTTTAATGCTTAGGATATTATATGAACCAGAAATTGCCCGATCGATATGGATCTGACACAGAGGCACTGCCCATGTCGAATCGTATTCCGTGCATTTCAACCAGGGTTCATTCGCTTTATATTAACGACTAATACCGTCACCTTATGCACGCATTTCGTTTTCGTAAGTTAAGTATTTCTTTTTCCTTCACCATTGTGTTCCTCCTTTTCCGTCTCTTTCCACACCTATTATACATCTAATCAGTCATCCCTTCTAATCCACAATCCACACTACTCTGTTTTCGTATCTCTGTTGTTTTATATAAGATTAATTATGACAAATCTGAATACAATCCTCTCCAGAGAGCTCTAGGGAAGCCACCTAGTTTTTCTCTCCATTTAACCCTCCAACCCCGGCTAGGGTAGATCGTGACTGTACTCTGTGACCGGGGGTTTTGAGGAATTTTGGTACATGTTGATTCACCTGTTACTCCTGAAATACATGACACAAAGTTATAAAAAAAAAAAAAAAATTGCACAAACCTTCATGTGTAGAATGCCGTTGAGTAGAGGTCTCTAGCCCAAGTGATTGCATAATGGCGAGCGCGGGAAGTGGAGGGATTTTTATGCGGGAAATCTTCCCGCGTTCGGATGCGTCGCCTTGGCCCAGGCCCCGGCTTGGCTAACCTACTGCGCACTTAGCCACTCGTCGCGCCAGAGTTTTTACCTCCCGGAGGCGATTTTATTTATTGATAGTGATGTTATTATAGTTATTTGGAGTCCAATTATATAAAATATGTGTATTAGGCTATCATTGTCACTAATATTTCACATTTTCACACGATACCGTAGTTTTTATGAGTAATTGAGGCTGGTTATTGTTATATTACGCACTGATTATTCGTTATCACAGGTGTTTATTATACTTTGGCCATCTAATATTAGTTCGTGTATCACTTTCACTTTGGTAAATATGCTTGAGAGAGTGTCACTGTCACTGATAATGCTCATTTTCACTTGATACGGTACATTTTATTAGTAATTGAGGAATTGAGGTAGGTAGGTTATTGTTATATTAGGCAGTGATTATTCGTTATCACAGGTGTTTATTATACTTTGGCCATCTAATATTATGTCATGTGTCACTTTCACTTAGTTATATGCTTTGTAAACGTTTTATATACAATTTATTGTGTCTTTTTTCACTTATTTATATATGTTTTCATAATACATGACTTTTTTATCACAATACATTGTTTTATTTCCACTTGTTGCCTATATACATACATATTGTCAGTCTTTGGTACTTTCACTATGATTATTAGTTAGTACTCCTGCTTGGTGTGGTACTCAGCAAAGCACGGTATAGCACATAGTGACACCTGGCACTCCACACACTGCATGGTGGTCTTTTTCTGCTTCCTCGGCCTCACCTGGCTGTTCCAGCAGACATGGCACCGCCTTCTGCTAATGGTGACTCCATCTCGTTCCAGAAGCAGGTAACCGAGCTTGTGCACATTTAGATACTGTGCACACTGCATGCGGTCCTGAACGGGGCGCCCAGGTTGTGCCACTGCCCTCTGTGGCGTAGCATACCTGTCCAGGAGCTCCACCAACACCTGTTTTTGGAACCTCCGCAGGCTACTGAACTTCCTGGGTGTGCGCGGATTCCGAAGCCTGTAGATATTGTAGGCATTCAGCATTGACATGTCCACCATGTGCAGAAAGAACTTTTTGTACCATCTGCACGAGGTACGCAGACAGTCGATGAAGCCTATCTGCATGTCGGACTTGTCCACCAGCCTCATATTTATGTTGTAGTCCATTACAGCATCGGGCTTGGTCACCCTGACTTGGGTGCGGCGATCCACCTTGCCAGTCTCAACCATTTCCCCCTTGTGGACGGTGCTCAGGAGGTTGACCTTCCGCTGGTCGTGCCAGTGGATAGCCAGAATGGGTCCCGACTTCTTCTTGAAGACATCGCCTTTCTTGGTTTTAGGAGGGAAAGTTGGCATGCCCTTCCTTTTCGCTCTAACTGTGCCTACAGTCCCCGTCTTGCGCTGATGGAGGTACTTTGAGAGAGTGGGGGACGTGTAGTAGTTGTCCGTGTAGAGGACGTGATTCTTCTCGAAGTACCGGTTCATCATGGCTTGAACCACTGCTCCGCCAAAGCCAATGAGGGGGTCTATTTCCACGTCCCCTTCCTTCCCGCTGTAGACCAGGAAGTCCAGGACATAGCCAGTTTGGCAATCGCACAGCACAAAGAACTTTATACCAAAGCGATGTCTCTTTGAGGGGATGTACTGCCTGAAGCTCAGCTTTCCCCGGAACAGCACAAGAGACTCGTCAATACAGACGTTGCAGAAGGGCGTGAAGTATGACGTGAAACGTTCTCGCATCATCTCGTACAACGTCCTAATCTTCCACAGCTTGTCAGAGAGATGCATGTCGGTGTTGGTGACAAGATGGGGCGCTCCGAGGATGTCGAGGTACCGGTCCCGAGAGATGTATTTCCCGAAGGCAGGGGTGGATATCAGAT
Organism: Paralithodes platypus; assembly: GCA_032716605.1. Lineage (NCBI taxonomy): Eukaryota > Metazoa > Arthropoda > Malacostraca > Decapoda > Lithodidae > Paralithodes > Paralithodes platypus. The sequence goes on from CM064506.1 coordinate 36,011,780, forward strand.
CTTTGGTGATCCAATAGTCAGCCAACCTGTGCTTCTTTACATGAGGCATTAGCATGGTGATTGCCAGGAACACCATGAACTCGGGATGAGTCACTGGGGTCCACCGCTTCATGTGGCCCTTGGTCACCTTGCCAAAAAAGTTCACCTGGATTTGGTGGTGCTTGTTTGTCTCCTCTATGACAAACTCAGTAACCTCCTTATCAAAAAATGCCTCAAAAAGCTCATGTGGTGGAGCATTGGGGCCTGCGGGAAAACTTGGGGTAACTCCTGAACCCTCCTGTACCTCATCAAAAGGGGTTACATCAGGGTCATTCACTTCATCAGCAGCCACATCCTGCCAGTTGAAAATATAAAATGGGTCCTGCTGGCGACGCTGACGAGGAGCTGCAGCTGGGGCAGCACACCCACGAACTTTGGCGGCGTGCACCCTAGGGCGGCCAGGAGCGCGACGGCGCTCAGGCCCAGCCCGGCGACCAGGGCGGCCAGGAGAACGACGGCCCTGGGCCAAGCGTCTGGGTTGAGGGTCGTCGATGTCCATAAAGTCATCGTCGTTGTCGTCAGAGCCGTCATCTTGCCCTGACGGTGGACCCAGGTAATCATGGCCAGAGTCATCTGTGAGGTGCCCTTCATCTTCAGACCCCCCCTCATAATCTCGCGGGGAACGAATGATGCGTGGGCGGCGTGTAGGTCGGCGAGGTGGGGAAGGAGTGGCAGGTGAGGCTCTGTCATCTTCATGCAGAGGTTCGGGGCTCCTTGGCCTACGACGAGTCGTAGACAGCACTGGTTCAGTGTCTGTAGGTGCAGGTATGGATGCGAGGTCAAATACATCGTCAGAAACCTCTGTTGTAGGCTGGAGAGGTGGGGTGGACCCTGGGGAAAGTTGCGGGGGCGTATGGCTGGGACCGGCAGGGGTGGAAGCCGCGGGAGCCTCGAACAAAGAGCGCCTACTTGTAGCTCCTTTTTTCACATATTTTCTCCCTTTTCCCTTTTCTGTAGTAGTATGTCTCCTCTCAGGGGAAATAGGGGGTAAATAGGCCGAAAGTGGGGGGTCCTCAACCCTAGGCAGTGCTGGTGGTGGTGGGGAAGAAGAATGGCGGGCGCCTGGGGCAACTTGGGTGGCGTGGGTAGATAAGGAAGACAATGGCGGGTCAACCTCACCCTCACGCTCAGCCTCACTGGCACCCTCACGCACTGCTCCCTCACCAAGTTTTAGGGCCTCTTTCCTGGCTGCCACGGCCGCCTTTTCAAGAACTTGCTTCTTATAAAAACGTATCTTGAATGGGGATTTAGCTGGCGAAGGGCTAGGTGTCGTGTCACTCAACCTAAACTTGGCAGTCGACCTAGTGCTGTCCCATTCGCTCACTCTCACTACACTCTCATCACCTTGCACAACTATATCACATTCAGTACTATCATCACTTTCATCGTCATGCTCAAATCCAACAAATTGCTCGTCTCTTTGATGAATTTTGTCTAGATCGTCTAAATCTTCACTATAGTGAGACTGATAAGACTCGGAGCTATCACTGCCCAAGTCATCAACACTATTTTGTCCTTCACCACGTTCATTACTCCTCAAAGCTATTTCAATACCTCCGGGAGTCCACGCATCTTGTACGTGCCTTTGCGTTACGGCGCGACGAACCTGGGCAGGCGTCGAAGGGAGCATGGAATCGGACACAGGGGAATCACTTTTTGGGCTAGTATCCATGTTGGCGGAAGGGTAGAGACTGTTTTGGTGGCGTACATGGTGTCTGGTGGCGTCACCTAGCGACCACGGAACGAAATGTTTACGCGCGCCATTCGAAAGCACATACGCAAGCAATGGTACAATGTTGTACCACCCGGGTTCCTCGGGTCAAAACATAATGGTACACACGTGTACCACCCGGGGTTGAAGGGTTAAGAAGATAAACGTATATTACCCCATGCTCCGGGATTCGTTCTAGCACCTAAGTAGTTATACAATTGAACTGGAGTTATTCAACCAGGTTCTATACTTTTATATTAACGACGGCAAAATACCATCCAATTCATGCATGTCACTTTTTCCTAAGTTAACTCTCATTAATCCACCAATACTTTGCGTAGTAACAAGCATGCTCAGGTAACCTTTTATCCACCCTGTCGTTTTTCCATACCAACCCGAGCTTAATAACTCCCTCTAAAAAGGATGCCATCAGGATGTTAAATTGTGCCGAGCAAGTCATTTTTTCAAGCTTCCGTAAGCAGAGAGTACAAGCCTATTTGGTACCTCCTTTAACTATCCCCTAACATAACTAACCACCCCTACAACCTGGGGCAGTTAATTAATGCGTGCGAGGCTAACCCCCCCTTTTCCTCCCCTCAAAGAGGCCCAGCATCTCCCCCTCGCGTAGGACTACCGACATCCTTATGCCCGCCAAATTCTTGTTAGAAACTCCGGGTATTTACAACCCCTACCAACCTCCAAGTTTTCGATTCCAGCCTAAATCTTATTCCTATCCCGTTCCTATCTAACCCCCAAGTCCCCCTTAACCCGTCTTAGACTCCTAATAGCATTTCAGCTAACTCAGAGGAGGATCCTAGAGATAATATTAACGTAGGCTGCCTTACCGCTTGAGTCCAAAGGCGCGGGATAAACTAGTTTTTTGTTTCCCCAACATCCTCCCCTCAACTCCTATTAATAATTTGTCTTAGAGTAAATGTCAGAAAAAGGTAATTCCTATTGCGGTCTACATGCTAACTTTATAATAGACCTTTAATGCTACCCTCTTCAACCAAGGGATTAAATTAACTTGTATTCCCCTCCGACATCCAAAAGTTAGACAAAGGAACCCCCTCTCCATATATATAGTTCCGCGCCAAAAACAAGCCAGTTCGAGAGGATATAAGCCATGTAACGGAAGCGCCGTAGTCGTGGATATATTACCCAGCTCCACCCTCAGGATATACAGAGATTTGCGGTGTTCGTGATCCAAGTGCCTCTGTGAGGGAGCGAATCAATCCTTGACAATATATTGTTGCAACTGAGAAACCAGGGGCAGATTATATCTTTCAACAACCGATTCGTAAATTCTTTTTGATTGTCTCATAAACGTATTGTCAGCCGGTTCGCCACTACTTTGGGTTTAAGAGCAATCATAACTCATAACCGGTCTCAGGTAGAAAGATCTGGTTATGTTAGAAGGGATTACGCGAGTTTAGGAGAAGACTCGACGAGAAGATTCCTGGGCAAACAATTGTCTGTTTGACCAAAAGGCGAGAAGCCGTTTGCACGTCTGAACCTCCTCATAAGGCCAGAATTAGTAAGAAAAGTCGTTCTCCCGACTGTCTTACGTTACTTCGATCCACTGTTTTCTCTGGCTATGCCGATGACAGAGGCATTTAAGGCTTTCAGTAGGAGTCCCATGACGACGTGTCATCAACGGCTAGACAAATTAGCCCAACTGTACACTTCTCTACACTCCCGGACAACTTGGACGGCAAAAGAGTCGCTGTTAGCCCCCAACACACCAACTCAAGATAACGAGATGCCTAGCCTTGTGATTTAAGTAATCTACGTATTGTTGAGTAATGTGATCAGAAGAATCATTCCTGAACGTTGGAAGTGGGAAGCGAAAGAACTCTATTCAAATCCGCGAGCAGTGCTAAGAGACGATACAAAGGCCACTACCTTAACCGAGTGCTCCAACATCTATTGTTTGTGCGAATCCTATTACGTACTCTATACCCGAGTGTTTAACAGTTTAAATAAAGCTGTATTACAAACCATTTATCCACGATTATTTTTGTCCTCTGTTGATTTCCTTTATGTACTTTGCAATATATCCAATAGCCCAGTCTTGCAGAACTCACCTATACCAAGTTAAACCTGTATAAAATCAGGGCATAACAGTTTTAGTGATAATTAAATATTATATAGGACTATTTTAAGTTGGCTAATAATTATGAAGCAGTAATGCTTGACGATGAGAATACTGTATGTAAACATGTCTCGGATATCACAGATAATATCACAGCTCCTCTTATTGAGAGAGGTGTTGAGATATAGCTTTCTATTGTTAGTATAGCACATGCTATTCAGTTAGAATTAGCATAGGAACTTCTAGAATATTATATCAAGAGATAGTTAAATGTAGAGTGAGAATGCCTAAGAGTTTTGAGTAAATAATATATAAGTCTAGTTTGACAGAATTATATAACTGAGAAAAGGGATACATAGACCCAACTCTCTGAGAGTCTAGTTGGTGAATGTAACTAGGTATTAACATAATGATGCCCGCAACCTATGTGGGTTAGAAGCATAGGACTTGTGATAGGATAGAAATAGCTCGAGATATAATTAGGACGGGCAGCCAAGCCTCCATTATTTGGAAACCTTTTTGTTAAATGGAAACTATATAGCTTTGCGCAGTGGCAGTATCGTAACCAATGAGGTTTAGAGGTCCTGTCATCTGCGTATAAGTACGGTATTGGTTAAAGTCTTGCTAAAACGCACCTCTGTAGCTTACCGTGACTAGTTACGGTAAGTCCTACCCCGCCTTCTCGAGGTAGCCTCGTTATTATACCGTCCTTATTTTAATCCTCCCTTTTAAATTTCTAACATTTTTATTTTTGCTTGACGGTGGAACTAAAGGGGAGGGCGGGTGTGCTATTTTCTTCAGCAGCACACTTTGTTTTTAATTTTAAATCCTCTTTTAATTTCCACTATAAAAATTATCCCTCTTGTAACTATATTTCTGTTGTCCCCTGTATATTTTTGTTCTCCCTATCTTCTTAATATTTTCATTTTTACTGTGTTGTATGTTTTTTTACTGATGTTGGTATCAGTTTTTAGTTTTTCTTTTAGTATACTTTTGACAATCCGGCGCCATGTTTGGAGGCATTATGTCCAGGCCCCAAGTCCTCCTGGGAAACAACTGTGCTCGGTATGCTGCCGGCCAGGACCCCCTCGGGGGTGGAGGAACAAAGCAGAAAAGTGGTGGAAACGTCGTTCGGGTGAAGGAAAGCGTGCTCCGTGTCTGTGCCTTCAATGCCAATGGCATAAATGATTTTAGCAAGAGAGAGTGTCTGATGCGAGAGCTTAAAGATGGATGTGTGGATGTGTGTGGGGTAGGTGAGACGCACCTGTTGGGTTCTGGAGTGTGGGATGGTGAGAGTGAGCATGATTTGTGGGGTGGGGAAGGATGGGTTGTCTGGTCTGGATTGGATGCAGGATATAAACGTAAGAAAAAGGAAGGGGTAGCAGTAATTTTGTCAGAAAGGTTGAGGAAGTGTGTGTGAAAAACTATGGATGCGTGGACTCAAGAATTGTATGGTGTGAGTGCAAGATTGGGATAGATAGGTATACTTTTATGTGTGTCTATGCACCAGTCAACCAAGAAACTGGGAAAGGTGTGGAAGAAAATCGAAAATTTTGGAATAAAGTCAATAAATGTATAAGAGAAAGGCAAGAGTGTACACAAGTAATATTAGTAGGCGACATGAATGGTAGAGTTGGAAACGAGGAGATAGAAGGTATAGTGGGTAAATGGGGTGTGGAGGGTAGGAATATGAATGGTGACTTCCTTTTAGAAGTGTGTGCGGAGAGAGAGATGTTTCTGGCTAACACATTTTTTGAACATCGTCACATTCATAGATATACATGGCACAGAGGTGAAGGTGAGCAGGAACAGAAATCTCTAATTGACTACGCCATGATGGACTCCGGACTAAAAGGAAGAATTTTAGATTCAAAAGCTGTAAGAGGTATGCTGACGGGATCAGACCACTATACAGTGCTGACAAAAGTGAGGATAAGGAAAGAGTGGAAATATGAGAGGAAAGAGAGAAAACTGACAGTAGAGAGAATAAATGTGAGAAAATTAAATGAAGAATGTAATGCAATAAAATACAAGGACATCCTGAAAGAGACTATAAAGGACATGGATGTTATGATAGATCTGGGAAATACTGTAGACGAAGTATGGAAAGGTACAAGAGACTCCATGATTAAAGCAGCTGAGAAAGTATGTGGGAAGAAAACCTTTAAAATGTGGAAGAAGAAAGGTAACGCATGGTTTAGTAAAGAGATAGAAGAAATAGTGAAAAAGAAGAAAGAGTTCAGGAAGAGTATGCTGCAAAAGAATATACCTAGAGAAACTAGAGATGCGAGGAAAGAAGAATATAAAAATTTGAAACAAAGAGTGAAGAGGGCGATACAAGACGCTAAAAGGAAGACAGATGAGGCATATGGGAGAAAGATTAGTGAACAGTTTCTGAATGACAGGAAAGCATACTACAGAGCTGTGAAAGAAGCCAGAGGGAAGAAGACTGAGAGTGTCTCAGGTGGTAGGATGAGGGACATGAATGGGGAAGTGGTAGAGGGTGATGGTGTGGTGAAAGTATGGAAAGATCATTTTAGTAGCTTAGCTGTAAAGAGTAGGGGGAAGGCAAAGATCTCATCCATAGGAATGGAGAGAGGTAGAATAAACAGGGTAGTTGAAAGCCAGATAAGCAGAGAAGAAGTAAAAGAAGCAATCAATAGACTTAAAATGGGCAAAGCTGCTGGAGTAGATAACATCCCAGGTGAAATGCTGAGATATGGAGGAGAAGAAGCTGTTGACATAATGCATAGGTTATGTAAATTAGCATGGGAAAAGGAAAGTGTACCAGATGACTGGAGGAAAGCAGTGATAGTACCCTTGTACAAAGGGAAGGGTAGTAAAGAAGAGTGTAAGAATTATAGGGGAATTAGCTTGCTTAGCATACCTGGAAAGGTACACGCAAGAGTAGTAACACACAGAGGCTACAGAAGATAACGGATGACAAAATAGGCGAGGAACAGGGAGGTTTCAGAAAGGGCAGGGGCTGCGTTGACCAGATAGCCTCAATGCGATTGTTGGTAGAGAAGTATCTGGCCAAAAACAGAAAACTCTATGCAGCATTCATGGATTTGGAAAAAGCCTACGACAAAGTAGACTGGGAGGGCCTGTGGGATGTGTTAACAGTATATGGTGTGGGAGGAAAGTTGCTAATGGCAGTAAAATCTTTTTATAGGAATGCAATGGCAAATGTGAAGGTAGGGGATAAGTTAAGTGAAAGTTTTGAGGTCAATGTAGGTGTAAGACAGGGATGTGTCATGTCAGCTTGGTTGTTCAATATATACATGGATGGAGTGATTAGGGAATGTAGGGCTGTATCAATGGGTGTGGGAGCTAGACTGGAATCAGAGGGAAGAACATGGAAGATTTTAACATGCCTATATGCGGACGATGCAGTCCTGTTGGCGGAAAATGCTGAAGAACTTCAGAGAGTGGTCACTGACTTTGACAGGGTATGTGAAAAGAGAAAGTTAAAGGTCAATGTAGGGAAATGTAAGGTAATGGTGTTTGAGAGAAGAATGCATGAAACTATAGATTTTAAGGAAAAATATAGAATAAAAAAAGAACACAAGAAAAGTTGTAAAATAAAATTGAAAAATGAAGTACTAGAAGAGGTTGAAAGTTTCAAGTATTTGGGAGCTGTACTATGCAAATATGGTAAAATGGAAAGTGAGATAAAAGAGAGAAAAATGCAAGGGAGAAAAGTGATTGGAGAACTTGATAGTATTCTCAAAGGAAGAATGGTTAGCCAGGAAGTCAAAAAGTCACTGAGAAACAGTGTGCTGCTCCCAACACTCTCGTATGGAAGCGAGACATGGACGGCAAGTGACGAGGACTTCTTCAAACTAAGAGCTGTGGAGATGAGCTTTTTCAGAATGGCAGCGGGCATGAATAGGCTAGATGGGCCAAGTAATAGGGAAGTGTACGAGTCCTTTGGAATGGAAGAGCAGGCTTTGGGCATTGATTGTGGTGTGGTTGAGTGGATAAAGAGAAGTACTTTGAGGTGGTATGGTCATTATTCAGAGAATGGATGAAGACAGAATGCCAAGAAAGATATATGGGAGTCAGGTGAGTGGAACCGCTAGTAGTGGAAGACCACCTATGGTATGGGAAAAGAAAGTGGAAAAATATATTGAAGAAAAACTTCCACGTAGTGGAAGGGGCATTGTGGCACGGGCAAAGGAGGCATGTCTTGACAAAGTAGCTTGGAGACGTTTCTGTCATGGCCATCCTCTAGTGGGGGTTTCCCAGGGGGAAGCAAGGCGTCGGAGATGATGATGATGATGATGATGAAACTATATTTTTATCATAGATATCACCTCATTAAAAGCATGCTTTCGATTGCACATAATATCTATTAACCTCAGCTGCACAGCCCCTGTAGTATACACCATACCCCTGTGCGCAGGTATTTCGATGCAGTCCTCACTAAAATCGTTTATTTACTATAAATATAATAAAGTAGCCGTGCCGTTTCGCCCAAAATAAAAACGGCATACCCAACTCTGCGATCGGTCACCATCATCACTACCAGTCACTATCATCATTAATATCATCATCACTACTACTATTACAATCATAACTACTACTCTCACCATCATCACTACTACTCTCATCATCACTACTACTCTCATCATCATCACCATCATCACTACTACTTACCAACATTACTAACACTGTCACCTTCATCATACAATCATCATTACTAATGTCACCATCATAAATACTATTATGACCATCATCACTACTACTAGTACTGTCACCATCATATCTACTACTGTTATCATCATCACTACTGTCATCATTATCACTAAATCTACAACCATCATCACTGCTATTATCACCATCACTACTATCAACATTATCCCCACTATTACTACCATCACTTCTAATGTCAACTAAACTAAAGTAGACGTGCCGTTTCGCCCAAAATCAAAACGGCATACCCAACTATTACCACCATTATCAACTCTGTGTAAGCAGAGTGGTATCGCCCCCCATATAGTGGTACATGCAAACCGAAATGTCTGTCTGTCTGTCCGTCCGAGAACTCCTCCTAGACCGTTTAACGGATTTTCACCAAACGTCACACGAACCTTCGGTGCATAAAAAAAAAAAAAAAAAAATGAATTTCTGCAATAGTTATGATCTTAGGTCCTAAAAATTGTTTCTCCCCCCCTCCTTCAGTACCCCCACCGCCTGCCCTGTACCTATTCCCTGTGTGTGTGTGTGTGCCCCGTAGGGGCACACACACACTGAAGTTTGAATGTTTTTTAATTTGTGCAATAGTTATGATTTTAGGTCTAAAATATGGTTCCGCCCCACCCCCCCTCAGGACCCCCCACCCTGTGATGATGGCTTTCTGTGTGTGTGTGCCCCGTTAGGGACAGCAGTGATGATGATGGTGGTGATGATGATTACAGTAGTAGATATGATGGTGACAGTACTAGTAGTAGTGATGATGGTCATAATAGTAGTGATGATGGTGACAAGCAATGATGATAGATGATAGTTGTAGTGATAATGATGATGGTGACAGTATTAGTGATGATGGTGAGTAGTAGTGATTATGGTGAAAGTTGTAGTGATGATGACAGTAGTAGTGATGATGAGAGTAGTGATGATGGTAAGAGTAGTAGTGATGACTGTAAGAGTAGTAGTGCTGATGATAGTAATGGTGATAGTGACTAGTAGTGATGATGGTGACCCATCGCAGAGTTGGGTATGTCGTTTTGATTTTGGGCAAAACGGCACGTCTACTTTATTACTACTACAGTAAAAGTCCGTTAATCCGACGACCGATGATTCGAATCTCCCAATAGTCCGAATGTTTCAATTTGAGGCCAAATCCGAATTCACCCGATGGTCCGAATTTCAAGAAGTCCCAAAGTCCCCTTTTTGAGGCATTAGTCCACTCAAATGACACATAATGGAGCACACACATATCATATGTTCATGAATTCACTTTAAAAGTTTACCATTGTCATTGTAGCCTATTACCTACTTCAAAACATTCAGATTAATGGTCAAAGGAAGCTACTGATATAAACGTAAACACCTTCTTCTTCTTCTTCTTCTTCTTCCACATCGTCTGCTAGAGAGTTTGTTTTGCTCTTGAACGCATCCTTGGGACGCTCCAATGCGCTACTGGCTTGCACCGCATTTTCTGCAAGCGCATTCAGTCTTGAGCTTGAAAACGCACCTTTCTTGAGCTTAAAAACGCACCTTTGGACGTTCCGATACGCTACTATTTATAGTTCAGTGATCGGAGCATCCCAAGGGTGCTTTCAAGACAACAAGACAAGGGTGCTTTCAATACAATATAATATAACAGAGCATGTCACAAAAGGAAAATCACAAAAGGAAAATTACAAGAACCTCTCAGGGAAGTGCCGTTGTTAAGGCATTACTTCCCGAACCACATCTGATCTGATCTTCAAGAGCAAGACAAACTCGCTAGTAGACGGAAGAACAAGAAGACGATGCGGACATATGGTGTACGATTATATCAGCAGATTCCTTTGACCATTAATCTGAATGTTTTGAAGTAGGTAATAGGCTACAATGACAATGGTAAACTTTTGAAGTGATTTCATGAACATATGATATATGTGTGTGCACCATTGTGTCATTTGGGTGGCCTAATGCCTCAATGTTTTCGTCATACACAGGTTCATAGGGGTAAAGTCCGATAATCCGAAAAATCCACTAATCCGAACGAGGGCCGGTCCGCTGCCCTTCGGATTAACGGAAGTTTACTGTACTATCATCATCACTACAATTGTCACCATCATCACTACTACTACCATCATCACTAATATTACCACCATCATCACAACTACTATCATTATATCTACAATTGTCACCTTCTAATGTCAACTAAACTAACTTAACCTAACAAATATGGGCGACTTTTATTTCGCCCCCTTAACGATGACGTTCTATGTAAAGTGTGCCCCTACGGGGCACACACACAGAACGCCATCATCATTGCTTGGGAATAGGTACAGGGTGGGAGGGTGGGGTTCCTGAGGGGGGGGGGGGGGGGCAAACAATTGTTAGGACCTAAGATCAATACTATTGCACAAATACAAAAATTTTGTTTTTAATTACTGTCGAATTCACGCACCGAAGGTTCGTGTGAAGTTTGGTGAAAATCCGTCAAACGGTCTAGGAGGAGTTCTCGGACGGACAGACAGACAGACAGACAGACATTTCGGTTAGCATGTACCACTATACGGGGGCGATACCACTCTGCTTACGCAGAGTTGATTAATACTTAATCATATGCGCCTATTTTACGTTTAATATGAAGATAGTAACCTGTAACAACAATAAAACAAGTGGGAATTGTGTTTGTATGGTCAAAATCGCGAATAAATATGGAGCGGCCCATTCATGAAATGTGGAGCAGAGCGAGGCAACCCCACCTCTCGCGAGCTCTAGAGCATTACTGAGGTCTGAGAGTCTCACCCCACCCTGTACCTTACCTAACACACTCGCTACTCACATAACAACACCCTGCAACTGGCTTGCAGATGTTAGAACAAAATATACCAATGAATAAGGGAATAACAGGGAAAATAGGTGATAATTGAAGGGGGGGGGGGGAAGGAGGAGGCTTTGACAGATATAGAGAAGTGATATGAGGTATGGAGGGGGGGGGGGGGGGGGGGAATGTTTTAAGTGCTACTGGGGCCTTTTAAAAAAAAAAATTAGGCCTAGGATCAAGAGTCTCCCTGCAGTCGCCCAGTAAAACCTCTTAAGAGTCTCCCCGTAGCTGCTGGGTTAAAGTAAACAAAGGATATATTGTTTCTTGATAGCTTCTGTTATGGCTATTATGTAGTTGTTGTGCCTCATGGCCCGGAGTCGAAGTATGTCAAAGCTCTGAATAGCGATCGTACAGATAGGTTGTAATGGAAACGTAAAATTCCGAAGTAAAATATCTACTGTGCTGTCGTATGTATTCAACCCTGCAGTTTGAACGTTTTTCGACCTGGACAGAGAATCAATTGCTATAAGAATTACGGGTTGTCTATTTAGTTTGCTAAATAAAGCATAAACTTACAAACAAATGTTGAATTATTCCTACCCTAGTAGATCAGCATTTTTTAAATATATACTACAATAATATTAAGAATGATGCTAAAGACAATGCAATAGAACACCTTTTAACCGGAAATTGCCAGGTTAGGCCATGGCCGGATGATGGATTATCCTGGTTATTGGGTCTTTATGCCCATGGAATTACGTATTGGTAAAAAACAATCATAAATAATATGAGTGTTTCCCTTACCTTGAATAGTAGATCATTGTATCAGTGTAAATCACAATAAATAGACATGATTGATTGTATTATTGTAATCTCCCTTCTTTAGCATTTCCACAGCCCCAGAAACAGAACTTCTTGCAAGGATGAATAGTTCCTGTACTCATTCACAGGCCTCTACAGCAATAATAATAATCATGATAAGATGGGGATGAGGAGGCCTATGATAAAGAAGAGAAGGATTATGATGATGACATAATGATGATGATGATAAAAACGAAGATGATGAAATGATAACAGTGAGAGTAAGGCAAAACCCTCAATACATTATAACTTGAACCTCTCCCACCCTCTACAGAGCAACAAAGGGTTCAACTGTTCCGGACGTTGGCTCAGGCACTGACAGACTTCAACGAGCTTAACCCCTCCGCTCCCATACAACTGTTGTTGGAGGTGAGTAGTTAGTGTGTGTGTTTCAACCCATCTGTCACCTTACTAATATCCCCACACATATCTTCCCTTTAATTCCCACTTTTAATATATTACAAGTACCCGGTACTACTATAACTAATACAGTTCAATATTATATTTACTCTTTTACCTTTAGGATCATTACTCCAAGATCATCATATACAAATATTTAGATGTGGAATAATACATTACTTTCATGATTTCAGATAGAATTTCCCTCCAGTTAGTTCAAAAGAGAAGTTGTTTTCTATATATCCATTACTACTACAACTAAGCAACTAATATAATAGCAATGATAAAAATTGTATATACATTAAATAATTTCTGACCTTGTGACCCTGACAGAACCTGAACTCTAAGAAGGTTTTGCCTACGGACAACTTGATGCATCTACTGGGCAATGTGGCGACTTACATGGAGTGTGTGGGGGGAGAGGGTGGGTTCATCGGGGGGGTCCTGTCCCCTGCCCTGATCCCACTGTTTGACACCTTCCTACGGAAAGTGTTTCTGTGTACTGGGACCCTGGATCACTCTGCTCTGCGTCCCATCATGAGGGTCCTGGTGGCTGTTATGAGGGTTCCAGGTGTGGCAGGGCACAAGGTGGGTGTGTAGGTGTATGTGTATGTGTTTTAGTCAGATTTATACAGTGGGACCTAGAGTCCTAGACCACTACGCTTTCCCTATCATGAGAGTCCTGGTGGCTATTACAAGGTTTCCAAGTGAGGTAGGCACAAGGTGTGTGTGTGTGTGGGTTACCATCAGTTAATTAAGATCAATCTATCTATCTATTGCCGGACGCCGTAATCCCCGAAGGGGTGGCCACGAATGAAACACCCCCATGCACCTCTGTCCCCAGTCAGTTGACGCCCCTCCTCCTGTCCAGCACCGCCTTCGCTCATATATTTCTTAACTCCATCCTTCCACCTCTCACTCGGTCTGCATCTCCCTCTCTGTCCTTCCACCTCACTCTCATACACTCTCTTAGTAATTCTCTCACTTCCCATACGTTCCACATGGCCGAACCATCTCAAGGTGTTCCTTTTCACACTTTCCAGCACATCTACCTCCACACCACACCACTCTCGTACTTCCTCAATTCGTCTGTCTATCTCTCCATTTAACTCCGCATGCACTTCTCAAGTAACTCATTTCCACCCCTCTCACTCTTGGTTGGAGTCTCTTCACCAATGTCCATGCTTCGCTCCTGTGAGTCAATGTCGGGATTACCACACTGTCATGCAAGGACTTCTTTACTTCCATGTTGACCACCTTATTTCTTGTTACTGCTTTTAGCGTTCCTACAACCCTCTTCCCCTGTTGCACCCTCTCCCGCACTTCTTCATCCGAACTCCTATCTTTACTCAACACACTGCCCAAATACTTAAATGAGCTGACATTCTCCATAGCCTGATCGTTCACAGTGGTGCCATTTTAGCGATTTTCCCGCTAATTCTAGCGAATTTGGACAGTCATCTAGCGGGAGAATTTGCCATCTAGCGGCTAGCGGGAATTCTTGCGGTTTTTCATATCTACTAGCGAATTTCTGGCGATTTTGTATTCTTGCTTTGGAAAACTTAAATGCATATAAATCAATATGAAAGACACTGCATATAGCATTTTTAAATTGATTTGCATGAAGCCATACCATATATCATTTTTGCACCACACTCATTTGATCCTGGATACACACGAACCATACGGTATAGCTCACATGAACAGTACGTGTGAGTACTAAGTGTTCAGTTTTCTGCCACTACCGTCAGTCTCCATTCAGTACCTTCTCCTGGACCATAATATTATTACCAGTTTATAATTTAGTTTAACACCTTAATCATGCCAAAACCACAGTAAACTCAAAAGTTTAGAAGAGAATGGTTAAGTGACACACAGCTGAAAGACTGGCTTATTGAGAAAAAAATGAAGGGTAGTGGTGATAGTGTCCCACATTGTAAATGTTGTCAGTGTCCTCTGAACTCAAAGTTAAGTGATCTTAAAACACATGCTTAAACTAAAAACACCAAATGAATGCCAGGGATGTAGGAGGAAGCAGCCACAGCCAGTACTACCCTTTGTGCCTGTTAAGAAAACAACTGAAGCCCAGATGACTGAAGGTAGTATGGCATTATTTACAGTAGAACACACTTCAGTCTTAACTTGTGATCATCTTAGCAGCCTCTGTAAATCCCGCTTCTCAGACAGTAAAATAGCATCACAAATTAAAATTTAAATATCAAAGTGTAGTGCGATAATCAAGTATGTACTGTACCCTCATTTCATGGACGACATAAGTCGTTTATTTCTGGTATGTGTGAGAAATACGCACATAGGCTACTATTATAGGTTAGTATTATTATTTAATTATTTATTATTATTATTATTATTAATATTATTATCACTCACAAACACTATATTTGTATATAGGCCTATATATATATATATATATATATATATATATATATATATATATATATATATATATATATATATATATATATTTATATATATATATATATATATGTATAATTATATATATATATATATATATATATATATATATATATATATATATATATATATATATATTTATATATATACAGTATATATATAATTGATTTATGTTATTCTAAAATCTAGCGAATTTGGTGGTTGATCTGGCGGGTTTTGAGGTGGAATCTAGCGGGATTTGAACATTCTTGATGGCAACACTGATCGTTCAACCTTACCTCACACTCTGTGGCTGCACCCCTTTCAATGACCATAACCTTGTTCTTCCCTGCATTTACCTTCAGATTCCGTTTTTCACACACTGTTAATTAAGATGGTTTAGTTTAACCCTCTCGCATCTATAGGACGCGATCGAGTCATAACGCCACCCCTCCAAGAGTGCTCGTATGACGCAATCGCGTCATAATGCCACCTGTAAGTTAGAAATATTCGACAAAAATAAGTTTATGACTCGATTTTGACTCAATTTGGACTGGTAAGTTAGGCATCAGTAAGTTACAAAAGGAAGTATCTAGCAACCCCATAGCGTCCCTCTCTGAGGAGCGCGGGCCTCTGTAAAGTCAGTAGTTTCCTGGCCCCCAGACTGTGAGGCAGGGTCCCGGCCCTTTAAATTCTGGGCTCCCTCCCTCTGGCCCACCATGCCTAGCTATAGGCAGGCAATTATGGATTATTTCATCTACCCAGTGAAAGTGTTTAGTGAATAATTCGAACTATATACAGTATGTATATAATATGTTACTTGTGACTTTTGGTGACTGAGGGGAGTGAATCTTGGTTAACCCCTTGAGTATTGATGCAGTTTTGTCTAGGTATCATTGATGACTTTACACTATTTTTTGCTTGAAAGACAAATATAATTATCAATAAATACTGCCTACGAAATAAATACATTATAATCACGAAGATGTCACAGGAATGCTTACAGGAAGTATGGTAAGTACTCTATGGAATTTTAGTTATATTACAGTATATTATTATATATATATATATATATATATTATATATAGCCTATATACAGTATATAACAGCCCCAAGGTCCCGAGCAAGCCCAAGGCCCATAATTGAGTATTTATATTATTATTATATTTGTATTTTATTTAAATATTTATATATTTGATTTATTAGTTTTTATTTATTTTATTTTATTTATTTCATTTTATTTATGTTTATTTTATTTATTTTATATATATATACCGTATATATTTGTTTTGTTATTCCTGTTCCCCAGGGTGTCTAGCAGATCAGCCCCAAGGTCCGGAGCAAGCCCAAGGCCCATAATCGAGTATTTATATTATTATTATATTTTTTATTTTATTTACTTTATTTTTATATACAGTATACATAATTATATATAATATTATATATATATACGTATATACCCGGTATATATATTTGTTTTTCTTTATTATTCCTGTTCCCCAGGCTCTCTAGCGGTTCAGCCCCAAGGTCCCGAGCAAGCCCAAGGCCCATAATCGAGTATTTATATTATTATTATATTTTTTATTTTATTTTTTTTATTTTTTTTATTTATATATACAGTATAATATATATGTATATACCCGGTATATATATATTTTTGTTTTTTTTTGTTTTTTATTCCTGTTCCCCAGGGTGTCTAGCGGATCAGCCCCAAGGTCCCGAGCAAGCCCAAGGCCCATAATCGAGTATTTATATTATTATTACTTATTTATTTTATTTATATATTTATTTATTTGATTTGATTTATTTCATTTTATTTATATTTTTATTTCATTTATTTTATATATATATATATATATATATATATATATATATATATATATATATATATATATATATATATATATATATATATATATATATATATATATATATATATATTTATATATTTATATAAATGTTGTACATTGTGGCAAAGATATACAACTGTATAAACATTCTCATATATTTACATAACAATAACAATGCATGGAAACAATTGCGCATAGCTCGCGAACCAATAACGCTATATTATTTTTGTTTTCACCATTAGAAAGAGCATAATTTTCCGATGACGGTGATATAAACAGTTATATACGTATCCGAGCAAATAAACCAATGCCGAGGTGGGGAACAGCTCGGAACCCGGCTAGCATTGGCGGAAAAGAGACGGGTGAAGCGTAAATATTCGCATTTTGGCTCTTCATTTCAAATATTCATAGCGCAAAAAGTATTTGTCCTAGGAACTTCTAGTTTGTTTTATACTCATCAGCATTATTTGCCGTATTCATACAGCTTAAATTTAAAACCATACACTTCGTAGCGACGAAATAAATCGAAAATGTTATAAACCATATCTTTTTTTTTTTTTCGGTCACTGCATGGAAACAATTGTGCATAGCTCGCGAACCAATTACGCTATATTATTTTTGTTTTCACCATTGGAAAGAGCACAATTTTTCGATTCTGGTGATATATACAGTTATATACGTATCTGAGCAAATAACGCAACCACGAGGTGGGGAACAGCTCGGAACCCGGCTACCATCGCCGGAACAGAGATGGGTGAAGCATAAATATTCACATTTTGGCTCTTCATTTCAAATATTCATAGCGCAAAAAGTATTTGTCCTAGGAACTTCTAGTTTGTTTTATACTCATCAGCATTATTTGCCGTATTCATACAGCCTAAATTTAAAACCATACACTTCGTAGCAACGAAATAAATCGAAAATGTTATAAACCATATCAATCAAAATATAAATATATTTTTTTTTCGGTCACTGCTTGAGAACTATTGAAGAGAAACAATTTCTGTTTTCAGATTTGGAAAGAGGAGAAAAAATACTATTATTTGAGCAAAAAAAATATATGGTCATCACTCACAATTTAGAGCTAGGACGGTGTGAAGACAATTGCATGGGAAATAATTGTATTCCGGACTCATTTACACTTTCATATTTCGATTTATTTACATTTTTTTTTTTTTTATCATGTACTATAAATATTCCTCTTTCCATTGACATATGATACATCACAATAAACAGCATTCTGGTGGATGAAAATACAGAAAAACACAAGGCTTCGAAAACTCGCCCAGCCTGATATTTCATGGCAAATTAGAGAAGGTCTTACCCTAAGTTAGATAATTAAGTTGCTGGATGCGGGAGGGTTAAAAGCTTACAATACATCAGGCAGTGTAATATGAGGGACACTATACAGTCTATCAGGCAGTGTTATATGAGGGACACTATACAGTCTATCAGGCAGTGTAATATGAGGGACACTATACAGTCTATCAGGCAGTGTTATATGAGGGACACTATACAGTCTATCAGGCAGTGTTATATGAGGGACACTATACAGTCTATCAGGCAGTGTAAAATGAGGGACACTATACAGTCTATCAGGCAGTGTAAAATGAGGGACACTATACAGTCTATCAGGCAGTGTTATATGAGGGACACTATACAGTCTATCAGGTAGTGTTATATGAGGGACACTATACAGTCTATCAGGCAGTGTTATATGAGGGACACTATACAGTCTATCAGGCAGTGTTATATGAGGGACACTATACAGTCTATCAGGCAGTGTAAAATGAGGGACACTATACAGTCTATCAGGCAGTGTAAAATGAGGGACACTATACAGTCTATCAGGCAGTGTAATATGAGAGGCACTATACAGTCTATCAGGTAGTGTTATATGAGGGACACTATACAGTCTATCAGGCAGTGTTATATGAGGGACACTATACAGTCTATCAGGCAGTGTAATATGAGGGACACTATACAGTCTATCAGGCAGTGTAATATGAGGGACACTATACAGTCTATCATGTAGTGTTATATGAGGGACACTATACAGTCTATCAGGTAGTGTTATATGAGGGACACTATACAGTCTATCAGGCAGTGTTATATGAGGGACACTATACAGTCTATCAGGCAGTGTAATATGAGGGACACTATACAGTCTATCAGGCAGTGTTATATGAGGGACACTATACAGTCTATCAGGCAGTGTAATATGAGGGACACTATACAGTCTATCAGGCAGTGTTATATGAGGGACACTATACAGTCTATCAGGCAGTGTAATATGAGGGACACTATACAGTCTATCAGGCAGTGTTATATGAGGGACACTATACAGTCTATCAGGTAGTGTTATATGAGGGACACTATACAGTCTATCAGGTAGTGTTATATGAGGGACACTATACAGTCTATCAGGTAGTGTTATATGAGGGACACTATACAGTCTATCAGGCAGTGTAATATGAGGGACACTATACAGTCTATCAGGCAGTGTAATATGAGGGACACTATACAGTCTATCAGGCAGTGTTATATGAGGGACACTATACAGTCTATCAGGCAGTGTTATATGAGGGACACTATACAGTCTATCAGGCGGTGTTATATGAGGGACACTATACAGTCTCAGGCAGTGTTATATGAGGAATAGCATACATTCCATTCTCTTTCTCTCAGACTAATGCTAAAAAATCTTGGTTTACTCACGCCTGTTCTACTGCTGTCCGCAATAAGGAGGAAGCATTCAAACGGTACCGACGCCTTAAAACTCAAGACTCTCATTCTTCATATGTTTCTGCCCGGAATCAAGCCAAATCTGTTCTTCGACTTGCCAAACACTCTTTCATCAATAATAAATGCACTGAACTATCCAACTCTAGCTCTTCCCAAGCTTTCTGGCATCTAGCCAAAAACCTCTCCAACAATTTCTCTTCCTCGTCTTTCCCTCCCCTTTCCCACTCTGATGGCACAACCATCACTTCTTCCTCTGACAAAGCTAAACTCTTCGCTCAAACTTTTGCTAGAAACTCCACCTTGGATGATTCCGGTGCTATTCCTCCCTCTCCGCCCTCCTCTCTCTTACTTATGCCTAATATCCTAATCTCTTCTAAAGATGTACTTTCTACCCTCTCTGGGCTTAACACTAATAAGGCGTACGGTCCGGACGGTGTTCCTCCTGTTGTTCTCAAAAACTGTGCTTCCGTGCTGACTCCCTGCCTAGGCAAACTCTTTCGTCTCTGTCTATCCTCTAACGTCTTCCCTTCATGCTGGAAGTTTGCTCACATTCAACCTGTCCCAAAGAAGGGTGACCGCTCTCAACCCTCCAACTATCGTCCAATTGCTCTTATCTCTTGTCTTTCTAAAGTTTTTGAAACTATTCTTACTTCCAAATTTCTTAAGCATTTCTCTTCTCATAATCTGCTCTCAGATCGCCAGTATGGCTTCCTTAAGGGTCGCTCTACTGGTGATCTTCTTTCATATCTTACTAACTCTTGGTCATCCTCCTTTCGGGACTTCGGTGAGACTTTTTCTATTGCACTAGACATATCGAAAGCCTTCGATAGAGTCTGGCATAAATCGTTAATTTCTAAACTACCCTCCTTCGGTTTCTATCCCTCCATCTGTGCCTTTGTCTCTAATTTCCTTTCCGGCCGTTCCATAGCTGCGGTTGTGGACGGCCATTGTTCACTTCCTCACCTTATAAACTCCGGTGTTCCTCAGGGCTCTGTCCTATCTCCTATTCTCTTTCTAATTTTTATAAATGATCTCCTTAACTGTACCTTAATTCCCATCCATTCATACGCAGACGACTCAACCTTACACTACTCCATTAGTTTTTCAGAACGCCCCAGCCAGCAATCCCTCAACGACAAACGTAATGAAGCCATAGAACTCTTAAATTCTGATCTAAATACTATTTCCAATTGGGGCAGAGAAAACCTTGTTAACTTTAATGCTTCCAAAACCCAATTTCTCCATCTATCTACCCGTCAGGATCTCCCAGCGGACTATCCCTTGTTCTTCAACAATACAAAAATCAACCCTTCATCTTCTCTCAATATTCTTGGTGTCTCTTTTTCTTCTGCTCTCATTTGGAAGGACCATATTACCAGTCTTGCTAAGGCAGCCTCCCAGAAGCTGGGTGTGCTCAACCGCCTTAGGGGGTTCTTTTCCCCTGCACAGCTTCTTGCTCTGTACAGGGGCATAGTACGCCCTTGTATTGAGTATTGTTCACATGTGTGGGGAGGTTCCTCTCACACCGCTCTCCTAGACAAAGTTGAAAGGAAGGCCTTTCGTATCATTAACTCCCGTCCACTCACCAACTCTCTGCAATCTCTCTCTCTCCGCCGCAATGTTGCATCTCTCTCGCTATTCTATCGCTACTATAATAATCAGTGTTCCTCAGAGCTATCCCAGTGCATACCACCTCCTTTACGTAGGGCACGTGGTACCCGTCTTGCAACTCAATCCCACCCCTACTCTGTGCAACTCTCCAACCCAAGAGTGAAACGTTACTCTCAAACTTTCTTCTACTCAATATCTGAGCTCTGGAACTCTCTCCCAGAATCAGTCTTTCCCTCTTCCTATGACTTAAATTGCTTCAAACTCCGTGTGTCCAGGCATTTTGGCTCGAACGTCCCTTGATTTTGGCCCTGTCACTCTTTCAACTATGGGGGAGGCACTCGCTATAGGCAGTTATGCCTTTTGCCTCCCTCAATCACATAGAAAAAAACAAAAAACAAAAAAAAAGTCTATCAGGTAGTGTTATATGAGGGACACTATACAGTCTATCAGGCAGTGTTATATGAGGGACACTATACAGTCTATCAGGTAGTGTTATATGAGGGACACTATACAGTCTATCAGGCAGTGTTATATGAGGGACACTATACAGTCTCAGGCAGTGTTATATGAGGAATACTATGCAGTCTATCAGGTAGTGTTATATGAGGGACACTATACAGTCTATCAGGCAGTGTTATATGAGGGACACTATACAGTCTATCAGGCAGTGTTATATGAGGGACACTATACAGTCTCAGGCAGTGTTATATGAGGAATACTATGCAGTCTATCAGGTAGTGTTATATGAGGGACACTATACAGTCTATCAGGCAGTGTTATATGAGGGACACTATACAGTCTCAGGTAGTGTTATATGAGGGACACTATACAGTCTATCAGGCAGTGTTATATGAGGGACACTATACAGTCTATCAGGTAGTGTTATATGAGGGACACTATACAGTCTATCAGGTAGTGTTATATGAGGAAAATATTTCTTTTTCTTGTTCTACCCTCGACATTTAAAAAGAAATATGATTGCATCAGTGGTCTCGGGGACTCCATACCATACCGTACCTAGTAGAGAATTGAGGTGCATTCTTTAGAAGACATTGGTAACCGCGCAAGTGGTACCGATAATTCATCGGCGCTATGCTAGCGGATGAGCTATACACTTGTATTAGCTGGATGCTTGATTCTCAAGGAATACTTCCAAAAATTAGGTTTTTCATATTTGATATTAAAGGAGGTCGTCAAACCTTGCAGTATCAGTTGTTATGAAAATAGTTAATCACGTTCCCTCTTCCACTAAATCACAGATTTTATGTTCATCTGCAATAAGTGCTATACATTAGTACCCTGCCAAGCTCCCTGTGTTAGGATTTTTAATTTACTTTTTTATCAGTGTATCCTCTTCTCCGATCAGGGACTGAGAAGTGAGAAATCTGACAAAAAATAAATAGAGATGGTATAGAAATATGTTATCTTCTTATGATATGTACATTGTGTTGTTATCTTCCACCAGAATATCTTGGAGCCTGTGTCGAAGCTGTTAAGTTACTCCATCCAGAACTCCAGCATGGAGTACCAGCACCTGAGCGATCTCTGTCATCTTTGTAACAGAACCTTTTCTAGGGTAAGTACCAACATTTTGGTGATCTATGTTACCTTTGTAACAGAACCTCCATGATCTTTGTAACATAACTTCTCTTGGGTCAGTGTACTAACACCTCAGTGATGTCTGTAACAGAACTTCTCTAGGGTCAGTGTACTAACACCACAGTGATGTCTGTAACAGAACTTCTCTAGGGTCAGTGTACTAACACCACAGTGATGTCTGTAACAGAACTTCTCTAGGGTCAGTGTACTAACACCTCAATAATGTCTGTAACAGAACTTCTCTAGGGTCAGTGTACTAACACCACAGTGATGTCTGTAACAGAACTTCTCTAGGGTCAGTGTACTAACACCTCAGTGATGTCTGTAACAGAACATCTCTAGGGTCAGTGTACTAACACCACAGTGATGTCTGTAACAGAACTTCTCTTGGGTCAGTGTACTAACACCTCAATAATGTCTGTAACAGAACATCTCTAGGGTCAGTGTACTAACACCTCAGTGATGTCTGTAACAGAACTTCTCTAGGGTCAGTGTACTAACACCTCAGTGATGTCTGTAACAGAACATCTCTAGGGTCAGTGTACTAACACCTCAGTGATGTCTGTAACAGAACATCTCTAGGGTCAGTGTACTAACACCACAGTGATGTCTGTAACAGAACTTCTCTTGGGTCAGTGTACCAACACCACAGTGATGTCTGTAACAGAACTTCTCTAGGGTCAGTGTACTAACACCTCAGTGATGTCTGTAACAGAACATCTCTAGGGTCAGTGTACTAACACCACAGTGATGTCTGTAACAGAACTTCTCTTGGGTCAGTGTACTAACACCACAGTGATGTCTGTAACAGAACATCTCTAGGGTCAGTGTACTAACACCACAGTGATGTCTGTAACAGAACTTCTCTTGGGTCAGTGTACTAACACCACAGTGATGTCTGTAACAGAACTTCTCTAGGGTCAGTGTACTAACACCACAGTGATGTCTGTAACAGAACTTCTCTTGGGTCAGTGTACTAACACCACAGTGATGTCTGTAACAGAACTTCTCTAGGGTCAGTGTACTAACACCACAGTGATGTCTGTAACAGAACTTCTCTTGGGTCAGTGTACTAACACCACAGTGATGTCTGTAACAGAACTTCTCTTGGGTCAGTGTACTAACACCTCAATAATGTCTGTAACAGAACTTCTCTAGGGTCAGTGTACTAACACCTCAGGAATGTCTGTAACAGAACTTCTCTAGGGTCAGTGTACTAACACCTCAGTGATGTCTGTAACAG
This sequence comes from Paralithodes platypus, assembly GCA_032716605.1. NCBI lineage: Eukaryota > Metazoa > Arthropoda > Malacostraca > Decapoda > Lithodidae > Paralithodes > Paralithodes platypus. Next base: position 36,035,837 of record CM064506.1, read on the forward strand.
AACTTCTCTAGGGTCAGTGTACTAACACCACAGTGATGTCTGTAACAGAACTTCTCTAGGGTCAGTGTACTAACACCTCAGTGATGTCTGTAACATAACTTCTCTAGGGTCAGTGTACTAACACCACAGTGATGTCTGTAACAGAACTTCTCTAGGGTCAGTGTACTAACACCACAGTGATGTCTGTAACAGAACTTCTCTAGGGTCAGTGTACTAACACCACAGTGATGTCTGTAACAGAACTTCTCTAGGGTCAGTGTACTAACACCTCAGTGATGTCTGTAACAGAACTTCTCTAGGGTCAGTGTACTAACACCACAGTGATGTCTGTAACAGAACTTCTCTAGGTTCAATATCTGATACCTCAATAGTTTCTGTCTTCTCTCTATATAATATATATAATATATATATATATATATATATATATATACATATTCAAATATACAATTGATTCACTGCTCAATATATATATATATATATATATATATATATATATATATATAAAATATATTATATATCTGCTTTATGATGGATGCTTCACATGTATATATAACAAGACCTATTTTGAGCGTGAGAATGTACAGCCACACCCTATGCCCGAGAGGGTTGGAATCACAGCAAAAAAAAAAAAAAAAAAAAAGAGGAACAGGAATAGACAACACCAGGAGAAGGCGAGAGACAATAAGACCCGACCAGTTTACCAGGCTTTAATACCTGCCGGAATAGGTCAGCCTACCCCTTTTCCCGGATCTACCCATGCTCTAATTTCCGGGAATCTAGGTCAGTCTGCCAGAGAAAGGAGTTCGAGTCACAGGGACCCCGGCTCCTCCAATGGCAGAGACCGAGACAATAGCCGTGGTGTAGTTGATTAAAGCGTCTGCTATCGTCCTGACGGTCGGTGGTTCGAACCCCACTGAGAGATTAGAAACATATATATATATATATATAAGCAATTCAATCTCCGACAGGGAATCGTAGGCATACAAGGAAGAGCAACACCAAAGCGTAAAGGAACATCTTGGTACATTATAATAATTTAACCTACTTTTATATTTGTATATTTGATTGCAAACATTTTTTAATTAAGTTTCTTTTTATCCTTTTTAGGCTTGATAATGACACAAGGTGGTGTCGAAACGTCGCACATGTATTAGAAAATAAAGATGTTCCTCTACGCTTTGTTGACGCTCTTTCTTATATATATATATATATATATTGTCACAATGACCAGGGTCTTTTAGGGTGTTTTAGGAGTAGCTAGACTCGAGTGGTGCCAGACTTTCTGAAAGCAGCTGTGCCAAGTCTATTAGAAAGACCTGGTATTGTGAGTTTTACTCCGATACCCTTCCAATTGCACATGACTAGATATACCGTACCTCTAAGCATTTTTGTCTCAATAAACATTTGTGTAGAATGAGCCAATAGAGTGTTATTAGTTTCGTATATGAAGTTGTTTTTTAGTGGCAATGTTGTAATTTGCAAGCTAGAGGTAAGTGGGTGAGGGAGGAATGTTGCTCTTGTCTCGGGAGCGGGGGCGATCGTGCCAGCACCACGAGTTTCATTTAATTATGTGACCATTGCAAGTTTAGTTGTGTTGCAATATCAAGATATACTTTATTTTATCTGCCACGCTGTTTTAGCCAATATGTTAACACAGGAATACGTTAGTATAAGTTATTCTTGTAAATTGTCTTAGTGTTATCATATCGTGTGGTGATATATTGCAACCTCTTAGTTTGAGGCTGGCTCCCGCTAGCCACACCAGTCTGCCCCTTTTGTTTGTCCTTGCTTGCACAATTATTAATGTAACGAAATTAACAGAGAATCCTAGACAATCATTTATTCTTTTAATTCTTCTTTTCCTCTGATCAGCATTTATTATATTTCCATTTTTATCATATGTTCTGTACCTCCGGTGGCTTACTTCGGGATCCGTGATAGGGGAGAGCTGGGAGGCTTGCCGGGGTCCTTAATAATAAGCACCGTTAATCCCATAGACAGTCCACACACACACACATCCATAACCCCTACATATTTTCCCCGTGTTTGTGCTTAGGACCCGGTAGCAACCTTGACTGTTCTGCCCAGCAATTGTTTGTTCCCTATCTCGGGTTTCGAACTGAGGCAACGGAGTGTTTAATAGTAATTAGGAATCCAGCTTCAGTCTGGACCCCCCCCCCCCATAGTTAAGTGAGTGTGGGAGGTGGACTCTCTAAGAGTTCATTGTTTCGGGCGGTATCTCACTGGGGGGCCCAGGTTGAAGCAGGATATATTGGTGTGATATTAGAGGTGGTCAGGGCACCCTGCCTCCACTAATATCACCCCGAGGTTAGTAGTCATATTAGGACACTGCCTTGTATTGTTAGATCATTATAATATGTATAAAATATTATGTGCAACTCTCTTGGGTTGAGAGTGGATTACCGTTGGCTGGTTTGCACACGGTTTAGTACTGTCGAGGGCGCGCATAGCCTGTTATGCTCGAAGTACACCTGCACTCTTTTTTCTTTTATGTCTGCTGGTAGCCTATGTATTTAACTGTTTTGATTATCCAACCCAGCATTGCTAATCCCGGTGATGGTTTCGAGTTCTCGTAGCAAGTAAGTTACATGAGTATTTCTGTTCTACTTATTATTCAGAATAGGAGCAGGGCAGTGTGCACCTTAAGCTCTGAGAAGAGCCTGGAAGCGTTCATAGTGCTCTTACCTGTTGCGTCGTGGTGTTGTTTGGTAGAGAGACAAGGTGCATTTGCATTAGTAATTATTTTTGTATAATGTCTCTAAGCAACTGAGGTCCAGATTCGTAACAGTGGCGACCTTGCCCAGGATAATCAGAATAGTACCAGCAGTATTAATAAGATTTATTTTGATCAGATTTTTTGTTTTAAATAGGTGTCTAGCATTTTATATTTTACTATGTCTGAACAACAAGCAAGAGAGGAGGGGGAGAGTGTCGTGCCGTTGCACATCACCAGTGAGGAGGATGAGAGAGTGTTCCTTCGGAGTTCTCCAGAATGGGAACTGATGCAATTGAGACGGGTGGAGGAATTGAGGTTGATAGCATCGGTTTTGGGAGTAGAGGGGTCTCTTCTTACCACGAGGGAAGCGTGTCAGCAGTATACAGCGTGTTTCCGAACTTTACCGACAAACTTTGTGGGTTAATTGATGGGGAGATCCGAAATATAAATGCCTAAGTAAAAATAATAACGTAAACGTATTATAAGAGAGGTACAGGACCTGCTAGCAGAAAATGATGACAACACTGGTGTAAAATGATAAACAGAGGCTTTACCGTACTGGTTGAGACGAAGGCAACGCCGTAGCCAAGTGTCCGAACGGTTAACAAAACAGTACAGTACCTCAATCACGGGATTCGATCAGATCCGTAGGCTTCGAATTATTGAACCCGAGGCTGTGGGACAACTCCTAGCTCAATACTGTATGAACCCTACAATACCCAAACGAACCATCGGAACATGGATAGGCCCTACGTATTCCATAATTTCAGTACTGTATTAGTAACGCTAAATCCTAGGTTTTTTATGGATTATCGCTGGTGCATGAATCATATCAAAACAACGCAGAACTCAAGCTACAGACAGATACAGATTGACATAGTCAGGTCCACTCGTAAGAGAAGCTTTAAAACCTTCCCTCGATTACCCGAGAAAGGACAGGGATGTGGGGGGGAGGTGAGGGTGGGGTAGGGGGAGATTTGACGTGTTCGATCGTTCGGCCACAGGCTGTGGCTGTGTAGGCTATTCTGTTCACGTAAATAGGGCGTTGCCTTTATCACAGCCAGTAATGTCTCTGTTTAGCATTTCATACTAGCGAGTTTAGCATAGGATAAGCACAAAAGTGCTAAGCTCCATTGGACAAATGTTTTCCGTTTCATATGTCTTCCATAACATTATTCATGCTAAGTATGATTTGTACTTTGCATTGACAGTTATTAACGACATCATATTCTTGTTTCAAGTTATGTAAACTCGTTGTTAGCAATTTCTGCTAGCAGGTCCTGTACCTCTCTTATAATGCATTAATGTTATACTTTTAATTAGGCATGTATACTTAGATTCTGTTCATCTATTAACCCACAAAGTTTGTCGGTAAAGTTCAGAAACACGCTGTATATGGCAGTATTATTATGATGTTTAAGAGGGGGCTGAGCAAACAAATGTGCCGGCAGGAGGCTATATCTCACCTGCAAGCTCTCCGCCACGCACATCCAGGAGAGGTTAGAAACATTGAGAATAACCATGGAGTTACAAAGAACCAAAGTTGAGGTAGACGGGGGTAGGTACACAAGGGGACAAGTGGGCACGGTACACAGGGAGGAATCTAGCGAGTTAAAGTTGTCCCATAGCCTGAAGCTCGTTCCCGCTTTTGACGAGGAAAAAGTCGCTGAATGGTTCCAGCGATTTGAAAAGAAAGAACGGGAGTTCGAGTGGCCATGGGAACGCTGGGCGGCATTGGTGGCAAATGTTCTTAAGGAAAAAGCACTTGAGGCATATGATAGGATGTCAGTGGAGGACTTAACAGAGTATGATAATTTAAAGCAGGCTATCCTTAAGGCTTATGAACTCAGACCAGAAGCCTATCGCCTTAAATTTCGTAATGCAAGGAAGAAGCCTAATCATACTCATATTGAGTTTGCTAAGTACCTCCGTGATTGTTTGTCTCGTTGGCTTTTGAGTGAAAATGTAACCAATTTAAATGAGGCAGTTGAGCTTTTCCTGCTAGAACACTTTGCCAACAATGTCGACAAAGAGATTTGCCAAAATATCCGTGAGAAGCGCCTCGGCAAGCTGTCTGATGCTGCCGTGTGGGCTGATGATCGAGTGCTGGCAACCAAGGGTTTTACTGATCGTGCCAGATATGCCCCCACCCCATACTGCACGTGACGAGAAGTACCGAGCAGGTGGAAGTGGAGGGTACAGTAATAGTGGCCCCGGTCCCACACGTAATAATAACGGTGGAGACAAACAAAAATCACCAAATTCAGCCCGACCTGATTCCAGTGTTGTTAGGTGTTATGGGTGTAAACATACCGGACATATTAAACCAAACTGTCCCCAGGCAAAGTCTTCTGCAGCGCTTGCTAAGCCTGTGTCGTTAGTGGTTGGTATCAAAGGAAGTACAGAGGAAATCAAGCAACAACAGATCTAGTGACCATTCTAGGCTGCTTGTCCTCCAAAACACTGAGGATCAAGTGTCCAAACAGTGGTTTAGAGTGGGTAAGGGAACATTGGAAAGGGAACTACTGCCCTGGAACTAATGTCCGTGGCAGGATTAGGAAGTTAGTAGGGGACAGATGGGTTAGTAACTGAGGGGAGGATAAAATAAAGTTATTCATTTACAAACGCAGTCAGTCGCGGGTTTGATGCGAGATATTTGTCTAGGCGGAATTTAAATGAATCAACGGTGCTGCAGTCTATAACGTCTCGGGGAAGCCCATTCCACAAGTTGACAACTCGATTGAAGAAGAAATTCTTAGATTCTTGTGAGTTAAAAGATTTACCAATAATTTTGCAACCGTTTCCCCCCGTGTAATTAGATTGGTCGATAGTGAAGTACTTACTACAGTTCATATTGTCGATGCCTTTGATGATTTTGAACACTTGAATTAAGTCACCTCTTAATCTGCGCTGGGTTAAAGGAAATAGATTTACTTCTCTAAGACGCTCTTCGTATGGTTTGTTCTTTAGGGTAGGTATCATTTTGGTAACTCTACGTTGAACTCGTTCTAGCTTGTTTATGTCTTTTGGTAATAAGGGCACCAGCATTGAACGCAGTATTCCAGAAGAGGGCGGACTAAGGAATTGTAAAGGGTTAGGATTACGTCTTTGGATTTATGCTCAAATGATCTGCCTATAAAGCCAATTATTTTGTTTGCCTTCTTAACAACTTCTGAACATTGTTGACTCGGTTTTAAGTTACTCGATATTGTTACTCCCAGATCGGTTTCTCTGTTTACATTCTTAAGCTGAGTGCCATTCATCGAATAGTTTGCTTTCTCATTTAGGTATCCGATATGTAGTACTTTACATTTATCCGCATTGAAACTCATTTGCCAAATTTGGGCCCAACATGACAATTTATCTAGATTGTGTTGCATATCGTCAACTTGATCTTTTGAGAGTACGCTATTTGCAATTTTTGTATCGTCAGCAAATTTTGAGATTGTACAGGTGAGACCCTCATCTATGTCGTTGATGTAAATTAGAAAGAGAATTGGTCCTAGTACCGATCCCTGGGGTACCCCGCTACTTACATTGGTCCATTTAGATGCCTTACCGTTTATGACTACTCTTTGCTTTCTGTCGCTGAGCCAATTTTCTATCCATTTCAACACACCGTCTTGTATTCCATGCACTTTTAGTTTTAGCAGTAAACGTTTGTGGGGAACTTTGTCAAAGGCCTTTTGAAAATCAAGGTATATAATATCTACAGCTTTACTCTCATCGTAGAGGTTGAGGATATCGTGGAAGAAGTCTAAGAGGTTTGTTAAACAGGAACGTTTTATACGAAAGCCGTGTTGAGTATCTTTAGGTATGTTATTTTCCTCTAAGTGATTTACGAGTCTGTCTCTTATGACCGTTTCTAGCATTTTACATACAACTGAGGTTAAGCTAATTGGACGATAGTTACCGGGTAGGGATTTGCTGCCTTTTTTGAATATCGGTGTTACGTTGGCTATCTTCCACTGATCAGGCATAGTTCCAGACTGCAAGGATTTATTGAATAGTAATGTCAGTGGTTTGGAGTGCTCATCCTTAGCTTCCTTTAGAACTCTAGGCGAGATTGTATCAGGTCCAGGTGTTTTATTTACCTTGAGTTTATCTAAACAATTCAATACTTCTCTCTCTGTAACGGTGATATTGCTTAGAACATCTGAATTATCAATCTGAATCGGCGATGGAGTAGGGATATCAGTGAGGTCTTCTGTTGTAAAAACTGATGCAAAGAAGGTATTGAGGGCATTACTCATTTGTACTTCGTCTTTGGTGTATTCTCCATTTTCATCGACTAACGGTCCAACAGTTGAAGTAACTACTTTTTTCTTTCTGATATAACTATAGAATTCTTTCGGGTTTGTTTTACTTTGATTCGCAATATGTAACTCTAGGGTCTTTTTACTTTGCTTAATTAACTTTTTTGGCTTTGCGTCGTAGCTCTACAAATTTCACCCGTTCTTCGTCATTTTGTGAGGATTTTAATCTATCATTAGCAAATTTTTTAGCAAGCAGGCAGTTTGAAATATCTTTATTCCACCATTTGGGCTTATTATTATGGCCTGGACGCCGTATTTTCGATGGTATGCAGTCTTGCACTGCTTTTAGGTAAGTGGTTTCGAATAACTTCCAAGATGTATTTATGTCGTTATTGTTAATTAAAAAGCTCCAGTCAGTTTCTTTAAACATAGCTCTAAGTTTATGAAAGTTTGCTTTCTTGAAATTAGGGACTTTTTCGATGCTACTATTTGGTTCGTTACTAGTAAAGTTTAAAGTGAAAGTTGTTGTTGTTGTTGTTGTTGTTCCCCAAGCTGCCTGGCCGAACAGCCCCAAGGCCCCGAGCAATTCCAAGGCCATAACCGAGCGCCCCCACAGAACCCTCCCCGCCGACCACAATAAAGCCTGGGTGACCGAAGCCACTCCATGGCGGGGGGCTGAGGAGGGTGCGGAAACGCCCGGGAAACCAAAGCCCCACCCAGGGCCCTGTGCCCCTCAGCAATTATGAAGAGAAAGTTGAGGGGCAAGGGAAAAATGTGACGCTTTGGCTTCCAATCTTGGTAGATTGGGAGGTCAGTCCACGGAAGAGACGCCATCACTTGAGATCTAGAAAATATATAAGTTAAAGGAAAAGTCAGAGTAAGCTATGGGTATGGCAGAGATTGCTCAGCTCTCACTCTGATAGACCAGCCCATCACCACATGACCAGAACCCAATCCTCTCAGCATCAGCTAGGAAAGGCCCTAGAAAGCCGCCTTTGGCGGGGGGATAGCTCCCCTATTTCAACCCCTTTCGGGGTTGGGCACCCGCCCTTAAAGTGAAAGTTATCGTACGATGGTCGCTGTTACTGAATTCATCACCAACATTCAAATTCTCTATTAATTCTTCTTTTGTTGCAAGTACAATGTCAAGAACGTTATTACCACGGGTCGGTGTTCGAACAAATTGATAAAGCGAACTCTCTTGTAAGTTCGTATACAAGTCATGTCCGGAGTGTGAAGTAAGAGTATCGCCCCACTTGGTCACAGGTAAATTAAAGTCGCCAAAAAATACGGTAGCTTGTGAGTTACTTACATCTGCAATTTGTTCATAAATATCTCGGTCAGTTTGCACTGATTGAGCTGGAGGTCTGTATATTAATGCAAGTATTATTTTTGTACCTTTATTATTCTTTATTAGCACAAAAGATGTGTCGACGTTCACAATTTGAGGTTTTGACAAGAGGGTCGGGTTAAGACTTTCTTTGATATAAAATAAATCGCCACCTCCATTTTTATTTATTCGGCTTTTCTCAAACATTACATAACCGGGAAGTGAATACTCTGCTAAAAAGTCTCTATCTACTGTATTGAGCCAAGATTCTGTTATACCAATCTACAGTAGTATCCATGGAGGAGGGGATGAATCTTTGTTACCGAGGTTGGAGGCAGACCGAAGGGTGAAGCATGGGGTGCCAATGGCCGTGGCACAGCCTGCCCCCGACAAAGTGTCTCAACTAGGTACCAATGCAGGTCCAGAAGCCTCGCTCGCTTGGTGCCAGGCTTTCGTTCATAAGGGTGAAGTAGAGCTGTGTGGGAAGGTGTATCCAGTCAAGGTTCTTAGGGATTCGGGAGCTAAGCAGTCCATGTGTTTGAACTTGACGGGGAAGCCGATAAAATCTGACGAGTTTGTGTTATGTCGAGGTGTAAACACTGAGGCCTGTTATAGCCTCGTTCCTGTTCATCTTAGGTGTCCTGTAGTCACGGCGACGGCGAAGGTAGCGGTCGTAGACTCATTACCTGTGGAGGGGATTGATTTTCTGCTTGGAGCAGATATGGCAGGGAGTAGAGTCTTTCCACCTCCGGTAGTGGTGTCGGAGCAGGTACAGCCGGAGGAGAGGAACAAGGAGCCTAAGAAGCTGCCTCCCGATTTGTTTCCGGTGAGTGCGGGCACGAGATCTATGGCCCAGGTTGCACAGCCCGGAGGAATTGTTTGGGGAGGAGATAGATCTGATCGAGGGGATGTACAGTAATGAATCTGCATCACCCATAGATTCGACTGATCTGCAGGGTGCCGAGGGTGTGCAGGACGAGGAGGAAGGCTCAGCGGAAAGCTCCTCACTCGTTTCGCCCGGTGCCAGAGGTGATACTGAAGGGAGCGATCGGGTACCTACGGGAGGACCGGTTGATCCTGTATCATCGAATCAGACCGACTTGGAGGCTATACCTAATCTTACTACCGTGGCACCGGGGGAGATTGGTGAAGCGCTGCAGAGCGATGCTTCATTGACACACTTGTTTTCTAAGGTCGGAGAGAGTACCCCAGACAGACGTAAGACCCATCAGCTCTGCCATATTAACATGTTGAAGAGGTACTATCATGCGGCGGGCACACAGGCTATGTCACCTAAAGGGGCTAGCCGAGAGAGTTGCCTGGGCGCCGATCAGTCACCTGCTGGTGTTAACGGGGAGTTGTCTGAGGCAGTTTGTGCAACTGTATCCGCTCAGAACGGGTCAGTGGGAAAAGTTGAGTCAGATACGGTCAATTTCTTGCCTAGGTTATTGACTGGAGAGTTGGAGTCAGAGGTGCAGGGTGAGCCCGGGCCTGGTGGATGGTGGTTGAATAACCCGGGTCCCGGGGCTAGCGGTTCATGCACTTTGGGAACGCCAGGCAAGGCTCCTGCAGTGCCTCTCAACCCCCCTCTGCACTCTCCCCAATTCTCCGGTCCCAGGGACCAGGATGCCGTGTCTCGTTGCCCTGTCCTGGTTGTAGAAGGCATGAAGGAGGAGCAGGAGGAAGAGAGGGAGCTTTTCCCAGGTGAGGCTGTGCCGGCTGGGACATGGACCGAGAACGGGTACCTGGCCCTGCGGGAGAAATTGACCCATTTACCTCCGGAAAGGGTTGAGGAGATGTTTACTACCTTGTGGGCTTATCCACACGTGTTCGGGGATGCACCAGGTTTGACATCTTGGGCGATGCATGACATCGATGTGGGAGAGAATAAGCCTATAAAATTACCACCTTATAGAGTTAATCCACAGAAGCAGCTCGCTCTTGACACTGAGCTGAGGTATATGGTTGACAAGGGCCTCATCAAGAAAGGCTAGAACAGTAGTGATCAAGTCCAGTAACTTTGCAGCCTAAGCCTGATGGTAAGATCCGCTTCTGTGTCGATTTTCGCAAAGCAAATTTACTCTCCAAGACAGATACCTACCCTTTACCGAGAATTGATATCTCAGTAGACAAGATTGGGGCAGCCACGTTCATCACAAAAGTGGACTTAGTTAAAGGCTATTGGCAAGTCCCACTAACAGAACGTGCCAAGAAAATCGCTAGTTTTGTGGTGGGTGGAGGAGTGTATCAGTGCCAGGTAATGCCGTACGGCTTGAAGAATGCTCCCGCCACATTTCAGCGGTTAATGGACAGGGTTGTGCATGATGTCCCCAATTGTTTAGTCTACATAGATGATGTTGTTGTTTATGACACAAATTGGACCGACCATTTGGCCAATGTGGGTGAGCTTTTCCGGAAGTTGTCTGAGGCTGGTTTAGTGGTAAACCTGGCAAAGTGCGAGTTTGTGCAGGCTCGGGTGCAATATCTAGGTTATGTTGTTGGCCACGGCCAGATCTGTCCCCATTGGGCGAAGGTGGAGGCTATCCAGAGTTTCCGAGCACCTCATAATAAGAAAGCCGTGCAACGTTTCCTTGGCATGATAGGCTATTATCGCAGGTTCATCAAAGGATATTCCACCGTGCTTGCCCCATTGACAAATTTGCTACAAAAGAGCAAACCATATAAATGAACAACAGAGTGTGAGCAGGCTTTCAAAGATGTCAAAAGCCTCCACTGTTGCCATCCTATATTACGTGCCCCAGATTTCAACAGGCCTTTCGTCTTGGCAGTAGACGCGAGCGATGTGGGTGCCAGCTCGGTGTTGATGCAAGAGTTCGGAGATGATGTTGAGCACCCCTTTTCCTACTTTTCGAAAATTTTTAACCGAGCACAATAGAATTATTCTGTGATCGAAAGAGAGTTGCTAGCTATTATTTTAAGTTTACACCATTTCGCTGTTTATTTGCCACCATATGGGCTCGTGCTCAGAATCTACTCTGACCATCATCCTCTGCAGTTTCTTAATAGGCTCAAGGACAAAAACCAGAGACTTACTCGCTGGAGTTTGATGTTGCAAGAATATCATCTCGATGTTAGGCACATCCGTGGTGTTGATAATGTCCTGGCAGACTGTTTGTCCCGTGAGTCCTCTGAGGGGTGATAGGAGAGCACGAGGCTATTTAGTAAGTAAGTCATATTTACTCATGTTAAATAAATCTATAAAATGTAAAAATACAAAAGACTGTCAATGTAAATATTTTGCAGTTGTAAACTAATGATGAAAGTTTTGTTTCAAAGCTCCAAAACTTCTCCCCCCCCCACCCCCCGTGTGAGGGTGTCACAATGACCAGGGTCTTTTAGGAGTAGCTAGACTCGAGTGGCGCCAGACTTTCTGAAAGCAGCTGTGCCAAGTCTATTAGAAAGACCTGGTATTGTGACTTTCACTCCGATACCCTTCCAATTGCACATGACTAGTTTTGCCGTGCCTCTAAGCATTTTTGTCTCAATAAACATTTTTGTAGAATGAGACAATAGAGTGTTATTAGTTTCGTATATGAAGTTGTTTTTTAGTGGCAACGTTGTAATTTGCAAGGTAGAGGTAAGTGGGTGAGGGTGGAATGTTGTTCTTGTCTCGGGAGCGGGGGCGATCGTGCCAGCACCACGAGTTTCATTTAATTATGTGACCATTGCAAGTTTAGTTGTGTTGCAATATCAAGATATACTTTATTTTATCTGCCACGCTGTTTTAGCCAATATGTTAACACAGGAATACGTTAATAATAAAATAATAATCTTCTGGTTACTTATATAGCGCCCGTATCTCCTCCTTCGAGGATTCACAAGCGCTTGGCTTTCTTTAGTCTACCAGAGACCATTACCCATCCCCCTTGCTCATGGGGAGATGGTAACCGCCGGCTATATCCCAGAAAAACTTTTCAATCTGAGCGGGGATTGAACGCGAGACCTTCAAGATGGGAATCAGGCACGCTATCAACTGAGCCAGCCGGGCGGCTATTCTTGTAAAGTGTCTTAGTGTTATCATATCGTGTGGTGATATATTGCAACCTCTTAGTTTGAGGCTGGCTCCCGCTAGCCACGCCAGGCCAAGCCTCATCATTCTCTGGTAGGCAGTCAGACAGTAGAGGTGGTGCTAGCTCTCTCTTGTTGCACACCAGTCTGCCCCTTTTGTTTGTCCTTGCTTGCACAATTATTAACGTAACGTAATTAACAGAGAATCCTAGACATTCATTTATTCTTTTAATTCTTCTTTTCCTCTGATCAGCAATTATTATATTTCCATTTTTATCATATGTTCTGTACCTCCGGTGGCTTACTTCGGGATCCGTGATAGGGGAGAGCTGGGAGGCTTGCCGGGGTCCTTAATAATAAGCACCGTTAATCCCATAGACAGTCCACACACACACATCCATAACCCCTACATATTTTCCCGTGTTTGTGCTTAGGACCCGGTAGCAACCTTGACGGTTCTGCCCAGCAATTGTTTGTTCCCTATCTCGGGTTTCGAACTGAGGCAACGGAGTGTTTAATAGTAATTAGGAATCCAGCTTCAGTCTGGACCCCCCCCCCCCCATAGTTAAGTGAGTGTGGGAGGTGGACTCTCTAAGAGTTCATTGTTTCGGGCGGTATCTCATTGGGGGGCCCAGGTTGAAGCAGGATATATTGGTGTGATATTAGAGGTGGTCAGGGCACCCTGCCTCCACTAATATCACCCCGAGGTTAGTAGTCATATTAGGACACTGCCTTGTATTGTTAGATCATTATAATATGTATAAAATATTATGTGCAACTCTCTTGGGTTGAGAGTGGATTACCGTTGGCTGGTTTGCGCACGGTTTAGTACTGTCGAGGGCGCGCATAGCCTGTTATGCTCGAAGTACACCTGCACTCTTTTTTCTTTTATGTCTGCTGGTAGCCTATGTATTTAACTGTTTTGATTATCCAATCCAGCATTGCTAATCCTGGTGTTGGTTTCGAGTTCTCGTAGCTAGTAAGTTACACGAGTATTTCTGTTCTACTTATTATTCAGAATAGGAGCAGGGCAGTGTGCACCTTAAGCCCTGAGAAGAGCCTGGAAGCGTTCATAGTGCTCTTACCTGTTGTGTTGTGGTGTTGTTTGGTATAGAGACAAGGTGCATTTGCATTAGTAATTATTTTGTATACCGTCTCTAAGCAACTGAGGTCCAGATTCGTAACAATATATATACTGTATACATACAGTATGTACACATACAGCAATGTACAGTGGACGGTGACTTATATATACTAGTATCACATCATCTTAATCCTAGGTAGTACAGGTACATACATTACATAGGTGCAGGTACATCATATTCCGCCCCCCCCCCTCCCCCCCACCCCACCCCCTGTTATGGGGGGAAGGGATAGGACAGTAGAAGAAGAACACAGTAGAAAGAAACACAATAACTGGAGGAATCAATACTGCTCATACATCTAGGTAACCCTTTGGCCAAGCACTATACAAGAATGGCCCGGTCTGCTCGTGGACATATATAGGTAAGAGGAGACAAACGTGTGGTGGGAAGACCACAGCCCTGTGTCGTCAATGTCAGTGAGGATATGATTATTAAAAAACCTGTTCGTAGCAGCATTCGATCTGATGTGAGCCGTACCCCTGGTGTGCGGGTTACTGTCCTTAACCCGGCAGCTGCAGGGAGACTCTTAAGAGGTTTTACTGGGCGACTGCGGGGAGACTCTTAAAATCCTAGGCCTACAAAACAAAAATTAAACTTGAAACCATTTTTTTTGTTTTATTTATTCTCCATACCTCATATCACTTCTCCACATCTGTCAAAGTCCCCTCCATCCCCTTTCAATTATCACCTATTTTTCTCTTATTCCTGTAATTATCGGTTTATTTATGGCGCCAAAAATCCCCACCCGGTTCCAAGGTGGAAAGAGAGGTTGTGGATGGAGGAGAGAGAGAGAGTAGTAGCCCTAACTACCTCCAGTCTCTCGCCAGAACTCGTGGAGGGAGGGTGTACTCTCGCTCACTGTCAACTTCATGAATGAACCACTCTGCAATATTTCATGTTTGTCACCCCCCAAACACTATTCCCACTTGTTTTATTGTTGTAACATGTTACCATCTTCATATTAAACGTAAAATAGGCCCATATGGATAAGTATTAATTAATTTATGATAAATTAACTATTTTAGTGAGGAATGAATGTAAATACCTACGCACAGGGGTATGGTGTATACTACAGGGGCTGCGCAGCTGAGAGGTTAATGACCTGACACAGGCGTATCCCCACCGCATGCTTGCCTAGTCTCTTACCTGTCTTTGGTGCCAACTACAGCGCCACTATTTACGCCGGAGTGCACAGTACATATGTAGGGTTTTCACTGGACATAGCATATGATGAACATGTCCTCGTTTTAAAGCCGGTACAGTAAACGGCTTAAAAACGTGCATCTCATGTTCATTCTTAGCCACAAAATGAACAGACGGTGCCAAAGTGACAGACCCGAGGGTGGGAGAAAAACTCCAGCAATTCTAGGCCCTATAGACATGGCAGTCAACTCCGAGACTCTCTCTCCCATAGCTAACGCCAGAAGAAACAAGGTTTTCTCTAGTAGTCGCTCAGGTGATGACGACATTACGACCAGCCTCGGAGTCCCCAGGGCGGGGACCAGAAATGCCCCCATCCGATTGTCCTCTGACAACGACTCAACAAAATGATCTGGACTACTATAGGTAGCGCCAACGAACTTGACAAAAATCTCGACCCCTGACCTCTTCGTAACTCAAAATGACCTTGAGCAAACTGGCTGTAAATATCCACACCTATTTCATGGTGGATTCTTCCCAAATGATAGAAATGTCAGCCCGATTGCTTTCATTCATTTTGAGTTCTAAGAAGTTTAGGGGTCAAGATTATTGTCAAGTTCGATGGCACTACCTATACCTTCTACTCTTACTATTAACTTCTGCAACATTCGTGGCCTCTCCTCTAACTTCCACTCTGTGGAACACCACCTCTCCTCTGCCATCCCTGATCTTCTCTTTCTCACCAAGACACAGTTGTCTGGGACTACTGACAGCAAACCCTTTTCTGTGTCCTCCTACTATCTCTATCCTCAGTTGAAAACCAAAAGTGTATGGTGCGTCTATGTACAGTAGGCTCACATATCTCGATCAATCTCATCTCGATATTTCGCATCTCGATGCCACCTTCAAGCTCTCCCCAATCACAAATCTCGATGAAAAAACGTTAATCTCGATAGCTAAATATCGATGCTAGATGCTTATATACTAATATAAACAGATTAATCTTGACCAAATCGATGTGTGAACCTCACAGTCATTGTGTTTTGTTCACCTGTATACTAATGTACCGCTAGTATCGATCGTTTTCGGGTGGTAGTCTAACCTGACTCATCTCTGCCGCTTTTATTTACGTAGTAATATAAATTACTTTACCATGTTTTAATATACATTATTATTTGTATGAGGAAAATCTAATATATAATAATAGTAAAGACAAAAGAAAACTTGATTAAACTTTATACCATGGAAAACTTATTGAAGTCGGTAGATCTAGCGGCCACTTGGTGTACCAGTCACACGTCCGCCATTCGCTTGAAAACTTGTATTGTGAAGTCGTCTACTTGGACCTTTTTTTATCGCATTCATAAAATGCCGGTACTAGTGGTGACAGGGTGAGGGAAGCAATTGCAAGAATTGATGACGGTGACTGTGCGCCGGGTGCGGAGACGCAGTAACCTAACTGCGTTCGCCTCGGAACCAACAATCAACCACACAAACCTCTTTATCAATAAATATAAGGTAAAAATAAAACTCTCTCATTATTCATTTTATCTATTTTAACATATTATATATATTGCATGTGATTGTGGGGGGCAAATGTGAAAATTGACAGATTTGATGTAGGTTAGTCGGCAAGTGGCTGGAACCGATTGTATTTTTTCCCATAAGAAGTTAACTTCGCATCTCGATATTTCGAATCTCGATCGGTATTTGTGGGAACCAATTATGATCGAGATTGGAGATTCCACTGTACGCAACAATCTTGCTTTTTCTCATGTTACCAACTTAGATTCTTCTGATTCTTCTTCTCAACTCTCTGGCTAAAGATTTCTTGTCACTCTCAAACTAAATATTTCTGTGCTGTTTATCTCCCCTAATTCTACTGACTATCCAAAATTCTTCGACTATCTAACTTCTAAAGTGGAACACATTGTATCCATCTTTCCTTTCGCAGAAATCTCCATCTTAGGAGATTTCAACGTTCACCACCGCCAATGGCTCTCCTCTGTTTCCACTGACCAACCTGGTCAACAAGCCTTCATCTTTTCTATCCTAAACGACCTAGAGCAGTTAGTCCAGCAACCCATCCGTATCCCGGATCGCTTCGGAGATCGGCCCAAAATTCTTGACTTATTTCTAACCTCACTCTTCCGCTTATACTATAAAACTTTTCTCTCCTTTGGGCTCCTCCGACCATAAACTAATATCTGTCACCTGTCCTATCTCTCCGGTACGGTCACCCGTTCCTCCCAACCGGCGGCGCTTGTGGCACTTTGGCGCTGCCGACTAGGTGGCTCTTCGGCAGTACTTGTTTGATTTCCCTTGGAATGACTTTTGCTTCCGTGGCCGGGGACCCTCGGAGAGTGCTGGACGCATTACCGAGGTTATCCTCTCAGACATGGAAGCATACATTCCATTTTCTTTCTCTCAGTTTAATGCAAAAAAATCTTGATTTACTCACGCTTGTTCTACTGCTGATGTAGAGTGCTTTTACCAATAAAAAACTTACCTCCCAAGCACTTTCCACCACTAAATTATCGAGCAAAAATGCACAGGGCTGAGGGAGCATGGCGACATATGCTCGACCAGTAATGAAAGTTTGTTCACTAAGAAACACTAATACAAGTAAGATACACTACTTGAACTGATAAATAGCAATATAATTGACTCGATATTATATGAAAGTGATCCACAAACAAGCGAAACGTATAGGCAAAAAGCATGGCCCCTCGTGGGCTCCACCACCTTGGTCACGTAGCCTACATCAGAGAATGCTCGACCAGTAATGAAAGTTTTTTCACTAAGAAACACTAATACAAGTAAGATACACTACTTGAACTGATAAATAGCAATATAATTGACTCGATATTATATGAAAGTGATTCACAAACAAGCGAAACCATGGCCCCTCGTGGAGCCCACCTTGGTCACGTACACCAGACTAGCATAACACATCACTACCATGGTTATTATACCCTAAATAAGACTAACACAATAATCCATCGATAACCCAACGATATAGCACTTCGTTTGGGTTATATTAGGGAGGTAATACCAGCCAGGCTGGGCAAAATGGAGGCCCCTTGGTTTAAAGGGACGTGCACACCCACCTAGTAGACTGGCTGCTGGGAAGAAACTGACTCTTTCTACCCCCGTGGGGCCCTCGCAGGGACGCTAGGGGGTTGCTAGATGTTTCCACATGTACATCTAACTTATGGGACTTACCAGCCAAAAGACCGGCTCATTAGCGTCATAAACTTATTTTCTGAAAATATAATAAGTCCATATGACGCGGTAGCGTCATATGAGTTTTTGGCTCACTCTGCCATATGACGCTACCGCATCATATATGTCTGAAGGAGTTAATATGAAGATATTAACCAGTTACAACAATAAAACAAGTGGAAACAGCGTTTGGATGGTCAAAATCGGCGATAGAGGCCGGGAGTTACATAACCAAAGGCTGAGGCAGCCTCCCACTCCTCCACTCCTCCCCATGTCTGGAGAGACACTGTTGCGCAATACTCTCTCTCTCGCTCTTTCCCATGCTTGGTAACAATGATGACAACGCCCTGCTTGCAACTCGCTAATGTTAGCACGAAAATAGACCACAGAATAAGGGAATAACAGGGAAAATAGGTGATAACTGAAGGAGGGGGGGGGGGGGGGGGTGGGGAAGTGGGGAAGGAGGGGATGTGGAGGAGTGATATTTGGCATGGCCCAGGGGCAAAAAAAAAATAAAGGGTTCAAGTTTTTTTGGGGTGTTTTAAATGGATATTTTTAGGCCCAGGATCTTAAGAGTCTTCCCGCAATCGCCCGGGGAAACTCTTAAGAGTCCTCCCGCACTTGCCGGGTTAAGGGTCGCTCTACTGATGATCTTATTTCATATCTTACTAACTCCCGATTTCTTCATTTTACTACCCGTCCAGAACTCCCAGAGGACTTTCCCTTACACTTCAACAATACAAAAATCAATCTTTCATCTGCTCTCAATATTCTTGGTCTGTTTTTTTCTTCTGCTCTCACTTGGAAGGACCATATTACCAGTCTTGCTAAGGCAGCCTCACAGAAACTGGGTGTGCTCAACCGCCTCAAGGGGTTCTTTACCCCTGCACAGCTTCTTTCTCTGTACAGGGCCATGGTGCTTCCTTGTATTGAGTATTTGTTCACATGTGTGGGGAGGATCCTCTCACACCACACTCCTAGACAAAGTTGAAAGGAAGGCCTTTCGTATCATTAACTCCCCGTCCACTCACCAACTCTCTGCAATTTCTCTCTCTCCGCCGCAATGTTGCATCTCTCTCAATATTCTATCGCTACTATAATAATCAGTGTTCCTCAGAGCTCTCCCAGTGTATACCATCTCCTCTACGTAGGGCACTTGGTACTCGTCTTGCAACACAATGCCACTCCTACTCTGTGCAACTCTTCAAAACCCAAGAGTGAGACATTACTCTCAGACTTTCTTCTATTCAACAGCTGAACTCTGGAACTCTCTCCTAGAATAAGTCTTATCCTTTTCCTATGACTTAAATTGCTTCAAACTCTGTGTGTCCAGGTATTTTGGCTCGAACGTCCCTTGATTTTGGCCTTATCACTCTTTCAACTCTGGGGAACACACTCGCTACAGGCAGTTCTGCCTTTTGCCTCCCTCATTCACATAGAAAAAAAAGTCTTGGGTTGGTAGTGTGCAGAAAGAAGCTTTAGAGCCTCCGCCAGAGACCATTGGGGAGGAATCTGGCGCGGGGGCGGCCTGAGCCTAAAGCAGGCCCTCATGAAAAAATTGAGGTCCCTCTGAGGGAGTACCAACCCGTCAAGGACTCAAAAGGCTCCCTTATGACAGACAGGTAGTTCCTAAGGGTGTTGTACATGTTGTGCCGGGATTCAAACAATAAGTTAAGGTAGTGAAACACCAATGCAACTGAATGAAGTGTTTGGTCAGTGTCATTAATCCAGTCAGTAAAACTTTTCCAGTGAGACTCGTAAGTCTTCCATGTCGCCTCAGTCCAATGCAGATTAAACTTATCTGTCAAGTCTCTTCCAACCGTGGGAAGCCACCCTGCCTCACAAACATTTATGATGCGAATGCCAACGAGGTGCCTAGGTCTCCAATCTGTCTCAAGTGGAAGCTTGAGACAGGCAGGGGAACGGGTCTTGGGCACTATTGCTTCCACTGAGCCTAGACCAGCCACAGGGGCACGATCAGCCAAACCTTGTCTCAGCACTCCCTCAGCCTGTGAAGGACTTTGCACATCAAGAGTGCATCGGGAGGTGGAAACACGTATATTGACTGTCCCCTGTTCCATTTCTCACTGAAAGCGTCCGGCCCTCCCGCTGAAGTGCAAGTCCAGCGGGTGAGGAACACTGGTAACTTGTTCGTCTCGTGAGAGGCGGAACGCCCCAGGAGGCTGCGAGGTTGTCGAAAATGCTCTGTTTGAAAGACCATTCTACCTGGGTGCTCTGTCCCCTTGACGAAGCGTCCGTCCAAAGATTGGCAGTCCCAGGCAGGTAGGTCACATGCAGGGTGATGCTGTGATTGTCGGCGGTCCAGGGCGGTCCAGGGCACGACTGCTGTGAATGTAAACTGAGCGACCCAGTGTGTCCATCTCAAATCTCATATCGAGCATGGTACCAGCCACAGTCGATTGGGGGGTCATAGAGGAAACTTCCTGTTGACCAGTTATATTAGGTGCTTGAGCCGGAGCTGCCCTATGGCATTGTCAGAGCCGACCAATTCAGTGATGTGATGAGCGAGTCCCAGATCTTTCTTGTGATCGAGAACGAGTGTAACACCGCAAAAAGCTTCCTTCAAAGCTTCGCCGCATTCGCTGGACTCTGCGTGTTGGTAGCGCTCATCATGTCCCAGTCTAAGCCCGCCCATGTCACTCTTTGTGATGGTGTGAGGAATGATTTGGGAACATTTACCCTCAATCCCAACTGAGTGATATGTTGTATTACTGTTAGGGTGTCCTGTGCACAGTGTAACGGAGAGTCTGCGGCGATGAGCCAATCGTCCAAGTAAAACAGGATCTGAATCTCCTGTTGGAGCAAAGTAGTCAGAGCCTGCTTGACGAGTTTCGTAAAGACCCGCGGTGCGATCTTGAGGCCGAACGGTAGTCTGTCGAACGTGAACACCCGCTCATGCGACTGGAATGCCAGATAACCCTAGAACCGAAGATCTATTGGTACATGCCAATAAGCATCCTTGAGATCCAGGGTCACCACCCAAGACACGGGCCAGAGCGCCAGCCGCATTTGACTGACTGTAAGCATACGAAATTGGGTTTTCATGATATACTGGTTGAGAATTGACAGATCTACCACCGGTCTCATCGCATCGCAGTCCTTCTTGGGCACCAGGAATACATGAGATAGGAAGACGCGTCGACATCGGGACGTGACTTCCCGTATTATCCCTCCCTCGTGCACGGACTGAATCACTTGGGCCACGGCTTGAGACACTGGTCGATGTCAGGGAGGCCCCCTGAGAGGAGGTCTCGACCTTCACCTCCAGGACAGACCTCTCTTCACAACCCAACGCGCCCACGACCAGCGGGGTCAGTGCCGGTTGGGGGGAGGGGGAGGGTGTGCAGAAGAAGCTGGTGTGGGCGCTCTGTGTGATGCTAATCACCGATTCGGCCAGGCGGTCGAGAGAGGGAAGAGGGGACTACGCGTTTTTTTTTACGCAGAGTCCCCTCCGGAATTGTTGAGGCGAGACTGGCCACCACGACCTCCCCCCTTACTACTGCCGCCCTTCCGAAACGGACGACAAGTCTCTTGCGCCGGCCTCAATGTCTCCTGCCTCTGGTCGAACCGCCGAGAGGAAGAATCAATATTCAGTTGTTGGGAATGGAGGGGCGGAGAGCGACGATTGTAGGGCTTCTGCGACAGACCCCCGCGGCCCTTGCCCTTCACAGCACTCCAAGCTTGGTGTCCTCTCGACGGTCCAGCTATCCCTCAGCGACTATGGGAGGATGCAGCGGAGAAGTACCTCGACGCCCCATTCCTCAGATGCTCAAAGCGCTCCTCAGCTGCACAGAGAAGAGGCCCTCAGTCGTGAGCTCCGACAGGAGTAACTCAACAACAGGGTAGAGAGCAGGCGAGCAGCGCGTTGCCAATCCTGTGGTCGCATGAAGAAGAGATCAGATATCATTCCCAGGGTTAGCTTAAGTGCATTGAGCCAAGACCAATACTTGGCTGGCACCCCAGACATGGTCTGAAGCAAACCCGACATGAAGAATGGATTCAGAGGTGGAATGGATCCAGAGCCTTCTGCCGTTCTCACGCCGAAGTCCACACCCTCTGCCAGCCTCTCCTCCCAGGGTCCTGCCTCAAGATGAGGAAGCTCCAGAAGCAGGGCACCATCCAGGTCTCGGTTACTCATAATGAGCGGCATCCCGGCGATGGCTAACAGAGAAGGGGGCGTCAATGTGGATGTCCTGCCGGGAATAGTCAGCCCACAGCTTCGGCAAGCCGGAGGGGGACACCTTAGGGCGATACGTGAAGTATTGCATATCAGACCGCCCTGGGTACACACAGATGTCCACCTCCGGAACGAGGCCGTCCGGAGTCAACGCCCTAAACTGGTTCTTCTCGTTCAACTGTATCGTCCAGTTCACCGCAACAGGCCGCTCCCCTGTGGGTAGGTCCACCACCTGCTCAGGATGGGAGGCCGCCACGTTCCTCCACGAGGCAGATTCCCCGTAAAGGGAAGGGAACTTCCTCTTGGGGATCTTGAACTTCCTCAGGGAAGGAACTGTGACAGGCTGGCCAACCAACCCAACCCCTTGCCAGGCACGATGACCAGCGACGAAGAGGGAGCCAGGGAAGACGTGGGGGCAGGGGGAACGGATGGAGTAGCAGCCACAGGATCAGCGGGAGTCGTTGGCAGGTGCTCCTCCAAACGTAGGAGGGGAGTCACCACACGGGGAGGCCAGAGAAACAGGAGTCAGCTGCACTATTGCCGCCGTCAGCCACTCCAACGCCTCGTGGAGGGAATCCAGCCTCTCCTTGTTTTCCTCCTGCAGGTCGTCCACCGCCCTCTGACAGGCCGGCACCTCGGGAGAAGTCGAGATGGACCTGACACGTCTGTGGCGGCTGTCCCTCGGTGGAGGAGATGGCGTGCGGGTGCCTCCTCTCCCTCTGCCAAAGTCACCCGGTCCGGGTCCTCTGCAGCGTCCTCTTCCTCCTCCTCCTCTTCGGACTACGACTCCTGCTCCCGGTCCTCCAGCCCGGTCTCAGGAGAGGTACGCGGGGAGGCAACAGGAGGTGACGTGCCCTGGCCACCAGCGTTGGAAGAAGTCTGGCCACAGGCAAAGTCCGGGTTGATGGGCGGAATCGAGGCAGGCGAAGAGCGAGACAACGGCCCAGGAGGGGGCACTTGAGCGAAGAATCCAGCAGACCTGGAGGGAGTGGGGGCAGGAGGCATCACAGCCACAGCCAGAGGCGAAGGGCGGCGGATCTTTTTGGCCGGGCGGCAATTGCATCGGATGCCATTATGAAAAGATAAAAGATATACATTTATTCAGAATAATTGTTTAGCTTCTGTGATGCGCTTCTCATCCTCTGCACGTTTCCAAGCCCACGCTGCTGGAATAACTCTCCCTTATCTGGCAGACGGTCACAGGATGCAGACGTAGCTTCGGTCTATCGTCGGCCAGCTTTAGTTTACCACACAGTGAGTCTTTTTTTGCATAATAGTAACTTTTTAGTCTTGCTAGAAATGTATTTCAGCATAGTTTGCTACCAACTGTTGTATTTCTGTCTGTGCCCGTCCTCATTTGTGGTTGTCAAGCCAGGTCCTACGTGGTGAAAATATGTGGGGTAATCTGACATTTAATTGTGTTATATTATTTCTCAGCTAGCTTATTTGCTGAATAGGAGGCCTTTGTTAGCGCAGCTTTTCAAGTTCTTTTATTTTTTAGGGTTTTGCATTTCGGCCTGTGGGGTGGTGCGAGAGCTTCATCAGCATCAGTTTAGTAATATTATTATTCCTCCTAGTCTATTTATTTTTTTATTTTTTTTATTCCAACCTCTTCTAGAGGTGTGTTGTTTGTGAGTGCTGAGGACGTGTTTTATGCTGGTGAAGGCTTCGGGTCCCAGCATTGGTAAGGTTCAAGTATGTCTACGCCATCTGCCCCAACCCTGATTAGCCTATACAGTATATTTTGCCTCCTTTCTAGGTTATTCAAGAATGTTTAGCTTATTATTTATTTTTGCATAGACTATGTTATAATTAAGGGTATTATCTATAACTATACCTGGTAAATTATGTGTCTTACACTAAGTATTTAAGCATTTGACCTAGCCTGTCAGGGTACTGATACACTTAATGAGGCACAAAGTCTTGTACTCTCATTCTTGTCCTACGGTTGCCATTGTAACCATAGTCTTGTGCTTTAAATTGTCAGACGCCGTGATCCCTGAAGGGGTGGCCACGAATGAAACGACCCCATGCACTTCTGTCCCCAGTCAGTCGAAGTCCATCCTCCCATCCAGCACCACCTTCACTCATATACTTAATTCCATCCTTCCACCTCTCCCTCTCTGTCCTTCCACCTCACTCTCGTACACACTCTTAGTCATTCTCTCACTTCCCATACGTTCCACATGGCCGAACCATCTCAAGGTGTTCCTCTTCATATTTTCGAGCACATCTACATCCACACACCTCTCTCGTACTTCCTCATTCGTCTGTCTATCCCTCCATGTAACTCTGCACGCATTTCTCAAGTAACTAATTTCCACCCCTCTCACTCTTGGTTTGAGTCTCTTCACCAAAGTCCATGCTTCTCTCCTGTAAGTCAATGTCGGGATTACCACACTGTCATGCAAGGACTTCTATACTTCCATGCTGACCACCCTATTTCTTGTTACTGCTTTCAGCGTTCCTACAACCCTCTTCCCCTGTTGCACCCTCTCCCGCACTTCGTCATCCATACTCCCATCTTTACTCAACACACTGCCCAAATACTTAAATGAGCTGACATTCTCCATAACCTGACCGTTCAACCTCACCTCACACTCTGTGGCTGCAGCCCTTTCAAAGACAATAACCTTGCTCTTCCCTGCATTTACCTTCAGATTCCATTTTTCACACAGTTCCAAAAATATTTACCAACTCCAAATTTTTACCAACTCCCATTCATAATAGCTCATCAGAACGATATCATCAGCAAACAGCAGTAGGCCTACAGGCAACTTCCACTTGTTTCCTTCCCTTATCAGACGTACACCAACATCCACAGCTCTTGCTTGTATTTCTTTCATGACGCCATCCATATATATATATATTGAACAGTCATGGGGACATCACAAACCCTTGATTTAACCCAACATATAGATAACAAAAAAATCTCTCTGCTCATTCTCCACATATGCTGACGCCTTTGCAACTTGCAATCTACTCCGTATATTCTCAGTACTTTCCACAAACCTTCTCTATCAACTCTATCATAGGCCTTTTCCAAGTCCATAAAGGCTGCATACAACTTGTGTTCCTTCTCCACATATTTCTCCACAGCACATTTCAGGGAAAAATTCTGATCTACACATCCTCTTCCCTTCCTAAACCTGCCCTGCTCGTCACCTAGACAAGCAGCCTAGAAGGGTCACTAGATCTGTTGTTGCTTGATTTCCTTTGTACTCCTTTGTACTCCTTTGTACCTATTCGTTTCTCCGTTCTCGCTCTGACTCTCTCAATCACTACCCTACTGTATACCTTCCCTACTATGCTTAGAAGGCATATTCCCCAGTGGTTATCACACTCCTCTTTCCCCTTTGCCCTTATACAGGGGGACTATTATGCCTGTCTTCCAGTCATCAGGTGCACTCCCCTTCTCCCATGCTAGATTACACATTTTCCATACCCATTCGATCACTATCTCACCACCATACCTCAGCATTTTCCCACACACTCCATGTACTCCTGATGCTTTCCCTATCTTCACTCTTTTCATGGCTTCACACACTTCTGACCTCCTGATCCCCACCTCCTCCTCCTCTACTTCTCTTCTTCTCCCTCCCATACCCCATCCAACTGTTTGCTGGTACTTCATTCCTTACATTTAGCAATTCGTTGAAGTACTCCCTCCATCTTTCAACTCTCTCTCTTGCTTCTCGGCTATCACTCGCCCATTCTTATCTTTCACACCCTTACTATTTCCCTTGCTACCCTCTCTAACTTTCTTGACCTCTTTCCGGAACAGTTTCGTACTCTCCCTCCATTGTACACTTAGATTCCTTTCAAATTCCTCATCTGTTCTTCTCTTACTTTCCTGCACTACTCTCTTTTTCTCCAAGTATCTCGCCCTTTGCTGTCTCTCCAAATCTTCATTCCCTCTACTACCCAACCACTCTCTATATGCTTTCTTCTTGTCTTCAACAGCTATTTTTACCTCTTCAGTCCACCACGCTGTACCCTTCACTCCCCTCCCTCTTCTCCTTACTCCACACACCTCCTCACATGCTGCACATATCTCTTCCTTAAACTCTTTGCTCACCTCCTCCATACCCTTCAGGTCAAACCTACCTAGTCGTCTCTCTACTGCTCTCTTCCCTGATCTCCTCCTCCTGCAACCTCCCCACCCTCTTTGCCACTCCACCTCCCTCCTGCCTCCCTCCAGCTCTCCTCACCCACTTTTGTATCCTAATTTTATCTACTACTACATAATGGTCCGACAGACCCCCCACCCCCCAATTCTCCTATACACCCTAGCATCAAGCACAGAATTCTCATTTGTTCATCCACACATATATAATCAATCAGTGCCTTTTGTTCCTCCACTGTCCCATCCCTCCTCCTCCACACCACTTTCCATGTGTACCTGTTGTTATGTTTATAGACGAAGTGAAATTACACAAACAATAGCCTAACTTTAAATTCAAGACTGATGTCAGAACACTAAAAAATATCCAGGTTCAAGGAAACTATAATATTTGTTTTTAGTTTAATTAAAGTAAGTATTATAATGTAACAATAAAATCAGTCTCTTCAGGACGAGCAATAAGAATATATAATACACTAAGATTTGGCTTAGTAACTAAAAGAATGATTAACAGAAAATATGCAAGGGAAAAATAAATAATTATATATCTTTACTGAAGCAATGCAAGGTTTAAATAGCTATATCACACAGGAATTAATATTTTCTCAAAATCACTGGAAATGGTTAATATATGTTTAATAACTTAAGGAAATACACAAAATATTAATAAAAGCAATACAAGTAATTACTACAACTATTTAAATGTGAAATAAGAACTAAAATAACACTTGAGAAAATATTCCTTCTGAAAAAATACAGTAAGGGGTAACTAAATTAATCTGATCAAATTCACAAGCTTGGAAACTAAACACAAATTAATTCAATGCTTTCCAATAATTAAAGCATTCAAAAGGAAATAACAAAATAATATGAATTCTGATAACAATTAATTGATCACTAGATAAACTTATAATAATACACAATATCACTAAGAATAATAACTAGGCTATGATATGGGACACACTTTTATACTCAACTCCCCAATCACAGAACAGGAATGCAGACTGTTTTATCGTTTGATGGTAGCCAGGAGAGATTTGTCACTTCACTAGGTATAAGAGTCACTATGTACAGCGAGAGAACAGGCGTGGTGAGTTAGTTGGTCTGAGAGTGAAAACTGCGAGGACTCAGGGGGTATATATATGTCACCAGAGAAACTGGAATATTCTATTGCATTCGTGAATGTAATGACGTAAGGCTGGGAGAGACAGGCTAGAGCCTGACAGGTCTAGAACTTGCGAGAAGCAAGCAAATAAGGGGAAAACTAAAATATACTAATCTGGCTTATATAATCAATATTAATTCTGGATTACATAACGCTGTGTATCATTCTGTGTCGGAAGAAGGTGTTGGCTATCCACACATGTCCACAAGTGCACTACCATTCCCATTCACCTCTGATGGTACACCCCACCCTCCCACCACTCCATCAACTTTCCTGTCATCCACCTTCTCATCAAATCCCCAATCAGAAATATTCTTTCGCTCTTGTCAAACTTATCCAGGCACGCTTCAACATTCACCCAGAACTCCTCTTTCTCTCTTACAGTTTTATCCTCCATACACACACACAACCACCCACATTTGTATTACTACTTTCATTCTAACTCACACAATCCTTGCACCCACAGACCCATAGTCTCTTACACGCTCCCTCCATTTGTTACTTACAAACACGCACCTTCTTTCGCTCCCTCACTCACTCCAGCACACACACCCATTGCACACTCCCACTCTCTCACATATGTAGGCTACCCCTCCATTTGGTCTCAGTCATTCTGCATACATCCAGCCTGGCATTCACTAACACTTCCAGAACTTCTCTCTCTCTTTTGTGTCATCATTCATGCCTCTTACATTCAAAGTAGCAATTCTTAGACTGTCCATGGTAGGTCGGAGTTCGTCAACATTAGGTCCGTCCAGATCCAAGGCTGTTCGTTCGTTCATCGTTACAGTAAGTATTTTTTCATAGGTGGGGGGTCGCAAGCCCACCGACCCAACCTCTTTAGTTGCCTTTTACGACATGCAGAAGGCACGTGGGGCATATTCTATTCCCTTACCCCCAGGAGGGGTAATTGTTACCAAACCGGACTCTTGTCAGGGTTTCAGTAATTGTCACCACACTATTATTGGGGTATCTTTCGTGTAATAATCAAACAAGATTATCAGGGTATTGGGTTTTTAACAGCTAGTTCTAACCTAACACATTCACTTCACTGTTTTAGTGTCGTCACTCTACTTTTTAACAAAACGGAACAACATATCGGGTGCTCGGAATTAAACAAAACAGTATTCCGACGGATTACAACAACAATTTATTCCGATACTCTATTCTTAAACCCGACAGTCCTCCTTACAAACATTGGTTGTGATATTGATGGTCGCTCATAGGAACTGCCTCCATAAGCTCATCCTCGTCCATCTTTAACTCCTGCCACTATGTCACACAACAACGACGACATAGACACCACCCTGACTCTGACAGAAGAGGGAACGGAGTCCATGCCCTCGTCATGGACACGTTGGGCGTTTGAGAAGCAAATGGCACAGGCTATAAATGTACTACTGGACAGGGAAGGCGCGACATTGCATAAACCGCTGCAAATACTCCCTAACCAAGCTTATGTCTACTACTAAATACGACATAAGAGATAAACAAACCAAACTGAAATTATTACTGATTACGGATTACTGATATTTACTATAGGATGTAAGGTATCTTAAAATAACCCCCTAGAAATACTTTTTCTAAATTATCTATTTCTTTATCCTCCCCTTTTCCCCAGCTAACCTAATCCCACAAGGACCCCAATGGAAATACGCCTAATGGCCTTATTGGGCTATCCTTAGTTGGAATTATGCAAGGCTGGTACATGTCATATTTGTAACAAACTATGTGGTACCAACTCTGTAAATTGCTGACTGAATAAATATTATTATTATTATTATTATTATTATTATTAACCTCTGGAATATACTCCAGCCATTGCTACAAAAGTCTCAACTCCTCCACCCCCACTTCTGCTCCTGTCACTCCCCTTGTCACACATTTGCCCATTATGGCCCCTGGCTTGGGGTTCTTATCCCAAGTGTCTCCTCCCCCTCTTGAGAAATCCTTATCTTATCCTAAGCTGAAGATGTCGTTCCTTTACGATTCCGATAGTTCATGGTCGCCTATAGTCGCGCCCCGGCAAAACAAGGCAGTCTCGTCGGGGATTGGTAATTTTCCATTACCAGTGTCGTGGAAGGTCGAGGTCAGTGAATCAAAGAAACTCAGGGCTACTAATGCCGAGGATGAAGTGTTGGAGGTGGTGGTGAAAGCTATTTCCTCCATAAATAACTTAAAGTTCTTTACGTACACACTGTCACCCACTTTGCCATCTGCCTCTTCCTATAAATCATTCAATGACTTCAGCAAATCTGAGTGTTTTACCGAAATAGAAACCCTCCAAGGCATCACCCCCGGCTTAGATTGCCATCGTAAAAGAGATGACTCGAATAATTCTACGATGGTATTGAAATGCCTAGATGTGGTCATTGGTCGGAGTGGGACCTTGAAGCATCAGTTTTAGCAAAAAACAATTAGCATCACCAAGCCACACTTACTACCAGCTGAGGATCACCACTTTTCCACCATGTTTATTGCTCAAGCACCAAATGTTTCAGAAGATCTGTTAAGCTTTCTAAAGGCTCCAAAACTAAGTTTTTACGCAGGTAAATACTTATTTTCAGTGACCACACAGGCCATGATAGAGAAAGAGGCTCGGATCAGGTCCACGGCTCATCGGCTGCTGTCACAGTTACTTATGTCCAGACAACTGGCAGTTTCTCAGATACGCATCATCGATGCTATACCTGACGACGCAGCCAGATCCGTTCTGCGCTTGGTCCAACGTCTTCAGTCAGTCAGTCAATAGCCAACCCTTACTCCGACAAGGGGTAAGGAGGATCAGTAAGAAACACAAGAAAGGAGAAAGAGGTGACAGGAGAAGAACACATATAACAGTTCGCCCACAAAAAGCAAGCAAACAAGCATTCAAAAGCACCAATCACTCATCAGCCCCCGAAATCAATGGCTTCACCTCAGATGTTAAGCTTCCGGACAAGGTCTCTTCACATCAACATCTGGGATAAAGACCTTCCAGGTTTGTCCTTTAATAGGGTTCAGAGACCTTCATGTTCTCTCTCTAACAAACTTCCTCCATTCAATCCTGTAATTTGCTAATTCTTTTGCTTCAAACATTCCCTTTTCACGCTTTGACACACATTCTGACACCATATCATACCATCTTCTTCACAGCTTTCCATGCCTTCTTCATCCTTCCCCTTCACTGACATAGATCCTTTTAACTATTCTTTCTTCAAGCATTCTTGTCATGTGACCATACCATCTGAGATAACTTTCTTCAACCTTTTGCTCTACCGACTTCTTACCTCTACATGCCTCCTTTATGTTCACAATTCTTACTTTTGCCTATTCTTCGAACTTCAAACGCATGTCTTAGCGAATCCATATCACCTTCTTTTACTCGTGACTTTTCGTATTTATGCCATACCAGAGTTTCACATCCATACATCAATATCAGCACCAACACACTCTCATGCAATCTTCTCACTGCTTCCAAACTCAAGTTTCTGCTCCTCAACAAGGCTTGCATTGCTCCAGCTACCTTTCTTCCTTGTGTTACTGTTTTCTACTTCTCTTGTACATTTTCCCCTTTTCTCAGACATGGCTCCCAGATACACAAACTCTTCTACTAATTCAAGCTGTTCTCCATTAATCCTTACATTACACACAGTGTCTACTTCTACTACCATTACTTTGCTTTTATTAACATTTACTTTCAGACCTTGTATTTCACATACTTCCACAAATATCTCCACCATCTGGCACAGGCCCTCGGCATATAACACTGCGTCATCTCATATACTGTACATTAGTGACAGTCATTCTTTCCCACCACTTATCATCTATACTCCCTCTCTTCTTGTTCTGTTCTTTACTTCTCTCATTACCCCACCAATGTAGATATTAAGCAACCAGGGTGACATCACACATCCCTGTCTCACTCCGACCTGCACGCTAAACCATTCACAAAATGCACCATTTATTCCTACACATGTTTCACTACCATCATACAAACTCTTCACAGCATTCAACAAATTATCTTTTACATCATACAACTCTAAAACTGTCCATACTCTTTCTCTATTAACTTTGTCATATGCCTTCTCAAGATCCATAAATGTCATGTATACCCTTTTATCTTTTTCACATGCCTTCTATATTATCTGCCTGACTGCAAAAATCTGATCCACACATCCTCTTCCACTTCTATATCTGCCCTGCTGATCACTCACTTTTCCATCGGTAATTTCTTTCACTTGGTCAATCACTATTCTCGCATATACCTTTCCAACCACACTCAGCAGACTAATAGCTATGTAACACTTACATTAATTTCGTTCACCTTTACCTTTATAAAACAGGACTATCATTCCTCTCTTCCAGTCCACTGGCACCACTCCATTTGTCCAAACTTTTGAACATAATTTCCATAGACAATCCATTGACAACTGCTCTGTTTCCATTTCTACTCATTAGTCCTTCAAAATACTCCTTCCATCTCTCCTTTATTTGCTCTACATCTGTAATCACATTTCCTCATTCATCTTTCACATTTTCACATTTCTGACCACATTCTCTCCTGCATTTACACACTTCCTTCCAAATTAATTTCTTATTCTCTGCAAAGTTGTCATTCATATTCTTTCCCAAATCCTCATTTACTTTCTCTTTCCTTTCCTTAACTAATCTTGTTACTTTGCTGTTGCTCTCCTTTTACTTCCTTTTACTTTCTCTACAGTTCATATTCTGCATCCACACAAGCCATTTACTTATTTTATCTTTCACAGCTTCTTTCACTTCTTCATCCCACCATGATGTCCCTTTTCTTCCATTTCTGATCTTGCACACACCACATACATTTGTTGCACTCTTCACCAGACAATCCATATATATCTTCCATGCACTTTCAATCTCCATACCATCCATGTCATATGCCATTAATTCTTCTTCCACCCTTTGCCTGTATTCTTCTGCTACACCCTGATGTGTCCTTTCAGTTTTTATTCTTTAAGCATTACAATTCCATCTCCTATCTTTCTTCCACGCTCCTCTCAACTTTACCTTGCATAGCACAATCATATGATCAGACAGTCCTCCACTCAAATCTCTTACTGCTTTTGTATTACTTACATCACCAATCATTCCTCTTTCTACCAACACATAATCAATCAAACTTCCATTATCCTGTCTTTCAACACTGTTATACCATGTATAGGCTACTTATGAACATCTTTATGCCTAAAAAAAGTTACATATTCACAACTTTCTTTCATTACACATATCCTTCAGTTGTTTTCCATTTTCACCTGGTAGGCCTACACCAAAACCACCCATGATGTCATTCTCCGGACCAGTGCCAACTCTTCCATTCATGTCACCCATAACAATAATTGTATAACTCACTGGAATTCTATCTATCACTTCATTCAGTGTGTTCCAGAATCTGTCTTTCACATCTATCATATTCATCACAGAGTGCATGTGCTACCCCAACCACTACTTTCACCTTTTTAAACTTAAACTTTACAAACATGCACCTTGAATTCACATATTCATAACCATTCATTGCTTTACTCAATTCCTCATTCATTAGCAGACGAAGTCCTTCCTTACCTCATTCATTTATACTCACTCCTGACCGTACACATTTTACACCATTCCACTCTTCTATGTATTGTTTGACATATACCAAGAACATTAAATCTTCCTTTCTTAAATACATTTACTACTTCCATTCTTTTTTGTAATTAATTAATTCCTCTTACATTCCTGTCTTACTGTACTGGACCCCCGGTAGGTAAAGGGCCCAGCTCCGAGGCTTGATGATCCATACATAGGAATTACTTCTTTTGGTGGGATTCCCAGTCCCAGCCTCCAGGGTCTGTCTGCACCACACAGTGACAGGCGGTGGGGTCGCCACATCCGTACGCCTTTCCCTAGCTAATTAACTCGTGATTATAGGTGACACGAGGTACGCGATCTTAGATACAGTCAGATGTAGACAGAACTTGAGGGTATTCTTCTGTTGGAATCTCCCTCAGGACATCAAAGACCGCGTACTTCTGTCACCTGCATTAACCCTCCTCAGTCCTCGCACGGCTGGACTCCATAGAGTCCATATCGAGTTTGCCCCGGATTGCATAGCTGGCCTCCATAGATCCATTGCATGAGTTTTTGCTTTTGAAGTGCACATGCCAAATTTTTATTTTATGGAAACACAGCATTCCAAGGATTCCGCCGCGTCCAAAACGATGCCCCCGTGTACGCCAGCCCCCACCCGACGTAAACAACGGCGCACCGTCAAAGACGTTCTAAGTCCATGTATCCATCATTCCCCACCAAAGTATTAGGATATTGATGAAGACATCCTCGAGGACTCTGATGACGACCAGGAGTATATGGGGCCTGAGAGTGGACAGGATGACTTGTCTGATGATGAAGTTGATGAACCTCCAGCCCACCCATGGTCGTCGTGCTCATGGTTGCCCTGTTGTGCGCGCCCCCTGTGTTGGCCGTGGACTTGCACAGCACGTCCTAGTACATGGGCGTGGGCATGGCCGCAATCCTGGCACAAAATTTACTATTTTTCAGTGGGAAGACGGTGAACATTTTTACCCTGAGGTGCCTCAATTTGATGAGGTACAGGAGGGAGCAGGAGTTTTCCCCCACCTATCCTGCTGGCCCCTGACTCATCACTGGGAGAACTACTATTCATGGGCTTCTTCGATGGCGAGATGGTGGGCTACGTCGTCGAGGAGACAAATAACAGCAAGCGAACCTTTGTGAACCTTTGTGATCCAAGTGAACCTTTTTGACAGGATCACAAAAGGCCACATGAGGGCCTGGAGCGATTTTACTTTGGTAGAGTTCTATGTGTTCCTTGCTCTAACCATGCTCATGCCACATGTAAAAACCATGCGTTGATGGAGTACTGGATCACGGCAGACCTTATTGTGACCCCTTCCTTTATTGGGAAATTTATGTCCTGTGACCGGTATCTGGGCATCCTCTCCCGACTCCATCTTGTCACTAACACCGACGTCCACTGCCCAAACAAGCTGTGGAAGATACTAACATTTTATAAAATG
The DNA here is from genome assembly GCA_032716605.1 of Paralithodes platypus. NCBI lineage: Eukaryota > Metazoa > Arthropoda > Malacostraca > Decapoda > Lithodidae > Paralithodes > Paralithodes platypus. The sequence goes on from CM064506.1 coordinate 36,070,237, forward strand.
ATGCGGCAATGGTTCAACTCATTCTTCAAGAAGGTTGTCATTGACAAGTCTCTTGTAGGCTACTGTTCTGGGGGAAGCAGTACATCCCCTCCGGCAGTACATCCCCTCAAAGAGATATCGCTTTGGTCTCAAGCTCTTAGTGCTGTGTGACTGTAAGACTCGTTATGTCCTGGACTTTCTTGTCTACAGCTGGATGGAAGGGAATTTGGTTGAGGACCCCAACATTGGCTTCTGTGGAGCAATGATGAAAGCCATGATGGACCACTACTTCGACAAGAACCACATACTCTACTCAGATAACTACTACATATCCCCCACTCTCACCAAGTACCTCCACGACAACAAGACCGGGAGTGTAGTCACAGTGCGAGAGAGAGGAAAGGGCATGCCGTGCATGATGTGTTCCGGAAACAGTCTGGGCCCATTCTAGCAATCCACTGGCATGACCAGTGGAAGAGTGGAAGGTCAACCTCCTCACCACTATCCACAAGGGGGATCGAGATGATTGAAACTGCAAGGTGGATCGCTGCACCAACACAAGGATAAAGAAATTTGCCACACGGACCTCGACTACAACGCACATATGAGGCTGGTCGACAAGTCAGATGTGCAGATCAGCTTCAATGACTGCCTCTGTACCTCATGCAGGTGGTACAAGCTCTTCCTGCCTATGGTCGACATATCAGTGCTGAACGCCTACAACATCTACAAGCTGCAGCACAAGTAATTTAAAAGCCTTCAGAAGTTCCACAAGCAGGTAACTCAGGATCTCCTGGAAAATTTGCCATACCCCAGAGGGCACAACCACAACCAAGGCAGGCCAGCTTGACCGCCTCTACACCGTTGATTTTATGAGAATGCACCTGTTCGCTGCACTTCTTATTACAGAAGGGGAATGGAAGCAGCAGAAGCGGTGCCACGTCTGTTATTACACCACTCAAAGAGAAAGGAAAACCAACAAGACAACTTACGAGTGCCAAGTGTGTAAGGTGGCAATCCATTATCAACAAAGTTCAGGATTTTGACCATCTCCCATTTGCGTTTAGCACTGCACTCTCGGGCTTGGATCATTACTCCAGATCTCAAGGATGCCTATTGGCATGTTCCCATTGTGAAACGATTCCAAAGGTTTCTGGCTGTCCCTTTTCGAAACAAGGCGGTGATGTTCACTCGCATGCCTTTCGGCCTAAATATAGCTCTCAGAATATTCACCAAGGTTGTAAAACAGGCTCTGCTACCCCTTATTCGGGAAGGGTTGAAGATCCTGTTTTATCTCGACGACTGGCTAATAGTGGGGTCCTTTTCTCAGTAATGTCAGGATCACACCTTAAGAGTAATCAAACATGTGTCAACCCTAGGTTTCAAGGTGAACTTAGCCAAGTCCCAGTTGGTTCCCACTCAAAGGACAGAATGGGTGGGACTAATATGGGATACTGAACCTCTAACCATCCAGCAGACTCGCAGAGTCCGACCAATGCCAGACACTTTCAAGATTTTTTTTCTTCAATATCCTACACTCAAAAACTATCTCTTGCAGGAGTTAGGATTCTCTGATCGGGTCAATATATTGGGTCCAACTCACAGTCCCCTTAGGCCACTTAAAATTAAAGTGCCTCATACTTTTAGGAAACTATGCCTTTTCACTTTATCCCCAGTATCATCCCCGGAGGTTTCCAAAATGGTTACTGACCTTTTGGGTTAAACCTCACATTCGGGAGTCTGTCTGCCATTGGTCGGAACCTCCGCCCACCATTTGGGTGGACATAGATGCAGTGGGGTCAATAGGCTGGGGTTATCAATCAACAGAGGGTCACCAGAACCATAGCACCTGGCTCACACTAAAACATTACCATATCAATGCCAAAGAGCTGGCAGTTCCCCTGTTTTTTTCTGAGAGACTATGCCCCATCTCTTCACTCATGCTCAGAAGCCTTCCGACTAGACAACACGTCAGCTGTAATTTGCCTACAAAAACAGAGATCCACCAGGTCCCAGGTCCTTCGAGATTTGACAGAAAAAATATTCTTTCTAGCCCACAAACACCAAATAACGATACATGCCACATATCTTCCGGGCATGTCCAACCTCTGGGCGGACGCTCTTTCCTGGGGGAACTGCACCTCGGTAGAATGGGCTCTTAAACAGGAGACATTTGACCAATTAGTTCTTCCACTTTCACTGAAAATAGATGCGTTTGCTTTGCCGCAATCGGCCAAATTCCCGGTCTACCTGACACGGTGGACCCTTACCCAGGCAGGGGGCCCGAATGCCTTCATGGAGAACTGGAACCGGTGGGCGTCGATCTACCTGTTCCCCCTCCAGACACCACTCTCATGTGCAAAGTAATTCACTGCCTAAGATCATTCCGAAGTCAAGTAATACTTGTACCCCCCAAGTTTGGTTCAGTCAACTATCACAGTGGTGCAAAAACCCGATCCAAATCCCCGTCTCATTTCCACTTGGACGCAATTGGCAATTTGCAGACCTCTCTAAATATTGCTTTATGGACATTTTCAAACCCAAGTGGGTCCCTTCATACGATTTGAATGTTACAGATAAATTGAAAAAAACAATACAGTGGAATCTCCAATCTCGATCATAATTGGTTCCCACAAATACCGATCGAGATTCGAAATATCGAGATGCGAAGTTAACTTCTTATGGGAAAAAATACAATCGGTTCCAGCCACTTGCCGACTAACCTACATCAAATCTGTCAATTTTCACATTTGCCCCCCACAATCACATGCAATATATATAATATGTTAAAATAGATAAAATGAATAATGAAAGAGTTTTATTTTTACCTTATATTTATTGATAAAGAGGTTTGTGTGGTTGATTGTTGGTTCCGAGGCGAACGCAGTTAGGTTACTGCGTCTCCGCACCTGGCGCACAGTCATCGTCATCAATTCTTGCAATTGCTTCCCTCACCCTGTCACCACTAGTACCGGCATTTTATGAATGCGATAAAAAAAGGTCCAGGTAGACGACTTCACAATACAAGTTTTCAAGCGAATGGCGGACGTGTGACTGGTACACCAAGTGGCCGCTAGATCTACCGACTTCAATAAATTTTCCATGGTATAAAGTTTAATCAAGTTTTCTTTTGTCTTTACTATTATTATATATTAGATTTTCCTCATACAAATAATAATGTATATTAAAACATGGAAAAGTAATTTATATTACTACGTAAATGAAAGCGGCAGAGACGGGTTAGACTACCGCTTGAGACGATCGATACTAGCGGTACATTAGTATACAGGTGAACAAAACACAATGACTGAGGTTCACACATTGATTTGGTCAAGATTAATCTGTTTATATTAGTATATAAGCATCTAGCATCGATATTTAGCTATCGAGATTAACGTTTTTTCATCGAGATTTGTGATTGGGGAGAGCTTGAAGGTGGCATCGAGATGCGAAATATCGAGATGAGATTGATCGAGATATGTGAGCCTACTGTACACTGCTTCTACTCTTCGCCAATTAGTCGAAACGGACCAGGAAGTGCCTTCCGCTGCCCTAATTCTCAAGTATTTACAGTACCTGTTTTATCATAAAAATCTAGCGGTTAATACATTACACAATCACTTGTCAGTGATCAAAGAACCCTTCTTTGCCTTAACAGGTCTCACTTTACCTCAAAAAGATGAGATCGGGTTTATTAAGGCTTGCTTTAACTCCTTAAAAGCGGGCATGCTTGTTGACATGACCCACTTGCTGGGCGGGTATATTTACCGAAAACGAACTTCATTCCATGATCTTTTTCATGCATAAACAAGAGCCAAAGGGTAATACAATTATATATCCGTAAAAGGGCGATAATAGAGCTTTCCAATGACACCTGAATCATCCTTGTACGAGCACGGGTTATCTTGTAGCGATCGCGTAACCGGAGGTGAAAATACCCTAAAATAAGGTAATTTCTGCGGTTTTTACCTTGTCTCGCGAGGTACGGCAGTGGAGTTGAGGCATACTGCATGTCAGTGACGGCCCAGCGGTGGTGCCGAACGGTCGAAGCCCAGCTATCATCCTCCCAACGTGCGGACTCTCTCTCAGAGCTCATAACGTCCTCAAAATGGCACCCGTCATATGATGGGGACCGCAGGGGTGGCCAATATTCTCTCACAGTCGGTTGAGGGTTAAAGTCCGGGCACCCAATAGACAACTGCTTCTTAAATGGTCTATTATTAAAGTACTTACTCTTTTACACTCTAAGCCTTACTCTGTGAGACCTACCTTAGATAATCTATTGTTTTATTTATTTCACTACCAACACCAAACACACCCCAATGAAATTAATGAAAGCATGTGACCCTACCGGGATTTGAACCTGGGTTACCACATACAGATTTTAATCACTCTAACCATTACACCATCAAGACAGTTAAAGGTTAAGTACATGACTACGATTTTATATCCATTTACCGAATACTGGATATCAATCTAATCATGTACCCAACTGCACAATGAATAGCCTAATGTTTAAGTGAAAGGAAAGAACATTTTGTTTCTGATTTCACTGGCTACGGGGCACAGAGTTTCCGACTGGCATCTATGGCGAGATCACCTAATTGTCTCAGATTCTCCCAAAATAATGAATCTGTTCATATTGCACCTGCTCCTGATATAATTGCCAAAAATGAACACCAGGATAATGCATGGATTCTTGAATAATTTTTCAGTTGACGACATTACCCAATCAGCCTTTGGTCGTCTCATCATACCTTTTTGTCCAGGTACTTGTCAGTATATCTGGAGAGACCCCAATTACCATGTATAGCTTTAACCTCTGAAGTGTGCATGGGGGTAATTAGACACCTCTCCCTGTGCGCATGTATTTGAGGTGTTTCCGTCACTAAAATATTCATTGTACCATTAATAGCATTAATACTTATCCATATGCGCCTATTATGGGTTGATTATAAAGGTATTAACCTGAAATAACAATAAAACGAGTGAAAACAGCGTTTGGATGGTCAAAATCGGAGATATAGCCCGCGAGTTGTATAATGTATGGGTGAGGCAAGCTGCTTTCCCGCCAATTTCCCCCAAGGCCACTGAGACACAGTCGATCGATACTCTCTCTCTCTCTCTTGCATTCGCTTGCTATCAGTGATGACCACACCCTGCAACCAGATTTCTAATGTTAGCACGAAAATATTCCTCAGAATAAGGGAATAACAGGGAAAATAGGTGATAACTGAAGGAGAGGAGGAAAGTGGGGAAGGAGGGGAGGTAGAGGACTGAGATTTTGCATGGCCCAGGGGCCAAACAATTTTTTTTTTTTTTTTTTTTTTTTTTTTTTTCAATGTCAAAAGTTGATTTTTTTTTTCTCTGACTCTTAAGAGTCTCCCCGCAGTCTGCCGGGGGAACTCTTAAGAGTCTCCCCGCAGTTCCCGGGTTAAGGTATAAACATGCTCCTTGAATGAATTATGAAAATTTTATTTATCTCTTCTCTTTATTGATTATAATTGTACAAGGGTTACTTTGCTTTACACAGTGGAGTTCCTTGCTGTATATCGTGCTTCAAGAAGAAGGGGGGAGGGGTTGAGTAGTCCAGGTCAGGGCACGACATCCTCCACTCTGTAAAGTTAAAAGATATTAGTATTGTACATTGTAACAAAGATTTGTTTTATATAACTTTCATCATTAAGTCGCGAATCATGGCATAGTCAGTAGAGCATCATACCCGGGCAACTTGACCTAGCGATTCGTGACAAACGCCTAATGTTCTCGGGAATTACAGTAGACTCTCGTAAAGTACTAATAATAGGTGCCGAAAAAAACACGTTAGATGCATATTCGTTAGATGCGAATATATAAACTTATGGGATAAATTATAATTGGTGGCAAGACTTCGGTCGAGTGTGTATTTTTCACCTATGTTCGCCCTTCTGAGTGCTATTTTGATACATAAATTAAATACAAATAATATAATATATAAATAATTAGAAGAATGAATAATAAACCAAACGGTGAGTGAATAATGAGGTGTGTAGGTGAGACGACATCTACAGTAGGGTATCCCAGACAGGGAGTGAAGGCTAGTGGGTGTGTCGCAGAGGGCTTTATGCTCTGTCCATCTGTGACCATCGGTCTCCTGCTGTCTGCACCTCCACGGGGGGGTGTGGCGTTTGTTTCGGTGTCTAGGCTGCGTCCCCTTGACGTTGGGTTGGTCACCGTGCCCCTTTCTTCGCCCTTGTGGCGTTGCGTGGGGTGAGGGTCTTTGGTCCCTGCCCAAGCTTGTTCGCCTGGCGACTGCGGTCGGGTGGTTGTCTTTGGCGCCTCCACGGGCTGCTTTCCGTTTTTCTGCCGGTTCTGGCCTCGCCAGTCATTGGGGGTTGTGCTGGGCTGTCCTAGTGTTGCTAGCCCCTGCCCATGCTCGAACAGCCTCTCTTGACGTAGTCATGGTATCCCTCTGGGGGCGCCATCTGGTCGTTGTGGTGGACTGAGGAGGGGGGGGGGGGGGGTGTCATCCCTCCAACCGACCTTGTGAGGTTTCCTTTTGTTGGGCATCATCCCGCGGCCACATGCTACTCTGCTTTGCAGTGGGTTTCAGGCTCTGTTTTTGCGGTCGTTCGGCTTTGGCCGCTGCTTCTCCCCCCCTTGGGTGTCTGTCCCGATTTGCATGGGTCCTGTGTGCTGTGGCCTTGGTCTACCCTCCTGTTGTCCCTGTGTGCCATGGGGTGGCCTCCTTGGGGTTATGGGTGCGCCCTGTTCTCCCTACTAGGATGGCTTTTGTGCCTCTCATGTCATTGACGGAGAGAACCACTAATAAAGTACGGGTTTGACAACCCGAAGGGAAGGAAGGAAAACATATTTAGTAGTGGTTCCATTGTCAATGATTTCTATGGCCCACCCTCCTTCCCCTTCCTATACATATGCCCATCTTGATATAACATTAGAGAAAGAATCTCGCCATCGAGCGACTTATGGCAATGATGGGAAGCGCACTACAGCTAATGGTGGCTAACAGGGCGCGCCATTGAAATCAACATATATTTGTCTTCTTATTATAATTCCTTCATAGTGGCATCCACATCAATAACGTACCTTAGGATAATATTTAGGATACCCCCTAGGAAGTTTATGGTCCTTGGCCGACAGTAATAAGATGGACTTGGCCTAGGCTATATATTACATATAGGCTCTCACATCCTTGAACTCAGAACCACTACTAAATATACGGTTTACCTTCCTTCCCTTTGGGTTATCAAACCCATATTTGCATCCATCACAAAATCACATGTATGTGGTATCCCAGTTTTGAATCCCAGGAGGATCACATGCTTTCATTTATTTCATTTGGAGATGTTTGGATTTGGGAGTGAAATTTATTTACGTATCTCTGCTAAAGATTAATGTCTACAGCTTGAATTTCCTTATAGCCCGAAGCTCACAAGTGTTCCTTTGCAATTCATCAGGAACGAGATAAGCTGCTGCTGCCTCGGCTGGTGGTGTATGAACTGGTCCAGGCTCTCAAGTTCAAGACCTCCATACCAGACACTAACCTGGTCCTACTGGTTCAACTCGTGATTCAGGTGTGTTACTGGTGGCTCATATACGTTATTGGTGATGGTTCTGCTATGTTACTGGTGGTAGTTCAGGTATGTTATTGATGATGGTTCAAGTTTGTTACTGGTGGTGGTTCAGGTTTATTACTGGTAGTGATTCAGGTTTGTTATTGGTAGTTCATGTATATTACTAGTGGTAGTTCAGGTGCTTTAATGGTGATTCAGGTATAGTACTGGTGGTGGTACAGGTATGTTACTGATAGTGGTACAGGTATGTTACTGGTAGTAGTACAGGTATGTTACTGGTAGTGGTACAGGTATGTTACTGGTAGTGGTACAGGTATGTTACTGGTAGTGGTACAGGTATGGTACTGGTAGTGGTACAGGTATGTTACTGGTAGTGGTACAGGTATGTTACTGGTAGTGGTACAGGTATGTTACTGGTAGTGGTACAGGTATGTTACTGGTAGTGGTACAGGTATGTTACTGGTAGTGGTACAGGTATGTTACTGGTAGTGTTACAGGTATGTTACCGGTAGTGGTACAGGTATGTTACTGGTAGTGGTACAGGTATGTTACTGGTAGTGGTACAGGTATGTTACTGGTAGTGGTACAGGTATGTTACTGGTAGTAGTACAGGTATGTTACTGGTATGTTACTGGTAGTAGTACAGGTATGTTACTGGTAGTGGTACAGGTATGTTACCGGTAGTGGTACAGGTATGTTACTGGTAGTGGTACAGGTATGTTACTGGTAGTGGTACAGGTATGTTACTGGTAGTGGTAGGCTACAGGTATATTATTGGTAGTGGTACAGGTATGTTACTGGTAGTAGTACAGGTATGTTACTGGTAGTGGTACAGGTATGTTACTGGTAGTGGTTCAGGTATGTTACTGGTAGTGGTACAGGTATGTTACTGGTAGTAGTACAGGTATGTTACCGGTAGTGGTACAGGTATGTTACCGGTAGTGGTACAGATATGTTACTGGTAGTGGTACAGGTATGTTACTGGTAGTGGTACAGGTATGTTACTGGTAGTGGTACAGGTATGTTACTGGTAGTGGCACAGGTATGTTACCGGTAGTGGTACAGGTATGTTACTGGTAGTGGTACAGGTATGTTACTGGTAGTGGTACAGGTATGTTACTGGTAGTGGTAGGCTACAGGTATATTACTGGTAGTGGTACAGGTATATTACTGGTAGTAGTACAGGTATGTTACTGGTAGTGGTACAGGTATGTTACTGGTAGTGGTACAGGTATGTTACTGGTAGTGGTACAGGTATGTTACTGGTAGTAGTACAGGTATGTTACTGGTAGTAGTACAGGTATGTTACTGGTAGTAGTACAGGTATGTTACTGGTAGTGGTACAGGTATGTTACTGGTAGTAGTACAGGTATGTTACTGGTAGTGGTACAGGTATGTTACTGGTAGTGGTACAGGTATGTTACTGGTAGTGGTACAGGTATGTTACTGGTAGTGGTACAGGTATGTTACTGGTAGTGGTACAGGTATGTTACTGGTAGTGGTACAGGTATGTTACTGGTAGTAGTACAGGTATGTTACTGGTAGTGGTACAGGTATGTTACTGGTAGTAGTACAGGTATGTTACTGGTAGTGGTACAGGTATGTTACTGGTAGTGGTACAGGTATGTTACTGGTAGTAGTACAGGTATGTTACTGGTAGTGGTACAGGTATGTTACTGGTAGTAGTACAGGTATATTACTGGTAGTAGTACAGGTATGTTACTGGTAGTGGTACAAGTATGTTACTGGTAGTGGTACAGGTATGTTACTGGTAGTGGTACAGGTATGTTACTGGTAGTGGTACAGGTATGTTACTGGTAGTGGTACAGGTATGTTACTGGTAGTGGCACAGGTATGTTACTGTAGTGGTACAGGTATGTTACTGGTAGTGGTACAGTATGTTACTGGTAGTGGTACAGGTATGTTACTGGTAGGCTACAGGTATATTACTGGTAGTGGTACAGGTATATTACTGGTAGTAGTACAGGTATGTTACTGGTAGTGGTACAGGTATGTTACTGGTAGTGGTACAGGTATGTTACTGGTAGTGGTACAGGTATGTTACTGGTAGTAGTACAGGTATGTTACTGGTAGTAGTACAGGTATGTTACTGGTAGTAGTACAGGTATGTTACTGGTAGTGGTACAGGTATGTTACTGGTAGTAGTACAGGTATGTTACTGGTAGTGGTACAGGTATGTTACTGGTAGTGGTACAGGTATGTTACTGGTAGTGGTACAGGTATGTTACTGGTAGTGGTACAGGTATGTTACTGGTAGTGGTACAGGTATGTTACTGGTAGTGGTACAGGTATGTTACTGGTAGTAGTACAGGTATGTTACTGGTAGTGGTACAGGTATGTTACTGGTAGTAGTACAGGTATGTTACTGGTAGTGGTACAGGTATGTTACTGGTAGTGGTACAGGTATGTTACTGGTAGTAGTACAGGTATGTTACTGGTAGTGGTACAGGTATGTTACTGGTAGTAGTACAGGTATATTACTGGTAGTAGTACAGGTATGTTACTGGTAGTGGTACAAGTATGTTACTGGTAGTGGTACAGGTATGTTACTGGTAGTGGTACAGGTATGTTACTGGTAGTGGTACAGGTATGTTACTGGTAGTGGTACAGGTATGTTACTGGTAGTGGTACAGGTATGTTACTGGTAGTAGTACAGGTATGTTACTGGTAGTGGTACAGGTATGTTACTGGTAGTGGTACGGGTATGTTACTGGTAGTGGTACAGGTATGTTACTGGTAGTGGTACAGGTATGTTACTGGTAGTAGTACAGGTATGTTACTGGTAGTGGTACAGGTATGTTACTGGTAGTGGTACAGGTATATTACTGGTAGTGGTACAGGTATGTTACTGGTAGTGGTACAGGTATGTTACTGGTAGTGGTACAGGTATGTTACTGGTAGTGGTACAGGTATGTTATTGGTAGTGGTACAGATATGTTACTGGTAGTGGTACAGGTATGTTACCGGTAGTGGTACAGGTATGTTACTGGTAGTGGTAGGCTACAGGTATATTACTGGTAGTGGTACAGGTATGTTACTGGTAGTGGTAGGCTACAGGTATATTACTGGTAGTGGTACAGGTATGTTACTGGTAGTGGTACAGGTATGTTACTGGTAGTAGTACAGGTATGTTACTGGTAGTGGTACAGGTATGTTACTGGTAGTGGTACAGGTATGTTACTGGTAGTAGTACAGGTATGTTACTGGTAGTGGTACAGGTATGTTACTGGTAGTGGTACAGGTATATTACTGGTAGTGGTACAGGTATGTTACTGGTAGTGGTACAGGTATGTTACTGGTAGTGGTACAGGTATGTTACTAGTAGTGATACAGGTATGTTACTGGTAGTGGTACAGGTATGTTACTGGTAGTGGTACAGGTATGTTACTGGTAGTGGTACAGGTATGTTACTAGTAGTGATACAGGTATGTTACAGGTATGTTAATGGTAGTGGTACAGGTATGGTACTGGTAGTATTACAGGTATGTTACTGGTAGTGGTACAGGTATGTTACTGGTAGTGGTACAGGTATGTTACTGGTAATGTTACTGGTAGTGGTACAGGCATGTTACTGGTAGTGGTACAGGTATGTTACTGGTAGTGGTACAGGTAATGTTACTGGTAGTGGTACAGGTATGTTACTGGTAGTGGTACAGGTATGTTACTGGTAATGTTACTGGTAGTGGTACAGGTATGTTACTGGTAGTATTACAGGTATGTTACTGGTAGTGGTACAGGTATGTTACTGGTAGTAGTACAGGTATGTTACTGGTAGTGGTACAGGTATGTTACTGGTAGTGGTACAGGTATGTTACTGGTAGTGGTACAAGTATGTTACTGGTAGTGGTACAGGTATGTTACTGGTAGTAGTACAGGTATGTTACTGGTAGTGGTACAGGTATGTTACTGGTAGTGGTACAGGTATGTTACTGGTAGTGGTACAGGTAATGTTACTGGTAGTGGTACAGGTATGTTACTGGTAGTGGTACAGGTATGTTACTGGTAATGTTACTGGTAGTGGTACAGGTATGTTACTGGTAGTATTACAGGTATGTTACTGGTAGTGGTACAGGTATGTTACTGGTAGTCATACAAGTATGTTACTGGTAGTGGTACAGGTATGTTACTGGTAGGTTAGTCATTATGTGTGAATCACCAATAGGTGGAGCGGATGAATGAACTAAGTTGAGTGAAAAGATACAAGTCCATGAACATGGAGGGAGCTGCAACAATGGGCAGACCAACAAAGATGTGGGATCAGACCTTATGGTCTGATCTTGAATTAAAATACCTGACAAGCTCTTAACATGGTTGCCTGGAGTGCCGCCATTAGGATGCGAGACCAGAACTACGCTTTGTGTGGAGAACTCGGTCTATATATGTATATTTGTATGTACTGTATATACTTGATATAACTCGGTTCTACGAGTTCAACTTGGGGTTCAGGGACTTCACTAATTATTGGTTATCACAAGCTGTTTCATAACTCATTAGTATCAAAGTTACATTGATCTAACTGGGGGTTTGATTTATTTAACCTTACAAAGTGTAAAAGACTAGCCATTTGTGTGGTACCAGTACTGTACTTCACCTATTCATAACGTTCTGTTTATACTTATAAATAAAAATGATGTTATGTTAAGGTAGTGACTATAGAGTATATAGTGGGCTCTTACGAGTAGCGAACTTGCGATTAGCGTTTTAAGTTTAGAGGTAGCATAGAAAACTTTCCCGGGTCATGCCATTAGTGGCAAGAACTTACGGTTAGCAGTCAAATTCCGCCGAGCAGTTTGTTTTGGGTCGGTGCACAAGCCATCCGGCACTTGTCAGTGGCCATGTTTGTTACATTCAGAGTTCTCCAGTGTCCCGTGTATTTTTGTTGTGGGTTTTTTCCCCCACTCTTACCTCTGGAGTGACCGTATCACCTATTGGGATGGCTGCCACAGGTGTGGGGTTACCTGGAGGTGGTGGAGGAGACAAAAAGGAGCTTGCTAGATGCCCAGAGGGTGGTCACACTGGACTGCTTATATCTAATATCTAATCAAAGGAGGAAAAAATGGGGAGTTCATCAAAGAGCCTAGATTAATATGGCCTTAATCTCATAGACACTGGGACTTGCGGTTAGAGATTTTGGTTTTAGAGGTGGTTTAACCAGGCTAATAGGATCATTGCGGATGCTATGTAGCTTACTGGTAATGTTGAATCTAGAAATAAATATTATTTTAAAAATAATACTATTCCTACAGGACAGTGGAGGCACCCTGGGGAATAACACAGTGGTACCTGACCTACCCAGGGATATACATGACATACATCACCTATCCAACACATGCGCTGCGGAGTGCATGAGATCTCACCTCCATGATGCACTCGAGTTTATTGCTGATGTTCACACTCTCACTAAAGTCAAGGTACTGTAATCAGTATTTAAGGATTTTTACTGCCCTCTTAATATTCTTGTAAACCACAGTTCTGTAATGGTAAAATTAATTTGGAGTATAGATAGCCCTGAAAAACCTATGGATTTTTGTCTATATTGTTTTTCTAATACAGATAGTTTGTGATATTACACTTGCTCATAAATTATGCTAAAACAATGCATTACCCCAATCTGTGTCTGGTTCAGTCAAACTGCCGTACGAGTGTGGGTCTGAATGAGGACACTATGGGGGGTCTGGTGAAGGCTGGCATCTCTCAGTACCTGGCCCTGGAGATAACCCGAGGCAACAGTCGAGACAACCGTACCATCGCCAAGTACCTCCCATGGCTCAACAACCCTCCCACTACTGTACAACAAGGGTCAGTATAACATAATGTTTATTAATATATACAGTATAACTTGCAAAACACACAAAACAAAACAGGAACCGCACAATATAAAAATTACTATGTGGAAATAACGATATAGCAAAATAGAATTTTGAAATAAATATTCCTAAAACCACCACATACAATGTACATCACTATATGAGCAAGTTAATTTGTTTTCCAAGCAAATTAGTTGCACATATATTAACATACTCTCGTCATATTAAAGAAATTTGTCAATTTGGGAAATTCTGGACATTCTGGTATATTATGTATGAATTAAGAATCTACAATTTAAGAAAAAATATTCTATTCTAACTACTGTAGTTATATCATAAGATCATATTACTGCATATTTGACGATGTGAAATAATAAAATATACAAACAAATTTGCAATTTGACAAGATATTAACAATACTGTAGTACAAAACACGTACAGTACTGTGCATAGTTGAACACATGACCCCTACCAACTGATACCCCACAAATAGCCTACATTTATAGTACAAATATAATACAGACATCACAAAGGCAAGCAAATTATACTATCAAAAAGTGAATAGAGGTAGATATAATAAAATATAGTAGAACAATTGCACAAAAGGAAGATAAATATCAGATATAAATAAAGAGAACTCTTTTAACAAGAACATACATACATACATAAAATAACCAAGAAAAGAAAAGACAGCCCGCAAAACAACCAAGAAGAGAGTGAGTAACAAAGAAAAAGTCGCCCCAGCTTGCAAGGAATAACCAAGGCGAAACAATCAAGAACACCGGAAAAGCCCAAACCCAAGAAGTCACCTTCAGAAAGAGAAGGGACACAAGGCGCGCCCCAGAGAGCAGCACCTCTAGCGGCAACCAGGAAGGCACGAGTCGCCACTATCATGACGGAACGATGTCTATACATTCTATATTCACATGTTCTTATTTTAGCCACATTATGTTTTCGTTCGTTAACCCCCTCAGACATATTATGTTCCAATAAGTCCGAGGAGGCGGGAGCCCGGTATCCTTGCCACCGCCTCGCACTACACTCACAACACTGCGGCCGTTAGAATTATCGGAGGTGGCTGAGGTTGCCACTAACGGTTTTATCGTAAGCTAACTTATCGGACTTACTGAGCTCCATATGACGCTAGAGCGCCATATAACTTATTAGCGAGCCATGAAGATAAGTCCATATGATGCACTAGCGTCATATGAGTTTTTGGCGCACTCGGCCATATGACGCGGTAGCGTCATATATGTCTGAAAGAGTTAAGAGGAGAATTAAGTTCCTCGAATTATTATGAAATGATCAAGATGTAATACAGCGTATTATGTATGTTATGTAAAATGTTTATGTTGATGAAGAACCATTGTCTTCACAATAATAATCTTTAAATTGTCCAATGTTCATGTTGATGAAGACCTATTGTCTTCACAATAATAATCTTTAAATTGTCTAACATTCTATTTCTTTAATACCATTGTGCTTACTGAGAATGCCAACATGATACTATAATACCGCCACCATATAATTATGCAAAACAAATGTTACATAGAGTAGATGAAGCATTTCTCTTATTTTCTCCCACAACATATATTCACATGTCTTTTCATTACCACACTATCTTCCTAATAAACAAAACACATCATCTTCCTGCAGGTATATATAAACTTCACTAAGTTTTCATTCCTTATTATTTAATTTGCGCATCTCTCCCTTCACCCTAACGTATGTCAACAAACATTCGCCAGCAGTACCAACATGCACTAGCCGGGAATACCAACCCCTCGGAATACGTGCTCGCGTAGATATACTGTACTCTTATATAGTATTGAGAACCATCTTTATTACTTTTTCTACGATAATAGGATAGCCAACCTATTAATATAATTCTGTATATTCATCGTAACCTTGATAGACTACTTTCTAATATTGAATACCCTGATGCGCATCCAGACCTTCACTTCTTCCTTTGTTACCTTCGTTCCCGGGATTCCCCACCTAAAATTTAAAGCCCCGAAACCTTAACCACAAACAAAGTTATATTATCCCGAGAACCTCATAATAACTCTGTTCTTTTCTAGGACATGAAGAATAAGCCTTCACTCAAACCCTTTTCATATAAAATACCACCTTTGTATAATACTCCCTTATCATTGAGTTATTTATCAAATAAGTAGCATTGACCTCACGTTAGAGCAAGAAGGACTCTCTATCCTAACAGAGAGTGGGCGCCTGCGCCCTTGCTACCTTCAAAGGGTGAACGGGTATCCCTCAGTAATCGTCAACACTATGCCAGGAAAATCTGAGAGGAGTAAGCAATTTTGAGGCTTCTTATTACTGGCATACTGAGTAAGAAGCCTCAAGATTACCCTCCCAGTCAGTTGGATATAACGGCATGCCGAACATCTACTTGTCTGAGGAGTCAAAAATCCTATTAACCTCTGAAGTGCGCATGGGGGTAATTGGAAACGTCCCCCTGTGCTGACGTATTTGAGGTGTTTCCGTCACTAAAATATTCATTGTGCCATTAATAGCATTAATACTTATCCATATGCGCCTATTATGGGTTGATTATAAAGGTATTAACCTGAAACAACAATAAAACGAGTGAAAACAGCGTTTGGATGGTCAAAATCGGAGATATAGCCCGCGAGTTGTATAATGTATGGGTGAGGCAATCTGCTTTCCCGCCAATTTCCCCCAAGGCCACTGAGACACAGTCGATCGATACTCTCTCTCTCTCTCTTGCACTCGCTTGCCATCAGTGATGACAACACCCTGCTTGCAACTCGCTAATGTTAGCACGAAAATATACCTCAGAATAAGGGAATAACAGGGAAAATAGGTGATAACTGAAGGAGAGGAGGAAAGTGGGGAAGGAGGGGAGGTAGAGGACTGAGATTTTGCATGGCCCAGGGGCCAAAAAAAATAAATAAAAATAAAAATATATTTTTTTTTTTTTTTTCGATGTCAAAAGTTGATTTTTTTTCTCTCTGACTCTTAAGAGTCTCCCCGCAGTGCGCCGGGGGAACTCTTAAGAGTCTCCCCGCAGCTCCCGGGTTAACCTCTGGGCTGCGCATAGGGGGTAGTACAGTATACACCATTCGCCTGTGCGGAGGTATTTACACTGTTTCCTCACTAAAATTGTTATTATACCATAAATATCATTAATACGTATCCATATGCGCCTATTTTACGTTTAATATGAAGATAGTAAAATGTTACAACAATAAAACAAGTGGGAAAAGTGTTTGGATGGTCAAAATCGCGAATTGAAAGTGAGTTTCATTCATCAGGCGTGAGCCAGCCGCCGTCACACCCTCCTCTCACGAGGCCTGGAGAGACACTTAGCTCACTATCTCTCTCTCTCTCTCTTTCCCACGCATAGATACACATATGACCACGCCCTGCTAGCAACTCGCTAATGTTAGCACGAAAATATACCTAAGTATAAGGGAATAACAGGGAAAATAGGTGATAATTGAAGGGGGGGGGGGGGGGGGGGGAAGGGGGCAAGGAGGGGATGTGGAGGAGTGATATGTGGCATGGCTGAGGGGCAAAAAACAAAAAACAAACAAAAAAGTTTCAAGTGCTACTGGGGTGTTTTAAATGTGTTTTTTTAGGCATAGGATCTTAAGAGTCTCCCCGCAGTCGCCCAGAAAACCTCTTAAGAGTCTCCCGGCAGTTCCCGGGTTAAGGGATCATTGTTGATTGTGGCATGCCATCAGTTGACATCGAAGCCTCTAATAGGCTTCTCAACGTCTCGAACGTCCCTTGATTTTGGCCCTGTCACTCTTTCAACTATGGGGGAGGCACTCGCTATAGGCAGTTATGCCTTTTGCCTCCCTCAATCACATAGAAAAAAAAAAAAAAAAAAAAAAGGCTGTACTATCAGTAGTAAAAATTGAAGTAGCCAGGCCTGCCTACGCTTCAACATTTTATTACTGTAGATACGGTAACTGTATCCTATTAACCCTCTCACGTTCTTGACGCAATTTTGAGCCTATTAGGGATACTTTAACCCTTGTCTAGCGGGCCCTCTGTGGCCGTTTTGGGCCTTTTCAGGCCGTTCTGACTGCTATATCAACCATCAGTATGAAAGGAACTGTATTGCGCCGAAAACTAGGTGGAAATCGCTACACAATGACGCCACATACAGCTACGTAGCACTCGTGGAGCACTGACAGTGTTACCTCGAAGATGGAAGTTTAGCTGATTTTGCTACCTTGCTCACTTTTAGCGAACTATTGGTTACACTGTCATCCTCCCGCGCGGTGGGGGAACTGGAGTTAGTGTGGGCCGGGAGGCCACAGATGTCGGACGTATGGATCATTACTATCCCACCCATTTTCACTCGATTTCCACCCTTTTTCACCCGTTTTTTGCCAGTTTTTTCAACTCGACTTATGTTGCGCGCCGCTCTTTAAGGGTTAAAGCCTTTGTTACCATCAGGGGTATTTAGAAACCCTTTAGTTTAGTTACTTCAACCTCTGCAGTTGTCTTTGAGTTAGCTGTGGGCAGAAAACTAATTTTGGAGAGGTAATTATAAGAGTGAGAGAACTCTACTTATTATTGTTAATCTGCCATGGCAACCTCTGCGTCATAAAAACGTGAAAGGGTTAAAAGGATCTGTGTTATTATGTGGCATGCCAACAATTGACACAGAGACCTTTTCTAGGTTAATAATAGAATATTGAAAGTAAGGCAGTCCTGATTCTTTCAACTCTCTACTATTAAGAGTAGAACCTATTAAAAGCATCTATGTTAGTGGGATCGGGACGGCTCCGCACGTATGGCAGTCAGTATGTACCACTCAGTAGTAGCAGGTTAGTACAGCTCCGTACCTCAGTCGGGTACTGTAGGGTACTAAACACAGAGGTCCTTTCTTACACTACCTGCCTTGCAGATTGGACCGCTCCGCAATAGTACGGAAGGGTAATAAATACAGCAGTCCTTTATTATACGCTACCTGCCTTGCAGATTGGACCCTGGATTGAGTCTTACGTAAATGCACAATAAATATATGGTTATAGCCTTGTGATTTGTGATTGTATGAAACTTTGGGTGTATGTGTGACGATTAAATTAAGAAATGTCGTTTAATTAACAAAATATCTAACAAATACTGTATATTTAGCCAATTAATTAAATAATCTATACAGTAAACATTTCATATCTAGCTTAACCCTTAATTAGCGGCGAGCAACATAAGTCGAGTATAATAAATCTGGACTATCTGGCAGCGCTCGACATAGGTCGTGTGGCAATTTCAGCACGTAATGTTGCTGAGAGAGAGAGACAAGTGGTGGCAGGAGAGTAGCGAGCGTATGACTGCTCCAGACCACCGCGGCGAACCTACTGACACGAATCCCACCTCCTCCCTCCCTCTCTCACTCGCTATATACGGAATTGTATGGGGAAAGTGCCGAATTACATGCTTTTTGCACTCGCGTTGCACGGTTGTTGCAAGAAAACTAGCCATCATAAAAGGATCGTTATGGTGTCATTGGAAAGCTCTGTTCAGGGATAGATACTTGTTTTACGCTCTGGGTCTTATTTAGGCATGAAAATTATCACGTAAACAGCCCTATTTTGGGTAAAAACACCCCGCTGGGCGGTACATATAAATAAACCGCCTAGGCCGCTCGTAAGGTGTTAATATGGCAAACTCAAGTCTAATTAAGGCTATTCCACATCATATCCACATTTACAAACCACCTTTATTCAGTTGATAAGGATAAAGTACTCAATTAAGCCACCGGATATATATATATATACAGTATATATACTCCACCTATCTACAGAGTTGTAGATAGGTGGAATAGTCTACCGAGTGATATGGTAGGATCGAGAACGATAGGGAGCTTTAAGATAAAATTAGATAGGCATATGGACGAGATGGGTTGGGTATGAGGGGGGATCTGCCGGTTGTTGGCCAATCGGCGCTCTGTAGATCCCCATAATCTTGTTACGTTTTTGTGGGGTCGGTCCCCAGGGTATTGGTGAGTTGGGCCTATAATTAGGCCTTGTAGCCTAATTGGGGTTGGGTGTGACAAGGATCTGCCTTGTGTGGGCCGATCGGCCTTCTGCAAACTCCCATTTTCTTATGTTCTTATATACTGTATATATATACAGTATATAGACTTGAGTTTGCCATATTAAGCTAGATATGAAATGTTTACTGTATAGATTATTTAATTAATTGGCTAAATATACAGTATTTGTTAGTTATTTTGTTAATTAACACATTCCGAGCGGCCTAGGCGGTAACTTCTACTACCTGCCAAGAGGGGGAGTTTTACCCTAAAACGACCTTGTTTCCGTGCTTTTTTTCATGCATAAACAAGAGCCAGAGCGTAATACAATTATGTATCCCTGAAAGGGCATAAATTGAGCTTTCCAATGACACCAGAACCATCCTTCTACAACCACGCGTTCTCTTGCAACGTTCGTGCAACACGAGTGCAAAAACCCTAAAATAAGGTAATTTCCTTACATAAATCCCTGTGTAGTGAGGTAGAGAGTATGGATGAGTGTCGAGGGGGCCTCAGTCGTTGCGCGGTAGCCGTGCCGACCGGTCAGAAGGAACCTATGCTCCTCCCACCGCTCGGCTCTCTCTCAGAGCACATTACGTGCTCAAAATTGCATGCGACTATAGCCGGGCCCCGCTCTTTAGGTTGGGGTTCTCTTGTCCGACTATAGCCGGGCTCCGCCAAAGAGGGGTTAAACGACATTTCTTAACCCTCCAGCCCCGGCTATGTATTATATATATATTCCTCGAAACCCGGGTGTTTTGGCCGAAAAACGTCTAGGCTAGGCTACCGTATATTCGTTAATCAGACTGCTTCCCGCATTCCCGCACATCCCCAAGCGTAGCTGTGTTATTTACCTGTAGAATGGCATTAAGTAGAGCTCTCTAAGTCAACTGGTTGAGCTGTGATGATGATTTCATTGGAGATAACTTTATGGCCAAAACAGCCACTTTACACCACTTTTCGATACTTAACAACAACATACAGGCACACAGAACAAGCGACGCTCTCCTTCTTTTGGCCGGAGATGTGGGGCGTCGGTCCAGCCGGCTGTTGTTTACATGCGTCGGACCGACGCCTCGCACACGAAGCTCACAGGCTTTCAACCACTGGGCGTTCAAGAGGCCTTCCGGGTACCTGTTATATGCTTTTTTATGGGCGTTCAAGAGCCCTTCCGTGGTGAGAGGGTTAATATAATCGTCACACATACACCCAAAGTTTTATACAATCACAAATCACAAGGCTATAACCATATATTTATTGTGCATTTACATAAGACTCGATCCAGGGTCCAATCTGCAAGGCAGGTAGCGTATGATAAAGGACTGCTGTATTTATTACCCTTCCGTACTATTGCGGAGCGGTCCAATCTGCAAGGCAGGTAGTGTAAGAAAGGACCTCTGTGTTTAGTACCCTACAGTACCCGACTGAGGTACAGAGCTGTACTAACCTGCTACTACTGAGTGGTATATACTGACTGCCATACGTGCGGAGCCGTCCCGATCCCACTAACATAGATGCCTTTAATAGGTTCTACTCTTAATAGTAGAGAGTTGAAAGAATCAGGACTGCCTTACTTTCAATATTCTATTATTAAAAGTTAACACACCCCAAAGTATCCTAGTCCCAGGATCTTTGTTATTGTATGGCATGCCAACAATTAACATAGAGACCTTGGCTAAGGTACTGTGTCCTACTGAAAGGATCTTTGTTATTACTGGCATGCCAGTAGTTAACATAGATGCCTTTTAATAGGTTCTACTCTTAGTAGTAGAGAGTTGAAGGACTCAGGCATGCCTTATCTTCAATAGTCTACTATTAAGAGTTAACACTCTAACTTAGTGTAATTCACTAATTTTTTCAAGAGAGCCAAAAGTTCAAGACATATTCAGAGTGAGAGCTGCATAAGTCATAAGGCAATTAAGCCGCAAGGATAAGCAGAACAAAAATATATAGGAACTAAATTACATATTTTTGTGGGTTTCCATAGCCACAGATTTATAGAACAATACTAGTAACAATTATTATATTGAAATTCTTTCGTAACAAAATTTGTATATTGAAAATTACATGATTGACTTGTAGAAGGTTGTATTTCTGGTGGTTCATCTTCTTTTGTGTGCTTACGGTTTATAATGTGTCCATTTTGATTATAGCCTGGATAATTCACTGCCTGAAATACGACAAATTGGTGAACAAATAACCAAATGAGGAAAATACAGCGTTTGAATTTGTAAGAATACGAGTTTAGGTCCATACATTTCATGCATACACCAAAACAGTCTTTTTCTCATAAAATAACACTAATTTACTAGGCAACATAACCAACTTTTTTGGTGTGGTGTTAATAAAAAGAGTGAATGGACAAGATTGACTGAGTATGGGCCACCGAGCGCTGGACTTACGTAACTCACACTTACAGTTCCTGTAGGCTACAGAAGGCTCGTTCTTCCCTCTCTCTCTCTCTCTCTCTCTCTCTCTCTCTCTCATCATTTCTGTATAATGGGTGCTCTTTCTTTTCTCCTTTTCTCTTTGTGTTGAATAATTATGAAAAGTAAAGAATTGCCAGGGCCACTAGGCCTATTCCCAATAGCAATTTTATTAAGTGATACGTCTGATACGGCATAATGATGCAATTTATATCTAATACTTTGGACTTTTCTCTGATTACTGATGAATTCTCTCTCTCTCTCTCTCTCCTCTCTTGCGAGCCGCCAATCAGGTCATTGCGAGCCGCCACTGGCTCGCGAGCCGAGCAATGAAGACCACTGTCTAACTCCTCGCAAGAGATCTGGACTGCCACGATCTACTGTGTGGGTAAGGGCTTGCGAGACACCCTCACGGGCACTCTGCACAAAGTCCTAGGTGTACTCAGCCTGTTGGCATGCCACAGAACTAGTACAATTAAATGGTTTAAACACCGCACCCCACCTTCTTCCAAGAGACCTGGACTGCCATGGTCACTTGGAGAAATAAGGGCTTGGCGAGATACCTTCACAGGCACTCTGCATATACAAGTCCTAGGTGCATTTTGCTTATGGCATGCCATTAGACTTTGCAACTAAAAGGTTTAAACACCGCCCCAGATTCCTTGAACCTCTTATAAGAGTCAGAGGCAGACGAGAAAGACACTTCCACAGTCTCCTCGCGTTAGCCCGATATAGTGCTATTTCGTCATGACCGAGGCACTATATTAAAGACTTCACTCCAAGAGCACCTTAACGGAATTTCATCAACGGTTAATATAACGGTCAGGATAGACAAGTATTCTTACCAAAGCTATAGGCTCAGAATACTCGCGTTAGTCCGATGTGGTGCCCAACTGTTTGATTATAGTTACGGAGCCACATTTAAGACCTCAATCCCATTAACCCATCTGTAAACTACTTCACACGACCAGTCACCCTAGATGGCCCACGGAGACTCGGCAGCAACTGAATTCAGAAACTATGAAAATCAACCTTGGAAAAGTTAAGTATGTCAAATGACGAGGTAAAAAAAGTGAATCAGAGTCCCTCGATATTAAGCTATTGAGAAAAACCAGTGTGCACGGTATATGAAGAAATAAGTTAGAGTATATATAGCCTAAAACACTGCCAAATTCGTAATATCCAGAAATAAGTTAGTCCCTTAAGTCTCTTATTTTGAGATAAACCATCAAAAGTTTTAAGTAATGTGAGTCTATAGAAACTGGCTCGATATTTAAGTGTACAAGTGCTAAGCTAAAAATTAGTACACGACTTTAGACTCTACAAGGAATTTCTGGTTAAAACTCAAATAAGACGAATCTGAGCATATATTAACTCTGCCATAATTCCGACCAGTGATAACTAAGTTAGAGTCCACAAGCACCTTATTTTGAAATAAATCAGTTCAAGTGTTAAGAACTCCAGTCTCTCGATGCCGACTCGATTTATATGTGTATCAGTGTTAACCTAAGTGATAATACACATTACTTTTCTCTAAGTGGATTTGAGATTAAACTCCAAATAAGGGGAGGTGTGGCAGAGTGGTCTTGCCACTGGACTGGTAATCCAATGGACCCGGGTTCGAATCCCAATATGTCAATGGGAAGATATTATTGGGATGGAATTTGTGCTGTACCTAGTATCAGTGCATTACCACAGCACACCGAAATGCCAAAAAAATACCCTCATTGTTCCCTGATTAAATAGCATTGTATGAATATTCCCATATTCAAAAATATGCTACAGGGGGGCAATGCCTAGTGATTTAATTGCTCAATAGGTGGCGTTCTGAGAGTGAGGGTCCGAGTCTGTGGAGGTAAGACTGTGAAGCGCAGAGGCGAGGCGGCTTCAGAGATGGAGTTGCTTTGAGCCGTGAAGCTTCGCATGTCTCACTCCCTAGACTGGAGCAAGACCTCACGGGCCTCACCGTGTTGAGCGGTTGAGTGTAAAGGCTATCAGCTTATGCCCGAGAGGGAGTAGTTGGAATATAGAAAAAAAAAAAAAAATCCATCACTATCGACTCTGCCATAATTGTCATCAAGGCAAAATAAGTTAGAGTCCACAATTCTCGAATTTCAAGATTTAACCATATACAACAGTGCGCAAGGTGCTTATAGTGTATAACTTCTGACTATATTAACTCTACTTAACCTTGTCACTAAATATAACTACTTAAACAGATTTGAACATTAAGTAGTCATTAGGTACTCGCCCATTTTTCCAAAGGTATCTTTCACTACGGAGATACATAGATCTTGATTTACTGTTAACTGAATAGTAAATGAATATATTGAATAGAACTGAGCTCCATCTAGATCCGCAATCGGGATTAGAAGAATAATAATTGGTTGCATACTCATAGCTCTCATGTTAAGCACATTCTTATTTCTATATATATATATGTATTTAGAGTGTAAGCGAAATAAACTGTCACATGAACTATATTTTGTTGTTGTATATGTCCTCTATTGTATTCTTTGCATGTAACTTTATGAACTCTGATATCCCAGTCTCGAAAGAACTCACCTTATCCAATTGTTAAACCTGAATAAAATCAGGGCATAACAATACATACATAAAATATTAAGACTGAGTGCTCCACACATACGTTCAGTTTCAGTCTCTTGTCCTAATGGCGGCATTCCAGGCAACCCTGTTAATGGCTGCTTCACTTGTCAAGTTTTTGGATTTGAGAGCGGCACGTATAGTCCGATCCCAGGTCTTCCTCGGCCCACCCCTTGGTGCAGCTCCCTCCACAATCACACACCTGCATTTTTTCACCCAATTTTGTTCATCCATTCTCTCCACATGTCCATACCATCCTAGTCTACTGGGATCACCTCGCTAATACTCTTTATACCTAAACGTCTCCTCAGCTTATCATTTGTTATTCTATCCTGTAGCCTGGCCCCACACATCCATCTCACCATTCTCATCTCATTACGTTCCATTCTGTTGACATCCTCTACTTTAACGTCCCATGTTTCTGAGGCATACGTCATTGCACTTCTAAAACATGAGGCATACACCTTTCCCTTCAGGGGGAGAGGCATTCTTTTCATGGTCAGAATTGGCAGCAGTTCTCTGAACTTCCCCCAGCCACATCTAATTCTAGCGACAGTGGCAGCCTCGGCCCCACCACCGGCAGAGATGGTATCTCCTAGGTAACAGAACTTGTCCACCAGCTCCAATGACTCATTTCCAAAATTCACAGCCACAGGATCATCACTTAACACAAGCTCGCCTTTGCACGCTACAAAATCAAATTTCTCTATTTCTGACTTATTCCTCGGCAGGGGTCCTTTTATTCTACTACAGCGCTTACTCCCATGGTGCACCCAGCATCGACAGATGCTACATCGAATCGAGTTAGTGCCCACATCCTTTCCACACACTGCACATGGGTATGCACCGCTCTTTTCCACATTGCCTCGTCTTAATCTAGAATACATAACCTTGGTTTTGTTAATATTGACTCTTAAACCCTTGCTCGCCATACCCTCTCTCCATCTTCTGAATTTGGCTTCAGCATCTTGCATATTGTCAGCTATTAGGACTAAATCGTCTGCATAAAACAGTTCCAACGGGAGTCCGCCTCTAAAAACTCTAGACAGTGCCTCCAGGACCATAATAAAGAGGAGGGGGCTTAACACTGAACCCTGATGAACTCCAACACAGACTGTGAACTCATCACTCAGTACAACCTTTCACCCTCACCGCAGTTCGCGAATCCTCATACATCTTCATTATCACATGCACCAGCCACTCTTCAACACCAAGTTTCCTCGTAGCACACTGCACAACATCTTTAGGCACCCTGTCAAAGGCCTTCTCCAGGTCTACAAACATAAAGTAAAGATCCCTGCCTTTTTGTAAATATCTCTCCTGTATCTGACTGACTATGAAGATAGCATCGGTTATACCACGTCCTGGCATAAAACCAAACTGCATATCATCAATGGAGATGCTTTGCCTGATCAAACCCTGAAAGACCTTCATGATTTGGTCAAGCATTTTCAGGCCCCTATAATTACCTTTATAACAATAAAAATTATAAATACAATATATGAAAATAATAATAATAATGAATAACAATAGAAGTAGATAAACAGTCAATAAATACAGACAAACAGTAAGCAAAGGTTATTATGAGCCACTTCAAATACAAAATGTTTGATTAAAATTATTGATATCAAATTTAAGAATACAGTCACAATAATTGACCTTAAAAATATTAAATGTATGCAACAATTTGCTTGTATCAAAACCTCTGTCTACTAAGAGTCTATAGTAACCTAGCTCTAGCCGTAAAGTCATCTAATTAAGCCGCGTTTTCAAGCACCCCCACTATCTCCAATAGACTGGAAAAGGTGTCGTATTACACCATTTAGGGTGTTGAATATCAATCCAACTAAAACCTGCTTCTCCACTGGTTTGAGGAAGTGAGAAGTCAATCCGATTCGGGCTTTAACACCTAACGAGCGGCCTAGGCGGTAATTTATATGTACCGCCCAGCGGGGTGTTTTTACCCTAAATAGGGTTGTTTATGTGATCATTTTCATGCCTAAATAAGACCCAGAGCGTAAAAAACAAGTATCTATCCCTGAAAGAGCATAAACAGAGCTTTCCAATGACACCCCAACCATCCTTGTACGACCGATAGTTTTCTTGCAACGATCGCGCAACACGAGTGCAAAAAACAAAAAATTAGGTACTTTCTCTACATAATTCCCTGTGTAGCGAGTGTGAGGGGGGAAGGAAGGGTGATTTCACTTCAGTTGGCCCACCGCGGTGGTGTGCGACAGTCATAGCCTTACTACGCTCCTCAGACCGCTCAGCTCTCTCTCTCTCTGCAACATTACGTGCTGAAAATGGCACACGATATAAGTTGTGAACCGCCACTTAGTCCAAATTTCTTTCACACGACATTAGTTGCGCGCCGCCAATAAAGGGTTAAGTATATATCTGTAAACAAGTCATCATATTTCATTGGCGAGTGTTAAAAAATTTTATCTATCTAAATGTAGTTTTAAAATAGCCCAAACATACACCAAAGTAAAGTCATTCATGATCATTCGAGATTGGGTTTTTTTGTATTTATACTAAAACTGTTATGCCCGGTCCAAATTGGAACGCGAGATATTCTTTGTACAATGAGCAGCTCTCTAACTGGATAGGTATACCTTAAACTTTAAATAAAGAGACAACACGGCAGGATAATAAGCACACAGGTAACAAGTTAACATGGGTTTTATTCAGTTTAACACCTGGTTCATGGAGGAGCAAGACATATATTTTATACCTGTAACCTGGAAATCATCAACAACAATAAGAATAATTAAGACATACAATAATAAGGTTATTAAGTAAGCAATAGGAGTCGGACAATGGGTCCGGACTCAAGGTAATAATAATAATCCTAGGATACAATTATAAGGTATCCAAAATGGTGGAGGTACACCTCCTACCCAAATAGATCTCAGAGAGGATCTCAACAAAAGACAAGAGTGCAGTAATGGCAAATGCCGTCTGGATCATGCAATGATGTCCCCGGCATATAGTGACGTTAACTGACTCTAAAGCAATAATGGCCAAGTGGTCATCAACAATGAAGTGGGCTCGGAAAAGCTCACAAATGATATTAATACTATAGGTGTGCTAGATCTCATCTGGCAAAGATTAATCCTTAACTCTAATTGTGTACTAGCAAGGTGCTGAAGGCTGAGGCAACAATCGTCGGGAGCTGAGATAGAGTGAAATCTATTCGAGTTATGAACCTGACAGAATATTAAATTAATTAGGCTAGAAGTTATACAAAGGAACTAGATTACGTGTAAATATGTGTTTGTGTTTGATGCTATGGGTCTTATATAGACACGCCCCCTCTGTCGGGCTATGGGAGACCAATAACCCGGGAAGATGCGTATATAAGAATCCCCTGATAGGTATGTATAATGTGTCCCGGCAAGTGGGCTAATTAACGTCAAATTAAGTAGGGAGAAGAAAGACCTCTCGCAAGACGTAATGTTAATGAGAACCCCTGAAGATAACTTCTACCACAACCCTGAGTCAACTCTATACCCATAAACTATACAAAAGCACTTAAAGGAGAGCTGTAATGAAGAGGAGGGCCCGTAGATCGAGGGAGGATCCAGTAGTCCGGAGGTCGGCTGGGCGTGATGACTCCGGAAGTTGGTCCAAGGGGGGGGGGGGCGGCTGGGCGTGATAACTCCAGCTACTGGTCCAGGGTGAGTCACAAGATGATTCCTTAGACCTTGGCGCCTACCACGGGACAACCGGGTTCCTCTTGCACTCCCACAGTGCAGTGATTCCCAAAGGATATGCTGGAGTTCTGCTACAAGGTTTGGGGGGTTAGGGTGACTAGCATAATGATCTACCTAGAGTTGCAAGCAGTCTAGATAGTGACATTATAGGTAGTCTAAGGGGGGTCAGGGTAAGTGTCTTCCTTCCTTGCTAGTTCGTGGAACTATCAGAACCATGTAGTAAAAAGAGAATCCAGAAAGGGGAGCCCAAAGTGGGTTGCCCAGAATTAGTCCTCTTCCTGATGGGGGGAACCCAATCTGGTAGATCTAAAGTTACTACACTATCCTCATAATCCCTCGAACAAAACAAGGTAGGAATCCTTTGGTACTTGGTTTGTGCACCGCATCGAAGGCCAGAAAGGGGGAGCCCAAAGTGGGTTGCCCAAGCTAGTCCTCTTCCTGATGGGGGGAACCCGACCTGGTAGATCTTCGATCACAGCACACAACTGACAAGTTGAACACCAGCTATCTCTGGCTGTTCTTACCCTGAACTAAAGAATACCAAATGGCAAGCTTAGTTACTGATGTCCAGGCTGGGTGAGTATAAGGCAATCTTCTTGCCCCTACTTAAGGCGCCCGGCTTGAGAGGATCAAAGGCGCTGGGGTGGTGTTGGCGCGTGGTGGTTATGTCCTTGTAGCTCTGGGGGTGGCGCGCCTGGACTCTGGCTGTACCTTGTAGCTAGATGCCCCCGGGCAGATTCTGTTATAAGATGGGGGTGATCACTTCCCCTCTGACTTTTCTCTCTGGTGGTAGGGGCCATAGAAGCTGGCTGGGCAGGGTATGCTGGTGTAGTCCACTCAGGTCTTATGTGTCCCACCTGTCTCGTTGATATGCGGGCGATGCGGGCAGGAGCAGGGTGGCTGGCAGGAGTAGGGTTGGCTGCAGGTTTAGTGGCAGCTAGAGATGCGGTCTTATCATCCTCAGACCTCATCTCACTACCGTCTGGTAGAGAAAAGTCCCGACCCCGGGACTGGAGATGGTAATGTCTTGAAGTATTATCTTCGTAGACAGGGGTCAGGTGCTGGAGGAAGTGGTAATAAATGACTCCCTGGTTGTTAGGGGTGGCCATCTTGTCTCCAGTGAGGGTGAGGAGAGAAGAGGAGTCACAGTACCTCAAATGGTCCAGGAGTTGGTGAGGTGACTTGATTACTTTGGTGGAGTCCTTCCGCGCCAGGGTTATCATGTCAATCCGCATCTTGGTGGTGGTCGTCAGCGAGGGCGTTGTCGTGGCTGGAGGTGGTTGGAGAGTGATGACAGAGAGCCTGGCTTGGCCCAGGTCATGAGGTTGTGCGGACGCCGAAGTACCAGGCTGGGGGGAGGAGCTTGGTGCGGACGCCGAAGTACCAGGCTGGGGGGAGGAGCTTGAAGACGCTTGATCCTTAACCTTTCTCACTTTAGGCTGGGACAGGGCTGGTTCCCATCTGGTGGGTGGCTTCACAGGTCTTCCACAGCGGGTATGAGAAGGCAGTCTGGGAAATGGGGGAGATGGAGTTAGAGGTGACATTGAGCGAAATTTGGATATTGTTTTTCGCCTGGGAAGTTGAGAAGGAGGGGAAATAGATTGAGGAGAAGAAGGTAGGGTTTTAGAGATAGGAGGAGTAGGTGAGGGTTTTTTAGGACGGAAGCTGGGGGTGATAGGCAAAGTGGGGGTATGTTGGTGAGTTGTGGTGGCGAGGGGGGAAGACTAGACGTGGCAAGGTTAATTAAAGGCGATGGTTGAGAAGGAGGTTGTGGAGGTGAAACGAGAGGAGAGGGAGAAGGAGAGGAGATGTGAGAAGATTTGGGCTTAGGAATGCGGGAAGGGGTGAAGGTGACAGGAGGTGAAAGAGAAGAGGGGGAAGTTTGGGTTTGAGTAGAGAGAACAGGAGGAGGTCGATGTTTAGGAAGGTGAGAAGGGGTGAACTGGGTGAGGCGAGTGGGAAGGGTGACAGGAGGTTGCAGTACAGGAGAGTGAAGGGCAGGCAAAGGAGAATTGAGAGGGGGAGTGGAAAAGAGGTGGAGGGAGAGGGACAGCATGGTTGAGAGGGACAGGTCCGGAAAGACAGGAAGTTTGAGGGTGAAGATTTGAAACAGGGGTACAGTCAACATCCTGTCAGGCTCAGCTACAACAGTAATATTCTTATTAATAGGTTGAAACCTTCTGACAAACCTATTCCTATAAGTGCGAGATTCCCCATGATAGTTAATTATGACCTGGAAACAGTTTGGGATCCTAAGGACCTCAAATGGACCCTTGTACCGTGGCTTCATTTTGGAGGGTACAGGTAAGATGGCGACCATGACTAGGTCGCCTACTTGGTGAGGGTTGTTCTTGGGGGCTTCATCAGGCTGGAGATCTTGGGTAAACTGGAGCTGACGTAGGTGGTTCCTGAGGTGGATGAGGTTGGTATTTAGACCTGGTGAGGCATCAGTAGGGGCAGCTAGGTGACGTAGTGGTATGAGGAGAGGTGGGCTCCCAAAAACCATCTCATGAGGGGTGATCCCGTTGTCTCTGGGGCAGGTGTTTATTCCCCATTGTATGATGCGAATTTGGCTGGTCCAGTCCGATGAGTTCATCTGTTGGAGGCGTGTCCGGATTTGATTGGCGATGGTTCTATGAGATCGCTCGCAGATGGAGTTTCCTTTTGGCCAGTAGGGTGAAGAGTGGCTGATGTGAAATCCAAACATTTCGGAGATCTGCGTCCAAATTTGTCCGGTGAATTCAGGGGCATTGTCGGAGTGGATTGCCTGTGGCAATCCAAAATAGGGAAAGACATGTAATAATGTCTCGGTGACGGCCATAGCAGTGCAGGGCCATAGCAGTGGCAGGGCAGGCAATCACGTATTTTGAGTACGTGTCCACGAAGGTGATGATGTAGCGGTATCCCCTGTCGTTTTGTAGAGGTCCCATGACGTCCACTGCCAAAAGTTGCCAGGGTTTAGAAGCGATGAGTTTGCCGGAAGGTCCTGGGGTGCGTGTTTGGTCTTTTCCCAGGGTGCAGGCACGGCAAGCTTCAGTGATTTTCTTGGCCGTGGTGTAGGGGCGAGGAGTCCAGTAGATGTCTTTGAACGTGTTCACCAACTTCTTTTGGCCTAGATAGATCCCGTTGTTGGTGTGCAAGGAAGACATCATTTGTTCAGCATCCTCAGGCCCTAGTACGATCTGGCCTTCTGGGGTAAAGAGGGCGTCACCCCTTCTTTGTAAGAGGCCAAAAAGTTGGGTGGAGATCCAAGTTGGTTTGTCGTTCCGGAGGTAGGCCTGGATGAGAGGGGGAGTGGTAGTAGGTGGTGGTCGAGGTTCTTGGATGGCGTTGAGTTGTTCTGGTGCCAGTGGGAGCCGGGATAAGGCGTCTGCATTGGTATGGAGTTTTCCCGGCCTGTAGGAAATCTCAAAATCAAACTCCTCAAGTGATTCTCGCCAACGGACTGTTAGGGCATTCTTAGAGTCAGATTTCCTGAGCCATTGTAAGGCTTGGTGGTCAGTGATGATGGTGATCTTGACGCCAGCTAGGTAGGCCCGGAAGTGTTGGAGGGCCCAAACGATGCCTAAGCATTCTCTTTTAGTTACCGGGTAGTTGGTTTCTGCCGGGGTTAAGGTCCGGCTGGCACAAGCAATGATGTGCTCTCGTCCTTCTCGATTTTGGGAGAGGACTGCACCGACGCCGAGAAGGGACACGTCGGTGTAGAGTCTAAAGGGTAGTTGGTAGTCCGGAAAAGAGACGACAGGGGAAGACACGAGTAGGTCCTTGAGGGAGGTGAAGGCTTGGAGACGGTCGGGGGTCCACACAAAAGGTTCTTCCTTCCTAGTTAAGTCGTGTAGAGGTCTGGCAATGGTGGCGAAATTCTTCACAAACCTCCGATAGTAGGAGGCAAGGCCTAGGAAAGCTCTTACTCCTTTTACTGACTTCGGGGGTTGGATCTCCTGGATGGCTTGGAGTTTCTTGGGGTCAGGTGCAAGTCCTTCTTCTGACACCAGATGTCCTAAGAATTGGACCTGATGTCGAGCCATGGTGCATTTAGTAGGCTTCAGCTTTAATCCGGCTTGTCGGATCCTCTGGAAAACTTGGCGGAGGCGTTGGAGGTGTTCTGCCCAGGTACGACCAAATTATAGGTTTGACTCCTGTAAGGAGATAAAGAAAACCTAATATTTAGTAGTGGCCCCGTAATCATTGACGAACATGCCTATTACATAAGGCATCCTCTTCAAACACTAATCCGCCGTAGTTTGAATCTACCGCGCAGAGCATTTAAAAACTGAGGAGCCTTCATCATGAGCGCACGCGACCTCACTCATGGCTTCAGTCATTATGAATTGGGTTCTCACTACGAAAAAACTTCGTAAAAAATAAAAACAAAAACAAAATAAGAATAACTATCCAATAAGCTTTCCATCATATCGTGGATGTACTTGTGTGGATCTTTGACCAGACGCTGATTCAGGCGTCATTCTTCCTTCACTGACATATCAAGTAAACCAAAATCCTTAATACATCAACGAATGGGAAGGGGATGGTCGGGAGGGCCCCAGTCGTCAATGATTACGGGGCCACTACTAAATATTAGGTTTTCTTTATCTCCTTACAGGAGTCAAACCTATAATTTATTAGTGGCCCCTCCATCATTGACGAACATGCCTGATTTCTAAGACTGGAGGGGGACATTCGTAATCATATCATAACTCTAGAAAAGCAGATAATCAAACAACCACATAGTATTCTTACTTTTGTAAAAAAGAGATATTCGGGTGCATAAACTTTATACAGCCTAAATCTTCAAAAAGGGGTACAAGCAGGAGCATGCTTCAAAGAAGCCTGCTTGAAAAAGGGTTAACTCTGAGACTCTGTGCACAGATCTGCTAGTTAACCCAGGAACTGCGGGGAGACTCTTAAGAGTTCCCCCGGCGGACTGCGGGGAGACTCTTATGAGTGAGTGAAAAAAAAAATCAACTTTTGACATCGAAAAAATAAAAAAAAACATTATTTTTATTTTTTTATTTTTTTATTTTTTTTTGGCCCATGGGCCATGCAAAATCTCAGTCCTCTACCTCCCCTCCTTCCCCACTTTCCTCCTCTCCTTCAGTTATCACCTATTTTCCCTGTTATTCCCTTATTCTGAGGTATATTTTTGTGCTAACATTAGCGAGTTGCAAGCAGGGTGTTGTCATCACTGATGGCAAGCGAGTGCAAGAGAGAGAGAGAGAGTATCGATCGACTGTGTCTCAGTGGCCTTGGGGGAAATTGGCGGGGAAAGCAGATTGCCTCACCCATACATTATACAAGTCGCGGGCAATATCTGCGATTTTGACCATCCAAACGCTGTTTTCACCGTTTTATTGTAGTTTCAGGTTAATACCTGTATAATCAACCCATAATAGGCGCATATGGATAAGTATTAATGCTATTAATGGCACAATGAATATTTTAGTGACGGAAACACCTCAAATACGTCAGCACAGGGGGACGTTTCCAATTACCCCCATGCGCACTTCAGAGGTTAAGAAGGCACCCCACTTAAAGTAAGTGGTGAAAACTAAAAATTTATAAGTTTACATGTGCACATATAAACCCCATTAACTAGTGGATATTCCTAAAAATATAACCAAACATAAATGAATTCTTGTACATTCGTAGAAGTACTGAACTTGTGTACTTACGCAGAAGTAATTACTTCAAAAGTAAAAGTCGTAGTTGCAACTACCGAGATTTCTCAAAAATCTATTGCTTCACAGCCAAAGCTACTTACAACAAGAATTGTTGTAACACTACTATTGGCCTTTAGCACAATTTCCTGCAATGAATACTACAGAGAAATTTTATAATACAATGCCTACAACCAGTATCACAGCTCGTATGTTCCGAACACATACTCCGGAGGGGTCTAGGGTGTCCTATGTCACACTGACTGCACCCTCGTTGAGGGGTTGACGATGCCAGCTTCTAACATCTCTGCAACTTGCTTCTGTTCTTCTTGGCGCTGAAGGGGGCTCTTTCTTCGTATAGCCTGTCTGACTGGGGGTCCAACAGTGTGAATGTGGTGTTCTAGGACATGGGTGTGGCCTACATCTTGGGAGTTGGTGGCAAAGATGTCCTGGTATTCGGCCATTAACTGGCACAGATCGTCCTTTTGTTGAGGGGTGAGGTGAGTAGGAACGTCTGGGAGTGATGGAGTTGATGCAGGAATGGAGGTGGTGGTGTCGGTTGAAGGCTGGTCATCATAAGTCTCTAGTTCTCCGATGGTGAGACCCCTGGGTAGGGTGATAGGGTGGTTGGAGATGTTGGCTATTCTTACTGCATTTTGTTTTAAAATGGCAGGAGCAGTGAGACAATCCCTGTCAAAAGGGCTCTGAAGAGAGGGAGTGTGAATGAGTTCTCCGTTGAGGGCTGGATGGATGGGTACCCAATGTTCATGATGTGGCAGCAAGGTGATGGGTTGAATGGTGATGGCCGATGCAACACGGATGGCTTTCAAGGTTTGAGGGTCATGGAGCGGTGTGGCAATCTTCGGAGTGGTGAGTCCTGGGGGTTTGGTGGAAAATAACAATCTTCTTTCAACACACTGGATAGTAGTGCGAAGGGCCGTGAGAAGGTCGAATCCCAGGTATCCGTCGTAGGTGGTTTCTTGGGAGGGAAATACCATGAAAGCGTGGTGATGGCCGTGGTTAGGTTGAGGGGTGGCCACATACAGTGGGGCCGTGATGCCAGTACTAGGAATAAGGTTGTCGTTGGCATCAATGAGGGTGGTGGACGAATGTTGAATCGGTCCAAAAGTGTTGTGATGTGGTGGTAAGAGGAAAAAATACAGGATCTTGAAGCTCCGGTGTCGACAAGGAGTCGAGAGTTGACTCCCTGGATGGTCAGGTGGGTGTAAATGGGAGGCTTTATCATATCATAGCTGCCCCTATCTCGAGCCCCCACCAGTTTGCAAGTTGGTGGGCGGGGGCGGTCTAAAAACCCGGTTTGATGACTTCCGGCTCGACTGTACTGTGGTCGTCGGGTCACCAACCTCTGCAGCTGTCTCGTCATAATCCTCAGCTCCTGCGGTGCCGTCTTCTAGGATGGTGGCAACTCTTCTGGAGGGCTTCAGCCAGGGAATCTGTCCCCAGAACAGTGGAACCCTCGAGCGTTTGGCCAGCAACTCGGCAAAAGACCTCTTCAACCCATTAATAGGGCACTGGGACCCGCAGGGCTTCCAGTGTCCAGGCTTGACTCTGGCCCATTCTTCCGGCTTGTCCTGGTTGCGGCTAGGGTGGTAGGTTGGTCCGGAATGAGCTCCTTGTGGCTTAGTGGGAGCTCGTTGGATACCCGCGATCTTTCCTTGCTCCTGGGACTTTTGCAGGGCCAGAATACGGCGTATGATAGGGAGGTCTGTATCATATCCGGCCGGTTCTGTGATGGCAAAGTGGTCCCGGACTGCACGCGGAAGGATCCTCATCAGGGTCCGGCGGACGTTCTCCTTCCTCTCTGCAGCTGTAGCCGTTGTGAATGCGGTGGAAGCCAGCCTGGTAAGCTTGCTGATGGTGGCGTCGAGGTCCCCGTCGTAGGTGATGGCGTGAAATTGCTGGTCGGCTATCACAGTACCTAAGACGGGGTTAATGGCAGTTTTAGTGTATGTTTCAAACTGTTCCCAGGTCATTCCGGGGTTCTCTTTTACATAACTGGAATCTAGGGCCATAGACCACCCTAGCTTCATGACTACAGTATGTATTTTAGGGGCAACTTCATCTTTAACCCTCTCACCATGGAAGGCCTCTTGAACGCCCATAAAAAAGCATATAACAGGTACCCGGAAGGCCTCTTGAACGCCCAGTGGTTGAAAGCCTGTGAGCTTCGTGTGCGAGGCGTCGGTCCGACGCATGTAAACAACAGCCAGCTGGACCGACGCCACGCATCTCCGGCCACAAGAAGGAGAGCGTCGCTTGTTCGTGTGTGCCTGTATTTTGTTGTTAAGTATCGAAAAGTGGTGTAAAGTGGCTGTTTTGGCCATAAAGTTATCTCCAATGAAATCATCATCACAGCTCAACCAGTTGACTTAGAGAGCTCTACTTAATGCCACTCTACAGGTAAATAACACAGCTACGCTTGGGGATGCGCGGGAATGCGGGAAGCAGTCTGATTAACGAATATACGGTAGCCTAACCTAGACGTTTTTCGGCCAAAACACCCGGGTTTCGAGGAATATATATATAATACATAGCCGGGGCTGGAGGGTTAAATATGATGTCAAGCACTGGCTTGACAACCTCTAAATAGGTGGCAATGTCAGTTTCCTCTGGTCTGAAAGGAATAATATCCAGTGCTTTCCTTGCCATCTTGACTACTTATCCCTGTCGTGATACTCTCAAAATATTTAAAGCAGGAAAAACCTGAGAGGCTACCTTCGAGAAAGAGACACCGCTGCCACCAGTGTTATGCCCGGTCCAAATTGGAACGCGAGATATTCTTTGTACAATGAGCAGCTCTCTAACTGGATAGGTATACCTTAAACTTTAAATAAAGAGACAACACGGCAGGATAATAAGCACACAGGTAACAAGTTAACATGGGTTTTATTCAGTTTAACACCTGGTTCATGGAGGAGCAAGACATATATTTTATACCTGTTACCTGGAGATCATCAACAACAATAAGAATAATTAAGACATACAATAAGGTTATCAAGTAAGCAATAGGAGTCGGACAATGGGTCCGGACTCAAGGTAATAATAATACTCCTAGGATACAATTATAAGGTATCCAAAATGGTGGAGGTACACCTCCTACCCAAATAGATCTCAGAGAGGATCTCAACAAAAGACAAGAGTGCAGTAATGGCAAATGCCGTCTGGATCATGCAATGATGTCCCCGGCATATAGTGACGTTAACTGACTCTAAAGCAATAATGGCCAAGTGGTCATCAACAATGAAGTGGGCTCGGAAAGGCTCACAAATGATATTAATACTATAGGTGTGCTAGACCTCACCTGGCAAAGATTAATCCTTAACTCTAATTGTGTACTAGCAAGGTGCTGAAGGCTGAGGCAACAATCGTCGGGAGCTGAGATAGAGTGAAATCTATTCGAGTTATGAACCTGACAGAATGTTGAATGAATTAGGCTAGAAGTTATACAAAGGAACTAGATTACGTGTAAATATGTGTTTGTGTTTGATGCTATGGGTCTTATATAGGCATGCCCCCTCTGTCGGGCTATGGGAGACCAATAACCCGGGAAGGTGCGTATATAAGGATCCCCTGATAGGTATGTATAATGTGTCCCGGCAAGTGGGCTAATTAACGTCAATTTAAGTAGGGAGAAGAAAGACCTCTCGCAAGACGTAATGTTAATGAGAACCCCTGAAGATAACTTCTACCACAACCCTGAGTCAACTCTATACCCATAAACTATACAAAAGCACTTAAAGGAGAGCTGTAGTGAAGAGGAGGGCCCGTAGATCGAGGGAGGATCCAGTAGTCCGGAGGGCGGCTGGGCGTGATGACTCCGGAAGTTGGTCCAGGGGGGAGGCGGCTGGGCGTGATGACTCCAGCTACTGGTCCAGGGTGAGTCACAAGATGATTCCTTAGACCTTGGCGCCTACCACGGGACAACCGGGTTCCTCTTGCACTCCCACAGTGCAGTGATTCCCAAAGGATATGCTAGAGTTCTGCTACAAGGTTTGGGGGGTTAGGGTGACTAGCATAATGATCTACCTAGAGTTGCAAGCAGTCTAGATAGTGACATTATAGGTAGTCTAAGGGGGGTCAGGGTAAGTGTCTTCCTTCCTTGCTAGTTCGTGGAACTATCAGAACCATGTAGTAAAAAGAGAATCCAGAAAGGGGAGCCCAAAGTGGGTTGCCCAGAATTAGTCCTCTTCCTGATGGGGGGAACCCGATCTGGTAGATCTAAAGTTACTACACTATCCTCATAATCCCTCGAACAAAACAAGGTAGGAATCCTTTGGTACTTGGTTTGTGCACCGCATCGAAGGCCAGAAAGGGGGAGCCCAAAGTGGGTTGCCCAAGCTAGTCCTCTTCCTGATGGGGGGAACCCGACCTGGTAGATCTTCGATCACAGCACACAACTGACAAGTTGAACACCAGCTATCTCTGGCTGTTCTTACCCTGAACTAAAGAATACCAAATGGCAAGCTTAGTTACTGATGTCCAGGCTGGGTGAGTATAAGGCAATCTTCTTGCCCCTACTTAAGGCGCCCGGCTTGAGAGGATCAAAGGCGCTGGGGTGGTGTTGGCGCGTGGTGGTTATGTCCTTGTAGCTCTGGGGGTGGCGCGCCTGGACTCTGGCTGTACCTTGTAGCTAGATGCCCCCGGGCAGATTCTGTTATAAGATGGGGGTGATCACTTCCCCTCTGACTCTTCTCTCTGGTGGTAGGGGCCATAGAAGCTGGCTGGGCAGGGTATGCTGGTGTAGTCCACTCAGGTCTTATGTGTCCCACCTGTCTCGTTGATATGCGGGCGATGCAGGCAGGAGCAGGGTGGCTGGCAGGAGTAGGGTTGGCTGCAGGTTTAGTGGCAGCTAGAGATGCAGTCTTATCATCCTGAGACCGCATCTCAAAAACAAGCAAGTTTTGATACTTATGAAAGTGTGCAAAATATTAATTTGTTCTAATATACAACTAGGCACTGCAAAATGTTCACCAAACCCGAATATATGAAGTAAATAATAGGGTTTGTTGTCGTTCTAAAACAAAAAGAAGAACAACAGCATGTGTTCGCTTGTACGATCTTCGGGAAAGGAATGCTTCTTTTAATAAACCCTCTAAGTATCGTATTATGTGAATGTTGTTGAAACTAATGGAACTGTAATTGTATACATCGATTTCCAAACCAATCTGATGATCTCTGAACTTTGAAATAATTGTTATAGTTTCGAAATCTGGCCTTGTTCATAATAACGGAATGAATTGGCTTGTACGACGTTGCCAATGTAGCGGCTACCGCTAGATCCAGCGAATCACTTCCATCTAGCTACATCAAGATGTGATGAATTCTAGCGATATTCAAGTTATTTTCACCATTTTAAGGAATTGTACAGATGTTTCGGTTGCTAAAGATTATTCTAGATACTTTAACATATTTGTTTCTAGTGACATACAAGTTTTTAATGCCTGGGGACTATGTAGCTTCTTTTCAATTCTATTCTAGCATACATTTGTGCTTTTAGTTTATCTTGTATTGTTTTATAATTTTGCCCTCTTTCTCCAGAAGACTTCCTACATGGTATAGAGTATTGTTCTATTGATAATTCAATATTATATAAGGCTATTTTATGTTGACTGATAATTATGAAGCAGTAATATGCTGGACGATAAGAATACTGTATAACTGCGTTTTCCTTCACCACCACTATCTCCGATAGACTGGAAAAGGTGTCATATTTCACCCTTAAGGGTGTCGAATATCAATCCAACTCAAACCTGCTCTTCCACAGGTTTGAGGAAGTGAAGAACTGGTTTGAAGTCAATCCGATTCGGGCTTTAAGTATATATATGTAAGCAAGTCATCATATTTTATTGGCGAGTGTTAAAAAAATCTATCTATCTAAATGTAGTCTTAAATTAGCCCAAACATAATGTTATGCCCTGTTTTTCTACAGGATTAACTTGGGTGATGTGGGCTCTATCTGACTGGGTATATAAGGCTGCATGCACAATACAAGGTATGAGGAATAGAGAACACAAAATAAACACACGGTAACACGACACACGATCACGTTTATTGAAGTAGGTGAATAAGGAGCATAGAAAGATAGTAATACTCGTACAAAACAAATAATAGAAGGGAACTGCTAGCATTAGCGGATCTGGATGGAGCCTAGTCTCCCACTTCCAACGTTCAGGTATACTCTTCTGATCACTGGTTTAATTAGCAAGTTTTATAATACTGGAAGACCTCAATGTACTTATGGATTCAATTTCACTAATTAGATTTCTTACTGGCAGGTCGGGTGCACAAGTAGTAGTTTACAGTTAGAATTAGACACGCATATATTTTAGAACACGGAAATTCTAGTAACCTCAAGGGGGTACTGATCTAAGATTTATATTCTTATGGCAGAAATACGTAGAACACAAATCAGTGGGCGAACGTTAGATATCACTAGGGTTTTAATATCTGAATAAGGTAATTACGAGAGTCAATGTCGCCTGTTAATTAATGAACACTAATACGCTTAGTACGTCCCAAATGGAATGGTTAAATATGAGTTACACTGGGCAAAGTTATAGCCACTTCATAGAAAAGTTAATAAGTGAATCGAACTAGTACTATAACACGTTAGTACTAATTATATGAATCTTGAATAGTATTTGTTGGTCTGGTCCTGGTTATCTTGCTTCCGGTGATGTTGGGGGCTAACGACTGGTTCCTCGGCCGTCCAGGTGGTCCAAATGTAGGAAGTTCTCAAGTCAGATCTCTTGGCGACCGGTGCTGGCTACACACTTATATACCCACTAATTTGTGTGAAGGTTATAAGGTGCACGTCGGTACTTGTACGTGGACAGATGCTTCTATTTTAATCTCTGCCACGGAGTCTGCCGGCTCTGGAATCTCTCAACTCAGGAACAACACAA
Source organism: Paralithodes platypus (assembly GCA_032716605.1). Classification (NCBI taxonomy): domain Eukaryota; kingdom Metazoa; phylum Arthropoda; class Malacostraca; order Decapoda; family Lithodidae; genus Paralithodes; species Paralithodes platypus. Next base: position 36,110,984 of record CM064506.1, read on the forward strand.
GGGCAGAGCTAGAGGTTAACTTCAGGGTGGGGACCACTGGTTGGTGTCTAACTTTCAACTGATTTTACTGGGGGCGAGAGCTGGGTTTATAGGCTCGGTTCTGGACCCTGTAGGCCATAGGGATCTCGAGTCTTATGGACTTATTTGAGCTCTCAATAGATATGGGGACTAGGTAAGATGGTGATTACTGTTGTGGCACATGGCTATAGGAAGCCTTCATATTGTGATATAACTGAGCCTTAGTAAAAGGTACTATTTTGGCTATACTGGAAGTATTTATGGGAGGGAGACTGGATCTACTTTGCGGGGAGGACTGGGACAGCTGTGGGCGTCTCTCTTATATTGCTCAGTCTTCATTCTATGGCATAGCTGAGGTGCTAATTTGACTATCCGAGTATGCAAGACAGGTGAATGGGTTATTGTGGGTAAAGAGAGGTGAGTAAGGGGGTTAGACATGCATGGTTAGTTCATTGATAGGAAGAATTCCTGGGCTACCTGGCAATGACCCGGAAGTCAAAACAGGGGTCAGGTATACCTCCGCGGGGGTGGGGGTCTCCCTCCTCGGGTGGGTAAAAAGGGGTAGCCGGGCGCTCTCTCTCTGGGATGGTCGTCCGGCGGCTGTGGCTAGGGGCTTGCCATATCACCAGTGTTTGTAATAACCCTCTGTTTATGAGACAGATGCGGGTCTTCTTAATATCCAAACCGAAAGTGCCTTGGCTAGCTGGTTTTAATCGGTTGGTTGTTAATCGTAGGGTTTGCTGGATGTGGTGGAGACTGGTTGCTAACTCTGCCACATTTATCTGGAAGTATGGCAATAGAAGTTAGTTACTGGTGAGGCGGCTAGCCTCGCACCGACGACCATTGGGTGCAGGGTTGTGAATAGGTTGTAAGAGAATAGATGGCATGCAAGGGGTTAGTAAAGTTCTAATGTTGTTCTGGCCTACTAAGGGAAGGCAGGCTGGATAGGGGTATATATATAAAAGGTTGGAGAGCGTTAGCAACGGAAAAATCAAGGATCTTCAAGAGGTATGAGAGAGAGGCTAGGTCGGACAAGAGTCGAGAAGCGCGGGGTATTTTATTGAGAGGGGGGGAAACTCAGGGGGCTACAGGGAAATTTGACCCTAAGGTCTCTGGGCGTGGGGATGGCATTAGGCTGCAGTTGATATTGGAGTTTGAAAAGGCAGTGAAAGTACGTTAGCCAAATGCTACCGGGGAATGCAACTATGGGGTGGTATATGAGTCTGGAAAAGATAGAATTATGTGGACTGTGGGGCTGGGGGGGAGAAGGAGGTGAACTGTAGGTGTGTGCTTGACTGTGGGTAAAGTGGGGAAAAACATGGTGTATTATTCTTCGTCAGTACGAGGGGTTATGGATACTATTAGTTGGCACAAGTTTTTGCACGTCTAGTTGTCCCTGGGAACTGCATTTTCTATGAAATATATACCAAGAAAAGCGGCAGTTCGTAGGGGTACTTCGTTATTGTTTCGAGGTACTTATGACAGATACTGGTAACAAGGTTATCTATACAATCTCTGGTTGGGGTAAGAATTACGTTATAGCATGGCGGCTAACATCTGTAGTCATGGCTGTCTAAGTCTTACGGGGGTAATGGTTCTATATCCTGGTGTACCCGTGGGTATCTTAATTTCTTATAAGTTGGGACATGTGGTTTTTAACATCTACTTCTCGGATGTAAGAACATACATAGATATATGGCTGTCTGATTTGTTGGCATTGGCTCAACCTCGGGACAGGGCATGGGTGTTTTTAATATGAATGTATATTCCTGTTCATCATCATGTAGGTAGAATCGGGCGCGGATAAGAGGTGTAGGACACGAAGCAAATTGGCGTAGTGTGGACTGTGGATACGAAAGAGGTAAGTGGAAGACGTATAACAATTGTGGAAAAGTAAATGGAAAAGGTGAACACAATGGCGGATAAAGATACTTAACCTAAGGATTGAATACATAGATTTTATGGGGGCGATGGGTCTTTAGAAACTTAGTCTGGCAAGACAAGATATGTTAGGGAATGTTCATATTAATACTTAACCTAAGGATTGAATACATAGATTTTATAGGGGCGATGGGTCTTCAGAAACTTAGTCTGGCAAGACAAGGTATGTTAGGGTATGTTAATATTAATATCTTAAACCTAGGGACAGAGCATGGGTGTATTAACTTCTAAGGTATATAACATCTACTTCTCGGATGTAAGAACATACATAGATATATGGCTGTCTGATTTGTTGGCATTGGCTCAATCTCGGGACAGGGCATGGGTGTTTTTAATATGAATGTATATTCCTGTTCATCATCATGTAGGTAGAAGTGTAGGACACGAAGGGGTAGTGTACGTGAGGTGTGGAAAATGGTCAGTTTAGAAGGGGTAGGTAGGTGCGGCTTGGAGCTGCTTAGCCCTGCGGGCTTGGGCCTGTCTGAATTGGTTGGCTCGGTCAGCTGGTCCTTTCGTTCTGTGGACCTTTCTTTCGGGTGTTTCTGTGTGGTGTTCGCTCGTGGCTTCTGTGGTGGGCTTTTCGTTCTGGGGCATTTTACTTCCCTCTCCTTCATTATAGGCTCGTCCCCGAGCCTCAAGGGTGAAGTAAAAAGAAGCATAGTCATGGTGGGTCATTTTGAGGGTATTTAGAAGGTTCCACCAAGCAAGAGAGCGACGGTCAGGTTTCATTTGCAGGTCAATGTATACCTGTAAGAATGTGTCCTCTGTGTTGTGGCGGGCGGTTGCCCGGGCTTGATGTGGGCGTTGTATACGGGCTAAGCGTCCAGTGGGGGTTTTTACTTTAACCTTCCGTATGAATGGTTTGTAGCTTTCCCCCGTGGGGGTCGGAGTGAGGTGTGTGGGACTGACAGGAGGTCTGTTTAGTGTGGTGAATGGGTTGCTAACCGAAGAGGGATTTACGCGTGACAACAGAGCTGGGGATGAAGGGGGAATATGAGTCTGGGTTTTTGGGGGTTTTCTTGGGCGGTGTTGTAGGCTGGGAAAATATAGTGAGGCAATGCGCAAGATCGGTTTAGGTAAGGTGGGTGAAGGAGGTGTGTGGGAAGGAGGGGGTGTGTGTGTTGTGTGGCTTGGGTCCTTAGTGTCAGAACGGGGTGCTATTTTTGTATCGCTGTCTTTAACCCCTAAAAGTCGGGGCGCAACTTAAGTCGTATTTAATAAAGCTGGACTATGTGGCGGCGCTCGACATAGGTCGAGTGGCAATTTCAGCACGTAATGTTGCTGAGAGAGAGAGACAAGTGGTGGCAGGAGACTAGCGAGCGTATGACTGCTCCAGACCACCGCGGCGAACCTACTGACACGATTCTCACCTCCCTCCTCCCTCTGTCACTCGCTATATACGGAATTGTATCGGGAAAGTGGCTAATTACATGCTTTTTGCACTCGCGTTGCATGGTTATTGCAAGAAAACTAGCCATCATAAAAGGATCGTTATGGTGTCATTCGAAAGCTCTGTTTATGCCCTTTCAGGGATAGATACTTGTTTTACGTTCTGGGTCTTATTTAGGCATGAAAATGATCACGTAAACAGCCCTATTTTGGCTAAAAACACCCCGCTGGGCGGTACATATAAATAAACCGCATAGGCCGCTCTTAAGGTGTTAAATCTGATGGGTCTGTTGATTATTCTACCTCTGGCAGTCTTGGTGGGAAGGTAGATGTTTGTCGTGGGACTTGAGTCACTCGACGATGTTTTATATTGAGGGGAAGAACGTTTTACAGGTGAAGGGCATCTACTGGGGGGAGGTCGGGGTTTATTTGAGAGGTAGATGCGTGTGGGGGGATTATGTTGGGTGAGGGTGGTAGGCGAAATGGAAGAGGGTTTGGTGGGGGTATTTGTGGGGTTTCTCTCAGGGGTGACCTGGTGGGGGTTTTTTTTAGGGGTTGGTTGGTTGGGGTTCGATGAGATGAGGAGGTTGGTTGATGTGTGGGGGGGTTTGTGGGGATAGTGGAGGGGAAAGGGGCGGATGCGGGGGGGGCTAGACGGGTGGGTAGGGAGTGGGGATTTAAGTTGGAGGGTTGGGGGTAGGGACGTGTGTGGGATGTGTCCTTTGGTGAGGTCGGTGATTTGCTGGTGGTGGAAGTAGGCGGTTTTATGGGTGTTTGGTGGGGGGGGTAGATCTAGCAGGTCATTCGGGGTAATGAGGTGGGGGTTGAGAGGGGATGAGGTTGAAGAGGAAGGTATGTGTTTTCGTGGTGGGGTGGGGGTTGTTACTTCTGGAATATAGTTAGAGGGTTTATGGTGTTTATTGGTGATTATTCGTCTTCTTTCCCTTTATGGAGGAGAAGTCGACGAAGAAGAAGAGGAGGAGGGTAGTGGTCTGGCAGCCCTATGGAACTTGGTTAGCAGGGTGTGTTTCCTGGAGGTTTTAAAAAGTTTTTGTCGTGGGCGTAGGTTGTAGCGTGAGGTTACTGAGGTAGATTGTGTGGTGTGTTTGGGTGTGTACTTGGTTTTGGGTGGGGGGTGTGGTTTTCTTAGTGTGGTGCCTGGGGAAGGTATGTCAGGGCTAGACAGAAGAGTTTCTGTTGTGGTCGGGGTTGTGGGGGGAGGCTTTCGTACTTGGATAAGCGGGGAAGGTACTTGATTATCAGAAGTGAAAGAAGGTGTCATGGTGGAGGAGGGTGTGATAGTGGGGGCTTGGGGTTTGTGGAGGTTAGTTTTGGGGTTATGTTGAGGAATGATCTGTCTGTTCGGTGTCGGAGGGCTTAGGTCCTTAGGGGTTTGTGTGGGGATATTCATAGCTGGAGTGGACGGTTTAGTAGGGGTGTTTAATTCTGGTTCAGACGTGTGGGGTGGGGTATGGTCTTGTGGTTGGAGTGGTTTAAACGCTCGGACGAATCTAGTTCGGAACGTGCGAGTCACGCCGTGATAATCGATGGTGACTTGATAGGCGTTTGGGACTTGTGTGATGGTGTAGGGCCCGACATAGCGAGGGCCTAACTTGTTGGTGATAGGGAGGTTGGCTACCATTACGGTGTCATGAATGGCGAAAGGGTTTTTGTCATTGGTGTTATCAGTTTTGGTGTCCTGACAGGTTTGGGTGGTATGGAGGGTGTTTTGCAGATGTTGCAATGGGTCAATTGTGGAGGTGGTGGAGGGGAGGTGGGCGTGGTGGTGGAACAGCAGTAACAGGGGGGGTACGCCGTAAACACGTTCATGAGGGGAAATACCGTCTTCTCGGGGACAGGTGTTCATGCCCCATTGTATCATCTTTAGTTGTGATGGCCAGTCTGAGGTGTTAAGAGCAATCATTTTTGTCCGTAACTGATTGTTGATGGTGCGATGGCTGCGTTCGCATATAGCATTTCCTTGAGGCCAGTATGGGGATGAGTGTTTAATCTTAATACCACATTGTTGGGTGAACTGTTGCCAAATGTGTCCACTAAACTCGGGGGCATTATCGGATAGAAGAGCAAGGGGCAGACCGAATATAGGGAATACTTCTGTGGCAAGCAGTGTGGCGACTGTGGTGGCTGTGTGGTCTTTAGCTGGGCAGGCTATTAAAAATTTGGAATAGACGTCAACAAATGTGACGATATAGCGTTTGCCAGCGTAAGGAGGAAATGGGCCCATGATGTCGAGGGATAGGACTTGGAACAGTTTGGTAGCCGACAAGGTACCAGCTGGGCCTGGGGTGCGTGATCTATCCTTCCCCAATAAACACGGTTTGCAGGATTCTGTCACTCGTGCAATTTTGGAGGGGTTGGGGGTCCAGTATTGGTCTGTGAAGATCTTCAACATCTTCTTTTGTCCAAGGTGTATGCCGTTTCCCTCGTGGATGGCAATCATGTAGTCGTGGGCAATGGGGGGGTCTAAGATTATGTGACCAGAGTCTGTGGCAAGTTGATCTCCCCATCGAGTCAGTTTCCTGAAGACATTTAACGGTATCCAGGAGGGTCTGATTCTTGCTTCCCAAGATTGAATTAGGGAGGGGGCTGAGGGGGCATTATGTTGGGGGATGGGGGTAGGTAACAACTCAGTGTTTTGTAAGGCAGCTAGGTTGGTGGGGGGGTCTTTTGGTACTGGCAAACGTGACAGGGTGTCTGCATTGGTGTGGAGTTTGCCTGGACGATACTGTATTGTAAAGTCGTATTCCTCTAGTGTCTCCCTCCAACGTACCAAAATGGCTGAGTTGGTTTCGCACTTACGCAGCCATTGTAAAGATTGATGGTCGGTTATTATATCGAGTTTTGCGCCCAACACAAATGACCGGAAGTGGTTGAGTGCCCAAATGATCCCTAAACACTCTCTCTTGGTGGCTGCATAATTCTGTTGTGCTTGGTTAAGTGTGGAGCTGGCATACGCTATAACATGTTCCCTCCGTCTCTGACTTGAGCTAAAACTGCACCAATGGCGTACAGAGATACGTCGGTATAAAGACGGAACGGTTTATGGTAATCAGGGAAAGCGACAATAGGGGCTTGGATTAGCTTTTGTTTCAAAGTGTTAAACGCGAGGTCTCTTTCAGGTGTCCAGGTGTCTTTGTGGGTGAGTTGGTGGAGGGGTGTGGCTATGGTGGCGAAGTGGGGGACGAAACGTCTGTAGTATGTGGCTAAACCTAGAAACGAACGTACTCCTTTAACGGTGGTAGGTGGGGGTTGGTTTTGTATGGCTTGCAGTTTCTTTGGGTCTGGTGCAATACCATGTTCAGATATTACGTGGCCTAGGAGGTCTACCTTATTTCGGGCAATCTCGCACTTTGAGGGTTTTAATTTCAACCCGGCGGCTCGGATTCTTTGTAGGACTTGTCTCAACCTGAGGAGGTGTTCTTCCCAGGTTGGTGAGTACACAATAATATCGTCCAGATAGGCTAGGCAGGTTTCCCAGGTGAGGCCATGTAGTACCGCTTCCATCAAACGGGAGAAAGTGGCGGGTCCGTTACAGAGGCCAAAAGGTAGGACGTTAAATTCGTAGTGGTGGCCACCACTAGTGGAAAATGCTGTTTTCTCTTGGTCCTCGGCCTTGATAGGCACTTGCCAATACCCTGCTTGCAAGTCGAGGGTAGTGAACCATTTGGATCCGTGTAGGGAGTCCAGGGAATCGTCTATTCGGGGTAAGGGCGTAGCGTCTTTAATGGTTACGTCATTCAACCTCCTGTAATCGACGCAAAAACGGGTTGTCCCATCTTTCTTTTTGACTAGGACAACAGGGGAAGACCAGGGACTAATGGACGGGGTGGCAATACCGGCCTCTAACATTTCCTGGACTTGGCATTCCTCTTCCTGACGTTGTATGGGATTCTTTCTACGGGATGGTTGTCGTATGGGGGGGCCTGTGGTGTTAATGATGTGTTGTTCTACATCTGTCTGTCCAATTTCGGTGGGTTGTTGGGCAAACACGTCACTGAATTCTAGCAACAGGTCGTACTTGCCGTTCTTTTGGTGGTCGGATAATGTGTCGGGGAGAGGGGGCAATTGGAGGTTGGTAGGGGTGTCATTAAAATCTATGGGGAGGTCATCGAAAGTTTCGAGGTCTCCTATAATGAGACCTTTTGGTAATGTCAGGGATTCCTCTGAGATATTTGCCACGAGAATGTGGTTGATGCGAGCGGAAATGATGGCGGGTTGTAAGAGGCAACGATTGGGGTTGAGGGACGTGGTAGTGGGGGAAAATATCATGTGAGTTTGGGGTATGGGTCGCAGGTTCACCCCTTTTTTGATGGCGGGGGGGAATTTGGCATTTATCCTGAACTACAGCTGGGCTATGATGGTGGGGGGTTGACTGGCGAGCAGGTGCTTAGTACTTATAAGGGGGCAAGGTCACTTTGGTGGGGGTCACGCGTGAGGGGGGGATTACCGGCGCGTGTGGGAGGATCAGTGGGGGGTTAGAAAACGGGATTTGTTGGAGGGACTGTGGAGGGTTGGTGGGGGAAGGGTTAGGTGTAGAACATGGGTTGTTGGTGGAGGACTGATGTATTGATTTGGGGTTGTTAACAGGACGAATGTGGGGAATTTTTTTGGTGGCAGTCATGGTCTGATTAGAGGTTATCTGGGACTGGTGAGTTTGTTTGTCATGAGAGGGTGAGTCAAGGGTGGGGTTGTGAATTTTTTTAGGGGTGTGAATTGTGTGGGGGTGGAAGGGAGCTACTGACGGAAGACTGTCACAAGGGGAATTGGGGTGGTTGGGGAATAGCTGGACGTTTGTGGGGGCATGGTGGGAACATGGTTGTGTCCCTCGGTCGGCACGCGTGAGGGGGGGATTAACGGCGCGTGCGGGCGGGTCAGGGTGGTGAGAAGTGAGCGAGTTAGAAAACGGGATTTGTTGGTGGGACTGCGGAGGGTTGGTGGGGGAAGAGTGAGGTGTAGAACATGGGGTATTGGTGGGGGACTGGGGTATTGATTTGGGTTTGTTAGCAGGATGAATGTGGGGAATTTTTTTGGTGGCAGTAAAGGTCTGGTTAAAGGTGATGTGGGGCAGGTGGGTTTGTTTGTCATGAGAGGGCGAGTCAAGTGTGGGGTTGTGACTTTTTTTAGGGGTGTGAATTGTGTGGGGGGGGGGGGGGGGAAGGGAGCTACTGACGGAAAATTGTCACAAGGGAATTGTTGTTGGTTGTGGGATAGCTGAACATTTCTGGGGGCATGGGGGAAACATTGTTGGCTACATTGGTCGGCATTTTCCCTGGAAACATGTGTACAGAAACATTTGCTAGAATTATGGTTACATATATCCGAGTCTGTCCTGAAAACATGGGAGGATTTATCCGGGACAGATTAAGAGAATGGAGGGGATTACCGAGAGGGAGTTGCTTGGTCTGGTCTTCTTTCGTTGGTTGAGGCATTTTTTTACTGAATGGGGTGAGATTTGGAGGGAACTCAGGGCAAGGGGAGGGTTTAGGAGTCACCTTAGTGCTAGCTGCAACTTGGTAACCCTGACTCAGGGTTTGTTGAGGGGGAAGGTGTTTTCTTTTCTTATGAATGGGTTTCTGCGTGATGGGTTTGTCAGAGGCTTTGGGTTGGAATTTGTTTTTGAATGAGATCAGCCTTTGGCCGCAGTCGACCTGGGCCTGGAGTTTTTGATGGAGGTCCAGTCTAAGGAAACCATCGTAATGTTTACAGTGGGAGGAAAATACTGTGAACGTGTGATAACAACGAGCATGGGGGACAGGAGTAGTTACTGATAGTGGCAAAGTGTCTCCTAGGAGATTTAAGTAAGTATCAGCAGCTGAGATTAGTTCTGCTTTGGTGGTTAACAAGGGGCCAAATAGTCGGTGGTGTTGATCATAGTAACACTTGAACAAACATGACTTGGCAGCTCCCGTGTCGATTAACAAGCGGACAGGAATGTCCTTGATTTTGGCCATGTAATAAATGGGGGCAGTGCGGTCAGTTATGGCGTCCCCCGCCGAGGCCATCTTGGGCGGGGGGTACTTTAAAAATCCTGGGAATCGATATCTACCTCCTCCAGGGTTTCCTCGGTATCCTCTGAGGTCATGTTAGGGGCTATTACTCCAGTGTGTCTTTCTTCCATCTCTTCCTCTTGTCCCAACTCCTCTTCATTTACAGAAATGCGAGGAGTAAAGGGGCGAGGTTTGGCAGAGTCACGAATTTGATGGAAAGCACACTGAGCATTACAGGCAGGGAAACCATAGGGGTTGATAATAACTAAGGTAGGGTTTTTACTTTGGTAGGTGTTGTAGTTTCTGTTCCGGTTGAAGATTCTGCGTGGCTGGGTAGCTTGGAACCGGGGTCTACTGGGTTGGGGCTTGCCGGAAGGGTAGGTGGGTCTGTTGTGGAAGGATGAGGCTGGGTAGGCATTCTTGGAGTTTTGGTGGTCGGGTTGCTGCGGGTGCGTGGGAAACCTCTTGATTGCAGCGATTTGCGTGGGTGTTTCTGTGCGCACGGCCAAAATACGTCGGATCGTGATGAGATCTTTTTGGTATCCGACGAAATCGTGCACACGGAAATGGTCTTTTACTGCTGAGGGCAATATAGACACAAGGTTGACCAGAATTTGCTGTTCTTGTTGGATTCTGGTCAATGTGGGGAAAGAAACTTTTATGTGTTGGGCAATCTTATTCACTGTGGCATCTAGATCGCCTTCGAATTTAGTGTCTTGGATACGGGTGTGGGCCACGAAAACGCCCAACGAAGGCTTAATGGCTTCTATCACTATTGGGCGAAATTCGTCCCAGGTGAGAGCAGGGTGCACTTGATAGGCAACCAGGAAAACGTCTTTTCCCAGGTGCGTTAATGTTACGGCTATTTTTTCTGCATCCGTGGTATAAACTAGGTCAAGTACGGGTTTCACTGTCCATGAATGTTTCGATCTCATAAGTTTCTCCATCATAATGTGGGATGGGAATGAGAGAACGGTGCACCATGATGTTATCGTGTTCTGGCTGTTCCAAACTTGCAATGTAATGCAACCTTTTATCCGAATCAAGAACCACCGCTGCCGCCAATGTTATGCCCTGTTTTTCTACAGGATTAACTTGGGTGATGTGGGCTCTATCTGACTGGGTATATAAGGCTGCATGCACAATACAAGGTATGAGGAATAGAGAACACAAAATAAACACACGGTAACACAACACACGATCACGTTTATTGAAGTAGGTGAATAAGGAGCATAGAAAGATAGTAATACTCGTACAAAACAAATAATAGAAGGGAACTGCTAGCATTAGCGGATCTGGATGGAGCCTAGTCTCCCACTTCCAACGTTCAGGTATACTCTTCTGATCACTGGTTTAATTAGCAAGTTTTATAATACTGGAAGACCTCAATGTACTTATGGATTCAATTTCACTAATTAGATTTCTTACTGGCAGGTCGGGTGCACAAGTAGTAGTTCACAGTTAGAATTAGACACGCGTATATTTTAGAACACGGAAATACTAGTAACCTCAAGGGGGTACTGATCTAAGATTTATATTCTTATGGCAGAAATATGTAGAACACAAATCAGTGGGCGAACGTTAGATATCACTAGGGTTTTAATATCTGAATAAGGTAATTACGAGAGTCAATGTCGCCTGTTAATTAATGAACACTGATACGCTTAGTACGTCCCAAATGGAATGGTTAAATATGAGTTACACTGGGCAAAGTTATAGCCACTTCATAGAAAAGTTAATAAGTGAATCGAACTAGTACTATAACACGTTAGTACTAATTATATGAATCTTGAATAGTATTTGTTGGTCTGGTCCTGGTTATCTTGCTTCCGGTGATGTTGGGGGCTAACGACTGGTTCCTCGGCCGTCCAGGTGGTCCAAATGTAGGAAGTTCTCAAGTCGGATCTCTTGGCGATCGGTGCTGGCTACACACTTATATACCCACTAATTTGTGTGAAGGTTATAAGGTGCACGTCGGTACTTGTACGTGGACAGATGCTTCTATTTTAATCTCTGCCACGGAGTCTGCCGGCTCTGGAATCTCTCAACTCAGGAACAACACAAGGGCAGAGCTAGAGGTTAACTTCAGGGTGGGGACCACTGGTTGGTGTCTAACTTTCAACTGATTTTACTGGGGGCGAGAGCTGGGTTTATAGGCTCGGTTCTGGACCCTGTAGGCCATAGGGATCTCGAGTCTTATGGACTTATTTGAGCTCTCAATAGATATGGGGACTAGGTAAGATGGTGATTACTGTTGTGGCACATGGCTATAGGAAGCCTTCATATTGTGATATAACTGAGCCTTAGTAAAAGGTACTATTTTGGCTATACTGGAAGTATTTATGGGAGGGAGACTGGATCTACTTTGCGGGGAGGACTGGGACAGCTGTGATAGGGGCGTCTCTCTTATATTGCTCAGTCTTCATTCTATGGCATAGCTGAGGTGCTAATTTGACTATCCGAGTATGCAAGACAGGTGAATGGGTTATTGTGGGTAAAGAGAGGTGAGTAAGGGGGTTAGACATGCATGGTTAGTTCATTGATAGGAAGAATTCCTGGGCTACCTGGCAATGACCCGGAAGTCAAAACAGGGGTCAGGTATACCTCCGCGGGGGTGGGTAAAAAGGGGTAGCCGGGCGCTCTCTCTCTGGGATGGTCGTCCGGCGGCTGTGGCTAGGGGCTTGCCATATCACCAGTGTTTGTAATAACCCTCTGTTTATGAGACAGATGCGGGTCTTCTTAACCCTTTGGCGCACGATGACTCGTTCAGAGTCATTAGGTATTTTTTTCCTAGGCGCACGATGACTCGTTAAGTCATTAAACTTAAAAATATTCGCCAAAAATTAAGTTTTCGTCTGACGCGCGTCATATTTGGCATAGATATTAAGTATCACGTCTAGTTAAAGGGGTACAATTGGCAACCGCCTCAGTTTAACCGTTTACTCACGGCTGGCTGGGAAGGGAGCAGAGTACAGCTCAGTCTGTGTTTCAATACTTTCATGTTTATTCGTGTATCTCAGTAACTATTTGGTTTATAGTAATTCTGAAGTTACCAGTGGAATCCTCATTAAATTCTGCTTCCATATATGTATGCAAATAAAAAATGTTGCGGGCAAAATTTTGAGCTAGCGCGAGTTGGAGATAAGGTATTTACTTTTTGTTTTACAATTCTTATTTCGGAGTGCCCCAATGTGGTTGTTTTGTAATTATTCTATGTTTTTATTCGCTTATCTTCAAGTTCAATCAATAACGAAGCCGATGGTACCTCATTAATCCAAATACAAGGATTTTTTGGTGGATAAAAACGTCACAGAAACAAATTATCGCCGGTCACAAAACTGGCTCTGAGTGAGCTGAGATATACTTTGGGAGTGGGAAAAACTTTGATTGGAAACTATAGGTGCGCCAAAGGGTTAATATCCAAACCGAAGGTGCCTTGGCTAGCTGGTTTTAATCGGTTGGTTGTTAATCGTAGGGTTTGCTGGATGTGGTGGAGACTGGTTGCTAACTCTGCCACATTTATCTGGAAGTATGGCAATAGAAGTTAGTTACTGGTGAGGCGGCTAGCCTCGCACCGACGACCATTGGGTGCAGGGCTGTGAATTGGTTGTAAGAGAATAGATGGCATGCAAGGGGTTAGTAAAGTTCTAATGTTGTTCTGGCCTACTAAGGGAAGGCAGGCTGGATAGGGGTATATATATAAAAGGTTGGAGAGCGTTAGCAACGGAAAAATCAAGGATCTTCAAGAGGTATGAGAGAGAGGCTAGGTCGGACAAGAGTCGAGAAGCGCGGGGTATTTTAATGAGAGGGGGGGAAACTCAGGGGGCTACAGGGAAATTTGACCCTAAGGTCTCTGGGCGTGGGGATGGCATTAGGCTGCAGTTGATATTGGAGTTTGAAAAGGCAGTGAAAGTACGTTAGCCAAATGCTACCGGGGAATGCAACTATGGGGTGGTATATGAGTCTGGAAAAGATAGAATTATGTGGACTGTGGGGCTGGGGGGGAGAAGGAGGTGAACTGTAGGTGTGTGCTTGACTGTGGGTAAAGAGGGGAAAAACATGGTGTATTATTCTTCGTCAGTACGAGGGGTTATGGATACTATTAGTTGGCACGAGTTTTTGCACGTCTAGTTGTCCCTGGGAACTGCATTTTCTATGAAATATATACCAAGAAAAGCGGCAGTTCGTAGGGGTACTTCGTTATTGTTTCGAGGTACTTATGACAGATACTGGTAACAAGGTTATCTATACAATCTCTGGTTGGGGTAAGAATTACGTTATAGCATGGCGGCTAACATCTGTAGTCATGGCTGTCTAAGTCTTACGGGGGCAATGGTTCTATATCCTGGTGTACCCGTGGGTATCTTAATTTCTTATAAGTTGGGACATGTGGTTTTTAACATCTACTTCTCGGATGTAAGAACATACATAGATATATGGCTGTCTGATTTGTTGGCATTGGCTCAACCTCGGGACAGGGCATGGGTGTTTTTAATATGAATGTATATTCCTGTTCATCATCATGTAGGTAGAATCGGGCGGGTAAGAGGTGTAGGACACGAAGCAAATTGGCGTAGTGTGGACTGTGGATACGAAGGAGGTAAGTGGAAGACGTATAACAATTGTGGAAAAGTAAATGGAAAAGGTGAACACAATGGCGGATAAAGATACTTAACCTAAGGATTGAATACATAGATTTTATGGGGGCGATGGGTCTTCAGAAACTTAGTCTGGCAAGACAAGATATGTTAGGGAATGTTCATATTAATACTTAACCTAAGGATTGAATACATAGATTTTATGGGGGCGATGGGTCTTCAGAAACTTAGTCTGGCAAGACAAGGTATGTTAGGGTATGTTAATATTAATATCTTAAACCTAGGGACAGAGCATGGGTGTATTAACTTCTAAGGTATAAAACATCTACTTCTCGGATGTAAGAACATACATAGATATATGGCTGTCTGATTTGTTGGCATTGGCTCAACCTCGGGACAGGGCATGGGTGTTTTTAATATGAATGTATATTCCTGTTCATCATCATGTAGGTAGAAGTGTAGGACACGAGGGGGTAGTGTACGTGAGGTGTGGAAAATGGTAAGTTTAGAAAGGGTAGGTAGGTGCGGCTTGGAGCTGCTTAGCCCTGCGGGCTTGGGCCTGTCTGAATTGGTTGGCTCGGTCAGCTGGTCCTTTCGTTCTGTGGACCTTTCTTTCGGGTGTTTCTGTGTGGTGTTCGCTCGTGCCTTCTGTGGTGGTCTTCTCGTTCTGGGGCATTTTATATAATAAGCCGCATTTTCCTTTACCATCATTATCTCCGATAGACTGGAAATGGTGTCGTATTTCACACCCAAATGCCATAAAAGGGTGTCTAAAGCTGCATTTTGTGTTACCACCACTGATAAGCCATTGGGCTTTTGGCAGAAAATGCCAAAAATTATCAGTGATATCCGAGACATGTTTACATACAGTGTTCTCATCGTCCAGCATATTACTGCTTCATATTCATCAGCCAACTTAAAATAGCCCTATATAATATTTAATTATCACTAGAACAATACACTATACCATGTAGGAAGTCTTCTGGAGAAATAGGGCAAATTTAGACAAAAAATGCAAGATAAACTAAAGCACAAATGTATGCTAGAATAGCATTGACAAATCGCTAGATAGTCACCAGACACTAAAAACTTGTATGTCACTAGAAAACATATGTTGAAGTATCTAGAATAATCTTTAACAATCGAAATATCTCTCCAATTCCTTAAAATAGGGAAACTAACTTGAATATCGCTAGAATTCATCACATCTTGATGTTGCTAGATGGAAGTGATTCGCTGGATTTAGCGGTAGCAGCTACATTGGCAACATCGTACCAAGAACCTTCATTCCGTTATAATGAACAAGGTCAGATTTCGAAACTATTACAATTATTTCAAAGTTCAGAGATCATCAGATTGGTTTGGAAGTCGAAGTACACAATTTCAGTTCCATTAGTTTAACAAACATTTACATAATAAATGATAATATGCTACTTAGAGGGTTTAATAAAGAAGCATTACTTTCCCTATATCGTATAAGCGTACGCAAGCTGTTGTTCTTTTGTTTTGTTTTAAGAACGTTAACAAACGCTTCGTGTATTTGGGGTTCTTAGTTATACATTAGAACATATTTATAGTTTGCACACTCTTATAAGTATAAACACTTACTTGTTAAAGAGGAAATACACAAAAGCCCAATTTCGAATGATCGTGAATAACTTTACTTTGGCGTATGTTTGGGTTAATTTAAGACTACATTTAGATAGATATATTTTTTTAACACTCGCCAATGAAATATGATGACTTGCTTATAGATATATACTTAACCTCTCGGCTACGCATGGGGGTAATTAGACACCTCTCCCTGTGCGCATGTATTTGAGGTGTTTCCGTCACTAAAATATTCATTGTACCATTAATAGCATTAATACTTATCCATACGCGCCTATTATGGGTTGATTATAAAGGTATTAACCTGAAACAACAATAAAACGAGTGAAAACAGCGTTTGGATGGTCAAAATCGGAGATATAGCCCACGAGTTGTATAATGTATGGGTGAGGCAAGCTGCTTTCCCGCCAATTTCCCCCAAGGCCACTGAGACACAGTCGATCGATATTCTCTCTCTCGCACTCGTTTGCTAACACTGATGACAATGCCCTGCTTGCAACTCGCTAATGTTAGCACAAAAATATACCTCAGAATAAGGGAATAACAGGGAAAATAGGTGATAACTGAAGGAGAGGAGGAAAGTGGGGAAGGAGGGGAGGTAGAGGACTGAGATTTTGCATGGCCCAGGGGCCAAAAAAAAAAAAAATAATAAAAAAAAAAAAAAATTCGATGTCAAAAGTTGATTTTTGTTTTCTCTGACTCTTAAGAGTCTCCCCGCAGTCCGCGGGGGAACTCTTAAGAGTCTCCCTGCAGCTCCCGGGTTAAAGCCCGAAACGGATTGACTTAAACCCAGTTGTTCACTTCCTCAAGCCTGTGTAGGAGCAGGGTTGAGTTGGCTTGATATTGGACACCCTTTTATGGTATTTGGGTGTGAAATACCACACCATTTCCAGTCTATCGGAGATAATGATGGTAAAGGAAAATGCGGTATAATATCAAGCCAACTCAATCCTGCTCCTCCACAGGGTCGAAACTCAACCCGATTCAGACTTTCGGAGCTTGATAACAGTTTTAAGACTTTGTGTATATATCCATATACAAATAATCGATTTGGATGTGATAATTATAAATGTACCTAGCTATATCCTCAGAATATCCGAAAGAAGCGTCATAATCGTATGAAAGGGTGATAACCTATATTAGACTTTGTATACATACTGTATACTCAAAATTAAGCAATTATATTATATGCATACCCATCACAATATTGTACAAATTTAAGTAGATCAAAATAATCCCAAAATAAGGACTCAAATAATAATCTTAACATGTAAAATTATTTTGTTTAGAAATGTCGGAACATAGCCGCAGCCGTGATGCCGCTACATTCGTGTTTACAATCAGTAATCATGATTATATTTTGATGTATTTTACTTGATTCTATTGGATTAGGTTACTTATTATTGGTTTGTTTAGTCAATACAATAAAGCCAAGTTAAATACATTGACATAGAATCGTGATTAGGCACGAATGTAGATCGGGCATAGCGGCTGCTTTACCATAAGGGTAAATATATGCCAAGCACGCCAGTATTCGTCTGCTATATCTTGGAGGTGGACTGAGTTTCGGGATAGCCTTTGTACTGGCTGCAGGGTAGTGTTCGTCACCTACAATATTCCGCCACTCATACTCAGAATTATTGAAATGTTAACCTAAGCAACTATTTATTACTCTAATGTTACAAAGAGAAATGTTTTGTATAATTCCACCTCATATATGATATCACAAACAATCTTCAATTGTATATATTCTAAGTTATTGCCGATATGTCTAGTTGTTGATCATTGTAGTTCCTGAAATACCTCATAATATTCATTATATTACGATGTTTCATCTGTATTATTTTCTTTGTTTTACTTTGTAGTGGTCATTTTGTAATATATATTTACATTCATGTTCAACAATAGTAAGCAAATGTATATATTATATAGGCCTATACATTTTGAATGCAGGCTCGTAAACATTTTACATTTTATGCCACCCCACTATAATGAGAGTGGGTTATCAGACTTTGGGGTAACAGAAAACACAGCTAAACGTCAAAAGCTGCATTTTGTGTTACCACCACTGATAAGCCATTGGGCTTTTGGCAGAAAATGCCAAAAATTATCAGTGATATCCGAGACATGTTTAGGCTACATACAGTTTTCTCATCGTCCAACATATTACTGCTTCATATTCATCAGCCAACTTAAAATAGCCCTATATAATATGTAATTATCACTAGAACAATACACTATACCATGTAGGAAGTCTTCTGGAGAAATAGGGTAAATTTAGACAAAAATGCAAGATAAACTAAATCACAAATGTATGCTAGAAAGCATTGACAAATCGCTAGATAGTCACCAGACACTAAAAACTTGTATGTCACTAGAAAACATATGTTGAAGTATTTAGAATAATCTTTAACAATCGAAACATCTCTCCAATTCCTTAAAATAGGGAAACTAACTTGAATATCGCTAGAATTCATCACATCTTGATGTCGCTAGATGGAAGTGATGGAAGTGATTCGCTGGATCTAGCGGTAGCAGCTACATTGCAACATCGTACCAAGAACCTTCATTCCGTTATAATGATCAAGGTCAGATTTCGAAACTATTACAATTATTTCAAAGTTCAGAGATCATCAGATCGGTTTGGAAGTCGATGTACACAATTTCAGTTCCATTAGTTTAAGAAACATTCACATAATATGCTACTTAGAGGGTTTAATAAAGAAGCATTCCTCTCCTGGCATCGTATAAGCGAACGCAAGCGGTTGTTTTTTTGTTTTGTTTTTTAAGAACGTCAACAAACGCTTCGTATATTTGGGTTTGGTGAACCTTTTGGGGTTCCTAGTTATACATTAGAACATATTTATATTTTGCACACTCTTATAAGTATAAACACTTACTTGTTAAAGAGGAAATACACAAAAGCCCAATTTCGAGTGATCGTGAATATCTTTACTTTGGCGTATGTTTGGGCTAATTTAAGACTACATTTAGATAGATAGAATTGTTTAACACTCGCCAATGAAATATGATGACTTGCTTACAGATATATACTTAAAGCCCGAATCGGCTTGACTTTAACCCAGTTGTTCACTTCCTCAAGCCTGTGGAGGAGCAGGGTTGAGTTGGCTTGATATTGGACACCCTTTTATGGCATTTGGGTGTGAAATACGACACCATTTCCAGTCTATCGGAGATAATGATGGTAAAGGAAAATGCAGCTAATGTAAAGTAATTCACGATCTTTCGAAATTGGTCTGTTGTGTATTTCCTCTTTAACCTGACAAGCGCGAAATAGACCTAGGGGCTAGGGTAGTTATTTGTGCATTTCTAGCCTTGGATTCTGACAGAATTCGTTATATTTACAATATAGAGCATTATTTGTTTTCGGTATGCTTTTATTTTACATATATGATGTATATATGAACCTTCAAGAGTGTTAAAATAAGTGGGAAAAGCATTTGCGTGGTGAAAAACGAAGATATTGGCCACCCGGTCATAATCTCAGGCGAGAGAGAGCCACAGGCAACCCTCCTCTCTCGCTGTCTGTGAGGTAACTGAGACGAGCGGGGCGGTGTGGGCCGGTGTCTGGGTGTTGCATAACGATCTTTTCTGCAACCCACTTGTGCTACATTATCGCGGGAGAGAAAAATAACCGATAAATGATGATAATAAGATGAAAATAGGTGATAATTGAGGAGAGGAGGGGAGGGGGGTTGGTGAGATTTACATGGATGAGTACTGGAGGGGAATTATCTCACCTAGAGACAAATTCCTTTGTTTTGATAGGCCCTTTTTTTTTATGGAAGGCT
Organism: Paralithodes platypus; assembly: GCA_032716605.1. NCBI lineage: Eukaryota > Metazoa > Arthropoda > Malacostraca > Decapoda > Lithodidae > Paralithodes > Paralithodes platypus. The sequence goes on from CM064506.1 coordinate 36,130,361, forward strand.
TTTTTTATGGTCTTGCTTCCGTGAGGCCTATCGCGTTCCCTATAGGAAGCCTTCCGTGAGGCCTATCGCGCTTGCCGGGTTAACAAGTAAGCAAAATATAAATATGTTCTAATATATAACTAGGAACCCCAAAAGGTTCACTAAACCCAAATATACAAAGCGTTTGTTGACGTTTTGAAAAAAAAAAAAAAAAAAAACAGCTTGCGTTCGCTTGTACGATGTCGGGGAAAGGAATGCTTCTTTATTAAACCCCTCTAAATAGCATATATTGAGAATGTTTTTTAAACTAATGGAACTTAAATTGTGTACATCGACTTCCAAACCAATCTGATATCTCTGAACTTTGAAATAATTGTATTAGTTTCGAAATCTGACCTTGTTCATTATAACGCAATGAATGATCTTGGTACGATGTTGCCAATGTAGCGGCTACCGCTAGATCCAGCGAATCACTTCCATCACTTTCATCTAGCGACATCAAGATGTGATGAATTATATCGATATTCAAGTTATTTTCCCTATTTTAAGGAATTGTAGAGATTTTTCGATTGTTAAAGATTATTCTAGATATTTTTTCAACATATGTTTTCTACTGACATACAAGTTTTTAGTGTCTGGTGACTATCTAGCGATTTGTCAATGCTATTCTAGCTTGAGCTGCATTTTGTGTCACCCCAAAGTCTGATAACCCACCCACTTATCAGTGGGGTGGCACTAAATGTACAAATTTTTACGAGCCTGCCTTCAAAATGTATAGGTCTATATAATATATACAACATTTGCTTACTATTGTTGAACATGAATGTAAATATATATTACAAAATGACCACTACAAAGTAAAACAAAGAATATAATACAGATGAAACATCGTAATATAATGAATATTATGAGGTATTTCAGGAACTGCAATGATCAACAACTAGACATATCGGCAATAACTTAGAATATATACAATTGAAGATTGTTTGTGATATCATATATGAGGTGGAATTATACAAAACATTTCTCTTTGTAACATTAGAGTAATAAATAGTTGCTTAGGTTAACATTTCAATAATTCTGAGTATGAGTGGCGGAATATTGTAGGTGACGAACACTACCATGCAGCCGGTACAAGGGCTATCCCGAAACTCAGTCCACCTCCCAGCTATAGAAGACGAATACTGGCGTGCTCAGCATATATTTACCCTTATGGTAAAGCAGCCGCTATGCCCGATCTACATTCGTGCCTAATCACGATTCTATGTCAATGTATTTAACTTGGCTTTATAGTATTGACTAAACTAACCAATAATAAGTAACCTAATCCAATAAAATCAAGTAAAATACATCAAAATATAATCATGATTACTGATTGTAAACACGAATGTGCGGCACCACGGCTGCGGCTATGTTCCAACATTTCTAAACAAAATAATTTTACATGTTAAGATTATTATTTGAGTCCTTATTTTGGGATTATTTTGATCTACTTGAATTTGTACAATATTGTGATGGGTATGCATATAATATAATTGATTAATTTTGAGTATACAGTATGTATACAAAGTCTAATATAGGTTATCACCCTTTCATACGATTATGACGCTTCTTTCGGATATTCTGAGGATATAGCTAGGTACATATATAATTATCACATCCAAATCGATTATTTGTATATGATATATACACAAAGTCTTAAAACTGTTATCAAGTTCCGAAAGTCTGAATCAGGTTGAGTTTCGACCCTGTGGAAGAGCAGGGTTGAGTTGGCTTGATATTGGACACCCTTTTATGGCATTTGGGTGTGAAATATGACACCATTTCCAGTCTATCGGAGATAGTGATGGTAAAGGAAAATGCGGCAATATATTTGTGCTTTAGTTTATCATGCATTGTTTTATAAATTTGCCCTATTTCTCCAGAAGACTTCCTACATGGTATATTTTATAGTGTATTGTTCTAGTGATAATTATATATTATATAGGGCTATTTTAGGTTGGCTGATGATTATGAAGCAGTAATATGCTGGACGATGAGAACACTGTATGTAAACATGTCTCGGATATCACTGATCATTTTTGGCATTTTCTGCCAAAAGCCCAATGGCTAATCAGTGGTGGTAACGAAACACACGCAGCTTATGTAAACATGTCTCTGATATCACAGATAATTTTTGGCATTTTCTGCCAAAAGCCCAATGACTAATCAGTGGGGGTAACGAAAAACGCAGCTTGATTGGAGGCCCTACACACAAGCTTCTTGGGGTGACCACCAGATGGAGAATGGTCGCTTTGGGGACTATAACCAGAATATTTTTTAGGGCAAAATTAAATATGCCAAGATTATGCCTTGTATACTATTAGCAGCCATAAGTATGATTTTTGAAGCGGTTTTCGTTTGTTTAATTCGTAGCATATTCGCCCTTTGTAAATATACAAATAGATTTGTCTTAAATGTCTCAAACCTTTGTACAAAATATTTGATTGTTTCAGTTCCTTTATTTAGAGGTTCACCCAATGTAAGTTGCTTAGAAAAGCTTGACATATATAGCGTTTAATCCTCACATAGAGTAGAAAATTATAAAAATAGTCCATAAAATAATATAGTTGTTACCTATGCTGTCATTACGGTACAAAAACTTCTACACATAAATAGGACTTCTTAATTCGGCTGCCTCTGATTTTGCCATTCCCTTACACTTTATTACTCTAACATAAGATGCATGATTTTATTTTCATTTAATAGTATGCTCTATTAATTGATATTACATATTATCGTTATAAGATAAATTTTTACAAGAAATCAACTGAAGTTGTGAACAATTTAGTAAGCTGTCGATATAGTTTTTGGATACGAAAATGACAATCGGTTGTGCGCACGAGTGAGTTTTTTGTGGGGAGAGGGGTTAGGGAGAGGGTGTATCATACGTCGAACAGTGATGAGGTGCTGATTCATTTTCTCATCTATTTTTAGTGTGTTTTAACAATAGTTAAACTTACTGGCAGTAGCTTATTCAAATGTAAATAATTCTACTATAACATGTGTTTATTATTGTTATGCCACGTTTCTGGAGAAACGTGAGATATTCTGTTACAACTTCTGGGCCGGTAATTATAAAAGAATTAAAAAAATTCCCTAAAAGTAATTTTAACTAAAAGAAAATCCTTAGGCTAAAAGTTATTCATAAAAAATTTAAAACAGCTTTTAGTGGAAGCGTTAAGAAAGCTGCCACAACCGCTATTTCGCTACATCTAGCAAGATTACAATTGATGAATAACGTTTAATAGGTAAGTATAGGCTTCTAATTGCATATACTAATTACTATAAAACATTAGGGTAATTATGCAATATTTTGTTATTGTGAAATCTATTATATATTGCTAAATTGAAAGGGTAATATACTTACCATACCAAAACAATTGCATACTCCGGTGTGGCAGCATCTGAGATAGTTGCCAAATTTGTGAGTTTTCAAAATTCGTAAAGTGGGGTAATTTCGGAAATTTTTCGAGTTTGTTTTTTATAATTTCTCCTGACTGTAAACACATTGTAGAGATTTAACCTAAGAAGTGCGCATGGGGGTAATTAGACACCTCTCCCTGTGCTGACGTATTTGAGCTGTTTCCATCACTAAAATATTCATTTTACCATAAATAGCATTAATACTTATCCTAACGCGCCTATTATGGGTTGATTATAAAGGTATTAACCTGAAACAACAATAAAACGAGTGAAAACAGCGTTTGGATGGTCAAAATCGGAGATACAGGCCGCGAGTTATATAATGTATGGGTGAGGCAACCTGCTTTCCCGCCAATTTCCCCCAAGGCCACTGAGACACAGTCGATCGATACTCTCTCTCTCTCTCTCTTGCACTCGCTTTCTAACAGTGATGACAAGGCCCTGCTTGCAACTCGCTAATGTTAGCACGAAAATATACCTCAGAATAAGGGAATAACAGGGAAAATAGGTGATAACTGAAGGAGGGGAGGAAAGTGGGGAAGGAGGGGAGGTAGAGGAGTGATATTTTGCATGGCCCAGGGGCCAAAAAATTTTTTTTTTTTTTTTTTTTTTTTTCGATGTTTAACCCTCCAGCCCCGGCTATGTATTATATATATATTCCTCGAAACCCGGGTGTTTTGGCCGAAAAACGTCTAGGCTAGGCTACCGTATATTCGTTAATCAGACTGCTTCCCGCATTCCCGCGCATCCCCAAGCGTAGCTGTGTTATTTACCTGTAGAATGGCATTAAGTAGAGCTCTCTAAGTCAACTGGTTGAGCTGTGATGATGATTTCATTGGAGATAACTTTATGGCCAAAACAGCCACTTTACACCACTTTTCGATACTTAACAACAACATACAGGCACACACGAACAAGCGACGCTCTCCTTCTTGTGGCCGGAGATGCGGGGCGTCGGTCCAGCCGGCTGTTGTTTACATGCGTCGGACCGATGCCTCGCACACGAAGCTCACAGGCTTTCAACCACTGGGCGTTCAAGAGGCCTTCCGGGTACCTGTTATATGCTTTTTTATGGGCGTTCAAGAGCCCTTCCGTGGTGAGAGGGTTAAAGTTGATTTTTTTTTTTCTGACTCTTAAGAGTCTTCCCGCGGTCCGCCGGGGGAACTTTTAAGAGTCTTCCCGCAGTTCCCGGGTTAACTAGGTCAAGTGATGTGTAGTGATAATGCGCCGTGCGCCGTAATCCAGGAAGCCTCCTAAAATTATCCCCCATAATATCCTTATCCTTGTCCTAAATGATGTCCGAAGTATTCTTGAAAAGTGGAAAACTTCGGATTTGTTTGGTAAAAGCGTTTCCATTATATAATGATAATGGCTAATTACTTATTATCGCCAAAGTCCGAAGTTATGACCGCAGTCCGAAATCACCCCAGTTTACGGTAATTTGCAAAAAATAGGGTGCAAATAGGCTACTTGTTCTCGGATGTTATGAAATAGGCCTATCTTGTGACAATCGAATATTATATCTTAGTCCTTCTACACTCCTTTAAATTGGTCTACAGTAAAAGTCTGTTAATCCGACGACCGATGATTCGAATCTCCCAATAGTCCGAATTTTTCAATTTGAGGCCAAATCCGAATTCACCCGATGGTCCGAATTTCAAGAAGTCCCAAAGTCCCCTTTTTGAGGCATTAGGCCACTCAAATGACACATAATGGAGCACACACATATCATATGTTCATGAATTCACTTTAAAAGTTTACCATCGTCATTGTAGCCTATTACCTACTTCAAAACATTCAGATTAATGGTCAAAGGAAGCTACTGATATAAACGTAAACACCTTCTTCTTCTTCTTCCACATCGTCTCCTAGAGAGTTTGTTTTGCTCTTGAACGCATCCTTGGGACGCTCCGATGCGCTACTGGCTTGCACCGCATTTTCTGCAAGCGCATTCAGTCTTGAGCTTGAAAACGCACCTTTGGACGTATTAGTCTTTAGCTTGAAAACGCACCTTTGGACGTTCCGATACGCTACTATTTATAGTTCAGTGATCGGAGCGTCCCAAGGGTGCTTTCAAGACAACAAGACAAGGGTGCTTTCAATACAATATAATATAACAGAGCACGTCACAAAAGGAAAATCACAGAATGAAAATTACAAGAACCTCTCAGGGAAGTGCCGTTGTTAAGGCATTACTTCCCGAACCACATCTGATCTGATCTTCAAGAGCAAGACAAACTCGCTAGTAGACGGAAGAAGAAGAAGACGTTTATAGCAGCAGATTCCTTTGACCATTAATCTGAATGTTTTGAAGTAGGTAATAGGCTACAATGACAATGGTAAACTTTTTAAGTGATTTCATGAACATATGATATGTGTGTGTGCACTATTGTGTCATTTGGGTGGCCTAATGCCTCAATGTTTTCGTCATACACAGGTTCATAGGGGTAAAGTCCGATAATCCGAAAAATCCACTAATCCGAACGAGGGCCGGTCCGCTGCCCTTCGGATTAACGGAAGTTTACTGTATTTGTTAGTGTTCTTCCAACAAGTACAGTATAGGCGTTTGTCAACGAGGACGCTGGAACTGTCGACTGAGTGTCGAGGTTGTGGGCGGAGGAGGAGGATTTACCCATCTAAAAATAGAGAGACCGACCACGGCAAAAAATGTACAGTAGTCGGACATATATACAGTATGAATCGAAATGTTTAACCCGTTGAGCTCCGGCTAGTTATAATATTTTGTTCACCCCAGTCCCAAGCCATTTTCACTTCTTTTTTTTTGTTTGATAAAATGGAAGACAAGGATGAGAAATGAAAAAAGAAAAAAAAAAAAAAAATCACCTCGGATATTTTTTTTTGGGGGGGGGGGGAGCCTCAACAAAATGGAAGAGAATGGTGAGAAATGAATAAAAAAATAAAAAAAACTCACCTCGGTCATTTGGGGGGCAGGGGGGGGGGTCGAAAGTTCGTCTCCCCCGCATGACCACCCGCCCGGGAGCACTAGGGTGAAAACTGAGTATGGCATTGTACGGCATACATCCTAAGGAGTGTCTCACATAAATCTCAAGCCTCTAGCTCCCATACGACCGGAGTAATGAAGGTTCAAAGTAGCGGTGAACTAAGGGTGTAAAGTATCTGATTTTAATATGTCGGACGCACGTGATGCGTCTCTGGGAGTTGGTGATCAAACACTGCCGACGCATCACGTGCGACGCTGGGTCTCACTGGGTTAAAGTAGGTTGATATATATGGTGGTAGGTTACTTTCTAATATAGCTTATTCGTTGGAGAACACACAGTGGATCACCTTTGAGTATTATGATGTGCGGGGTGGTATATGGATAGAATCAAGAGTTACCTAACATACTGCATTTGTTAATATTATAGTTAACCTACAATCATGAGTTACTCATACAGTTACATTTTGACCGTTGCCAAATAATGTAGGGTAATACACACTTTCATCTCGGGGTTAGGAGCTTTGTTCCTCTAAGTTTCATTCGTGGTTTATATGGTATCTTTTGATTAACTCAGTTGCTATAGGCCTATTAATCCAATTAGTCTTTTTAACATGAAAATTCCTTGGCAGGGGGTGGCGGATTTGTTATTCAACCATCTTCATCGTCCTCTAAAAGTAACTTTTTACCTAAGACGTGCGCATGGGGGGTATGACACCACACGCCTGTGCGCACGTATTTGAGCTGTTCCCATCACTAACATCGTTATTTTACCATAAATAGCATTAATACTTATCCATATGTGCCTATTTTAGGTTGATTATAAAGGTATTAACCTGTTACAGCAATAAAACAAGTGGAAACAGCGTTTGGATGGTCAAAATCGGCGATACAGGCCGGGAGTTACATAATTTATGGCTGAGGCAACCTCCCTCCCCTCCACTCCTCCCCAAGTCTGGAGAGAGATTGTCGATCGATGTTCTCTCTCTCTCTCTCTCTCTCTCTCTCTTGCACTCGCTTGGTAACAGTGATGACAATGCCTCGCTTGCAACTCGCTAATGTTAGCACGAAAATAGACCACAGAATAAGGGAATAACAGGGAAAATAGGTGATAACTGAAGGAGGGGGGGGGGGGGGAAGTGGAGAAGGAGGGGATGTGGAGGAGTGATATTTGGCATGGCCCAGGGGCAAAAAAAAAACAAAAAAAAAGGGTTCAAGTTTTTTTGGGGTGTTTTAAATGGATTTTTTTAGGCCCAGGATCTTAAGAGTCTTCCCGCAGTCGCCCGGGGAAACTCTTAAGAGTCTTCCCGCACTTGCCGGGTTAAGCGCTAAAAGTCCCCAGGAGGGCTTTTAGTTTTCGCCGGGTTTAAAAGGTACTTTTAGTCGCTAAAAGTTTTTTTTACCCAACTTTTATCTTTTAAAAGTGGCTGCCATCTTTAAAAGCTACTTTTAAGCCTAAAAGTGCTTTATAAATACCGCCCCTGACTCTCTGACTGGGTGAGGGCTGACACTTAATTCCAATACGATACACTAACAACAGGCAATAAATAAAGACACATGACAAGTCAACACAATATTTTATTCAATAGTAGCAGAGGTTCATAATATGTATACGTCTCAATAGATTATTAATGATGGGTGATAAAATAAGTACAATAATGGTTAGTACAATACACAGAGATCAAAGTCTCACAAACACATCAATCAATATATAACAACAATATAATGAAGTCAATAGAGACCAAATAATTCAGTAAACATATAAAAGAAGTTATCCTCTAAACACAAATAAATCGTTCTAAAAGAATCTCTGAAATGGATCCGCAGAGAGTGCACACAAGGCTAGAAATATTGTCCGGGCCAAAGGGGCTTAAGTCCACGGTATATATTGACAAGGACTGAATGGTTACAGCAAAACACAAGAACGATCAAAACACATCAAAAGATGAACAATAGTGATAATAACTCACTGACAAAGATTATAGAACAAATGGATCTCAAACATCCACAAAGATTAACTTACGTTAATACCAATGTATATAAGTTAAAACATAAATACAGTACAAGGTTATTGAAGCACTCAACTCTGCATAGGCAAACGCTCACTGATTTTAACTATGAACCTGACGACATAGACGAGTAGTCTCAGATACCTACGAGTTATCCCAAGTTACGTGTAAAAGTGTAGTACATAAATTCACTGGAGCATTTGATATGTATAATTTCTCAATAGCGAGCTACGGGAATCCAATAACTCAAGAAAGAATAATTATATTACAATACTCAGGGAGAGAAGTATAATTTTTCTCTAAAAGCGGGTCTCGGAATCAACTAGAAAAGAGAAGAAAGACTTCCCTGGTTATGTTAATTATTTATAGACACTCAAGATTCCTGAGACATTAACCCTTCACAAAATCGCATTACCACTACGAAAGATAAAAGTAACTTCAAGTGCGGGTAGACTTTTAAGAGTTTTACCGTTCCACTGCGGGAAGACTCTTATAATCCTAGGCCTCAAAAAAAAAAAAAAAAAATCATCCACCCCAGTAGCAATTTTTTTTTTTTTTTTCCCTTTGGCCATGCCAAATATCACTCCTCCACATCCCTTCTTCCCCCCCCCCCCTTCCATTATCACCTATTTTCCCTGTTATTCCCTTATTCTTAGGTATATTTTTGTGCTAACAATAGCGAGTTGCTAGCAGGGTGTGGTCATATGTGTTACCAAGCGTGGGAAATAGCGGGAGTTACAGAGAGAGGCCTCAGTGTCTCTCCAACCCTTGAGAGGGGAGGGTGTGGAGCAGTCTGGCTCACACTTGATTTATGTAACTCTCACTCTCATTTCGCGATTTTGACCAGCCAAACACTGTTTCCACTTGTTTTATTGTTGTAACAGGTTAATATCTTTATAATAAACGTAATATAGGCGCATATGGATAAGTATTAATGATATTTATGGTAAGATAACGATTTTAGTGACAGGAAACAGTGAAATAGGTCCACACAGTTCTATGGTGTAATATCCCCCCCCCCCCCCTGTGCACTTCTTAGGTTAGGATTCTGAAGTCACTGAGAGGAACACTGGCTGAAGTTCTGGTACGGTCGTTTCACAAGGCCACGAGGATCTTCACTCGGGGCCAAACAACTCCTGGTACAACTTCTCGTGTTTCCGGACTCGGCTTCTTTCCTTTTGGTCCTCTCGGCAGACACTTTTTCTGGACTCGGGAACAGGACACCTACCTCTGGATTTGGAGTTCACACAGAGATTCTTGCCTGGTGTTGGGGGCAAGGTTGGTAGTTCGACTTGAATATTGTCTACCTCTCGCTGTTCTTTAGTTAGTGGAATTGCTAACAATTCCACAAGGTGGAGACGATATTTGTTGTCTTAGGTGCTTCTGCTCAGGTTGGAATTGTTCCTCAGAGATTCCCGAAGAGTATACACGAGCAACAACTCAAACTCTGTCTTTCCCTGAATCTTTACTTGCACGATCCTCTTTAGGTGCCAATCGTGGTCGCTTAGATTGCAAGTACTTTCCAGAGTCCTTATGGTTCGTTGAATTGTATTTTCCTACAATCTGGTCAAGCCCATTAGGTGCTCTCGACAACAGGCCTCCTTTTAGGATACAACCCAGATTGTGTAAGATGACAAGCCTCTGATCCTTTCTTTGGATTGTATTCTGCTACAATCTGGTCGAGCCCATTAGGTGCTCTCGACAACAGGCCTCCGTTAGGATACAACCCAGATTGTGCAAGATGACAAGCCTCAGATCCTTTTATCCTTTCTAACCTAGGATAACCTTTACAGGATTCAAATATTTGTCTCAAGCCAGCAGGCTGATTGCTTGCCTTTGGTCTGGCCAGCTCAGGTAGTGTCTCTTCGGGCTGCTTGGTCATGCTGGAGGTGACTTGGGATAACAAGGGCATGTGATTGGAGATGTGGCCTTCTGCAGGAGTAGGAGAGGCAGCAGGGACAGCAGCTACCATTTTGGGCAGCCCTTGTAGTCGTGATGTTGTAGAACTGTGTGGGGCATCTTGGGCTGGTGTGGTGGTGGAGATATTGGTGTTAGCATCTACTTGTTTTGGCCCACTTTTGAGGGGCTTCTCTCGAGGCAAAGTTGAAGGTGTTGGAGATGATTTGGAGGTGCCGGAGGTAGTTTCCCGGGTTCTTGCTGTTTTGGCCTTGCGTTGTTTGTATGTCTTTGATGGAGTGAGGTGCGCATGGTTTGCAAGGCTTGCAATCGTTGTTGAGGTGCTCAGGGCTGGTGCGCACACGTGCTTTTGTCCTTTTTATTTGGCCTTCGGGTTTGTTCCAGGGCTGCTTGTGTGGTTGTAGGCTGGAGGTAGATGAAGCGGACAATGGTTGCAAGTTTGTAGGTTCTGGATGTTGCAGGAGATGTGTAATCGGCGAGGAAGTGGTCACATGTGTTTGATCTTGCGGGGGTTTATAATGGTCTGCCCTGCGAGAGGATCTTGAGTCGTTTTCTGTGACGTGTGGTGCCGGTATGTTTTCTCAGATGCCAGAATAGATGGGGGTCTTCAGCATATCACTGACTCGTCCGATGTGCATTTCTGGGGCCTGCCGAATAGAGCCAATCCGATGTACCGTTTGATGGCTAGACGTGGTGGTGGTAATTTGGTCAACCGGCATCTCAATTATATATAATATTTCTATAAGGATTTGGTGCTTAGCATTCCTACTTTGCAAGCAATTTGGGGATTCTCATAAATGTATTTTTTTTCGCCATGTGTAATGATTTAAGGGTTATAGTTGATACATATATTAATTGTGTGTGCATAAATATATATGTTACTACCAAACAAACACCATTTGTGAATGAAGTATCTTTTAAATGAAGCTGGTTATATTGTTGAGTTGCCATGTAAAATTACCATTTGTCCTATGGTCCGTCTCCAAAGCGAGAATTTTCCGACTGGTGGTCACCACAAGAAGCTTGTGTGTGGGGCTTCTAATTTAGTGCAAATTTAACAAAATCTTATTAACGTTATTTTATTTCATTATAAGTATTACTCCTTAGGAAAGGAAAATTTATTAGTAGTCTTGTCAAATCCAACATCAAGGTTATTAACCTAATTACAGTGGTGACTAGTTATCAAGTGACACGATATTAACAATAGTACAAAATACATACATCATTATGAGACATATGGTAAGGATCCAGATCCTTGCCATATGTCTCTGAAGGCCTAACATATTCTTCCTTTGTTCATCATAATATATACTTTGTATATTGGAATGTACTGAATAGAATTTGAGAGTAATATTTTTGTAACATTAATGAATATAGAAAGGAGTGATATTTTGATGACTTAGATAATTATATACATTTTGACTCACTGGATGGAAACTGATTACTATTGGGTGTTTGTGAAAGAGTTGCAGACGACGCTATTCGGTCCCCCCATTGGTATAGGGGTCAATTGTTCATGCTATGCTCACTGGTACCTACCCGATAGCACTATCGTTATTAAGTGATGTATTTACTTTGTACTATTGTTAATATCTTGTCACTTGATAAGTAGTCACCTCTGTAATTATGTTAACCCGAGAATGGCGAGGAGACTCTTAAGAGGTTTTGGTGGGGAAAGGCAACGGTACTCTTAAGATCCAAGCCCTAAAAACAGCCCTTTAAAAGACCCCAGTAGCACTCGAAACAAAGGAATATGTGATTAAGTGAGATAATTCCCCTCCATACCTTCTATCACTCCTCCACATGTGTCAAAACCCCCTCCTTCCCCCCCCCCCCTTCAATTATCACCTATTTTTCCTCTTATTCCCTTGTTTATCGGTTTATTTATCGCGCCAAACGTCCCTTGATTTCGTCCCTGTCACTCTTTGAAATCTGGGGGAGGCACTCGCTGCAGGCAGTTATGCCTTTTGTCTCCCTCATTCACATAGAAAAAACCCACAAAAATAAACAGTTCCAAGGTCGTCTAGTGCGCATATATAGAGCGTGGGAAGAGAAAGAATGTTAAAAAGATACTTCAGTCTGCCTTCAGGCATCGAAGAGAGAGGATATACTTCTCTTTTGCCTCTCACCTCATGACTGGAGGGTCGGCAATAGTTTGTCTTTTTCACCCCCCAAATACTATTCCCATTTGGTTTATTGCTGTTACTGTACATGTTAATATCTTCATATTAAACGTAAAATAGGCGCATATGAATAAGTAATAACGATATTTATGGTAAAATTACGATTTTAGGCGGGAATGAACCTAAATATCCTCGCTTGGCGGGAGGGTTTCAACTACCAATGGCGCGCCGCTCTCGGGTTAATAACCTTGACGTTGGATTTGACAAGACTACTAATAAATTTTCCTTTCCTAAGTAGGAATACTGATAATAAAATAAAATAACGTTAATTCATTTTTCACATAGGCCTATGCATTTATCTATCTATCTCTATCTATTGCCTGACGCCGTGATTCCCGAAGGGGTGGCCACGAACGAACCGCCCCCATGCACCTCTGTCCCCAGTCAGTCGACGCCCCTCCCCCCAACCAGCACCACCTTCGTTCATGTACTTCCTCACTCCATCCTTCCACCTCTCATTCGGTCTACCTCTCCCTCTCTGTCCCTCCACCTCGCTCTCGTACACCCTCTTCGTCATTCTCTCGCTTTCCATACGTTCCATATGGCCGAACCATCTCAAGTTGTTCCTTTTCACACTTTCCAGCACATCTACCTCCACACCACACCTCCTTCTTAGTTCCTCATTAGTCTGTCTATCCCTCCATGTAACTCCGCACGCACTCCTTAAGTAATTCATTTCCACTGCTCTCACTCTTGGTCTGAGTCTCTCAACCAACGTCCATGCTTCGCTTCCGTAAGTCAGTGTCGGGATTACCACACTGTCATGCAAGGACTTCTTCACTTCCATACTGACCACCCTATTTCTTGTTACTGCTTTTAGCGTTCCTACAACCCTCTTCCCCTGTTGTACCCTCTCCCGCACTTCTTCATTCATAGTCCCATCTTTACTCAACACACTGCCCAGATACTTAAAAGAGTTGACGATCTCCATAGCCTGACTGTTCAGCTTCACCTCACACTCTGTGACTTCACCCCTTTCGAAGACCATAACCTTTTTGCATAATATAATAATGTATTTATCATTATTGAAAATATAATTTTCTGAAAGATTTTCAAAAAATGTATTTGACTTACAAATAATAGATCCAACAGGTCGCTCATATGAATAAACTATTAATGGTTTGAAATCTTTACATCCGTCTTGTAATTTGGACTTAACTTTCTTTTAATTATTTAAACTTAACATTAATTTTTGTCTAAAATTATTGAGGAATAATTTGAAGTGGATATAGCTTTGTCTTTAATAGGGTTATCTATGGATTTCTTAGAATTAGCTCCAATATATCTCATAAAAGCAAAGACAATATTCTTAAATTTATAAGAAATTTTTTCATTATTGTTTAGAATATTTTCTATTAAAGGAGCAAAACTTCTTTTTGCACCGACTGAGGATAAACATGTAAGAGAGAAAGAGGAGTTTTGGGTGAATGTTGAGGCGTGCCTGGATTAGTTTGGTGAGAGCGAAAAAATATTTCTGATTGGGGATATGAATGGGAAAGTGTGTGATAGTAAAGTTGATGGAATTGTTGGAGGGTTGGGTATACCGTCAGAGGTAAACGGGAAAGGTAGTGCACTTGTGGACGTATGTGTGGGGAGGAGACTGTGGATAGCCAACACCTTCTTCCGACGCAGAATGATACACAGGTAAACATGGAAAGTGGAGTGGAGGAGGGAGAGTGAGACAGTGGAACGAAAGGCACTGATTGATTATATATGTGTGGATAAACGACGGAAGAATTCAGTGCTTGATGCTAGGGTTAAAAGGGGTATGGGAGGGGGGTTGTCTGACCATTATGTAGTACAGTAGTAGCTAAAATTAGGATACAGAAGAAGTGGGTGAAGAGAGTTGGAGGGAGGCGAGAGGAAGGTGGAGTCGCGAAGAGGGTGGAGAGGTTACAGGAGGAGGAGATCAGGGAAGAGTTCAAGAGAGCAGTAGAAAGATGAGTAGGTAGGTTTGACCTGGAGGGTATGGAGGAAGTGGAAGAGGTGAGGAAAGTGTTTAACCCAGCAAGCGCGTGTATGGCCTGTGACGAACGTAGTTATATGCGAATTAACCCTTCTTTAGCGGGGTGTTTTGGGCTATTTTGGGCATATTCAGGCCCTCCTGAATGATCATTCAAGTATCTGCATGAAAAGAAATGTATTCAGCAAAAAACTAGGCGCTAAAAGCTTCAAAATGAGACCAGAACGAGCTACGTAGCACTCGTGGTTCTCATGCAGTGATGCCACGAACATGGGAGTTTAGCGTATAGCGGTATATTTTTCCCAGCTATGCTCACTACTGGCTATGCTGCCGTCCTCTCGAGAACACAGGGAGCGTGAGTCAGTGGGTGGCGGTAAGCCCTGGGTGTCGGACGTGTGGCCTGCTGCGCTCCCGGCCATTTGCACTCGATTTTAACCCTTTAAAAGCCTTAATAATGCTCCTAACTTGCTGCAAATTGGTGCACGACTTAAGTCGAGCGCCGCCAATAAGGGGTTAATTACCCAATATTCTGACAGAATTGGTTATATCTACCATATAAAGCATAATATATTTTTCATGAGCACTTATTTTACTAATATGATGAACATACGAACCTTGAAGAGTGATAAAATAAATGGGGAAAGCCTTTGGGTGGTAAAAAATGTAAATATTCGCCGCCCGGTCGTATCCTCAGGCGGGAGGCGGCGAGACATATACCCTCCCCCTCCAAAGTCTCACTCTCTACTGAGGTGAGCGGGTGGAGTCTCATAGTTATATAAGGTCTCTTATGTAACTCACTTGTGCTACGTAATCGCGGGAGAGAAATTTGCACAAAAATATGGTTATATAAGGTCTCTTATGTAACTCACCTGTGCTACGTAATCGCGGGAGAGAAATTCGCACGAAAAATAACCAATAAATTATGAAAATAAGAGGAAAAATAGGTGATCATTGAGGAGGGGGGAAGGGGGGATAAAGAAGGGGGAGTGTGAGAAACATATGAATGAGGGTAGGAAGTATTAGAGAGGAATTGTCTCACCTAATGACTTATTCCTTTGTTTTGAGAGTCCGTGGGGCGTTTTTGAAGATTTTTTCATTGTCTTGCAGTTGCTTCCATGAGGCCTATCGCATTCGCTATACACATACTTCCGTGACTTTTATTGCACTTCTCGGGTTAAGGAAGAGATATGTGCATCATGTGAGGAGGTATGTGGAGTAAGGAGAAGAGGGAGGGGTGAAGGGTGGACTAAAGAGGTAAAAATAGCTGTTGAAGACAAGAAGAAAACGTATAGAGAGTGGTTGGGAAGTTGAGGGAATGAATATTTGGAGAGACAGAAAAGAGAGAGGTACTTGGAAGAGAGTGGTGAAAAGAGTAGTGAAGGAAATTAAGAGAAGAGCATATTAGGAATTTGAAAGGAATCTAAGTGTAAAATGGAGGGAGGGTAAGAAACTGTTCTGGAAAGAGGTCAAGATAGTTAGGGAGGGTTGCAAGGGAAATAGTAAGGATGTTTAAGATAAGAATGGGCGAGTGTTAGCCGAGAAGCAAGAGAGAGTCGAGAGATGGAGGGAGCACTTCAGCGAATTGTTAGACGCAAGGAATGAAACGCCAGCAAACATAGTTGGATGGGGTATGGGAGGGAGAAGAAGAGAAGTAATGGAGGAGGAGGTGGGTATCACGAGGTCAGAAGTGTGTGAAGCCATGAAAAGAGTGAAGATGGGGAAAGCATCAGGAATAGATGGAGTATGTGGGGAAATGCTGAGGTATGGTGGTGAGATAGTGATCGAATGGGTATGGAAAATGAGTAAACTAACATGGGAGAAGGGAAGTGCAGCTGATGACTGGAAGACAGGCATAATAGTCCCCCTGTATAAGGGTATTATGGAAAGAGGAGTGTGTGGTAACCACCGGGGGATATATCTGCTAAGCATAGTAGGTAAGGTGTACAGTTGGGTAGGGTGACCGGTCACTTCAACCAGTAGACCATTTCAACAAGTAGCTCTCAACCAGTACCAAATCAACCAATATGGTTAGGTTAGGTTAGGTTAGGTTAGTACTATATTTTGGCACTGCTTTGGTTGGTCTGGGTTAATTTGGCACTGGTTGAGAGCTACTGGTTGAAATGGTCTACTGGTTGAAGTGACATGGAACCGTTGGGTAGTGATCGAGAGAGTGAGAGCGAGAACGTAGAAATGGGTAGGTGACGAGCAGGGCGGGTTTAGGAAGGGAAGAGGATGTGTAGATCAGATTTTTGCCTTGAAATGTGTTGTGGAGAAATATCTGGAGAAGCGAAAGAAGTTGTATGCTGCCTTTATGGACTTGGAGAAGGCCTATGACAGAGTTGAAAGAGAAGGCATGTGGAAAGTACTGAGAATATACTGAGTAGATGGCAAGTTGCTGAAAGCAGTGAAGAACATGTATGAGGGTGCAAAGGGGCCAGTGCATATGGAAATTGAACAGAGTGAGTTCTTTGATCTGAATGTTGGGTTAAAGCAAGGGTGTTTGATGTCCCCATGGTTGTTCAATATACTGTATATATAGGTGGAGTCATGAAAGAAATACAAAGAAAAGCAGTGGATGTTGGTGTACCGCTGATAAAGGAAGGAAACAAGTGGTAGTTGCCTGTACTGCTGTTTGCCAATTATACAGTTCTGGTGAGCGATAGTGATAGCCTAATGCATAGTGTGAGGAATTTTGGTGTGAGTATCCTAGGTTCGAGTCCTTGGAGTACCACATGTATTCATTACTTTCATTGATTTCTTTAGTTAGGTTTATTTGTAAATTAATTGGTGGGTTGGTGGAAACTAATATGAAAATATTTTTGGAACAGTGTGCGATAAACGGAATATGAAGGTAAATGCGGGGAAGAGCAAGGTTATGGTCTTTGAAAGGGGTGCAGCCACCGAGTGTGAGGTGAGGTTGAACGGTCAGGCTATGGAGAATGTCAGCTCATTTAAGTATTTGGGCAGTGTGTAGAGAAAAGATGGGAGTATGGATGAAGCAGTGCGGGAGAGGGTGCAACAGGGAAAGAGGGTTGTAGAAATGCTGAAAGCTGTAACAAGAAATAGGGTGGTCAGTATGGAAGTAAAGAAGTCCTTGCATGACTGTTGTAATCCCGACATTGACTTACGGGAGCGAAGCATGGACATTAGTGAAGAGACTCAAACCAAGAGTGAGAGGGGTGGAAATGAGGTAGTTGAGAAGTGCGTGCGGAGTTGCATGGTGGGATAGACAGACGAATGAGGAAGTACGAGAGAGGTGTGGTGTGGATGTAGATGTGCTGGAAAGTGTGAAAAGGAACACCTTGGCATGGTTCGGCCATATGGAACGTACTTGAAGCAAGAGAATGACTAAGAGAGTGTACGAAAGTGAGGTGGATTGACAGAGAGGGAGAAGTAGACTGAGTGAGAGGTGGAAAGATGGAGTTAAGAAGTATAAGCGTGAAAGCAGTGCTGGATGGGAGCAGGGACGTCGACTGACTGGGGAGAGAGGTGCATGGGGGCGTTTCGTTCGTGGCCACCCCTTCGGGGATCACGGCGTCCGGCAATAGATAGATAGATAGAACTTCTCTTTTGTAGGCATATCAATGAATCTTTAAATTTTATGATTCAAACAGTCCTGGGGTACCAGAATGAGGAAAGGGGTTCAAGGATCAGCAATTTATAGAGAAAAAAAGAGAGCAAACAGAAAAAACAACACAACTAAAAGATTTTATCAGATATCTCATCAAACAGTTCCCAAAATTATTAGCTTCACTTGTACAGCATAGTTGGCTTTGTAATAACCTATGTGAAAGTTTTGTCTTAAAAATCTACTGTATATGCAGTATATGAATTAAAAATCTACTGTATATGCAGTATATGAATCTACTGTATATGCAGTATATGAATCTACTGTATATGCAGTATATGAATCTACTGTATATGCAGTATATGAATCTACTGTATATGCAGTATATGAATCTACTGTATATGCAGTATATGAATCTACTGTATATGCAGTATATGAATCTACTGTATATGCAGTATATGAATCTACTGTATATGCAGTATATGAATTAAAAATCTACTGTATATGCAGTATATGAATTTTTCTTTCCTGTGAACAGTCCACGAGAGTTCATAGACTGTGTGGCTCACATCCGGCTGTTGTCGTGGCTGCTGCTGGGTGCTCTCACTCACTCCTGTCTGGCCGGTGGTGCGTCATCCATGGTGTGTCAACCAGTGCCACCTGAGGCCTCCTGTCATATTGCTGACCACATCCAGGTATGATCTCCATGGTGTGTCAACCAGTGCCACCTGAGTCCTCATGTCATATTGCTGACCACATCCAGGTATGTTATCCATGGTGTGTCAACCAGTGCCACCTGAGTCCTCCTGTCATATTGCTGACCACATCCAGGTATGTTATCCATGGTGTGTCAACCAGTGCCACCTGAGGCCTCCTGTCATATTGCTGACCACATCCAGGTATGTTATCCATGGTGTGTCAACCAGTGCCACCTGAGTCCTTCTGTCATATTGCTGACCACACCAAGGTATGTTATCCATGGTGTGTCAACCAGTGCCACCTGAGTCCTCATGTCATATTGCTGACCACATCCAGGTATGTTATCCATGGTGTGTCAACCAGTGCCACCTGAGGCCTCCTGTCATATTGCTGACCACATCCAGGTATGTTATCCATGGTGTGTCAACCAGTGCCACCTGAGTCCTTCTGTCATATTGCTGACCACACCAAGGTATGTTATCCATGGTGTGTCAACCAGTGCCACCTGAGTCCTTCTGTCATATTGCTGACCACACCAAGGTATGTTATCCATGGTGTGTCAACCAGTGCCACCTGAGTCCTCATGTCATATTGCTGACCACATCCAGGTATGTTATCCATGGTGTGTCAACCAGTGCCACCTGAGGCCTCCTGTCATATTGCTGACCACATCCAGGTATGTTATCCATGGTGTGTCAACCAGTGCCACCTGAGTCCTTCTGTCATATTGCTGACCACACCAAGGTATGTTATCCATGGTGTGTCAACCAGTGCCACCTGAGGCCTCCTGTCATATTGCTGACCACATCCAGGTATGTTATCCATGGTGTGTCAACCAGTGCCACCTGAGTCCTTCTGTCATATTGCTGACCACACCAAGGTATGTTATCCATGGTGTGTCAACCAGTGCCACCTGAGGCCTCCTGTCATATTGCTGACCACATCCAGGTATGTTATCCATGGTGTGTCAACCAGTGCCACCTGAGTCCTTCTGTCATATTGCTGACCACACCAAGGTATGTTATCCATGGTGTGTCAACCAGTGCCACCTGAGGCCTCCTGTCATATTGCTGACCACATCCAGGTATGTTATCCATGGTGTGTCAACCAGTGCCACCTGAGTCCTCCTGTCATATTGCTGACCACACCAAGGTATGTTATCCATGGTGTGTCAACCAGTGCCACCTGAGGCCTCCTGTCATATTGCTGACCACATCCAGGTATGTTATCCATGGTGTGTCAACCAGTGCCACCTGAGGCCTCCTGTCATATTGCTGACCACACCAAGGTATGTCACTACTATAATTTCATTGCATTTCAGTGTGTAAATAATTTACAGCATTATTCTTGTATATGAAATCAGCCTTGGATAACCTATATTGCTCAGACCCTATTTGAAAACAAAAATATTTTTTAGTTGGATTTCACTTTATGAATGATTTCAAGTGACACTATTATTAATATTATTATAATTATTTTTACTATTATTATTTGCAGGTGATTCTGGCAGGGTTTGCAGAACAATCAAAGGCATCAGTTCTTCACATGTCCTCCCTCTTCCATGCGTTCATCCTCTGTCAGGTCAGTCAAAAGAAAGAGAGAGAGCTGGGGGAATTTTAAACTGAATTGAAATTGAAGTGAATCAAAATCTATATTTTTAGTAAAAGTAATATGCTTTGTATGGGAACAGTAAATCATGTTTACAGATAGGCCTCTTTTAGGAATCTTGTTACAAGCCTTTGAAGGATGAAGGGTTTAGACAGACCGGAGGAGGACACTTTGGACCGATACGAGAAGTACTGTGTATCGGACCGGTTGAGGTAGACACGGATGTCCACCCCCGGAACATGGCCGTCTTGGGTCAACACCCTAAACTGGTGCTTTGAGTTGAACTTAATGAACCAGTTGCCAGGCACCAGACGCTCCTTCTTCGGCAGGTCTTCTGCCTTCTCAGGGTGGGTGGTCTGCACCGCCTGCCAGGCCGCGTATTCCCTGAAGAGGGATGGGAGTTTCCACTTGGGGATCTTGAACTTGGAGATGGGAGGGACCTTGACGGGCTAGGCCACCAAGTTCACACCCATCCCAGGCAGGATCACCCATGATATAAAGACTAGTAATGTAGGCGCACAGAATTCTTGAACTCATACACACGCTGGCTTCTAAAAGACCGTAAACAGACCGCGGTCACTTTTTCTTTTTCTTCATTCTGATTTTCGTTTTCTTCTTTCGGATCTGATGACGTCACGCACCAATCGGACCGCCCATGATACCGTCTTGGTTTGATACACAACTTTAAAGTCATGTAAATTTAATTACTTTTAGCCTTGACAGTATATTTATATCTGCAATAACTCAGGTACCGGTGTGAGATTTGTATGTACTGAACATTGCAGTGTATATCCGTGGAAAAAATAATAAAAATACAATAATGTCCCTACTTTGAGTTGAAATAGCTACACTGTAACAGTGTCAAACTATCACTTCTTTTTCTTCTGTGACTTCACGTTCAACCATGGTACCGTCCTATTATAGGATATAGTTGTAGGAATAACGTTGATTATTCTATAAGCGAATATTTTGTGAAATACTCATATTCCAGCGTCATCTGTTGTTGAATAGGCTAGTCTTCTCTCTGGCCGCTAGACGGCAGCACCTTCCATCCTCCGCCACCCTGCTCCGTCACCGTAACATTTTTGCTTTGTCGAAATCCCTGATTCCCTATTAGGTTCCTAGCTGGCCATATACTTATACATGCCATCTCTCCACATCCCCTGGGCCTTCATACACCCTCACACGCCATCCCTGGGTGAAATTCGACGAGTGTCGGCAGCAAACTACGTGAATTTAAAGGAAGTTAGACAAGGGACAAGCAAGAATTCATCCTATCTCCCGACCTACGAAGCGAAAATCACCAACACCTTCGAAATATCTCCTCATATAAGCTACAAATATATTGAATAACAATGCTAACATGTAGATTGGGTCCTACTGCAATAAAATTGTCGATATCAATCGACGTTAATCTACTGTATATATTAGGTGAACATATTAACACCATAGCGATCGTAAATTTTCCCAATTCCGCTGTAAAATTTGAAACGACGTCGTTTGTAAACTACCTCATAGCGGTATATATAATCTTCCAATGCAAAAAAATAACAACTTTACCAAATAGAATAAGGTCCTGACATACTATATATGCCTATGTTTATCCATGTCACTTTAAATTTTCGGTGGAAAACACAATATACCGAGCCTGTTTAAAGACCATATTTAGGAGAGTTGATGGTGTGTGTGACGTCACACTCTTCTGTCGCGGTTCCGAAAATATCCAACGTCGGTATACCTTATTAGTAATTTTACCATGGGATCAACGGCCAAGCAGAGGTTGACAGAGATGGAGGAGGAGCGGGTGCAGGTGGTGAAGCAACTGGACTGTGAGGTTTGATGACCTCCCACCAAACCATATAAGGACAACCTCTTACAGTGGTGCACCTATCTTTGCGGCTAATTGGTGCCGTAAGAAACACGCAAAGATTGATTTCGCCAAGATTGGGGCATTATTGTTATGGGATAATTGGTAATTGGTTCCAGATTCGTCCAAACAGTCACCCTTAAAGTACCCAATTTCCCCCAAATAGGCCTACATCCAATAAATATATATTATGAGGAGAATATCTAAAAATACATATTATGAGAATATTACTTACCACACAAACTTTATTTGAAATCATAGTCATATTTAGCATAGCCTAACTCATTGTCAAGTTTCCGCGGCTTTCGTCTGACTCGGTAACGTATGCACACTTGCCTGGCCTTTGCTTTCTGTTTTGATGGTCCCAGGCATTCAATTCCTTCATTATTACTACCAGGCCCACTGAATGCACTAGAGGATATAATAAACGCAAGATATACGAAGTTCAGGCACAAATAAGCACGTAAAAGGTGGGTGGACTTTGAGCGGCTAGCTAGTGTTGACGACATTAAAGATGGCGGCAGCAACTTGCACAAGTGATGCTCGGACGTCGGATTCACCGGATTCACTCAGATTTCGCCTCCAAACAACGAACACCTTGATAATGGCAGATTCTTGGAGTTCAGTTCACTTGTTTGTTTGTGTTTTCTAGTTTGATGTCGAGTCTTTCATTATTTTTGCTCTCGTTTTTGGGTTTCGACTGGGATTTTTGCGCCAAGATCGAATATTTTTGCATGAACGTGGAATTTGGGAATATTTTGGGAATGGTGCGAAGTTTGATTTTGTGAACTTAGTTGGCGCCAAGTTCGGTGCTCCACTGTATTTGGTAGTATCCTCAGAGTATCCAACGTAGTGCTTTATACACTGTATAATCTCGCCTGCTCCGTGAGCGGCCAATTTATCAGAAAATTACTTGCGCAATTAACCAATATCTTCTAGAGATGCACCTCAATTCTCTATACGTCGTACAGACTCAAAAAACACTATTTTAAGCGAATAAGAGAAAATATGTCGTAGGGTAGAAAAGAAAACATTTATAATACTTGCCCATTTAATCTAGACACTCCGGGTGCATGCGTGAACCAATGAGGTACCTGCGCCTGGCTTATAGACGGTATCAAGGTAACAAATAATCAGGCTAGATTGGATGGGCAGGGGTTCGGCGCGAGGGTGGGATACTCTGACGTTGGATACTCCGAGGCTAGTACAAAAGTGAGAGGTTTGACGACCTCCCTCAATACCAAATTAGGAACACTCATTGCCCATGAAGGACCATGCACAGCAAGAGTGCGGCCGGTGGCAGAAGGATGCATAGTATTTGCCACCTGTACCAGTCCTCACTGAAAGCGACCAGCTGCCCGGTGGTGTGGGAACTCAGCGCGACAGGAACTCTGGCAACGTGTTTATCTAGGTAGAGGCGAACAAGTCCTGGAGACCCGGAGACTGAGAGGACGTTATACAAACCCTCAGTGGCTATGACCACTCAATCAGGGTGCTCCGGCTGAATGTCACATCAGCGATGGCCGTAAACAAGACCACGGCACAAAACCAGTGGGACCCAAGTTAAACGGGTCGGATAACCATGAAGGAGCCCCAAACACACCCAGTGAGAGAATCAGTGGCATAAAACAGAACCCAAAAGCAGAGAAATACGAGACTGTGGGACAAGGTCGGTGAAAAAGGAAATTTCACATGGTTTCAGTGACGACATACACCCCACCCCCCCTCTCCTTACCACAAAGAGCAGAGGAGATGAGGAGATGAGTCACGCTTGGAAACCAGGATCACGTTGGGGGAGGTGACAGGAGCAGAGGCAGGGCCTACCAAGTCCACGACAGCCCAGCATGACACCCCGATGACCGGCGAAGCTAGAACCGGTAGATGCATGGTAAAAGTCGGCAGAGGCTCCCGAAGGCACCCACACCAACAATACCGCCCAGCGACCCCGCACGGGTAGAGGAAATGAATCACGGGTGGCAAGACGTGTGGCCACCCGTTAAAAGCCTCTATGCACCTTTAAGTATATCCCTGAAGTCGGGAATGTATAGGTAAATCACCCTCAAAATTTGTAGATTGTATAGGAAAGCGGCCTCATTGTAGAGAAGTGACCCCTTAAAAGTGTCCATGCACCTTCAAGT
This sequence comes from Paralithodes platypus, assembly GCA_032716605.1. Classification (NCBI taxonomy): domain Eukaryota; kingdom Metazoa; phylum Arthropoda; class Malacostraca; order Decapoda; family Lithodidae; genus Paralithodes; species Paralithodes platypus. The sequence goes on from CM064506.1 coordinate 36,154,716, forward strand.
ATATCACTGAATTCGGGGAACACGGCCTCGTTCCATAGCCAGTATGGTAAACGGCTGTAAAACGTATATCACATATATGACAGCTCACAAAATGAACAAAAGGTGTCAAAGTGACAGATCCGAGAGTGGGAGTAAACCCAATGCAATTCTGGGCCCTGGACATGGGAGCCGACTCCGAGACCCTCACGCCCGCAGCCAAAGCTATGAGAAACAAAGGCGCACCAAACAACCGCTCAAAAGTAACAGGACAAGGGAAATTGCCTGATGTATGAAGTCCCAGAGACTGTGCCAGATATCATCAGGGAGGCATCAGGCAGAGGGGCGGCTGGAGCAGAAAGTAGGGCTTACACAGAAGAATCTAGCTCCTTCAGAGGGAGCTGCAGCACCTGGAAAGTTTTAAAAGGCCCATTAATTGCAGATAGGGGATTCCCAACGGTGGTGACATGTAGAGGTGGTACACAAACAAGGAAGGAAGGCATGGAAACATCAATGTGACAGATAGAACGGTTAGGTAATGCAATGAAGCCATGCCAAGGAGACTCGAGAGTCATCCTCGGAGCCGTAGTCCAGCGCAGATTTAACAACTGGACAAGCATCCATCAAAAATCGGGAACCTCCCTGCCACAGAAACATTCACGATATGGAGGTCACCAAACTGTCCTAAGTGAAAGCTTGAGACATGGGCACCATAGCCACATCTGAGTGGATCAGGCACACCTGGCTACGGTTCACTCACAGCCCGTGAAGGACAGTACACATCAAGAGAGTGTCAGGAGGTGGAAAGACATAGATGGACCGCCACCAGTGCCAGTTCATGCTGAAGGCGGCCGGTCCGCCCGCCGGAATAGGAGTCCATCGGACCAGGCACACCGGCAACCTGTACGTCATGAGAAACAAACAATGCCACCTGCGGAATGCCCACATATCAGCAGCCTCGGGCAGATATGGTGCATACTGGGGGAGATTGTAGGCACCAATCGATCAGGGCTAGACCCAGGAGAGACTATAGGCATTTGATAAGGAGTCACTGGAACTCTTGTTTCATTTGCTTGGCCTCTCTTACTGATTTTCTTTGTGCCTCATTTACACTGAGAGTAATCCAGCTAGCTCTCACAAACACCTCCTCCTCCTATCCACTTCACTACACTAAACATGCACACCACACTTCCTTCTTCCCCACTAATTTTTTTTTACAATGATGATAAACTCTAGCCTAGCCTCAGAATCCCCAGGGGAGAGGCATAAATGCCCCACACCCGCCAGACCTTCCCCTGATGACCCCTCAAAATTACCTGGACCTTGGCCTGTTACTCTTTCTATTAACTTCTGCCACATTCGCGAACTTTCCTCTAATTTTCCCTCTGTTGAACACCATCTCTCCTCCTACAAACCTGATCTTCTTTTCCTCACCGAAACTCAGATGTCTGAAGCAACTGCCAGCAGCCCCTTTTTTTAATCCTCCTACTTTCTCTATCCTAGTTTCAAAGCCAAAGGCGGATGTTGTGCATACGTGCACAACAAACTCACTTGCTCTTGTGTTCCAGATTTTAACTCCTCTGAATTCTCAACTTTATGGCTCAAACTTTATTGTCATTCTCTTACTAGATATTTCTGTGGTGTCTATCTTTCCCCTAACTCTACCGACTTTCCCAAATTCTTTGACTATCTTATCTCTACAGTGGAACACATTCTATCCATTTCTCCTTTCTCAGATATCTCTATCTTAGGAGATTTCAACATTCCCCACCGCCAATGGCTCTCCTCTCACACTACTGACCAACCTGGTGAACAAGCCTACGTCTTTTATATCCTGAATGACTTAGAGCAATTAGTTCAGCAACCAACCTGTGTCTCTAACTTCCTGTCCGGTCGTTCCATAGCTGCGGTTGTGGACGGCCATCGTTCACTTCCTCATCCTATCAACTCCGGTGTTCATTAGGGTTCTGTCCAATTCTATTTCTAATTTTCATGAATGATCTTCTCAATTGTACCTCCAGTCCTATCCATTCATATGCAGACGACTCTTATCGTATAAATACGATAGACTATGACTCTTTTGTGATCTTGTATGTCTCTGTGACGTCACGATCTCTCCTACAGCACGATGTAGGACGAGTAGATCGTATATTATAAGATTGTAAATAAGTTAAGTTATAAAAGGCCTAATATGCTATTAAGCAATATTGCCATGGTCTTATGTAGTATATATGAATTTATCGTATATATTAATATAATTTATCGTATAGAGCAACCTAAATGCGGTACGATAATTTGGGCTCCTGGCGGTTTGCCAAGGCAGCAAGGTGTGCTTTTGAGGTACGTGAGAGCCTTCACGAACACCAACCAGTTAACATCTAATTTTCCGCCCTCAGTTGATCGTGCTTTTGTGCCTCTAATCACAATACACATACAGCAATACACACAGCTACACCATCACGACGCTCTCATCGACATCATGACTGACTGATAGATAAGCATATTATTCATGTCCATTCCCATGTAATCATTTATTTTTCTTTAACTTGACTCGTGTCTCGGGACCGAAGTCTCGTTCCCCATTGTCCACCACCATATTGGGTAAAACGTTCTCCCTTGCCTCATTGCCACGTGGAACTATTGGTGAGTTAATTCCTGGCTAATATTAACCCTTATAACCTTACCCTATAATTATATACATTTATTATGTGAGACCTTTGGATATAAATTAGCTTGTTTCAGATTGAATTCAATTTAGATATAGAGTATTCATTTAGATTGATTTTATTTGATTCATTATAGCTTAGTAATATTTAACTTCCATTGATAGTTTACCACATTGGTGCCCAGACCCGGGAACTAGCTGCCAGTAAGGGATCTTAGGCAATGAGCAAGGGATTAGCCCAGGGATGCAGGAGCAAGGACCCCGGAGGGGTAGGGCTTGGCTATCTTCCTGTACCTCCGGCGCCGGTACCTCAGCGAATAGCCATAGTGGGACATTCTTATGCCACTAGGCTAAGGGCAGCTGACGGAGGTACTGAGTCGTATCGGGCGTCAGAGGGGGAAAGAACTTTCCGGCTGACCTACTTCGGGGTACCGGGAGCAACCGTTGACACCCTGAAAGCCTCCCCCCAGTGGGGGCAAGTGGTACGGTTTAGGCCACATATGATCTTTTTGTTTATAGGCGGCAATGATATACGCCCCGGTACAGTGCCCCGCGAGTTAGCTGACGCAATTAAAGAGGTGGCGCTGGATCTGGAGCGTGAGTCCGGAGGAAGCTGCAAGATCGTGGCAATTGAGAGCCGGACGAAAGTCCGAGGGTTCTCAGCTGCGGAATTTCAGGCTATAAAAAATTCTGTTAACCGCGCCCTGAGGTGTCGGTTAATAGAAACGAAGCACCGCTTTGTTTCCATCACACTCAGCATCCGAGACCTCGACCAGGATGGTGTCCACCTCGACTTAGACACCAATCAAGTCCTATATAACAAAATTGTAGGGCTAACGAAGCGTTGGCTAGAGAGGGACGCCGGGGTTGTGTCATTGCGCCTGCCTAAGTCCTGCTTCCCACCCATCGTCTTTCCCCAGTAATGTTCTTTTCAGTTTCAGACTTCCTGTGACATATGACCTGACCTAACATTTTTTCTTGTTCAATATGATCCATTAGTAGGTATTGCTATATAGTGTACTATTTTTTCTCCATAACATAGAAGTCCGCCGGTTGGCGTCTCTTAAGTAGCCTATTATTTGGCCGTTGTTTTTGTAACGTGATATTTAGATACGTAGCCTATAGGCTCACATGCAAAATGGATAAAGACCATAAAGAGACACCGTCTAGTGGGGTGCTAAGCAAAGCCCCTAAAAATCAAAGGGCGGGACTTCGGGGAGTGTTAAATAGGCTAATTGTGGACTTAAACACTTTCATCACTACTGCTGATCTAGAGGAATTGGAGGCTAGATTAGATAACGTCCAGGCTACCCACGGTCGTATTACGGCTCTGAGTGAGGTGATTGTGGCTGACATGATAGAGGAGGAAGAGATAGTTACAGAGTGTGATAATCGCGCCCTCTATGACGAACCTGTCTTTAGAGCGAAGCGCCTATTACAGCGTGCTGTCGCAAGTAAGAAGGGAGGCGATAATGAGGCCCATAGAAGGGCTGACCCAAAACATACTGTACACCTCCCAAAGCTCAATCTTCCTACATTTGGGGGCAAGTTAACCGAGTGGTTAGCTTTTTGGGACGTATTTCGATCTACGGTTCATGAATCCTCTTTGGATAATGTCCGCAAGTTTCAATATCTGAAGGGACAAATGGAAGGAGAGGCCTTACATTTAATAGAGGGTTTTGCAGTAGTAGGTGGTAGTTATCTTGAAGCGGTACACTTATTAGAGTCCACATACGGGGATAGAGAGCAGTTGAAGATGGCCCATGTCGTTGCCTTGTTCGGGCTCGCAGAACCACAGTATAAGGTTGATGAGTTGACAAACTTCAGGGCAAATATGGAGTGCCATACTCGATCGCTAGATACCCTAGGGCTTACCACGCAGGAAATGATAGTCATTATCTTGCGTCAGAAGCTTCCTATGGCAATACTTGATAAGGTAAGATCATTTGAGCTGGGGGAATTCAAAACTCAGTTCAGTAAGGAGATCAATAATCTACAGTTGAACAAAGGGAGAATGTATGTGTCGGGAGGGAGTGAGAATGTGGAGAAGAGGGGAACAGTAAGCATGACAGTGGGGACTAAAGTAAAGAAAGAGGGTGTGTATAAGAAACCTGCTCAGATTCTATGTAAGCTATGTAACAACAAACATAAATGGAGTTTCTGTGTAAAATACCCGACAAATGAGACAAAACTAGCACAGGCGAGAAGATTGAAGCTATGTGTAGGTTGTCTAAGTGGGGAACATGGTAAGCAGGGACAATGTACTGCTACATACTTAAGGCCCTGTCGGCACTGCAAAGGACATCACTTTGATAAGTTGTGTCCTACTGCAGATAAAGTCAAAGACGTCAAAAATGAGGGTACTACAACTGTGGCACTAGGTAGCACGCAAGACACCACTATATTGCCCACAATACAGATTCCCATGGAAGGTAATGACAGTAACAAAGTTTGTCGGGTACTTCTAGATCAAGGGTCTCAACGTTCCTTTATAAAGAGGTCCGTACTAGTGGGACTGAAGCACCGAATCGTAGGGGCTGAGACTCTTCGATTACAGGGCTTCACAGGGGTTACTGATAAACAAGACTACGAGATAGCGGAGATTTCATATTTCTATCGTAAAAACCGGTACTTTATGACTTGTATCGTAGTAGACACCCTACCAGAATATGTATCTGTGGGTGTGAAGAAGGTGGAACACGCATTACGTAGCAAAGGGGTTAACTTGTCAGATCCCATGGGAAATCAGAGTGAGGTGCATGTTCTACTTGGTGTGGATCATTATTATGAAGTAGTATACCCTGGATTTAAAAAGATGTGTGGTGTAATTTTAATCCCCACTAAATTTGGATACTGCATGAGCGGAAAGGTGCATACTACACAGTCAAAGGTCCTGGTCGACACGGTCTCGATATATAGAGTCAATGTAACCGCGGCAGAGGAGTTGGGAAGGGAGGATTCCCAACCTAGTGACCCTAAGATGGCTGCCGAGTTCGACCTGGAACGACTGTGGAGATTGGATCACATAGGCATTAATCCTATGGAGACTGATTATGACTCGGAAGTTGCGCTACAAAGGTTTGACGAGTCTGTGTGCTACTGTGCCTCAGACAAGCAATATAAAGTTAGTTTACCTTGGAAGAACAGTGAGATAAGCCTACCTACCAACTATGGTTTGGCATTAGGTCGCTTGCGCGCATTGCAGCGGAAATTGTCTAACGAACCGAGCACGCGCCAGGCGTATGACGATGTATTTCGGAGTTATGAGGATAGGGGTTTTATTGAGAGAGTCGATGTCAAGGAACCGTGTAAGAAGGGTAGGGTTCACTATCTGGCCCATCATGGGGTAAAGAAAGACAGCGTCACCACACCAATACGGGTGGTGTATGACTGTTCTGCCCACCAAGGTCAACAACCCAGTCTGAATGACTGCCTGTTGACAGGTCCGTCCATGGTGTCGGACCTGTCCCAACATCTATTGCGGTTTAGGCTGGGAAAGTACGCCTATACCAGTGACATCGAGAAAGCATTCTTGATGGTCAAGCTAAAGGAGGAAGATAGAGATGTTACCCGCTTTCTTTGGTTCAGCGACATTAGCGACTCTGAAAGTCCCATCATAATATACCGTTTTCGGGTTGTACTCTTTGGGGCCACTTGCTCGCAGTTTTTGTTAAATGCCACAATCAGAAAACATCTAGCTGACACTCATGAGGACACAAGTAAACTATCTCGCGGATTATACATTGACAATTTGCAGGGTACTAGCGATAGTCAAGATGATTTGTTGTATGCATACTGGCAAGCACGCAGATTGTTTGCGGATGCACATCTATTTCTCCGCGAGTGGGTTACTAATAGTGAAGATCTTCAGAGTTTAATACAGGTGGATGGTACGGCATCTCTTAACCAGGAAAAGTCCAGAAATTTGGGGATGATCTGGCAACCTAAACATGACATACTAAATTTTCAAACAAGGTCTTTTGCTCAGCAGACAGGAGCGCACACAAAAAGAAGTCTGTTGAGCAAAGTTGCGCAATTTTTTGATCCTTTGGGTCTAGCATTACCTGTTACCATAAGAGCTAGGATTCTAATGCAGGAAGTTTGGAGACGTAAAATAGGATGGGATGACAGTTTGCCCGAGGACCTGAATGACCAAGGGACATTGTTGTTGAATGAATATGCCATCCTATGTACTAAACCTATACCTCGTAAAGTGGCGGCGTTCGGTGACGTTACGTTACACACGTTTTGCGATGCTAGCGCCACGGCATACGGGGTAGCCATATATGTTGTTACTTCATTTGGGGCACATTTAGTTACAGCCCGGGCCAAAGTAGCCCCGGTTAAGAAGGTAACTATCCCTAAAATGGAATTGACTGCCATGCTGCTATTAGCACGTCTGGTGCAACATGTACGCGCAGCATACGAGAGCGAATTAAATATTGAAATCGTTCACGTATGGTGCGATAGTCAGGTCGCACTCAACTGGATACATAGCAAGAAGTCTCTGCCAGTTTATGTGCGGAATAGGGTAGATGAGATTAGAGCCCTTTTGCCAGACGTTGCTTATCATTATGTAAATACAAAGGAAAACCCTAGTGATCTCATAACTAGGGGTATAACGGCTAGCCAGTTAATGAAGTCCGAATTGTGGTGGCATGGTCCAAAGTGGCTGCTCCATGAAAGTGAATGGACGATATGGCATGCTGTTGGTGAGGGACTTCTGCCACTGGAAACAGTGGCAGTTACAGCCCAACCAAATGAGCCACCGGGTCCTATTAAAGTGGGCAAGATTCGGTGACTATAATAAACTAGTCAGAGTTGTAGCTTGGGTGTTGCGATATGTATCCAATCTTAAGCTTAAAGTAACGGGCCAACTCTGCAACAGGGGTCACAACATTGATGCTCGTGAATTTAAAGCAGCTGAAGTAACTTTGATCAAATGGGTTCAAGTAGAAACCTTTTCCAATGAATTAGAATCCTTGAAAGGCTCGAATAAGACATTAATGCCTAATATAGTGCGTCAACTAAGGTTGCACCTAGACAATGGCCTCATCAGGTGTGAGGGTCGCCTGAAGTGGTCGGGTGTACCAGACGGCACAAACCGACCTATACTTATGCCAACAAGACATCACGTTACTGATCTATTGATCATACGTGCACATAGGGAAGTAAAACACTACGGGGTATGTCATATTATATCAAATTTACGTCTCATATGGTGGATACCCAGAGTTCGACAAGTAGCTCGACGCGTAGTGAGAAAGTGTGTAATATGCCAGAGACTAAAGGGTAAACCATATGCAACTGGACCAGCTCCACCTCTACCTGAATGCCGTGTAAAGCACGTAGAACCTTTCCAAGCGGTAGGATTAGATTACACAGGGGCATTGAAGACGAGGGAGCATGAGAAGGTTTATATATTATTGTTTACCTGTGCGACGTCTCGAGCGGTACACCTAGAACTATGTGATAATATGTCTAGCGAAGAATTTATGCTGGCGTTTAGACGGTTTTGTGCCCGTCGTTCATTCCCTCAACTCATTCTTAGCGACAATGCTCCCACTTATGTCCAAGCATCAAAATATCTAAAGGATATGAGTAGTGATCCTACTATCATCACTTTTTTGGGAGAGAAGAAGTGCGAATGGAGGTTCATTCCAGTTAAGGCACCTTGGTTTGGTGGAATGTGGGAACGGTGTGTCGGCATAGTAAAGTCAGGACTAAGAGCGGTTGTAGGACGTGCTCTATTAAAGAAGAGTGAGTTGACGACAGTCCTCACAGAGATAGAGGCAGTCATGAATGATCGCCCGCTTACATATGTGTACACCGACCTGCAAGAACCACTACCATTAACGCCAGCTCACTTGCTATATGGAAAACCATTGACTGCGTTTCCATCTGATTTTCAGTCCATAGTAGAGTTAGAGGATCCCTCGTTGTACTCTGCGGTAGCGGTGTCTAAGCGATACCAGTATATATCCAGGATAATCGAGGAGTTTAGGAAACGGTGGATTAGTGAATATCTGCTAGCATTGAGGGAAAGGAGTGTTACTCCCTCTGGTAGACCAACGGCCCCTACAGTTGGTGACGTTGTTTTAATTAAAGAAGATAGTCCTCGTTTATACTGGAAATTAGGCCGCGTATTGGAGGTATACAAGGGGGCAGACTCTGTAGAGCGGGTGGCGCTATTAAAGACAGCCACTGGAACTACTGTTCGTCCTATCGCACGTTTGTACGCTTTGGAGCTAGATTCCGCATTGCAATCTGAGGCTCCACCTGTTATTGCTGGGTCCGAGGATTCTCGAAGGAACGACTCACCTCATACTGATGGTGATCATTCTCGGACCGGGACGCGTCCCAGACGCGCTGCTGCTGGCGCTGTCGACTTGTGGCGTCAGAAGATAGCCTCTGGGCAACTTTAGGTTTAAGGTGGGGTTCAGGTCTTTTTTGTGGGGGGAGTGTATCGTATAAATACGATAGACTATGACTCTTTTGTGATCTTGTATGTCTCTGTGACGTCACGATCTCTCCTACAGCACGATGTAGGACGAGTAGATCGTATATTATAAGATTGTAAATAAGTTAAGTTATAAAAGGCCTAATATGCTATTAAGCAATATTGCCATGGTCTTATGTAGTATATATGAATTTATCGTATATATTAATATAATTTATCGTATAGAGCAACCTAAATGCGGTACGATAATTTGGGCTCCTGGCGGTTTGCCAAGGCAGCAAGGTGTGCTTTTGAGGTACGTGAGAGCCTTCACGAACACCAACCAGTTAACATCTAATTTTCCGCCCTCAGTTGATCGTGCTTTTGTGCCTCTAATCACAATACACATACAGCAATACACACAGCTACACCATCACGACGCTCTCATCGACATCATGACTGACTGATAGATAAGCATATTATTCATGTCCATTCCCATGTAATCATTTATTCTTTCTTTAACTTGACTCGTGTCTCGGGACCGAAGTCTCGTTCCCCATTGTCCACCACCATATTGGGTAAAACGTTCTCCCTTGCCTCATTGCCACGTGGAACTATTGGTGAGTTAATTCCTGGCTAATATTAACCCTTATAACCTTACCCTATAATTATATACATTTATTATGTGAGACCTTTGGATATAAATTAGCTTGTTTCAGATTGAATTCAATTTAGATATAGAGTATTCATTTAGATTGATTTTATTTGATTCATTATAGCTTAGTAATATTTAACTTCCATTGATAGTTTACCACAACTCTACCTTACACTACTCAACTAGTTTTCCAGAACTCCCCAGCCAGCAATCCCCCCAAAACAAACATAATGAAGCCATACAACACTTACATAATGCTTCCAAAACCCAATTTCTCCATCTATCTAGCTGCCATGAACTCCAAGAGGACTATCACTTACACTTCAACAATACAAAGATCATCCCTTCATCTTCTCTCAGTATTCTCGGTGTCTTTTTTTCTTCTGATCTCTCTTGGAAGGACCATATCACCACTCTTGCTAAGGCGGCCTCTCAGAAGCTGGGTGTGCTCAACCGCCTCAAGGGGTTCTTTACCCCTGCACAACTTCTTGCTCTGTACAGGGGCATAGTGCGTCCTTGTATAGAGTATTATTCACATGTGTGGGGAGGATCCTCTCACACAGCACTTCTAGACAAAGTAGAAAGGAAAGCCTTTCGTAACATTAACTCCCGTCCACTCACCGACTCTCTGCAATCTCTGTCTCTTCGCCGCAATGTTGCATCTCTCTTGATATTCTATCGCTACTACAATAATCAGTGTTCCTCAGAGCTCTCTCAATGTATACCACCTCCTCTACGTAGGGTACGTATTACCCGTTTTACAACACAATCCCACCCCTACTTAGTACAGCTCTCCAACTCAAGAGTGAAACGATACTCCCAATCTTTCTTCTATTCAACAGCTGAGCTCTGGAACTCTCTCCCTGAATCCATCTTTCCCTCATCCTATAACTTAAATTGTTTCAAACTCTGTGTGTCCAGACATTTTGGCTCGAACATTCCTTGATTTTGGCCCTGTCACTCTTTCAACTCTGGGGGAGGCACTCGTTACAAGCAGTTTTCCCTTTTGTCTCCCTCATCCACATAGAAAAAAGAAATACAGGGTTAAGCCGCGAAGGTTGACAGAGAGAAAAGGAAAGCAGCGCACCGCAGTGGTGTCGTCCAGCACTAAGGCCACGAATGTGCAATCCAGTGCACATCCTGGAGCCTTCAGGAAGAAGAATGGTACCAACAGTTCCAGGGTATCGAAGTGGAGGAGGGCGAGGCCTGACCACCAGTCTATGTGGCAAAGCCCCATGTCGGACCGGTAGCCTATAGCGCCAGAAGCGCCCAGGCCAACGCCACATAGAGCATGCCCAGAGTAATCCTAGTACAACATTCCCTGTCGAAATGACTATATGACGGTCACATACAACTGGAATGGGGGCTATAGAGAAAGTGCCTGATTCCCAGATGGATGAGTCGGCCGAAAGGCACAGTCAAACCCGCCCCAGCCTGGGGAACCACTAGAGAGTCTCCGATAATTTGTGTGGCCGCAACCGAGGCCAACACATCAAAAAGCTTCTGGGGAAGGCGTGCTGGTTTGGCGGGCAAAAGGACCACTGTAGTATTCATCCATGGTACATGGGATGCTCACATCCGCCGTCCTGTGTAACGGTGTGAGGCCCGAAAGCATGCCCAGCAAAGAAAACGTGACACTCCCATAACACCAGGGAGGCCCACACATGACACGCTGGGGCAGCCCGAGGCTAGACCATGGCACATAGCAACCGGGACCCAAGCTGAGCGGGTCGGACACCTGTTAAGGCATCCCAGACACCCCATGTGAGAAAAAGTGTATCAGGAAGCCTAGCGTCCGTGAAAAAAAGAACCCAAAACTCTGGGCGCAGAAGACGGTTTCGAGGCTCACAGACAATGTCCTTCGAAAAGAATATTCACATGTTTGTTTTCATTGAAGACAAATCTTGCCCCCCCTCCCCCCCCCCCCCCCCTTTTTGTGGGGCATGCGCCCCACAAAGGGAAACCAGGACCACGTTGGTCTCTCAATCTAGTAGATTGATCCATCCTCAACTAATTCAAGTCATTACTGAGGCAGAAGTTCATAAGCCTCTTGAATACTCTCCTTTTAAGCCTTCATCTGACCTACCTGTCCCCACAGGAGGCACCGGTTGGACGCGGAAGGCCGCGACGAGGGAAAAGGAAGCGGCCCGAGCAGGGCCGTACCCGGACTAACCAAGAGAAAAAGAGCCGGTCGTACTAAAACACGGGCAGCATGCGCCTAAGGCAACCAAGACCCCCCCCCCCCCAGAAGGAACCGGGAGGGGCAGGACCAGAGAAGGACCATGACAGAGGATGGAGCAGTCGGAGCAGAAACAAGGGACAACGCAGCCCGCCGCAGGAGCAGAACCACATGTATCGGACCCAAAGAGCGCTGCGACCGGAAAATGTGCGAGGCAAAGACAGGCAAGCCAAGAGCGGGTAGGGGAACCCAGCACGGGCGACTGTGGAGTCCCACAGCGGCCGAGCCCACTGGGACCGCGCAACCCAGTCGCGTGGCACCGGTAGCCTAGGACCGAAACCAACAAAGAGTCGGAGAGAGGTCCAACAAAAACATTACGGGAAGTGTAGGGCAGGTGTGGAGACGTCACCCTAGGGTCCTACCAGGAACCCTGCCCACAGGGAATCCCATCAGGGAGAAAGTAGGCGCCCTTGTCGCAGCCAGACGCAATCCGTCAAAAACCCAGGGGAAGGTAGGGGAAGGAATTGTGGAGACGCAGCCTCAGCAGGCCCAAAAGAACCGAGGATCACGAAGAAGAGGAGCAACAGAGCGGATACCCGGGATAGGAGGACCGCAAAAACGAAGAACAGCACATGACAACCAAGATTAAGAGAGTAATGCCAAAAGCAGAAGGCCGGCCACGTCGAAGGGAAAACCAGACAGGCCCCACCCCACAAAACCAAAGGCAAAAGAGCCAAGGGGAGCCCCACGGACTGGTATGGGGGGCAAGAGAACAGTGTGGTTACAGCCCAGAGCAGCCAGAGTCCAGGCAAGCGAAAGTGCACAGACCGGCGAAAAAATAATAAAAAATATTAAATATAAAACCTGACGGCCACCAAGATTTGCGTGGCGGACAACTGTTGCACCAAGCGACGAAGCATGCAGCGAGGCAGAAGGAAGGAGCTCGCATGGTGGACCGAATCCTCAATAGCCCACCAGCAAAAAGGGCAGGAATCTGCACCAGAACATGAACCGGCACCAGGGTATGGACCCATCTGCCACATGAGTGCCAGTATCACAGATAATGCAGAAAATGAAGCATGACAGGAGTAGGCAGAAGCACAGCAGGCAGAGGAGCATGCATGAAACATCCAAAAGTCCCCAAGCAAACCACAGGCACAAGGACAGGAAGTCGCACCTTGCCAAAAACCAGACCTCGAGACAGGGCCACCTTCCATTGAAGGGTTTGTCCCCCCCTCCCCTCCCTCTATATAAGGTGTGAAGATATACCTGGAGGCCTTTGGCACCGAAGATGAAGGCAGCCCGACAAATTCCACCGCGGGAAGCGGGAATCAGCGATCGGCGACAGACAAAGTCGGCACAACGCCGCTCCCAGAGCGGAAATGCGGTGAGCGTCTCACCCAGGGCAGAAAGGCGACAGCACAGACATCCACACGCGACGGCGATCGTCGAACCCAAATCAGGAATGCGGCAGTAGACACCCACACACGATGCTCCCAGAGCGGGGAGGCACAGACTGTGTTAGAGAGAAGGGCATCAGACACCCAGCCAACAGACCTCTTATAAAGAGGGAGATGAGGTAGGAAGGAAAAAGAGCATAGGACAGGATGCGGTAACAGCGATGACCATTTCCAGAGCAGACCAACCCCAGCTACTCCAGACAAACGTACCTAGGAGTGTAGGTACTTGTCACAGCCACGCAGTTCCCACCCTGAGAGCAGAACCACGAGCAAGACGAGAGGGCATAGGGTACACCAGAGGGGACGTCCGTGCATAGGTCGCTCAAGCCGCTGCCAGACCCGCCAGGTGAGGCACGAATCCGACACGGTAGAAGAAGCAGAAGAGCAAAAAGCGGGACGGTAATGTCCGTCGATTGGGCGGAAAAGTCTGTGCACAAGTTGCTCAAAAAGCGAAGCCACAGGGACCACGCAAGCAGCTGCCAAAGCGGCCAGGTTAGACACGAATCTGACACTGTTAAGCGGCTCCCACTGAAGACCACACATAATGCAGGGGCCAAGTAAGTACACGTCAGGGCAACCAGATAGGTGCAAACCTGACAAATCTCAAGATTATGAGACACATTCGAGTTGAACCAGAAGTCAAGAATCAAGCAAGATGTTGCCTGACCAACCTGGCAACAGTGTGTACTCACACGCTTCGAGTAGGCATCTGCTAATCGAGAAATCCTAGGCCCTCACCCAGTCAAATTAGACAAGGAAAGGAATTTCAAGGGGGGAAATAAGCCCCCGAGAAGCGGCATGATGAAAGAGAAAGGAAGGTCATCGCCCCCCAGACTTAAACAGAAGGAATCAAAAGATGCCTAGACTAGGATTGCCGAAAAGAAGCAGTCACTGAAAAAGAACAAAATTAGGATACATAAGTTCTAAGGCAGTGATAGGCCATAAATTAATAGGAAACAGAAATAAATCAAGCTAAAACACACTGCCTTCATCGCCAATGTACAGTGGCGGATCCAGGGGGGGGGGGGGGGGGGGGGGGCGGCCGCCCCCCATTAGTGACCAAAATTGCGCCCTTACATCTGATATAAACTGTATTTTATCTGAAATACAATACATATAAAGTTATGGCGCCCCTCATGTATATATATCAGCCCCCCCCCTTAAGCCTGAGCTGGATCCGCTCCTGCCAATGTACGTAAAAAAAGATGAAGAAAGAAAATATAGGCAAGGAATAAGACCGGGGACCGCCACCACCAAATGGCGGCGCTCCACCCGAAGGTAAATGATAACATAAGAACATAAGAACATAAGAAAATGGGAGTCTGCAGAAAGCCGATTGGCCTAAGCAAGGCAGATCCCTGTCCCACACAACCCCAAATCAATTACAAAGCCCAATTATAGGCTCAACACTCTAATACCCTGAGGATCATCCTACCAAAACGGTTAGAGATTAACGCAGGATTATGGGGGTCTGCAGAGCGCTGATTGGCCCAACCCGGCTGATCCCCCTTCACACCCAACCCTTCTCGTCCATATGCTTATCCAATTTTATCTTAAAGCTCCCTACAGTTTTAGATCCCACTATAGCACTTGGTAGTCCATTCCACCCATCTACAACTCTGTTACCAAACCAATATTTGCCTATATCTTTTCTGAAACAAAATTTATCTAATTTGAAACCATTGGTACGAGTTCTTTCGCTATCACTGAGCTTTAGTACATTTGTCATGTCCCCTTTGTTAATCCCACTAACCCACTTGAACACCTCTATCATATCCCCTCTAACTCTGCGTCTCTCTAACGAATGTAAACCTAATTTCTTCAACCTTTCTTCATACGGAAGATTTCTAATATTATGGATCATTTTTGTCATTCTACGCTGTACTCTCTCCAATGAATCTATGTCCATTCTGTAATAAGGACACCAAAATTGGACAGCATAATCCATATGGGGTCTCACTAATGACAAGTAAAGTTTTAAGATAACATCAGCAGTTCTGTTACTCACACTCCTAGAGATGAACCCGAGAATCCTGTTTGCCTTATTACGAACGCCTATACACTGTTTTCTAGGCTTCAAATCATTGCTAACAAACACACCTAGATCTTTCTCGCAGTCTGAATTTTCTAATTCTAAATTAGCTAGTTTATATTTAACATTTGTTTGCATCTTCCCTATCTTTAATACCTTGCATTTGTCAATGTTAAACTTCATCTGCCAATTTACTGACCATTCATGTAAGGTATCTAGATCCCTTTGGAGGCACTCTATATCGCTATCTGAATCAATTGATCTCCCCATTTTAGTATCGTCTGCGAATTTACTTATCCTACTAGTTATACCTAAATCTAGGTCATTTATGTATATAAGAAACAACAGGGGACCTAATACCGATCCCTGGGGGACACCACTTTTGACTGCTCCCCACTCTGACTTGGTACCATTTATGCTGACTCTCTGTTTCCTACCAATTAGCCATGACCTAATCCATCCCAACAACGCCCCACCTATTCCATGTGCCTCAACCTTTCTCATCAATCTCTCATGAGGGACTCTGTCGAAAGCTTTACTGAAATCTAAATATATAATATCGTATGCCTTGTCATTATCTACTGCTTCATATACCTCTGAGAAAAAACTAAGCAAATTAGTAAGGCAAGAACGTCCCTGTGTGAATCCATGCTGAGAAGAATTGATTAAGTTAAATGTTTCTAAGTGGTTTCTCATTTTCCTAGCAATAATTGACTCTAGTAGCTTTCCTATGATTGAAGTGAGACTAATGGGACGGTAATTGGATGCTATTGATTTATCACCTTTTTTGAAAATCGGAACTACATTTGCAAGCTTCCAAGCTTCTGGAACTATACCTGTTTCTAATGAATTGTTAAAAAGAAATGTTAATGGGTAACTTAACTCATCTCTGCATTCTTTTAATACTCTGGCATATACCTCATCGGGACCAGGCGATTTCTGAGGTTTCAGTCTGTCAATTTCCTTAAGCACATCATTTGTTAGTAGTCTTGGCAAATCCAACGTCAAGGCTATTAACCTAATTGCAATGACGACTTGTCTATTTTGACTGCTATGTCGTCATTCCAACCGCGGTTAAAAAGAAAACGTCTAGAGTCTACTCCTTATCTTGCTCTAGGAGACGTTGTACATTAACCAAAACTACCACCGAAGGTGAAAAAAGTATAGAAGAGAAGAAAAAGGGGTTTACCTTAGTTACCGCTCAAGGCCCATCCCGTGTTCCGTCATGCGCCGATCCCTGTCGAACGTGCGCATGAGCGACCCTCTCTTGTTATCATTTTTTCACGCGTCGCCATTGTTGAGTCCGCTTTTGTTGTGCTCCTTCAATTCACCCTGTTTTAGGTTCGTTTCGGCTTTTCTGGCCTTCTTTTTGTTAGACAGATGTTACGTGATCTAGGACACACGTAAATGGGCTCCTCAGTGTGTTTAATGGGGACGCGTGTGGAAATAGCTACCGAAGGTACGGGGGCGCCTGGCGTTCCTCGTATGTGTTTTTCATTCCTTTCTCTTTTCATATTCTTTTTTCCTGTTAGTCTGGGCATAGTTTAGCTTATTTTAGCCTAGCTTGTTTCTCATTCAGGAATTGCTATGCCCTATGAGTTTTTCATATTTTCATAGCCTAGGTGTACAGTTGGTTCACAATCTGAGATTTCGTGGTGGCGGTGCTGTTTGTAGGGTTTGTGTCGGCCGCATTATTAGCGTTATTCCCGAGTCCCCCCTTACGAGCCTTCACTGTGTCTCAAGGGCCTGGGCGCTTGGTGGTTCGTGATATCCAGGGGTACCCTACGGGGGCCTCTCCCTCACACCACAGGGTTTTTCGCCCCTGACACATTCTCTCCTCACGGCTAGGCCACCCTTTTTCTCGCCAGTTTCATTTACTGGTTTTTGTTTTCCCTTACTGTTTTCACCTCCATCCTTTCATTCCCTTTTGCCCAATCCTGGGGTACCCTACGGGGGCCCCTGTTTGTGCCGAACCACCCTTCCTGCCACTTCTCTTCATGGGCTTTGCTCTATCTCTGTGGGTGGGGTGGTTCCTGGGGGATGTGCCTCCTCTCCCCTGGTGTGTCTTCCTTGCCTCTCCCTTGACCGGTTGAGTCAGGATATTCAAGGAAGACACTGCTCAGCTTGATGGCCATCGTCGCTTGGAGTCATAAGGAGTTGACGCTTTTTTCTGGGCCTGTGTTGGTATTACCTAGACGCTCCTCTCGCTTTTTCGGCGCCGGACCATCTCGGCCGGTCCCGCAAATTTGCGGAGTGCTCGATTCGGTCCACGGACGATTCGGCTCCCCGCAAATTTGCGGAGATCGCTGGGGGGTCTCGCGGTGAGGCGGGAGGGTTGTGTCGGTACGGTTATGCCTCCATTGGCCCGCACATTTGCGGTTATAGTTGGCTTTCCCGGTGACCCTTTTTTGTGTCATCTTGTTGCCTGGTACTATATTGGTGTATGCACTTGCCTGGTGTTATGGACCCTGCATGTGAGGTGTTGAGTGGTGGTTAACACTTTCTCCATCTTTGCAGGTTTCTGCTTGTGCTCTTCCGCCTCACCCGCCCTCCTCACCTCCATCGGTGCTCCCGGTTTAGAGTGAGTACGACTTCCAGTTTGCGTGTGTGTTCCTGTTTACCCATGCTCATTCCCTGGTTTTTATTGGACATTATCTTCACTTACTCCGTCAACGTGCTGCTTATGGTGTGTGTTCTTCCATTGCAGGTGGGATGCCTTGCTTTCGCCAGGGCTGTGGCTCCCCGTGCTTGGACTGCCACAGGTCCTGCTTGCGGCATTCGCAATGTGTGTCCTCTACGGCCTACCTCCCGGCTTTGTGTGGGCCGTGTATGGACCTGGTGGATGTGGTGGACCATCACCCTGGTTCCTCTGACGCGGCGGTGGCCTCTGCATCCCTTCAGTCTGTGTGGGCGGTGGTCTCCCACCACATCAGGACTGTGGGCCACCGTTCCCCGGCCTTTGTTGACGACCGGATCCGCGTCGCCCTGGGCATCCCTGACCCGTCTGGGGGCCGTTTACCTGGCCCTCTCCCTGCTCGGGCCCTCCTCCCTGGGTCCCGTGGTCGGTCGTCGCATCGTCGGGTGGATCCCCAGCTCCGTCCACGCTCTCGCTCTCCTCGTCGCTCGTCCTCTACTGCCCCTCCTCGTCGTCCTGCTCTCCTTGACTCCGCCGTTCGCCCTCGTCATGGTTCTCGCCCTGAGGCCGGGTTTAGCGTCTCTGCCCCTGTACGCCCTCCCCTGGCCTCTCCGGATAGGGGCTCTACTACCTTCCGCCCGCTTCCCCTGCACAAAAGACGTCCTCTTCATTTGTCCTCTACTCGCGCGGATGTTCATGCTGTAGCTGGCCCTCTGCTCCCTCCTTCTACTCTGTCCAGGAGGGTCCGCCAGGATGTAGTTGCTTCTCCTCCTACTTCTCCTGCTTCGGTGCCTCTTCTTCCTTCTAGGTCTCGTCCCAAGGTGGAGGTTCCTCCCTCCTCCGCCTCGGTGTCGGGCCGCCCTGTTCTCTCAGCCCCGGGGATCCTTGCTCTGTTTCCCCCCGCGGCTCCTTCTGACCTCCTTTCACCCGGCCAGCCTTCCCCCTCCCGTCATCCTGCTCCTCTTCCTTCTTCTATTCCTGATCTTCGCTTGCCGGCTCCCCGTGAGGGTACCCCGCCGCTTGACTCGGTGGAGTATAGCGAGGTTTCGGGGTCCCCTTTCTCGGGGGCTGACGTGTCGCTGGAAGAGGGGGATGGTGATGTTTCCCCCTCGGGCGTTAGTGATCGGGAACGAGACCCTCAGGACCGTCACGGCCGTCGTCGCTCGCCTTCTTTGGGCCGCGACGCTGCTGTTTCGTGTCATGGGTCTCGCTCTCGCTCACGCTCGCCCCTGCGGGCCGAACTATCTTCGAGGGGGTCGCCTCTCTCGGATCGATTTTCGGCTATGCAGGGGTGGGTTGTGTCTCACTTCGACGCGCGCTTGGAGGCGATGCAAGAATCCCTCTTATCGCGCTTCTTGGCGGTGACACAACCTCAGCGCCTCACCCAACCTGCCCCTGCTTTGGTCCCCCTCCCCTCTGCGGTGGACCACATTCCTTCTCGCCCTGCTTCTCCGCCTGCCCGGTCGTCGGCTAGTACTGCTCCTGCCCTGGCTCAGGTGGTTGCCCCTACTGTCTCCCATGCGGGGGTCCTCCGTCTGCTAGGGCAGGGTCCGCGCTTGCCCCCCATCCAAAAGGCCAAGGTCCCGTCGCGGACTATGCCGCTCCTCTATGGCTCCTTGGCTGTTTGGAAGGGGGTGCAGGCCTCCCACCCGGAGCGTGCTACCGACTTCCCGTCAGGTGAGAGGGCCCTACCTTTGGACTGGTCGGTCCAACTAAATGATAAAATGCAGTTCAGGGCGATCAGGGTGGATGGTCAGGTGGCCGACGTGGAGGTGCGGGCGTACCCGACAAGGACTGACCTTCAGTACTTCTCGGTGAGGCCCAAGCCCCCGTCTGCTCCTCGGACTAAGCTCTGGTCAGACTTCAGCCGCCAGGACATCCTTCAGGATGTTCAGTCCCTGGCTGTGTTAACGGGACTGTCCTCCTATGGGACGGGTTTGTGCGACGACGGTAAGCCTGGCTTGGCCGTCGTGCTCGATAACCCTCTCCCATTGGAGGCCTGGTTTGCTGAGGCCTTAGACTTTGCCAACCGTTCCGTCGACAGATCTATTTCAGTCCCTCCCCCAGAGTCGTCACTGCTTTTGCCTCCTCTGGTATCTGTCGGCGGATTGGATGGCAAGTTCTGGTCCTGGATTAGCGCTCCCAAACTTGAAATTTGTGCTATTGCTAACCCGTTCTTCTCCCACCCAGATAAGTCCTCTGTCGACAGGGATTTTACCTTGCGGCAGAGGGTGGCGAACTTATTGTCTTGTCTTCTAGGTTCCCTCCAGACGTCTGTTCACCACCTGCGACTTATCGAGGCGACTGCACCTGGCGATCTTCGCGAGGGCTTGGACCACGTTCGGCGGATCCACCTTCAGCTCGCGGTGTCTTTGGTTCCCGAGCTGAAGGCGGTTTTGTGCGAGGCAACTCGACAACGCCAGACGGTAAGGTCCTCGTTCTGCCGGAAGGCCCCTTTGGATATTCGTCAGGGTCTATTATACTCTGAGCTATATACATCGGGGCTTTTTGCGCAGGATGCTTGGGAACGCTACGCTTCTCTGTCAGCGGACCCTGCTTACGACACGCAAAGACGCGCTGTGTCGCGACCGGGGTCTTCGCAGTCCCGTCCTTCTGCCGGTCCCCTTCGGGGTGCTGCCGCCACTGCTGCCGCCAAGAAAGGGCGCAGGAAAGGGAAGTTGCCGGCCAGAGCGTCGGTTCCGCCTCGCACTTCTGCTCCTGCTCCCTTTCATCCCCGCCGAGAAGGGGCTGGCCAGCCTTCCACTTCCGGCCGCACTTCGACGGGGTCTGACACACGACGGACAGGGGATGGGGTGACCCGCCCTTTTCGGCGAGGTGGGGGGGGTAGGGGTGGTCAACGTGGCTCTTATGACCGCAGGGACCGTACCGGGGGACCCTCCACGTCAAAAAATGTGTAGGTTCTCCAGGTCGGTCTCCTCCTTGTTCTCCTTCTCGCCTCGCAGAAAGGGTCGCTCACCTCATCTCGGGGGCTCCCACAGGTTATTTTCGCCCTTGCGCCCTTCGGTGGCCACGAGGGACGGGGGGGCGGAAGATTGCACGGAGGGGTCTAACCTGGAGATGGAAGTCCAGACCCCCACTCAGCTCTTGTCAACGAAGCCGGCCTGTCTCTTCGGAGGTGGCCGACGTGATTACATCCATGGACGAGCAGGGAATCGTCAAGGAGGTGAAAGCCGGTCTACCGGTTTTCCTCTCCCGTGTTTTTCTGGTACCAAAGAAGGACTGCGACGCGATGCGACCGGTGGTGGATCTGTCGGCCCTCAACGGGCACATCGTGAACACACGGTTTCGGATGCTGACGGTGCACCAGGTACGACTGGCCCTGCGACCTCTGTCGTGGGTAGTGTCGCTGGACCTCAAGGATGCGTATTGGCACGTTCCGATCCATCCTCGTTTCCAGCGATTCTTGGCCGTTCAGACTTCCGATCGTGTGTTCATGTTCGACAGACTTCCCTTCGGTCTCAACATCGCGCCGCGGATCTTCTCGAAACTGGTAAAGCAGGCTCTGGATCCTCTCCTCAGGGGCGGCCTCCAGATCCTGTTTTACTTGGACGACTGGTTGATAGTTTCAGACACCCTAGAACAGTGCGTCCACGACACCCTCACAGTAGTTCAACACATCACACAGTTAGGGTTCAAAATCAATATTCCCAAGTCGCGCCTGACCCCGTCGCGTGTCGTGACGTGGGTAGGTCTCGAATGGGATCTGACCAATGCTACAGTGACCCAGAGTCAGCCAAACGCGGTGAAACTTCGCAGGAAGGTCTTCGCCGTGTTGCACTCGGTCTCCCTCACGAGGAGGATCTGGGACTCGTTAGTGGGTTCGCTGAATTGGGCCGCTCTGACCATTCCCTTAGGGAGGCTCAGGCTGCGCCGCCTGATACTCATGGGCAACAAGGTGTTTCCGTTGGCCCCTATGGATCGGCTCATGCCGATCCCGCGTACCATTCACAGACACTTAGGACACTGGGTTGCTCGGGGCACGCTCTCTGCGGCTGTGCCCTGGACCGCCCCCCCGCCGACGATCTGGGTAGATACAGATGCGTCGAGCGAGGTAGGGTGGGGTTACCAATCCAACCTGGGACATCAACATCACGGCAGATGGGTGGGACACACACCTACACATCAATGCCCTCGAACTGTTGGTTCCCTTGTTCTTCCTGAGGGACCACGCGCTGGCCCTTCGGGGAAAGTCGGTGGCCTTCAGGATGGACAATCAGACAGCTGTCCACTGTATCCAAAAGCAGGGGTCCTCCAGGTCTTTGACTCTGTTGGGGATCTCAGAGAAGTTGTTCTTCCTCGCGAACCGACACAACATCTCCCTGCACGCCTCCTACCTGCCCGGGACTGCCAACCTGTGGGCGGACGCCCTGTCGCGAGGACGGGGCGTTCTTGTAGAATGGGCAATGAAACAGACTGTATTCGACGACCTCGCAGCTTCCTGGGGTGTTCCGGAGGTCGACTTGTTCGCATCGAAGGAGACGCGCAAGTTGCCTCAGTACCTGTCCCTCCGGACTCGCACTCCGGAGGGGGGTCCGGACGCTTTCATGGTAGACTGGAACAGGTGGCAGTCGATATACATATTTCCGCCACCAGACGCACTGTTGATGTGCAAAGTCCTCGCGCGGCTGCGGCTGTACCGCGGCAGAGTCTGGCTAATAGCGCCTCTGTGGCCAGCCCAGGCTTGGTACTCCCAGTTGAAGCGGTGGTGCCCGAGTCCGGTCCCTCTCCCTCTCTCAAACTTCCACTTGAGCCAGGTTGGCGACCTGCGGACCTCGTTGGCCTTCGCATCGTGGATGTTCGTGAGGCACGGTGGCTCCCAGTCCACGGACGGGACCTGACTGACTTCCTGAAGCGTTCATGGACGTCTTCGACTTGGGGGACTTACGAGTCCCACTGGAGGTCTTTTACTAGGTGGATACAGGACACTCACCAGACTGTTAGCTCTCCTTCCCTCGTCCTACGCTACTTGTTTCACCTCTTCCGTACACGTCGCTCTCAAGTCAACACTATACGTAACCACTTGTCTGCCATCCGGGAGGTCTTTGAGTCCGTCACTGGGCTGGTCGTTCCACCGAAGGAGCTGGATTCCTTCATGAAGGCTGCCTTCAGGGAGCGACCGCCTCCGCGCCAGATCCCTCCTCAGTGGGATCTGGGGCGTGCTCTGGACCTTCTGGCTTCTCACACATATACACGGGACACTACACCGGTTCAGTTGCTCGAGCGTACACTCTTCCTTGTCGCTCTGGCCACTGGGGATAGGGTGTCTGAACTAGCTGCCATGTCGCGGTCCCAGGAATGCTTGCGATTCTCCCCGTCCTTGAATGTCGTCACGTTAGCCCCCTCCCCTCATTTTGTTGCCAAGAATGAGAGAGAGACCCACGTTTTCAAGCCTTTTACCATCCAGGCTTTAAAGCGTGGGCATACTCACCATGTGTTGTGCCCGGTGCAGGCCTTGCACTCCTATGTTGAGTCTGTGGCTCCGACTTCGGGTACTGCTGTGTGGGTGTCTCCTCGGACTGGTAGGAGGCTCTCGAAGGTACAGATAGGACGCCACATTTGTCGGGTCATTCGTGCCAGTAACCCTGCTTGTCGGGGTTCTGCGCACGATGTGCGATCCTTTGCTGCCTCCTTACGGTTTCTGGAAACTCGTTCGTTGCCTGACGTCGCCTCGGCGGGTTTGTGGTCTTCTGTCCATACCTTCGTCTCCTCCTACCTCTCCATGTCCATTGTTAGACCCCCTCGGCCTGTGATAGCTCTCGGGAGTCGTGTTTCCTAGGGCTCTCGCGAAGTTGCCTGGTCTTCCCCCCTCGTCACTTTTTCTTTTCCTTTGTTTTCTTTCGAAAAGGGGGGGAGGGAAGTACGGGTTTGCAACACTGGATTACAAGTTTGGGGTTATGTTATATGTATACAGTACATAAGTGTTTTTGCCTCATTGATAATTGTGTTTTGTTTTTGTGATCAGTGTTTTTGTTCATTTTGGAAGAAAAGGGATTTTGTGTACAGTACTTTTTGGTTTAAGACAAGTCTATGGTTTTGCATTACTATGAATGACGGGCACGTGTTAAAACTGCTCTTTTTAGCTACTCCTCAGTTTTTCACTCTTTTATTAAACTCTCTTGTTTAAATTGTGTTTCTTTGTCATTCATAATTTTGTCTTATGCATTGGTTTTTTTGGTAGGTTGGGCTTGGATGTCCTCCTCCTATTTGTTATGCAGCCTTGACGTTGGATTTGCCAAGACTACTAACAAATTGGGAGGTTTGACGTACCTCCCAACCTACCAAATAGGAAAACCTACTATTTGGTAGTAGTCTTGGAAAATCCAACGTACATAATACCCTCCCTCACGCCGGACCCCTGCCCATCCGCGTTCTTCTGCTGACGTGAGATGTGATAACAAGAGAGGGTCGCTCATGCGCACGTTCGACAGGGATCGGCGCATGACGGAACACGGGATGGGCCTTGAGCGGTAACTAAGGTAAACCCCTTTTTCTTCTCTTCTATACTTTTTTCACCTTCGGTGGTAGTTTTGGTTAATGTACAACGTCTCCTAGAGCAAGATAAGGAGTAGACTCTAGACGTTTTCTTTTTAACCGCGGTTGGAATGACGACATAGCAGTCAAAATAGACAAGTCGTCATTGCAATTAGGTTAATAGCCTTGACGTTGGATTTTCCAAGACTACTACCAAATAGTAGGTTTTCCTATTTGGTAGGTTGGGAGGTACGTCAAACCTCCCAATTTCTACTTATAGTAACCGTACTTAACCTATTTTCTATACTATCTCTATACACCTTACGGACTTCTGGAATCTGTGCCAAATTTTCATTAGTGAAAACGGATAGAAACTGACTATTTAATGTACTGCACATTTCTAAATCACTTTCTGTCATTTCTCCTATCGAAGTTTTAAGGGGGCCTATTTTATCTCTAACTTTAGATTTATATAGCTGGTAAAAAGCCTTAGGGTTATTTTTTGAGTCATTGGCTATCCTGATTTCATAATTTCTTTTGTCTGTCCTTATACATTTTTTAACCTCTCTTGATAGATTCTGATAGTAAGCAAGTAGGTGAATTTCGCCTTTCTTTATTTTTCGATATATTCCTCTCTTTTTTCCTAGAAGGTCTAATAGTCTATTATTCATCCATTTGGGTTGGTTCTGTGTTGATCTAAATGTTCTTTTGGGGATATATTTATTTTGCGCATTGTGGAGTGAAGAAATAAAATTATTATATGTAGCTGTCAAATTATCCTGAGTTAAGACAGGTATCTGAGAGAGAGTATGTTCATTAGCGCACCTGGGTCCACTTAATAGTTTAACCATAGGATCGACTCTTAAGGCTCGTCTTAATCCACCATAATTGGCTTTTCTGAAATCTGGGATAAGTGTCGTATTCTCTTTAGCCTTTCCTGTCCATTGTATGTTAAAATAAATTGATTTATGATCACTATTTCCTAGTTGGTCTCCTATCTCTACATTATTTATCATTTGTTCATTATTACTGAGAACTAAATCGAGGATATTATTACCTCTAGTAGGCGAGTCTATGAATTGAAATAAAAAACTATCCTGTACCGCCTCAATAAACTCTGTTGAATCTGAGTCGCCGATTTGATGCTGCCAATCAATATTCGGAAAATTGAAATCCCCTATAATACACACATTGCTAAACCTTGATGCTATTTTCACTTCCTGCCATAAAGCTGTACCTTCGTTTCTACTCATATTTGGTGGTCTATAAATAACTCCAATAATTATGGTCTCACTACCTTCGCTAACCTCAACCCAAACACTTTCGTTATCAGTATTTAGTCTAATACCTGATTTAATACAGCTTTTTAAAGAACTCCTGACAAACACTGCTATTCCGCCGCCCCTCCTACTTGTTCGGTCGCGTTTAAACAAACTATATCCTGGTATATGGAATTCTGCTAAAAAAAATCTTGATTCTGTATTAATCCATGTTTCAGTCAGTGCTATAATGTCTATATTTTCGTTGCTAACAAGTGCTCTAAGTTCATCCATTTTGTTACATAAACTCCTACAGTTTGTATAATATAATCGCAATGAATTTATTTTACTGGTATCGGATTTACCTTTATTTCTAACTGAATTCCCATCTTCTGTTACACCTTTAATATTTATACTAGCAGTACAATTAAAATCCTGTGACTGATATTTTCTATTCCTATCTGATGTACCAGTACGGCAATTTACCCTATCTAGACAATTATTCTTACTCATATTCTCAGGCTTTATTTTCAGCGAAACCCCGCGACAATCCTATCTATTGACCTAGCTAAATTTGCCACCCCTAGCCGAGAAAGATGAACCCCGTCCTGTGCGTACAACTGATTTTTACCATAGAAACGGGTCCAGTTATCAAGGAATGGTATTGCATTTGCATTACAGTATTTTTCCAGCCGACAATTGATACCAATTGCCCTAGATGACCATTCCTTGCTGACCCCTCTCCGTGGCAAGATACTGTGTACTACAGGTATGCCTCCCTTCCTCCTAACTTTATCTAACACCTCCCTGTACTGCCGAAGCAGTACTTCCGTCCTACCTTTACCAACATCATTGCTCCCTGTACTGAGACAGATAATGGGGCTATCTCCAATATCTTTCATGATGTAATCAATGTCCTCTAACACCTTCCCAACCCCGGCACCAGGCAGACAGACAAGCTTCCTAATATCAGTACAGGTGGACCTAGCTAAGTGTCTGACCATGGAGTCCCCAACAATTGAGAAGGACTTGCCTCTCCTTGTCGATGACTTGGTAGCAGCTGCGGCAGCGGCAGGAACTCCTGGGGCAGCAGTTGAAGGTACTCCTGGGGGGGCAGCAGTCACACCTGTTGGAGGCAACTCACTTACCTTTCTCCTGGTTTCCTCGCCGAAGGAAGCACTCGCAGCCTCACCATCACATTCGTCATCCAAGGTGATGAACTTGTTGCTGAGGGCAACTGGCCGCCGTAGAAATTTGCAGGTTGTTGCACTTGTTGGAACAACTGTCCAGGGAGCATCACGATCCCTAACAGCAGTTGCACTATCCTCACTTTTCTTCTCAGCCAAAGTCAGCTTTAAGGCCAAATTCTCGTCTTTGAGAGACTGCACCTCTCTCTCCACATTCTCCATCCTTTCTTGCAAAGCAAGACAAAGCTGGAGAATATGAGAGGAGGTAGCAATCTCGTCAACACCAGCCATTTTATGAAAGCGTTAATACTATCACCACACTATGGGCAAAGATATTCACTGGGAGTCACTAGGGACAGGTCCTCACTCAGCAAAGGTCAGGCAGGTACTGAACAAAGGTCAGGCAGGTACTGATGTCAAATTAGTGGTGTCATGATGTCAAATTAGTGGCCACCAAAATCAAGCAAACTTTAACCATACATGTTAGAGACCATTTATGCGCACTTACATCATGGATCGTCTGTCTAAAAACCTCAGGAGCTATAAAACGGCTCAAAACTAAAAAAAAACGAAGCGATAGGAGGAGAAGGTAAGCATGAATGGAGCATCAAAAAGACAGGTTGTTATCTTGGAGGTTGTGCGAAAACTGATACCGCCTATAAGGTAGGAGCAGGTACCTTGGGGGTTCACGCATGCACCTTGAGGGTCTAGATTAAATGGGCAACTATTATAAACTTTATATTTTCTACTCTTGACTCATATTTTCTCTTTTTCTATTCAAATAGTGGCCTCGAAGTGTGTACAACGTACCTAGTAGAGAATTGAGGTGCATCTCTTGAAGACATTGGTCAAATGCGCAAGTGATTCCGATAAATCGCCCGCTCCTGGAGCGGACGAGATTATACTTAGTATAAAGCACTATGTTGGATAACGTATAGCCTACTACTAAATTGAGCGGTTTTGAGTTGTTTCGCTATCTGTAACGCTGCAATGGAAAAACAGGGAGTTAGACAAAATTCTTAGCCAAGTAAGATCAATTCAGTACAGACTGAAAACAAAACAACATAGGAATAGTAAACCAGATGATATAGCACGATCAGTGGGAAATAGCATGAGGATTGGTAAAGTGGCACATGTGGTCAGAATAATCTCTGGGGAACCCTCAAGTGGGGTGCTTGAAGTGAATCAAGACATCTTGGACCTGCTCAAAGAGAAACACCCAGAGGCAGAAGCAACACCAGCAAGAGATGAGGCCAAACTAGAAGGGGAATATGTTCCTCCAGACTCTGTGTTGGAGTCCATCAGGGTTCAGTGTTAAGCCCCCTCCTCTTTATTATGATCCTGGAGGCACTGTCTAGAGTTCTTAGAGACAGACTCCCGTTGGAACTGTTTTATGCAGACAATTTATTCCTAATAGCTGACAGTATGCAAGATGCTGAGGCCAAATTCAAAGAATGGAAAGAGGGCATGGCGAGCAAGGGTTTAAGAGTCAATATTAACAAAACCAAGGTTATGCATTGCAGATTGAGATGAGGCAATGTGGAAAAGAGCGGTGCATACCCATGTGCAATATGTGGAAAGGGTGTGGTCGCTAACTCGATTCGGTGTAGCATCTGTCGATGTTGGGTGCACCATGGGAGTAAGCGCTGTAGTAGAATAAAGGGACCCCTGCCGAAAGATAAGTCAGAAATAGAAAAATTTGAGTGCGTAGTGTGCAAAGGCGAGCTTGTGTTAAGTGATGATCCTGTGGCTGTGAATTTTAGAAATGAGTCATTGGAGCTGGTGAACAAGTTTTGTTACCTAGGAGATACCATCTCTGCCGGTGGTGGGGCCGAGGCTGCCACTGTTGCTAGAATTAGATGTGGCTGGGAGAAGTTCAGAGAACTGCTGCCAATCCTGACCATGAAAAGAATGACTCTCCCCCTGAAGGGAAAGGTGTATGCCTCATGTGTTAGAAGTGCAATGACGTATGCCTCAGAAACATGGGCAGTTAAAGTAGAGGATGTCAACAGAATGGAACGTAATGAGATGAGAATGGTGAGATGGATGTGTGAGGCCAGGCTACAGGATAGAATAACAAATGTTGTGCTGAGGAGACGTTTAGGTATAAAGAGTATTAGCGAGGTGATGCGTACAAGTAGAATGGGATGGTATGGACATGTGGAGAGAATGGATGAACAAAATTGGGTGAAAAAATGCAGGTCTGTGATTGTGGAGAGAGCTGCACCAAGGGGTGGACCGAGGAAGACCTGGGATCGGACTATACGTGCCGATCTCAAATCCAAAAACTTGACAAGTGAAGCAGCCCTTAACAGGGTTACCTGGAACACCACCATTAGGACAAGAGACTGAAACTGCACGTATGTGTGGAGCACTCAGTCTTAAAATTTTATGTATGTATGTATGTATGTATGTATGTATGTATGAGAATATAACTGGAGACCTCATATGGGGAAAGTCACTGAAAACACAGGGAGGGGCAAGTCCATCAGGTATAGATGCTAAGACTTGGAGGATCTTCCCAAGTTAAAACAAGTTTGGTTCAGCCATGAGTGACCTTTGTGAAGCAATAGCAATGCTTTCAAAGAAACTTGCATCATCACCATGGGGGAACATAGAAGCTCTGACAGCATGTCGCCTGATACCTTTAAATAAGAATCCAGGAGTTAGACCAGTAGGCATTGGGGAAGTTCTTAGAAGGATTATAGGAAAAGCAAGCATGTCTGTATTTGGAAAAGATGTACAAAGAGCAGTGGGTAACTAACAAATATGCAAAGGACAGCAAGCTGGAGGAGAAGCAGCAATACATGCAATGGGGAAGGTGTACGATGAGGAAGATTGTGAAGCGGCTCTGCTAGTGGATGCAACAAATGCCTTAAACACCATTAATAGGGAGGCAGGCTAGAATTTGACTTAAGAGACGCTCATTTGACAGGTACCACCACGTACTTATTAGAGATATAATTTAGGTTTCCACACATCCATCAACAACCTACACCCTTTTCTGGTCTGATACTATTAATAGAAACGATTTAATAACGTTTTTAATGTGGTTTTCAACGAAAATAAATAAACGCGTTTGGGCCGTAAATCGGGAGATTACCGCCTCTTCCGATCGTCAGTTTGTTGACATGGCACTCGACATTAGTTACGTTTGCTGTTTGTTTTTGTTTTTTCCCTGCTGGCAATATATATGATGATGATAATAAGTCTAGGGGGGGTGAGGAGGGGCTTTGCATACTGTATCCCGTGGCCTAAATTTTCATTGAACCGCCAATATGGGAAATTAGTTAGATGCGCGAAGTAGCCTACTAACCTCGAGCACAATGTAAACAAACGATCGACGTTACTCCCGTGAACGCAACTTTTCCAATGAGTTAGCTTTATATTTTGTCTAATATTATTAGTATTAACCCTTAACCATCGGCGCTCGACATATGTCGAGTTAAAGAAAACGTGCCCATATGCGGGCCTCGACAGATGTCGAGTGCAATTTTGAGCACGTAATGTGCTCTGAGAGAGAGCTGAGCGGTGCGAGGAGCATAGATTCCCACCTGACCGCTCGCCACCACCGCCGTGGGTTGACTGAAATTTATTACACCCTCCTCCACCCTCTCTCACTCGCTACACAGGGAATTATGTAAGAAAATTACCTTATTTTAGGGTTTTTGCACTCGTGTTGCACGATCGTTGCAAGAGAACCAGTGGTCGTAGAAGGATGGTTCGGGTGTCATTGGAAAGCTCTGTTTACGCCCTTTCAGGGATATATACTTGTATTACACTCTGGGTCTTGTTTATGCATGAAAAAGAGCACGGAAACAACCCCATTTAGGGTAAAACCACCCGCATGTCGGGTAATAGAAGTTACCGACCCACCCGCTCGTAATGTGTTAAAGTGTCCCCCATTTTTTTTGTAGTGTTTCGTACAGCAGAAAAGGGTGTAGCTTTGTGTTAGATGCGTGGAAACCGAAAACAAAATTGTATTAAATCCTTGGTGGTACCTGTCATATGCGCACCCCTATAGTAAAATCGCACCGGAGGCAGCTATTCACATCAAGATCAAATGCCCAAGCATTGCAAAGTACATAGAAAACACTTATAAGGAGCCAGCTAACCTGTATATAGTGGGAAGCACAAGGAAGGAAGAAACACAAATTCAAATCAAATGAAGGAACAGCGTAAGGAGATTCAGTGGCAATGGCAATGTACGCTCTGGCACTATTTATTCGTCAGCAGAAAATAAATCATGAGGAAACCCTAGTGAAACAAGTGGCATATGCTGATGACCTCACAGGTGCACGAAGACTAAGGGATCTCAAAGAATGGTGGCGGAGAGTACAATCGGTTGGCTCAGTCATTGGGTACCATCCTAATCCTAGTAAATCTGTACTAATTGTGAAAGAAGACCAGTATGATGAAGTGGTGCGGATTTCTGATGGGACAGGAGTGAATATTACAAAGAAGGGTCAACGACATTTGGGAGCAGTAATAGGCACAGAGAAATACAGGAGAGTCTATGTACGAAAAAAGGTAGGGGAATGGGTAAAGGAAGTGAGAACCCTGGCAGACATTGCGAAATCTGAACCACATGCTGCATATACTGCTTTCACATATGGTGTTAAGCACAGATGGAACTTTCGTATGAGAACAGTGCCTGACATTGGACCGATGCTCCAACCACTGGAAGAAGTAATCAAAGAAGCATTCATACCTGCTTTAACAGAGAGGCAAGATGTCATGCAAGAGCTAAGAGATCTATTAGCTCTTCCACCACAGTTCGGAGGTATGGGGATCATAAACCTATTGGAGGCTGTGCCTTACGATTACCAAAATTCCCTGACAGAAAAAATATGGGAGCAAAATGAAAATGATGAGGTGGACGAAGGTGAACAACGAAATGCAAGACATGAAATTACAAAGAGCAGAGAAGTGAGACAGAAACATAGCCTAGAACAAATTAAGACCGAATGTAGTGAAGAACTGAAAATGAGAGTTGAGATGGCACAAGACACGGGGGCTTCAAATTGGCTCACTTCATTACCAATCAAGGAAAAAGGCTTCAGCTTAACCTAACAAGTGCGCATGGGGGTAATTGGAAACGTCCCCCTGTGCTGACGTATTTGAGGTGTTTCCGTCACTAAAATATTCATTGTACCATTAATAGCATTAATACTTATCCATATGTGCCTATTACGGGTTGATTATAAAGGTATTAACCTGAAACAACAATAAAACGAGTGAAAACAGCGTTTGGATGGTCAAAATCGGAGATATAGCCCGCGAGTTGTATAATGTATGGGTGAGGCAACCTGCTTTCCCGCCAATTTCCCCCAAGGCCACTGAGACACAGTCGATCGATACTCTCTCTCTCTCTCTTGCACTCGCTTGCCATCAGTGATGACAACACCCTGCTTGCAACTCGCTAATGTTAGCACGAAAATATACCTCAGAATAAGGGAATAACAGGGAAAATAGGTGATAACTGAAGGAGAGGAGGAAAGTGGGGAAGGAGGGGAGGTAGAGGACTGAGATTTTGCATGGCCCAGGGGCCAAATTATTATTTTTTTTTTTTTTTTTTTTTTTCGATGTCAAAAGTTGATTTTTTTTTCACTCACTCATAAGAGTCTCCCCGCAGTCCGCCGGGGGAACTCTTAAGAGTCTCCCCGCAGTTCCCGGGTTAAATAAATAAGATTTCAATGATTCCGTAGCCTTGAGGTATGGGTGGCCAGTTTCGAACCTTCCGCTGAAATGTGCATGTGGTGAAATAAACAACTCGGACCACTGTATGAGCTGTAAGAGAGGAGGATTCATCTGTATCCGGCATGATGCAGTACTAGCCATCACTACACAAATGCTGGACGAGGTGTGCCATGATGTAAGAATCGAACCGGACCTTCTGCCTATGAACGGACAGCGCTTGGCCCACAATACTGCAAATACTTCAAATGAAGCAAAAGTGGACGTAAGTGCTCGAGGTTATTGGACAAGGGGACAACGTGCTTTTTTCGACATCAGAATCTTCAACCCAAGAGCACAAACATATCGTGAGCGAGGATTCAAGGCGGCATACTTGAGATACGAAAGTGAGAAGCAACGTGCTTATGAAGAAAGAATTTTGAGCAGGGATCAAGGGAGCTTTACTCCTCTGGTCTTCTCATCATCAGGAGGAATGAAACCTTCAGCAAGTGTCTTCTATGCCAGATTAGCGGAACATATATCGGAGAAAAAGCGCCAACATAGAAGCCAAGTCATAACTTGGATGAGATGCTGGCTGTCCTCGCTTCTCAAGTCTGCACTCCTGTGTCTCAGGGGTACAAGGTCCTCCCCGCTTCAGAAGACAAGGGTGAGAGACTTGGACTTTGAAATGGCCGTGGAAGAGGGCCGAATTGGGGAGCAACTAGGTTTAATTGAGGGCGGTACAATAAGATAAACTAGAATAAGCTAGATAGTACACCACTTTGTAATTGTCACTTTAGTAAAAGAAAAAAATTGAAGGACACATGCTTACATTATTAAAATGTTTGAGGACATGTAATAATGCAAGTAATGGTTGCTCTTCTGTAAATCTAAAATGGCTTACTTAACTCCCTAAAGCAAGTGTCACACTATGCCGATTAAAGTGCCGACGCTCAACGACTTAAGGAGTGGCGATACAAGGGGGAGACCACTGTCGAGTATCGTGGGTGATCGAGGGACGGGACGCCCACGGCGGGTAGTATGGACCGGCACGCCTCCTAACGGCAACTGGACGGGGTCGAGCAGCAACCATGCAAGAACTAAGGAAGATAAATGACGCCGCTGGGGCGGCGTCATGCGCCGTAGCGCGCAAACTGGTTGGCGACAACGCTCCTGACGAGCGGCGCCTATAGGAGGTAGGGCGGCGATGGACAGCCACCCTGTCACACTGAACCCCTACTCCATCACACTTGATCCCGACCAAGGCAAACCGGTCCATCGGAGGCGACGTTTGTGTGTGTGTGTGTGTGTGTGTGTGAAGGGGGGGGGGGGGGATTAAGATTGAGGTCTAGGGAGGAAACTAAAAGCATAATAAAAAGATCCATAAATGAGCAAATAAATACGCCCATTTCCCCTTAATTAAGTGGTTCTTTGAGTAATTCGTAAAACAAGGCCATCTATAGTTAACCCTTTCAGTACCGGTGATGTCTTTCTTGTTAGTCTGGCAACTATTAGGTTATTGTATTATGCTTATGAATGGCCTATAGCAATCACAAGACCTCCATTCCTCTCATTTATCTCTCTTAACTCCCACAGACCATTCTTAAGCTGCATCAAATCGTCTAAGTATGGCAGAACTAAGGCAAAACAGACGCCACCGCTATTGAAAGGGTTTATAGATAGTCACTCGTTGATGGGATCGGATTAAGGGGACAGTGGTGATTTTTGGGGTCTACTTATTTACATATTCATTTATTTTTTTGTTTCCTCGCTCGACCTCCATCAAGCTTAAAAAAAAACACCCCCAAAACCCTCTATCAACGATGTCCCATGCGACATTGCCAGTTCGCGGACTCACGATATGCCCTTCCCCCTATGACGCCGGCTGGGCGTTACCGGGTCGCTGCCTGACGGCGACCTACCTTATAAGCGGCGTCTGACGCAGACAGGTCGACGCCCTTGTACCGTCTGACACCTACTGGACGCTGCCCGACACCACCCGCCTACCGTCCCCGTCCCTATTCAATTTACTAGCCGCCGACTCAGCTCATGAGAGTTGTTCGTGTCAAACTTTTCCTGAGGCCCCTGACGACCTCTCCCGACGGCTCTCTTGAGTCGGCGCCCACCCACGTCACGCGGCGATGTAGGCAAAGACCTGCTCCTGACCCTTAAGTCGTGGAGCGTCAGCACTTAAATCGGCATAGTGTGACACTTGCTTAAGAGCGGGAGGGAGGGGGTGTATCATGGTAGCGCCTGGCGGGTATATTTACCGAAAATGAGCTTCATTCCATGCTCTTTTTCATGCATAAGCAAGAGCCAGAGCGTAATACAATTATATATTCGTGAAAGGGTGACGATAGAGCTTTCCAATGACACCTGAATCATCCTTGTACGTCCACGGGTTCTCTTGCGACAATCGTGCAACTGAAGGCGAAAATACCCTAAAATGAGTTATTTTTTGCCGATTTTATCCTTGTTGAGAGCTCTAGCGAGGCAGGGATGAGATACAGTAGTCCCCAGAGCCGGCCATGGAACAGTGGCGAGCGGTACGAGGCCGCCTATTGTCACCCCAATGCTCGGTTTCTCTCTCATAGCTCAAAATGGCACTGGTCATATAACGGGCGCCGCAGGGGTGGACAATATTTTGTCTCCCGTCATATGACGTGACCGTCATATGCAAGTTGATTGTTAAGAATGGAAAAAGGGGCGGGATCTTTATTTATTTATTTTTTTTTTTTCTACATACAAAAAAAAAAAAAAAAAATGCACACCAGTGCGTGCCCACTGCCCAGACATCGTGGGCTCTGGATGAGGCCCCCCCGCGCTGCCTGCAACAGCTTGCCTCGCTCCCAGGCCACATAATAGATGGATTTTCGTCTCTGTCAAGTGACGGGCGCAGCAGCAAAAGCGTTAAGCTGCTAACAGTATATTTCAATATATGTTCAATTTTGTTTTTAATCCCTACTGTACCAGAGGGTATTACCATAAATGTACCCTCCAGTACCAAGCAATTTGGCCAAAATGGCTTCAGAGTCGAGAGAGAACACCCTTCCACCTCAAAAGATGGAGGAATACTGACTCTCATAGCCTGTGGGAGCTTGGATATATGCTGAGAAGTGTTGCCAAGGTCTCAGAGCAGTGCTCACAAGTTGTGGTACCAGGCACCGATCGATACGGGCTGTTAAAAGGACCACATATTAAGGACGAACGTCGTCCGTCACTGGTACTGACGAGTGACTCTTTTACTGTCGGCCAACGTACGTCGCTGGGACAGCAGGTGTTAAGATTTTCTTTTGTTTATATTTTACCGGGGGAGAATTATATAAATATTTAACTGTTTCAATGCTTTGTTCACAATCTCAAAGTGCTTTGTTTAGAGTTTCTAAATGTTTTGCTCTTTTCTCATAATTGTTAGATTTGCTATTCTATTAATTTTATGTTTTGAATTCGAAGCCTCATAATTCATTATACTTTATTCCATTGTTTCGTTTATTTAATTAATTCCTTACTTGTTAGTTTACGATAGTGATTACTGTCAGTTCGTTGTTGAGGCTCACTGTAACCAGAGGTCTATTGTCTAATCATTCCTTCAGAAATGAAGGTTCTTATTTCTCGTCTACTCATGAAGTTCTTCACAGTCTTGCTTGCCACATCTCGTCTCCACATTCGGCACTTTTGCAATGGCAACTTTTGACTGTAACGGAGATGTATTTCTTCATTGCCATCATGCTGCTGATGGCTGTCACCAAGAAGTCATCCATACTGAAGTACTGGTCCATCTATCCATCTTCGGCCAGCTCATGTCCCGTAATCAATTCTAGGCAATTATGGGTAATTGCATTTTTCCAGCAGCCTTCAGGAGCATGCAGATATGAGATATCTATGCAGGACAGGAGTAAGATCCAATGTACCGTATCGGGCACATCTTCGAGGCGATCAATAACACCTTCAATGCTGCATTTAACCCGTATCGGAAGGTGAACATTGTTAAGAGCCTGGACCGTGGCATGGCAACATCGGGTTCCGGCAGTACAACCCCTTCAAGTGGCATCGATATGGTCTAAATATCTTTGTGATGTATGACTGTAAGACCGGCTTTATCCTTGACATGATCTTATACCTGGGGGCGAAGACAGAAGTGGAACCCAATCAACGGCTGAGATTGTCTGGTGCCATGGTAAAGAAAATTATGACACCACACCTGAACAACCTATATGTCGTTAATTGGTATACCAGCTCTGTGTTGTGCAAGTACCTGTTTGACAACAACACCGATATCTGTGGCACTGTACAACACAACATGAAGGGTATGCCACTGCTGCCCACCATCAGAGAAGCCAGCAATGTGAATTACAAGAGGTCACACAAAACCTTGTACATCTTGTGGATGGACAACAGGGATTTCAGCTTCCTGTCAACTGTTCACCTGGTTTAGTTCGCACCATCACGTAGACGAAGGGGGCACTGGGCGATTTGTTGAAAAACCTATAGCAGTCCTCGATTACAACACTGTCGGGAATTTAGATAAAGAGGTTAAATTGAGTATCACTGGTACATGAAATATCCCAACAAATAGTTATAATATAATTACCAACGACGTAGTCGATGGGTGTAATCCAGTCCCCCACACACGGCTAATTCAATTGCATGACATGTAGGAATGTTCACATAATACAATATCGATACAATGAACTTAGCTTAGAGGACTGGTGATGTAGGACTGTTGTTATAGATTAATATTTGTAGCACATGGTTAACTGTGGGTTGAGTCAGAGCCGGGGGGGGGGAGATGTTGGCTGTATGGTGTTGATTGAGAGACTAAAGGGCCGGCGTCCGATCGCTTCGCGAAATTACATATGGCTGCCGGCTCATAATAATTATAACCCATAACTTGGTTTCATGATACATCTAGAGCTGATGTAGATATTTATACATTACAGTTAATATTTAACCTATACTTAAGAATAAACTACAATACACAAAGAACCAGCCGAAATCGTACAAGCGATACGATACCGCCAAATTTAAATGTCCTATTGGACCTAAAACTGTCGGGATCATTACCCTATTCCCGACATATTGCCCGCCACCAAATATGATATACAGGAGCTATATACAGAGAACAAAAAAAGGACATCGAAGTCAAAGATCACCTTGTTTGATCTTTGATCTCCAAAGATCCACGGAACTCATAGCCGCCCTCCTTTTGGGACGAGCGCCACCTGCAGCCTGAGGAGGATCATCCATCTCATCATCAGCTGCCCCACCTTGAGGAGCACTGTCACCAGCACTTTCCCGCGGAGGGGTATCAGTAGAGACGCCAGGATCATCCGGCAGTTCTACATCCTGCTCCAAGGGATATAACCTTACGACTGGGCGAGTAGTAACCCCAGTCGAAGTTCGTATTCTAGCAACTCTTATAAGACCATCAATGCCCTGGAACAAATCGATAATCCTCCCAAGCTTCCAAAATAACCCAGGACGCTCATCATGAATCAGGACGATATCCCCGATACGAGGCCATCGTTGATTCGTCCCTTTGATCTTATGAGAGTGACGCTCGCGAAGAGACAGCAAATATTCTTGGGTCCACCGTTTCCATAGATCGTCGGACACCTTGTTTACATACTGGAAGCGACGACGTGTGGCGTCAGCATTGCCGAACGTAGGGTCATGCAGATCTTCGTCATTTACTGACGATCTAGGAAAGGTATTAAGGGTTCGTCCATGTGTTAGCATAGAAGGCGAAATGGGTAAGAGGTCATCAACATCTGCCGAGGTATAGGTCAAGGGCCTGTCGTTGACTGACATCTCAATTTCTATTAAGATGGTTAGCAACTCCCGTCTGGTCACCAGTGCCCTTCCTAATACCTTTTTCATGGCAGATTTGACGATACCGATAGTTCTCTCCCAAATCGCCCCAAACCATGGTGCACGTGCTGGTATAAATCTCCACTGACAACCCTTTCCAGTGAGGGTAGCCACAACCTGCGGGTCATCCATTAACTCTGGAGATATTTAGAGGCCCCGACAAAACAAGTCGCATTATCGCTCATAATAATTTGAGGGAAACCATTGCGGCCTGCAAAGCGTCTTAGAGTATGCAAAAATCCCTCACTGGATAGGTCGTCAATCAATTCAATATGAATCGCTCTGGTTACCGCACATGTGAATAGAACGGCATATACCTTTATGATATTACCGGGCGATTTTCTAACATGAATCGCTCCGGTGTAGTCTACCCCGGTTACCTGAAATGGTTCAGTCCTTTGTACCCTGAACTCAGGCAAGGGAGGTAGATCAACGTTACTGGGAAGTAAGGCTTACCCTGTAATCATTTACAGATAGTACAGCTATTGTGGATCCCTTTAATTGCTTGTCGCATCTTAGGGATCCACCAACGTTGTCGCATATACGCCAGAACATAATTTACGCCAAAATGTAGGCAGGTCCTATGGCATTGGCAAATCAACAGTTGGTAATCAAATGAGAGGAGCTAAGGAGGACAGGATATTTTGCAGAATCAATAATGTCCGCCTTTTGTATCCTGCCTCTACACTTAATTATGCCTCCTTCCATATATAATCCTAGCTGCCTCATTAAGTTTGAGGGTTTGGCCTTTGACTCCCTGCTCAGGATTTGATGTTCAGTAGGATAAGATTCCTTTTGTACTAAACATATTAGTTTCGCTTCTGCTGATCTCAATTCATGGAGTCTGATATGCTTCGAATCTTCACTAAGGAAAGACCTGTGAGCCCGACTTCTCATGTTGTTAATGAAACGGTATATCCATGCAAACACCCGTATTACTTGATCATAGCTGCCGTAACGTTCCCACTCTACCAACTTGTTATCCTGATGTGTAGTACTCACATTCGAACTACTTAACACATCATCTTGGGGCCGACTTGAAGGATCAGATATGCATTCTCTGAAATCCTGAGGTCATTCAGTTGGAGATGTAAGCCATGGAGGTCCATGCCACCAAATAGAGGACGACATAAACTGTTGCGCCGAGATCCCCCGGGAAACGATGTCACTGGGGTTATCCCTGGTGCTCACATAGCGAAATTTAGCTGTAGGAACTAAGTTATGTATCTCATCAGTGCGATTAGAAACATAAACAGGTAACACCTTCTGGCTGTGTACCCATGAAAGTGCTAGTTGACTGTCACTCCAGACATAGACGTTATTAATCTGTAGTATGTCTGCATAAGCATCCCGTGTAAACTTTATTAGACGAGCAGACAGAAGCAATGCAGTAAGTTCTAATTTAGGAACTGTAATCTTCTTTATAGGGGCTACTTTGGCCTTCGCTATAGCCAGTGTCGCTTCACTACCATTGCATATGTATATGGCAGTACCGTACGCACTATTACTAGCATCAGAAAAGGCATGTAGATCCACCTGTTGACCACTAATAACCTGACGATTAAGTTGGACCTTGCAACATGTGGAAAGGTCCGACCGAATCAACCGCCAAGTATCTTGTAACTCAGTCGGGAGGGGCGTGTCCCAATCTAGTTTTAGCCGCCACAGTTGCTGTAAAAACATACGAGCACGGATAGTTACAGGCAGCAAAAAACCTAGGGGATCAAACAACCTCGCTGACAAGCTTAAGCAGTTTCGCTTGGTCATAAGCTCACTGCCGCATGGGGTGTGACAGAAGGATATACAATCTGTGGTAGTGTCCCATTTGTGGCCTAAAAACTTCACCTCACTATTCTCAGTAGCTACACCGTCAGAAGCAAATTGACCTTTCAAAAGATCACTATTAGTGGCCCATTCTCTCAAGTATAGATGAGCCTTAGCAAATATATCGCGGATCTCCCAGCATCTCTTGAGCAATAAATCTTCATTGTCTCCAGTGCCTTGAAGATTGTCCACATAGATCCCCTGCTTGATCTCATTCTTGAAGTCAGGATCTAGTCCAGCCTCCTCAAGATGTCGCAAGATAGTAGCATTGAGAAGGAACTGGGAACAGGTCGCCCCGAATAAGACGACTCTGAACCTGTAGACCAGATACTCTGAATCTAGATCCATTGGGTCCCGTGGCCATAAAAATCTTGTCGAGTCCCTGTCTTCACGATGGAGTTGAAGCATCAGGAAGGCCTTCTCAATATCGGCGACCCATGCAAACTTATGACATCTGAAGCGCAACATAATTTGCGCGAGATCAGAGACCAGGGACGGACCCGTGTACAGACAATCATTCAGGCTATAGGAGCGATCACTGGATTTAGCAGAGCAGTCATACACAATACGAACAGGAGTGGTGGAACTGTCCTTTTAATCCTATGGTGAGCAAGGTAATGGATGTTATCCCCATACTCACTGAGATCTACTCTTTCCACAAATCCACGTTGTACCTGCTCGTTTAGTACTGCCGCATAAGTCTCGCAATAATTTGGATCCTTGACAAACTGCTTCTGAAGGCCACGTAACCTACCAAGTGCTAGATGGAAATTAGTAGGTAATTTACTCTTGTTATCATTCCAAGGGAGCCTTACCACATACTGACCCCTGCCAGAGTCATACGTTACAGTCTCTTCATATGAGCTTAACGCTAGCTTGGACTCCCGCACAAGTTCATGTGGGTCAATTCCAATATTGTCCAAGTCCCATAGCTTATCTATATCAGTACATGTATTATCAGGCACATTTGGCCTAATATATTTATCTATGGGGCTTACTGCTACCTTGAGGACCGTAACCACCTCCACCTGTGTGTCTTGAGAGGAAGTGGCATAGGATCCAGAAATGGCATACCCTTGGATCGTGGGGAGCATTATAAGCTTATCTACCCGCCGATATCCAGGGTGAACCAGGTCGTAGTAATAATCAGCTCCGACCAGTAGCATAATACCATTGTTAGCAGAGAGTTGATCATCAGCCAGTTTATAACCCTTGCTTCTGAGATATTTCAAATGTGGTTGAATCTCTGATGCTATATAGAAACTGGGTAGTGTGTCGACCACAACAGCCTTGATGGGACATACCTTTCTTCTACAAACATAGGAAATCTCCACGATATCATAGTCACTGGAATCTATTTCACTAGTGAAACCATGGAGACGCAAATTCTCTTGACCCTTGCTGGTACATTTGAGCTGGGGTAATGATGACCGCAGAACGAATGACCTCTGTGAGCACTGGTCAAGTAAGGTGCGCGTCATTATAGTATTATTATTACTCCCCACTACTGGCAGCATCATAGTAGGAAGCAATTGACATTCTCGAGAAGCAATGGACATGGCAGATACTTTATCACCCTCGCTCTTACCTTTCTCATGTGACTCTTTGGGGGTTCTCCCCTTTTCTTTGCCGTCGTGCCGATCAGACTGGGTGCAAAGGGAAAACCAATGTTTCCCCTTGCAATACTTACAAGGTTTGATGTAGGAATTGGTGCAATTACTGTTGAAGTGGTCTCTTGCCAGACAGCTGGTACATAACTTAAGCGATTTAGCCTTGCCAATCTTCTGTGTAGCCTTAGGATACTTAGGACACTGGTACCACAGATGACCGTGGACACTGCACAACTTGCAACCTAATGATATTGGCCTTTTCTGTTTAGGAGAAGTCTGTACCGGGAAAGCTGCAGTAGATGGCGACATCTCCACTTGTCGGTAGTGTCCAGTACTCTCCATATTGAAGACTTCAGTCTGGTACACCTGCACCAACGCTTCTAAGTTTAGAGGAGAGTCGCTTAGTTGTCGTCTTATGATTTCCTTTAGGGGAGAGGGTATCTTGTTCAAGATACTTACACTAAATATCTCCTCCTTGGTGATGGCCATTGTCTCCATAGATTGGAGGAGGCTCTCAAAGGAGGCATAGTACTCCTTTAGGTCCGCCACATCATAGGATGGAGGATCTAGTGTGAAGAATTTGGTAATTAACGCGGTCTTGATGACTTCCACTCTCCCGTAAGTTCTCTTCAGCAACTCCACTGCAGACTCGTAGCTGGTAGCTTCTAGCTTGTACCCATCGACCAACTTCAATGCCTCCCCTTTCAATTGACCACGGAGATATGTGAACCTTTGGATGGATGTGAGTGTTTTATTATGATGGACGGAACACTCAAAGATATCCCAAAATCCAGTCCAGGTAGCCGAATCCCCGGAAAAGGTAGGCAAAGTAAGCTTCGGCAGGTTAAAACCAGTCGCCCTTGGTGTACCGGTATCCTTAACAGGGGTTGATTCTTGGGTGGAAGATAGTCTGGCTAAGGCTGTATTAACGTCCTCAAAGTACTCAAGATCTGCCGACATTTCTTCTTCCACATCGTCAGTAATTGTCAATAAACCATATACCTGCTGAGCATAATTATCGTAAGTGGCTAGCGATTTAGTAACAGTAGCGAATTTACCCTTAATCTGATCAGCTGTGGCACTTAATAAAAATTCATCAAGATCTCTTAAGGGGAACGTCCGGCCTTTACTCTAGAACGTGTCAGTCGATTTTGTCTGTATTTCATAAGATTTTGTACACGTATAGGGGACCTAACAACTAAGAAATTTCCAAAATTTTAATTCTCTAGGACAATTATTTTTTGAGTTACAGTAGGTGTGTAAATTTATGACTTTTTGTAAAATCAGAATCTCATTTAAATGTTGTTGCTTGATTGTTTTAATGCATTGGGGGTACTAACAATAGGTGTAGTTTCAATTGTACGTTGATACTTTTTTCCATTTTGTATCTAATTGTAGAATTAGGGCATTTACAATTAGGTACAAATTAGGTGACAAATGTCTCGGGGTGCTGTGTCGAAATGGGAAAGAAATAAAAACAAATGGCGACGTGGAGTTGTAGAGAATTTCATGCCCTTTCCAATGACACCAGAAACATTGTTGTAGCATGTTTGGTTACGTCAGAACTGCGCCGACAAGTGAACTTTCTTACGTGATTAGTACGAGAGCTGTTGCAAGCCAGCCGGCCAGCCGCACCCTACCTCTCTCGCGGCTTGGACCACACTGCTCTTTCTCCTCCACCACCACCACACCCTTCGTTGTTACCCGGGTTGAGTACCAGATACTGTTAGGCAAAATATCTAAGAACGTCATATTTTCACCAAAAATTCATGGTTTTAGTTTTTTTTTTTTGCAGATCCGAAACCCATAATGCATTTTCTACGCGTCTGCGCGACCCGCGAAAACTTTAAACTAGCCCAGAAATAACATGCTTCCAGACGGAATATTGCCTCAGGATTTTAACTGAAGACAGAGGGATGGGTGATGATGCCATATATCGGGTTGCGCAATATTGCCGTTTTG
The DNA here is from genome assembly GCA_032716605.1 of Paralithodes platypus. NCBI lineage: Eukaryota > Metazoa > Arthropoda > Malacostraca > Decapoda > Lithodidae > Paralithodes > Paralithodes platypus. The sequence goes on from CM064506.1 coordinate 36,198,638, forward strand.
AGCACTATTACGAGTATGAACCGGACGCTCTCCTTAAACACCTATTTAAACTTCCCTTCATCCCTCCCTTAAGAATCTTAAGTTTCTTTAAATCTGTCATCGTTATATCTGAATCTAGGCTATTAACTCTCTAAACTATAACGCAAACTAGTTACACAAATTAATAAAAAATGTGGCAATAGCATTGCCACTCCCAATTTGGAAACGGTCATTAGGCTACTAGCTGCAGTAGGATGAATTAATTGAGCAAAATTGACAAATAGCAGAAACAAACTAGGGCTAGAGAAAGAAGGGTAAATGAAAAGAACTGATTAGGTCTAGTAATAAGTATTAGGCCTAGCCCAGCTGCCCATCCCACAATCATGAGGTCTGTTGGCTGTCAATCGCTTAGGAATCAACAGAGACCGAACCCCATGACCGTAATTAGGCAACTAGGCTATAAAATTGACAGCAATGAAATGCTGGGTGTGAAGGGAATTCATGGTCTCCTGAAATATCCCCAGGCTACCTTTAGGATCAACTCTTCCTGGTACCTGGCGCGGGGTACGAACCTCTGAAGGGAATTTAACCCCCCTAAAAACCCACAGGTTTTGAGATGCCTTGGGTGGGGTTCGAACCCTGATTAGTGACCCAACCATCACCACCAGGCCCGCGCGCTAACCCACTGTACTACCACGGACGTCACATGAGAACCCTCCCCACCGGCAAAATTAAGAAAAGAGTCTCATAACGACAAAACACAATGAACACTACAGGCCCACCACCAAAGCGAAATGAACAGCTACCACAGGCACCTGCAGGCCCAGCCTGCCTAGCCTAGCCTAGCTTAGCCTATGAGCGCGAAATGGTGCCCGACGAAATTACCCCTACCCCAATCACCAGCCCAGCTAACCCACCAAAAAAGGCCAAGGAACACACGCCCAAAAAAACCTGGAAACTAGCTCCAAAAAAGATAGGGACGGCGCCTAATCGGAAAAAAACACGAGGGAAGAAGCTGGGTCAAAACTAGGGAACGGCAGTCGGCCTAACAACGCGTGAGGCGGAAGCCATTTGTAAGCCCACAAGCGTCATGGAAGCAAACAAAACGGTACTACGGTAAAGAAGCCTTAGGGCACGAAGGACCATTATTTGTCGGGAATTTAGATAAAGAGGTTAAATTGTATATCACTGGTACATGAAATATCCCAACAAATAGTTATAATATAATTACCAACGACGTAGTCGATGGGTGTAATCCAGTCCCCCACACACGGCTAATTCAATTGTATGACATGTAGGAATGTTCACATAATACAATATTGATACAATGAACTTAGCTTAGAGGACTGGTGATGTAGGACTGTTGTTATAGATTAATATTTGTAGCACATGGTGAACTGTGGGTTGAGTCAGAGCCGGGGGGGGGAAGATGTTGGCTGTATGGTGTTGATTGAGAGACTTACGGGCCGGCGTCCGATCGCTTCGCGAAATTACATATGGCTGCCGGCTTATAATAATTATAACCCATAACTTGGTTTCATGATACATCTAGAGCTGATGTAGATATTTATATATTACAGTTAATATTTAACCTATACTTAAGAATAAACTACAATACACAAAGAACCAGCCGAAATCGTACAAGCGATACGATACCGCCAAATTCAAATGTCCTATTGGACCTAAAACTGTCGGGATCATTACCCTATTCCCGACAAACACAAAGATGAGGCTGGTTAACAAGTTGGACCCCGTCATTGCCTCAGTGGACTGTGCCAGGAGGACCATGCGCTGGTACAAGTAGATGTTTTTCATCTCTTGGATATGGTGGCCTATAATGCTCACATCCTTCACTATGAGGTCACCGGCATCAATGAGACATAACGAAGATGGCCAGAGAATTGCTGGACACCAACCTACTTCAAATGGAACACATTGCACGGCCAGCGCATCCTGTCCAAGCTCACCCTAGGAATGCCCCTGCCCATCTCACCAAGCGACCTTTCCTGAAGGTGATACCTCCAACCGAGCACAAGGCTAAACCCAGCAGATGGTGTATTGTGCGTTCACAGGCAATGCGGAAAGAAGAGACATGGTACTACTGTCGAGAGTGTGATGTAGGACTATACATTGAAAACTGTTTCAAGGACTATCACGCCCTCGCACAGTCTAGGTGAACACTACCGTGCAATGCGAAGTAGGCGCTATATGTCGAGACTATAGTAGGTGAATAACTCAACATCATAGAATTGAGACTGATAAAGCAAAAGGAGTGGGTGTTCTGGTGGCTGAAGGGTGGGTGGAAAGTGTGCTTCAGATTACGAGTTAGTGAAAGGCTGATTGTTTTGAAGTTGAAAGTTGGTGAAAGAATTCTGAATGTGATATTTGCATATGCCCCACAGGCTGGCCTACAGAAAGAGATAACAGAGGACTTCTGGAATGACACCGTCGGTGTCATTTCAGGCCTTTCGGAGAATGAAATAACAATCCTGGGAGGGTACCTGAATGGTCATGTGGGAGCACCTGCAGATGGATACGAGGGAGTACATGGAGGAAATGGTTACGGAAGGAGGAATATGGAAGGCGAATAATACTAGAGTCCTGCGTTGCACTCAACATGGTTGTGTGTAACATGAAGTTCAGGAAAAGACAGAGCCATCTGGTCACATATAACTCTGGGGTCTCCAGTAGCCAGATAGATTACTTCTTGGTTGACAGGAAAAACTGGAAACTGGTTCGGGATGTAAAGGTCATCCCGAGCGAAAAATGTATCCCCCAGCATAAGCTGCTTGTGTGCAACATGAGCTTATACAGAGATCCTGAGTGCAACAAAGTATACATGCCCAAAAGGAGAGTGTGGCTGCTGAAGAACAAGGAAGTTAGGGATAGGTTTCATACTGAACTGGAGGAAATTAATTGAAATAAGGAAGCTAGGCCTAGCAACGTAAATAGTCAATGGAATTTCCTTAAGCATAGCCTTCTTGCTGCCACTGACAAAGTCTGTGGGAAAACAAAGGGTCACCCCAGGAATAAGACCTCCTGGTGGTGGAACGATGAGGTAAAACATGCTGTGAAAGAGAAAAGGAGATGCTTCAAAGCATGGAAGGAGGGAGGCAGTAAGGAGAAATGCTGGGCATCTAAACGAGCTGCCAGAAGAGTTATTTATAATGCTAAAAAAGGCATTAACCTCTGAAGTGCGCATGGGGGTAATTAGACACCTCTCCCTGTGCGCATGTATTTGAGGTGTTTCCGTCACTAAAATATTCATTGTACCATTAATAGCATTAATACTTATCCATATGCACCTATTATGGGTTGATTATAAAGGTATTAACCTGAAACAACAATAAAACGAGTGAAAACAGCGTTTGGATGGTCAAAATCGGAGATATAGCCCGTGAGTTGTATAATGTATGGGTGAGGCAAGCTGCTTTCCCGCCAATTTCCCCCAAGGCCACTGAGACACAGTCGATCGATACTCTCTCTCTCTCTTGCATTCGCTTGCTATCAGTGATGACCACACCCTGCAACCGGATTTCTAATGTTAGCACTAAAATATACCTCAGAATAAGGGAATAACAGGGAAATAGGTGATAACTGAAGGAGAGGAGGAAAGTGGGGAAGGAGGGGAGGTAGAGGACTGAGATTTTGCATGGCCCAGGGGCCAAAAACAAAAAAAAATACAAAAAACAAAAAAAATACAAAAAACAAAAAATCGATATCAAAAGTTGATTTTTTTTTCTCTGACTCTTAAGAGTCTCCCCGCAGTCCGCCGGGGGAACTCTTAAGAGTCTCCCCGCAGTTCCCGGGTTAAGGACCTGGTCCTCGAACAAGTGTGTAACACGGACAATCCCAATGGGATCTTCAACCTAGCTAGGCGAGTTAAAAATGACAGTAGGGATATTATAGGTGAACAGTGTGTTATGAACGATAATGGGACGAATGTGTATGCAGAAGATGAAATCAGAGAAGCATGGAAGGCACACTATGAACGATTGCTAAATGTAGAGTTTGAATGGGATAAGGAACAGCTTAGTATCGAAAAACCAATATCTGGACCCCCTCCTTTGATAGCACCAACTGTAGTGAGCGAAGCCATCAATAAAATGAAGGACGGTAAAGCTCCAGGGTGCTCTATAATAATAATAATAATAATAATAATATTTATTCAGTCAGCAATTTACAGAGTTGGTACCACATAGTTTGTTACAAATATGACATGTACCAGCCTTGCATAATTCCAACTAAGGATAGCCCAATAAGGCCGTTAGGCGTATTTCCATTGGGGTCCTCTGACATTGTCGCTGAGAGGATAAAAGCCTCAGGGGAGACTGGTGTCAGCTTAGTCACTGAGATGATAAACACCATTATTAAAGAGGAGAAAATCCCCGAGGATTGGCACAAAAGTGTAATAGTAAATATATACGAAGGAAAAGGGGATGCGCTAGATAGAGGTAATTATAGGGGCCTAAAAATGCTTGACCAAATCATGAAGGTCTGTGAGAGTCTTTGAGGGTTTAATCAGACAAAGCATCTCCATTAATGATATGCAGTTTAGTTTTTATGCCAGGACATGGTACAACCGATGCTATCTTTATAGTCAGGCAGATACAGGAAAGATACTTACTAAAAGGCAAGGATCTTTACTTTGTGTTTGTAGACCTGGAGAAGACCTTTGACAGGGTGCCTAGAGATGTTGTGCAGTGTGTCAGGGCAATTGATCTAATTTACCCGAGTTATTTTATATAATCTCTCTAGAGGGCCAATTAAATTAAACATAAGTAGTCCAGTTAACAAGTGTATTATATATATTTAGTGCGAATACATAAATATCAAACGCCAATCATTTAACATATTTACATCACTCTTACCATTCATACCACTCACACACAGTTATTCAGGAAGAGAAGCTAAATAATTGATTTTACCTGTGAACTAAAACTAATATAAGTCACACATCCAAGCACACTAAATCAAGCACTTTTAGTCTGGCACAAGTTAATCAATATAGTCGATTATTAGCTGGTTCCAAGGACATGCCAGCCGACTCCAGGACAAACCGTGGTCAACAGTACCAACTAGCTGCATCCAGGGTACCACCACTGGCAACAGAACACGCCGGCTGACTTCAGGGTCCCACCACTGGTAACAGAACAAACCAGCTGTCTCCAGGGCACCTCAACTGGTAACAGACACACCAGCTACCTAACCCAGCTGTCTCCAGGGCACCTCAACTGGTAACAGACACACCAGCTGTCTCCAGGGCACCTCAACTGGTAACAGAACACACCAGCTGTCTCCAGGGCACCTCAACTGGTAACAGACACACCAGCTGTCTCCAGGGCACCTCAACTGGTAACAGACACACCAGCTGTCTCCAGGGCACCTTAACTGGTAACAGACACACCAGCTGTCTCCAGGGCACCTCAACTGGTAACAGAACACACCAGCTGTCTCCAGGGCACCTCAACTGGTAACAGAACACCAGCTGTCTCCAGGGCACCTCAACTGGTAACAGAGCACACCAGCTGTCTCCAGGGCACCTCAACTGGTAGAGTGTCATAACTTTGGTGAGCGACTGTACTTGCAAGATCACATGCAACTGCTCTCGCCCCACACGCTAGCATAGGACATCACAATCACTTGCGTTATGGACCACAGCTCTGGATACAGATAGACACGGCCCTCATATATGTACACAGGCGGGACTCGTGCCGGGAACTCGAGTAGGCAGACCAGTAACTGCCAACTTCCCTCACACACACAAGGCTGTGATAAAAACCAACTCTTAAATTCACATAACTGGTAAATTTACAAGGGTTGTAACCACAATGATTTAAGTGACTAGTAACTATTTCACGGCAGTCAATACAATAGCACCATACTTTCTATAAACGCAATTATCTATGTGACAAGTTACTATTTCACGGCGATCATGAACACAAAAGCGCCACACTTAACAGGCACACCACTTACCGCGGAGATGTGTACAGCAACACACAGGGAAAGAGAATGCTACCGGGCCAATAAGGCAAGCTCTCACTTAACCTTTCATTAACATGCTTCACACAACGAATCTTCGATACATACCGCTCACCTAACCTTTTACTAACACACTTCATTCGAACGATTCTTCGACTCATTTCAACCAACGGGCGACTATGCTAACAAGTAGGGGCCCTCTATAGGAGCACCATCAAACATGCGAGACTTCGGAGCACGTGAACAGGCGTTCGACTACCTACAGCCATACATTCATAGAGGAATTACGGCACTATTCCCTGACACAGTGGGCTATGAGGAAACATGGTGTGGAAGAGTGGCATGGTGCGTGTGATAATTAAGATGTATGAGGATTCGCGAACTGCGGTGAGGGTGAGAGGTGTTTTTTTTTTTTTCTATATTCCAACTACTCCCTCTCGGGCATAGGCTGAGAGCCTGCACACTCAACCGCTGAACACGGTGAGGCCCGTGAGGTCTTGTTCCAGTCTAGGGAGTGAGACATGCGAAGCACCCCGGCTCGAAGCAACCCCATCTCTGAAGCTGCTCCGCCTCCGCGCTTCACCGTCTCACTCTTCAGACTCGGACCCTCACTCTCAGAATGCCACCTATTGAGTGAGGAGTTCACAGTCCATGTTGTAGTTTATCAGGGTTCAGTGTTAAGCCCCCTCCTCTTTATTATGGTCCTGGAGGCACTGTCTAGAGATTTTAGATCCGGACTCTCGTGGGAACTGCTATATGCAGACGATTTAGTCCTAATAGCTGACAATGTGCGAGATGCTGAGGCCAAATTCAGAAGATGGAGAGAGGGCATGGCAAGCAAGGGTTTAAGAGCCAATATTAAAAAAAACAAGGTTATGCATTGTAGATTGAGACGAGGCAATGTGGAAAAGAGTGGCGCATACCCATGTGCAGTGTGTGGAAAGGGTGTGGGCGCTAACTCGATTCGGTGTAGTGTCTGTCGATGTTGGATGCACCATGGGAGTAAGCGATGTAGTAGAATAAAAGGACCCCTGCCGAAGGATAAGTCAGAAATCGAGAAATTTGTGTGCGTAGTGTGCAAGGGCAAGCTTGTGTTAAATGATGATCCTGTGGCTGTGAATTTTGCAAATGAGTCATTGGAGCTGGTGAACAAGTTTTGTTACCTAGGAGATACCATCTCTGCCGGTGGTGGGGCCGAGGCTGCCACTGTCGCTAGAATTAGATGTGGCTGGGGGAAGTTCAGAGAACTGCTGCCAATTCCGACCATGAAAAGAATGCCTCTTCCCCTGAAGGGAAAGGTGTATGCCTCATGTGTTAGAAGTCCAACGACATATGCCTCAGAAACATGGGACGTTAAAGTAGAGGATGTCAACAGAATGGAACATAATAAGATGAGAATGGTGAGATGGATGTGTGTGGCCAAACTGCAGGATAGAATAACAAATGATGAGCTGAGGAGACACTTAGGTATAAAGCGTATTAGCGAGGAGATGCATAGAAGTAGATTGGGATGGTATGGGCATGTGGAGAGAATGGATGAACACAATTGGGTGAAAAGATGCAGGTCTGTGATTGTGGAGGGAGCTGCACCAAGGGGTGGACCGAGGAAGACCTGGGATCGGACTATACGTGCCAATCTCGAATCCAAAAAAATTGACAAGTGAAGCACTCCTTAACAGGGTTGCCTGGAACGCCGGCATTAGGACAAGAGACTGAAACTGCACGTATGTGTGGAGCGCTTGCAGTCTTAAACTTTATGTATGTATGTATGTATGTATGCAATTAGGTGTTTTGAATCTGGCGCCAATTGTTATATAATTGCCCTTATGTAATTTAAGTCAGTCAGTCAAGTTCTAAGTACTTAGAATCTAATAAGTTGAAGCCATATAAATATATCTAGTCATAAATATATTTTCTGATAGCCAATACAATGGATTGTTAGATATTTTCGGTTTCTTATTATCGTAGTTTCCAGGCATGCGCATGGATACATGTGGGTCTGTGCTCTCACGGAGCTCACTTCAGCTAACGGACCCATACCGTCAACATCCTAGACACGTCCTGAATCACCTAACCAACTTCTAAGCTAAATCATCCTCTTACTTACTTCTAAGTAGTGGCCACTCATTTTCTATACTGTCTCTCTAACTATCTGAGCTATCGACTAGACCATTTAAATATAATATTTAAGTAAATACTTGTATTGACGGGGTTCTTGTATACAGTCCACTTAAACTTAAACTAAATGTAACCTCATTGTTATGCCCTGTTTTTCTACAGGATTAACTTGGGTAATGTGGGCTCTATCTGACTGGGTATATAAGGCTGCATGCACAATACAAGGTATGAGGAATAGAGAACACAAAATAAACACACGGTAACACGACACACGATCACTTTTATTTAGATAGGTGAATAAAGAGCATAGAAAGATAGTAAGACTCGTACAAAACAAATAATAGAAGGGAACTGCTAGCATTAGCGGATCTGGATGGAGCCTAGTCTCCCACTTCCAACGTTCAGGTATACTCTTCTGATCACGGATTTAGTTAGCAAGGTTTATTATACTGGAAGACCTCAACGTATTTATGTATTCAATTTCACTAATTAGATTTCTTTCTGGCAGGTCGCGTGCCCAAGTAGCAGCTCACAGTTAGAATTAGATACGCGTATATTTCTGAACACGGCAATTCTAGTAACCTCAAGGGGGTACTGATCTAAGATTTATATTCCTATGACAGAAATACGTAGAACACAAATCAGTGGGCGAACGTTAGATATCACTAGGGTTTTAATATCTGAATAAGGTAATTACGAGAGTCAATGTCGCCTGTTAATTAATGAACACTGATACGCTTAGTACGTCCCAAATGGAATGGTTAAATATGAGTTACACTGGGCAAGTTATAGCCACTTCATAGAAAAGTTAATAAGTGAATGTCGAACTGGTACTATAACACTTAGTACTAGTAACATGAATCTTGAATAGTATTTGTGGGTCTGGTCCTGGTTATCTTGCTTCCGGTGATGTTGGGGGCTAACGACTGGTTCCTCGGCCGTCCAGGTGGTCCAAAATGTAGGAAGTTCTCAAGTCGGATCTCTTGACGATCGGTGCTGGCTACACACTTATATACCCACTAATTTGTGTGAAGGTTATAAGGTGCACGTTGGGACTTGTACATGGACAGCTCTTCTATTTAACTTCTGCCATGGAGTCTGCCGGCTCGGGAATCTCTCAACTTAGGAACAACACAAGGGCAGAGCTAGAGGTTAACTTCAGGGTAGTGACCACTGGTTGGTGTCTAACTTTCAACTGATTTGACTGGGGGCGGGAGCTAGGTTTATAGGCTCGGTTCTGGACCCTGTAGACAATAGGGAGTCTTATGGACTTATTTGAGCTCTCAATAGATATGGGGACTAGGTAAGGTGGTGATTACTGTTGTGGCACATGGCTATAGCAAGCCTTCAATTTGTGATATAACTGAGCCTTAGTAAAAGGTACTATTTTGCTATACTGGAAGTATTTATGGGAGGGAGACTGGATCTACTTTGCGGGGAGGACTGGGACAGCTGTGATAGGGGCGTCTCTCTTATAATGCTCACTCTTCGTTCTATTGCCTAGCTGAGGTGCTAATTTGACTATCCGAGTATGCAAAACAGGTGAATGGGTTATTGTGGGTACAGAGAGGTGAGTAAGGGGGTTAGACATGCATGGTTAGTTCATTGATAGTTAGAATTCCTAGGCTACCTGGCAATGACCCGGAAGTCAAAACAGGGGTCAGGTATACCTCCGCGGGGGTGGGGGTCTCCCTCCTCGGGTGGGTAAAAAAGGGGTAGCCGGGCGCTCTCTCTCTGGGATGGTCGTCCGGCGGCTGTGGCTAGGGGCTTGCCATATCACCAGTGTTTGTAATAACCCTCTGCTTATGAGACAGATGTGGGTCTTCTTAATATCCAAACCGAAGGTGCCTTGGCTAGCTGGTTTTAATCGGTTGGTTGTTAATCGTATGGTTTGCTGGATGTGGTGGAGACTGGTTGCTAACTCTGCTACATTTATCTGGAAGTATGGCAATAGAAGTTAGTTACTGGTGAGGCGGCTAGCCTCGCACCGACGACCATTGGGTGCAGATTTGTGAATAGGTTGTAAGAGAATAGATGGCATGCAAGGGGTTAGTAAAGTTCTAATGTTGTTCTGGCCTGCTAAGGGAAGGCAGGCTGGATAGGAGTATATATATAAAAGGTTGGAGAGCATTAGCAACGGAAAAATCAAGGATCTTCAAGAGGTATGAGAGAGAGGCTAGGTCGGACAAGAGTCGAGAAGCACGGGGTATTTTAATGAGAGGGGAGGAGTTCAGGGGCTATAGGGAAATTTGACCCTAAGGTCTCTACGCGTGGGGATGGCATTAGGCTGCAGTTGATATTGGAGTTTGAAAAGGCAGTGAAAGTACGTTAGCCAAATGCTACCGGGGAGTGCAACTATGGGGTGGTATATGAGTCTGGAAAAGATAGAATTATGTGGACTGTGGGGCTGGGGGGGAAGAAGGAGGTGAACTGTAGGTGTGTGCTTGACTGTGGGTAAAGTGGGGAAAAACATGGTGTATTATTCTTCGTCAGTACGAGGGGTTATGGATACTATTAGTTGGCACGAGCTTTTGCACGTCTAGTTGTCCCTGGGAACTGCGTTTTCTATGAAATATATACCAAGAAAAGCGGCAGTTCGTAGGGGTACTTCGTTATTGTTTTGAGGTACTTATGACAGATACTGGTACTAAGGTTATCTATACAATCTCTGGTTGGGGTAAGAGGTGTAGGACACGAAGCAAATTGGCGTAGTGTGGACTGTGGATACGAAGGAGGTGATTGGAAGACGTATAACACTTGTGGAGAAGTAACTGGAAAAAGGTGAACACAATGGCGGATAAAGATACTTAACCTAAGGATTGAATACATAGATTTTATGGGCGATGATTCTTCAGAAACTTAAGTCTGGCAAGACAAGATATGTTAGGGAATGTTAACATGTGTACATAAACTAAGGATTGAATACATAGATGAACGACGACATTATAGTCGTCGTCCTAATAAGGTGATGAAAACTGGTTGATCTGCACTTGGCACAATACGACATTAGGACAGTGCCGCTATGTCGTATCAATACTGGTGGCAGTTAATACTATAGAGACACTAACATTAATACTTAAAACTAAGGATTAAATACATAGATTTATGGGGGCGATGGGTCTTCAGAAACTTAGTCTGGCAAGACAAGATAGGTTAGGGAATGTTAATATTAATACGTAACCAAAGGATTGAATACATCGATGAACGACGAAATTATAGTCGTCGTCCTAATAAGGTGATGAAACCTGGTTGATCTGCACTTGGCACAATACGACACAAGGACAGTGCCGCTATGACGTATCAATACTGGTGGCGGTTAATATTATAGAGACACTTAGTTACTAGAGGAACAATGCAAGGGGCGACTGAGCACGGGTTACATATATCTATACTCGTCATGGAAATTGATATACGAGGTCTAGGGACAGGCGTGGGTGTTTTAACTTCTAAGATATATAACATCTACTTCTCGGATGTAAGAACATACATAGATATATGGCTGTCTGCTTTGTTGGCATTGGCTCAACCTGGGGACAGGGCATGGGTGTTTTTAATATGAATGTATATTCCTGTTCATCATCATTGTAGTTAGAAGTGTAGGACACGAGGGGGTAGTGTACGTGAGGTGTGGAAAAATGGTCAGTTTAGAAGGGGAAGGTAGGTGCGGCCTGGAGCTGCTTAGCCCTGCGGGCTTGGGCCTGTCTGAATTGGTTGGCTCGGTCAGCTGGTCCTTTCGTTCTGTGGACCTTTCTTTCGGGTGTTTCTGTGTGGTGTTCGTTCGTGGCTTCTGTGGTGGGCTTCTCGTTCTGGGGGCATTTTACTCATCATATATTTTATTGCCACCGTCTTTACACTATATATACAGTATGTTATGTAAGGGTAGAGTTATTCCTGAATAGACTGAAAACCCTGTGTGTAAATAACTACTTGCTTACTCTGTAAGATTTTCACGCATTACTGTGCAATGCAAGAAAGATGTGTATATCTGTGAAATATAACTGCAATGCAAAATATACACAATATACATTCTTAACACTCAAGCCGCGGGGCCCGACATATGTCGAGTGAGAGAACCATGGCCAAATCAGCGGGTCCTGACAATATCCGGGTGGGATGTTGAGCACATTATAGGCTCTGAGAGAGAGTCCACGCGTTGGGAGGGTGATAGGCGGGCTCTGACCGCTCAGCATGGACCTAGTCCCGCTACTGAGGTAACCTCTGCACCATCTCACACCCCAGGCCTCACGAGAACAAGGAAAATCTTAGGATATTACTGTATTTTAGGGAATTTCCCCTCGTGTTGCACAAACGTTGCAAGAGAACCCGTGGTCGTACAAGGATGATTCAGGTGTCATTGGAAAGCTCTATTATCGCCCTTTCAAGTATACATAATTGTATTACGCTCTGGCTCTTGTTTATGTATGAAAAAGAGCATGGAATGAAGCTTGTTTAGGGTAAATATGCCCGCCAGGCAGGTAGTAGAAGTTACAAACATCCCCATCCATAAGGGCTTAAGCATTTCTCTTCTCATAATCTACTCTCAGATCGCCAGTATGGCTTCCTTAACCCGGGAACGCCGACCGAGACTCTTAAGAGGTTTTACTGGGCGAAGGCGATGGGACTCTTAAGATCCAAGGCCTAATAAAAGCCTTTTAACCCATACCATACCGTACGATACAGTAATAAAAGCCACTGCAGTCCCAAGCACTGTGGCAAAAATGGCAGGAGAGACCACCTTTTCACCTCAAGAGATGGAGTAAGACTGGCCCAGTCACCCTTCAGCGGGTCTTATATAAGCTGAAAAGTGTTACCAGACCGGTAGCAGTGCTTAAATTACAGTTGTGTTGCCAATTACAGGGTTGTACAGGCAGTTACAAGGAAAGTACACTACTGACGAATATACTCAGGCCTGGAACTGGGGAGTTACTTATCTACTGACGAATATACTCGGGCCTGGGACTGTAAGGGTTAAAAGACCCCAGTGGCACTCAAAACAAAGGAATATATGATTAAGTGAGATAATTCCCCTCCATGCCTCCTATCTCTCCTCCACATGCATCCGCCCCCCCCCCCCCCTCTTCAATTATCACCTATTTTTCTCTTATTCCCTTGTTTATCGGTTTATTTTCCACGCCAATATCCCCCACCCGGTTTAAAGGTCGAAGGGGACTCGTATAGAGATCGTAGCAAGAGAGAGACTTCACTAGCAAGACATCAGTGTCGATCGATAAGTGAGAGAAGGAGGGTGTGTGCCGCGCCGGCTCTCCTCCCATGAATGAACCGGTCGGCAATACTTCGTCTTTTTCACCCCCCAAATGTTATTCCCACTTGTTTTATTGCTGTTACATGTTAATATCTTCATATTAAACGTAAAATAGGCTCATATGAATAACTAATAATTATATTTATCGGATAATGACAATTTTAGTCGGCATGAGCCTCAATATGTTCACCTGGCGGGCACTTTAAAATACCATAGATTCGCTGTTTAACCCTTGTCTAGCGGGCCCTCTGTGGCCGTTTTGGGCCTTTTCAGGCCGTTCTGACTGCTATATCAACCATCAGTATGAAAGAAATTGTATTGCGCCGAAAACTAGGTGGAAATCGCTACACAATGACGCCACATACAGCTACGTAGCACTCGTGGAGCACTGACAGTGTTACCTCGAAGATGGAAGTTTAGCTGATTTTGCTACCTTGCTCACTTTTAGCGAACTATTGGTTACACTGTCATCCTCCCGCGCGGTGGGGGAACTGGAGTTAGTGTGGGCCGGGAGGCCACAGATGTCGGACGTATGGATCATTACTATCCCACCCATTTTCACTCGATTTTCACCCTTTTTTCACCCGTTTTTTGCCAGTTTTTTCAACTCGACTTATGTTGCGCGCCGCTCTTTAAGGGTTAAAGATTAACCCGTTGAGCCCCGGCTAGTTATAATATTTTGTTCACCCCAGTCCCAAGCCATTTTCACTTATTTTTTTTGTTTGCTAAAATGGAAGACAAGGATGAGAAATGAAAAAAAAACAAAAAAAAATCACCTCTGACATTTTTTTTTGGGGGGGGGGGGAGCTTCAAAAAAATTTGTTGAGCCAAAATGGAAGAGAATGGTGAGAAATGAACACAAATAAAAAAAAACTCATTTCGGTCATTTGGGGGGCGGGGGGGGGGGGGTTTCAATAGTTCGTCTCCCCCGCATGACCACCCGCCCGGGAGCACTAGGGTAAAAACTGAGTATGGCATTGTACGGCATACATCCTAAGGAGTATCTCACATAAATCTCAAGCCTCTAGCTCCCATACGACCGGAGTAATGAAGGTTCAAAGTGGCGGTAAACTAGGGGTGTAAACTATCCCCACTAAGCCCACCACCACCAGCCGCGCGGCTGTCTCGGCCTGCTCACACCTACTGGCCTGGCTCCCCCACACACTACGGTACCGCCCCCTCCTATTCTCCCGCCATTTCCTACCTTACGAGCCACGTAAGTGTTTTTTATATGTCGGACGCACGTGATGCGTCGCTGGGAGTTGGTGATCAAAGACTGCCGACGCAACACGTGCGACGCTGGGTCTCAACGGGTTAAGGGTCGCTCTATTGGAGATCGTCTTTCATATCTTACTAATTCTTGGTCATCCTCCTTTCTGGACTTCGGTGAGTCCTCTTTTATTGCACAAGACATATCGAAGGCCTTCGATAGAGTTGAAACAAATCTTTAATTTCTAAACTACCCTCCTTCGGTTTCTATCCCTCTATCTGTGCCTTTGTCTCTAATTTCCTTTCTGGCCGTTCCACAGCTATGGTTGTGGACAGCCATCGTTCACTTACTCATCCTATCAACTCCGGTGTTCCTCAGGATTCTGTCCTATCTCCCATTCTCTTTCAAATTTTCATAAATGATCTTCTCAACTGTACCTCCAGTCCCATCCATTCATACGCAGACGACTCTACCTTACACTAATCAATTCGTTTTCTAGAATGCCCCAGCAAGCAATCCCTCAAACGTAATGAAACCATACAACACCTATCTTCTGATCTAACGAGTATTTCCAATTGGGGCAGAGAAAACCTTGTTGTCTTTAATGCTTCCAAAACTCAATTTCTCCATCTTACCGTTGTGAACTCCCAGAGGACTATCCCTTATACTTCAACAATACAAAAATCAATCCTTCATCTTCTCTCAGTATTCTTGCTGTCTCTTTTTCTTCTGCTCTCTCCCAGAAGCTAGGTGTGCTCAACCGCCTCAAGTTTTGTTTTACCCCTGAACAGCTTCTTGCTCTGTACAGGGGCACAGTGCGTCCTTGTACTGAGTATTGTTCACATGTGTGGGGAGGATCCTCTCACACCGCACTCTTAGGCAAAGTAGAAAGGAAAGCCTTTTGTATCATTAACTCTCGTCCACTCACCAACTCTGCAATCTATCTCTCTTTGCTGCAATGTTGTATCTCTCTCGCTATTCTATCGCTACTACAAGTATCAGTGTTCCTCAGAGCTCTCCTAGTGTAGGCCTATACCACCTCTTCTACATAGGGTACGTAGTACACGTCTTGCAACACAATCCCACCCCTACTCTGTGCAACTCTCCAACACAAGAGTGAAACGACACTCCCAATCATTCTTCTATTCAATACAAGCACCAAGCCACAACCAGTCAAACATGCCAAGCACAGCATCCAGAGATCCCCGACTCAACAAGAGTGACATACAACCCCATCGACCAGAAGCCGAAGTTACAGCGACAAAGACACAGCGGTTAGGAATTCCTAAAATCGAGAGAACAATTGAAACCAGAAGCCTGGCAAGAATAATAAGGATCACAGAGAACACCACCGACCAACACACCCTAGATGAAAACCTCGACGTCTAATGCATCAAAGGCTCCGATGATGAAGCAGAACTCGAGGAAGATGCAAGCTTAAGAGACTCGTAAATTTGGAGTCAAACCGACAACAGAACACACCCTCAACATGGATCAAAACAATATTAAAATCCTGCAATGGAACGTAAATGGCATCAGAGCAAAAAGCCACCACCTGCGTGCCGCCGCAGGATTGGACAATATAGATGTGTTCCTGATTCAAGAAACCAAACTACCAGACACAGCAAACTTCAAAATAGCGGGCTTCACAGTATACACTACACCGAAAGTAAACGAGGGTCCTCATGGATTAGCAATAATGATCCGAGATTCTCTCAAATCAGAAATCATACCAAACCCCATTGACTGTGTCGAGGGAGTAGAAGTCGCCGCCAGGATACACCTAAACAACTGCTCCATCATCATATACAACATATACAGAAAACCAGGCAATGATGTGGAGCTCAACATAGGAGAGCTTTTCACTGAAGCCACACATGAGCTCATCATCATAGGGGGGGACTTCAACGCCAGCCACCCCGACTTCAACCCCAGAAGACGAGCGGACAGAGCTGGAACCCACCTAGCTGCCACACTAGACAACACACCCGAAATGTCCCTACTAAACTCCCCTGAACCAACACATATCCATGGAGGAGTACTCGACCTCACCTTCGCATCCACCGACCTCATCCCATACACTACCTGGCAAATACACCCCACTCTTACCAGCGACCACTATGCCATAACAACGACCATCAACAACTTGCGACTACCCAGAATCCCCCCGCCGCCACCTAGATGGGACCTAAAGAGAGCAGACTGGGAAGCCTTTGAGATACACATTCAGGCCTGGCAGGAAACTTATGACCCAGGCCCAGAAATGAGCCTCGACCAGATGGAAAGTGACCTGGTCGAAGCCTTCCATGAAACAGCCAGCCAAACATGCCCTCTCATTCAGCAACCAAATCGGCATTTCAAGGACCACTGGTACTATGATGAAAGGGTTAAAGAGCTGTACCACAGGGTAAATATGACCAGGAAATTTCACAAACGATACCCCGTTGACAGCAGCAGGGAGCTACTACAAGCTGTGGTGAAAGCCACCAGCGATGCCATAAAAGCAATCAGGAAAGAAAAATGGCTGGAATGGTGCAACCTGCTAAACGAACATAGCAGTTTGTCAACCCTGTGGTCCCAGCTAAGACAAGTGGCCAGCAAAGGGGGAAAAAACAGCCAACACACACCAAACCACAAGAAGAGGCAGAAAGACTGACAGCCCTCTTCGCCAACCGCGCCGCCACAGCACAATTGCCTCAGCCTATACAAGACACGCAAGAAACACTCCATGAGGTAAGAAGGACTATGATCGACAACGCATGCCAAGAAAACTGCGAGGCGGATGTTCCCTTTACCTTGCAGGAACTACAGTACACTAAGAGACCTGGGAGAGACACAGCCGCAGGAGAAGATGCCATTACCTACTCAATGATACACCATGCTGGAGTAGGAGGTCAGATGGCTCTCCTGAATGTAATCAACAAGTCCTGGGAAGTAGGCCGCCTTCCAACCAAATGGAAAAAAGGATTTATCCAACCAATACCCAAGCCCAAGGACCCATCACAGCCAAGACCCATCACCTTACTCAGCTGCCTTGGCAAAACAGCTGAGAAAATGGTAAAGGCCATACTAACCCATCAGATCGGAAATCTCCACCCAGGACTTTTTGCATACAGAGAAGGCGTAGGCACCGCCGACAACATTTCAGCAATCCTGGGTGAAATCAACGATGGGAAGGCCCTAGTAGTCTTCCTAGACCTGGAAAAGGCCTTCAAGCTGGCAAGCAGAGACGCAATCCTTCAGAACCTAATAAGAAAGGGAGTTAAGGGGACCGACCGGTTAATTTAGGCTTAAAAAACTCGAAATCCTGAAAACACCAATAGGTGTTTACTCAACAAGAGTCAACATCCCTTCATAAGCCAGTGAAATTTTATTAGTGAAAACCCATTGGAAATAGTATTTTTTTATGTTTTCCAAACTTTTCCTGTAATTCTAAAAACGTTATATAGCGAACTTTGAAATTAACATGCTCAGTAACTACTGGTCGTACGAGGAGCATACCTATATAAATCGAAAGAGCGTAAGCTACTCTACAACCTCCCATACGCTTTATCTTCTACTTTGCCATGTTCCCGCATAAAATATTGTAAATCTAAAAAACAAAAGTAAAAATATTCACCTAATGACCTTAGACTTTCACCTGTTTTTCTCAGAACCTATATTGCCGCACTATCGGATGTTATTTTACAGTTATTATTGGACCTATAGGAATGGTGTATATACCATTGGAAAGGTAATTAAAAACACTAAAAGGCCTATAAACCAAATTTACTCTAATAATTTAAAAAAAAATCACAATATGTCGTCAAAGTTGTAATTTTTGTATAATATATTCGCCTGAATCCGTCATCACCTAAATCGAACAAATACACAAAATATATAAAATTTGTTTTATAGAAACTATAGATACACCTTTTGTGAGTTGTTTGATCACATAAAACATGTGCTATGGGGATTTCTGTAGGAGTTTATCATTTTCTGCAGTACTATGATTTTCATTTTTTTTTTACCTGAATTGCAAAAAAAAGCAAAAAAAAATTTTGTTTTTATCTAGTTTTATGGTCATATACACCTGTGCCAAATTTCATTTAAATTGATAGTAAGACCTGGAAGTAGCGTAATTATCCGGTCGGTCCCCTTAAGGGGAGACTCTTGGCTTGGGTAGACGATTACCTTACAAACCGCAGCGCAAAGATCAGGTTCCAGGGTCAGGTCTCTTCTAATCACCAATTTGAGAACGGGACACCGCAGGGAGGAATACTCAGCCCGTACCTCTTCAACCTGCTTATGGAAATCTTGGTCTCCCTGGGCTTGGGGTATGCAGTCAAACTGTTCTGCTACGCTGATGACTTGCAACTCATAGTGCGGGGTAACCACAAGGTCCGACGGGCACAAATAGCCCTCAACATGATAGAAGAGACCTGCCGGAAACTTGGATTGAAGATCAAAGGCCACAAGACCAAAGCTATGGCAGTCAATCTCAGCACCCCTGCATAAAAGCTGAAGATTCAGGGAATGGACATTGACTGGGTCAAAACCCACCAATGCCTAGGCATCTGGTTTGATGACCGACTCAACTTTCAAACAGAAGTGAATACCTCAGAGAGTGAATGGTCAACAGGATCAAAGTCATGAGGGCTATCACCAGCACAAGGACGGGGGCAGACATCAGCGTGCTCAGAACGTACAACACTCACGCAGTCAGGTCACTGATTGACTACGCCTCCCCCGCGCTGGCCACCCTAAATACCACGAAGATCCACAAGCTAGAGGTTGCACAAAACCAGGCGCTACGACTGATGCTGGGAGCCCCTCAATGGACAAGGATAGTCAACCTTCAAGTCAAAACTCAAATTGACCCCATTGGGATACGGATCACCAAAAACATAGCATTCCTCGTTGCACGACTAAGCTCAAAGAACCACCAAAGCGGGCTAGTTCGCAAGATCCTGGCAGCCACTCCCCAGAGAAGGGACCTATTCCCCAGCAACACCTGGATCAAGAGGGTCGCAGACACGACAAACCAAATGGGCATAACACACCTTATAGCCTAAGGCACAGACAGCCCCAGCCCTGACTGGACGGCCCAGGCCCCGTGGACAAGACACCAAGTCCTATACAAGAACGGAGCTGAGGGAGCCAGAAACACAAACACAGACCCAGGCAGACTCAAACGGTAAGCAGAACGGTCGATCGAGGAGCTAAAAAGTGACCATACACTGATATACTACACGGACGGCTCGGCAGATCCAGTCTCTGGACGTAGCGGAGCAGCATTCCAAATCAACATGTGGAGAGCCCCCGATGGCTGCTCCTCTCTCCAGACTGAACTTGCGGCCATTCTTCAAGCACTAAGACACGCCGAGCCAAAACAGGGAAACATCCTTATGATCACAGACTCAAGATCATCAGCGGACACAATACAAAGCCGAAGGTACAAGGACAACATTGGACTAACAACCAACATATGGGCCAAACTAAGAAACATATCAGATCAGGGCCGACAGGTCACCTTTCTCTGGATCCCTAGCCACGTGGGGGTTCAGGGAAACGAGGAAGCCGACGAAGTGGCCAAAAAAGCAACCAATCTAGCGAACATCACCCTGGAAGTCCACACATCACTGTCGCAAATAAAAAACAAGACCCGCAAGATGGCTACTCAACTAAGACAACAGGCACACAGGGCAGCGCTCAATAGTTCCTACTCGGCCCACTGGTACCAGCAGGCAACCCTAGGCAAATCCCTCCAATTGCCTCGCACAGTCAGAAGGGATACCAGGGTGAACTTACACCGCCTTCGGCTGGGCTACCGGTGCCTCACCGAGATCAAGGCAAGAGCCGAGAGGACATGCGAGCACTGCCAGGTATCCACAACTGAGCCAATCCTCCACTGTCTTCTCCAGTGCCCAACCACAGAAGAGCTACGCAGAAGAACCAACACTCCAGAGACACATCCACAGAGTGAAGAAGCGAAAGGAGCAGCGACCGGAATTGTTCAAGAAATGACAGAGAACCATATAAAAGACCTCATCAGGACAGTCCAAGAGTATCCCCCACCAAGATGAAAGCCTTGATTAGCTCAAATCCTCACCTAGTCCAGCTCCAGAGCAAGGCTGCCGTCTAGCTACAATATTCAGTTTAGAGAACGGGTCGTCAAAAGACAAAGACCCGGATTAGTTCTCAAAACTAATAAATCTTAAAAAAAAAAAAAAAAAAAAAATCAATAGCTGAGCTCTGGAACTCTCTCCCTGAATCCATCTTTCCCTTATCCTAGGACTTAAATTGCTTCAAACTCTGTGTGCCCAGACATTTTGGCTCGAACATTCCTTGATTTTGGCCCTGTCACTCTTTCAACTCTGAGGGAGGCACTCATCACAGGCAGTTTTGCCTTTTGTCTCCCTCATCCACATCGAAAAGAAAAAAAAATATATATATATATACTGTATATATATATATAAAGTGACTACTGAGTAGACTGGAGACAGTGTTGTTATGACCGGCACTACGAAATAAACAAGGGCACTTAATAATGGACTAGATGATAGGCTATATCTGCAACAACGGTATGCCAATTCCAAACCCTCGAACTATTACGCCGGTGAACAAAACACTTAAACCCTCCAGAGTTAATCTACTGGATAATGGGTTATCAATTAACTGGGTTTTAGTGCACTTCTACAAAGGCTTTCCGGTGACGGCAAAGCCTACTCACAACAGGAGTACTTTACGTTAATAAAATGCTCTTAAGTAATAACAATGCTTGAATAAACTATAACAAGATTTAATAAAGGAGTATATGCTTACGTTAACTTTAGTGTGAGTCTGTACTCAACAATGACTTTCTTCAATGCTCTATGAAAACACTGAAAGTCTAGTCCTACAGCAAACAGATATGGAATCTTCTGAAAACGTCTGATGCTCTAAGATGCTCGTTAATATAGAACAGAAATAATGCAGGGGCAGGACACCAAAGCGTGTATCTTAAATACACCAATAAGTAGGATACATATATATAACAAGGGAGTGCAACAACTCTGTGACAGCACTAATAATAGCCACTCAAAACAGTACTTCCTTAGCCAAAGTACCAGCCATACTGGGTTGTGCACCAAGCATCAACCTAGGCTAAAATAATACGTGAATAATTCCTAAAGCATACACAGTTAAAGTTAATAAACACAATGCTGTCTTTATTACTAACAAAGTCTAGCAGTGGCATAAAAGGTACCAGGAGGCTAAGCAGAGTGCAAGCATGCTCGTAGCCTACTGTCTCCCCTTGAACAGATTTCCCTTATGTTACGTTAAGTGACTAGGAGGCTCTCTTGGTAAGTCCAGATCTCAAGTATCTGGTCTTACCCTGGCGCTCCACAAAGGTCAACAAAATGAGGTAGCGAGCATACAAGTAAGTGTAGGCAAAAGCCCTTCGCTTGTATACTGCTACACTCGCACAGGAAAAATATGCACAAGGGTTACAGGCACCTAGCTCCGTCGAAGTCGTACAGGCTCTGACTTGCCATGTACATAACTCAGACAACGACTAAAGATACCCTCCACTGTCTAGCATTAAATAGTAACAAAGAACAACTTAATAATTAGAAGCACCCAATGATAATATGACTCCATGTGACTATGACTAATAATCCCTAAAGCTAGTGCAAAACATATATGTGAGAACTGGTGCTGGTAATACGACTGGCCGGCTATGGAAGTCGTATGCAGAACCAGAAGGGATAAGTAATTGAATAAAGATGAGAAGTACTGGAAAAGAAGAAGTTCAGAGAGAGAAACAGTAGTACAGGGGGTTAGATTGGGGACAGATTGCAAGGGATGTCTAGGACCAAGCACGCCATGCCAAGCTCTAAGGAGACACGCGAGCAGGAGCCCCCCAGCACCAACACTAGGACAGCGGCACCCAATCACAGACCCCTACGTCATGAAAAGCAAGCGTCCTAGGACGCGCCAGGCCCGCCAGCCAATCAAGAGCGTGGGAAACCCCGCCCGAGCGAGGGAGGCACACGTACATACACACGCACATAATACCACTGCGCTGCCTCCTCCGCTCTCTCTCTCCTTAACTTCACACTACACATCTTATACTCTATCACTGATATAAAATACTTCCAAGTGTCACAGACAAGAATAAAGACCACCACTGATCTGGCTGTGACAACATGAATACTAAGAAAGAAAGAACATCGTTCTACGATTATTATAGCCCATTTCACTGCCCTGGCGAGCGCTAGCGAGTACGAGCACATTCTGGCAAGCTGGCCAGCGTAACAGTGTGTGAATAACATTTACAATTAACTACTTACCGTGTAAATAGAGTAATATACTACAGTATATTTTTTGAAAATACATTAACTGTGCAATGCAAAAACGGCGGTATATACTTTATCTGTGAGTGTTCAGTGAGTAAATTATTTACAAATAACTTCTTACATTCACATATGCATAGCCTACGTGAGTTGCAGTTGGGATGTGTGTACATGCTTAGATTGCTATGCAGGATTCGAAGTTGCATAATAAATCGTAGGCAGTGTCCACCAACCTTTTAACTGTCTTCGTGGTGCGATGTATAAGGTGTTGATTTTCGGTGTGAGCATCCTGGGTTCGAGTCCACGGACTGCCACATGTGTTTGTAAATTTCATTAATCGATTTTAGGAGTATTGTTGGTTGTTGGAAGGAACATAATAATACCATGTCAAGTGTTCATGTGACTGGCAAGTATATGATAACTGATACTGTATTGCCATCCTCTCTCCTGTATAAAACATACAGCATATACATACTATACAAGTTGGTCACAAGAAAGGTCACATGGCTGACAAACTCCTGACCCATCTCCCTCCTTCCTTCTCTCTCCTCCCACCCGGCCTCGGCAAGACGGGCGGTAATTCCATGGTATAAGGACTACAGAAGATAATGTCCCAGAATTCTTGAACTCATATACGCGCAGGCTTCTAAATAATAGTAAACAGACAGTTGTCACTTCTTTTTATATGGCCGTCGTACGACATAACGTATTATGCTATACCGTGCATCCGTCTGTGCGTTAACTTTCCTTGCTCCTATTCTGTATAGCTCTCCCACCCAAGAATTGGCAAATTTTCTTAGTCTTCTACTCAACAAGTGAACTCTGGAACTCTCTCCCTCAATCAATCTTTCCTTCATCCTATGACTTAGACTGCTTTAACCCCTCGAGTACCAGAGACTCACCTTATGCGTCGGCAATGTATGTAACGCTAAACCCCAGAGCCGCATAGGGTGCATCGCGGTTAACCTCTCAGCTGCGCAGCCCCTGTAGTATACACCATACCGCTGTGCGTAGGTATGGAGACTCATTTCTCACTAAAATTGTTAATTTACCTTAAATATAATTAATACTTATCCATATGCGCTTATTTTACGTTTAATATGAAGATAGTAACATGTTACAACAATAAAACAAGTGGGAATAGTGTTTGGGGGGTGAGAAACATGAAATAAAGTAGAGCGGTTCATTCATGGAGTTCACAGAGAGAGAGAGAGAGTACACCCTCCCCCCACCAGCTCTGGTGAGAGACTGAATGTAGTCTGGGCCTCTGGGCTAATAATCTCTCTCTCTCCTCCTCCTCCACCCTCCCTTTCCACCTTGTAACCGGGTGGAGAGTTTTGGCACCATAAATAAACCGATAATTACAGGAATAAGAGAAAAATAGGTGATAATTGAAGGGGGGGGGGGGGGGGGGCAGGAGGGGACTTTGACAGATGTGGAGAAGTGATATGAGGTATGGAGGGAAAACAAAAGTGTCAAGTGCTACTGGGGCCTTTTAAAAGTTTGTTTTTAGGCCTAGGATCTTAAGAGTCTCCCAGCAGTCGCCCAGTAAAACCTCTTAACCCATTCGTAGCGGGGGCGACTTAAGTCCGCCTCCAATTTGCAGCAAGTTAGGAGCATTATTAAGGCTTTTAAAGGGCTAAAATAGAGTGCAAATGGCCGGGAGCGCAGCAGGCCAGACAGCCGACTCCGAGGGCTTACCGCAGCCCACTGACTCATGTTCCCTGATCTCGAGAGGCCGACAGCATTGCCAGTAGTGAGCGTAGTGGGAAAAAATATGCCGCTATACGCTAAACTCCCATGTTGATGGTAACACTGCCTGAGAACGACGAGTGCTACGTAGCTCGTTCTGGTCTCATTTTGAAGCTTTTAGCGCCTAGTTTTTTGCTGAATACATTTCTTTTCATGCAGATACTTGATTTATCATTCAGGAGGGCCTGAATATGCCCAAATAAGCCCAAAATCCCCCGCTCGACAAGGGTTAAGAGTCTCCCCGCAGCTGCCGGGTTAATTACTCCGGTCCTATAGCACCTAGAGGGCTCAGATTTGTATGGGAACTGCGTAGTTATCCCACGCAACAATGCCGATGGTTGAAAACCCCTCAAAGTCCAGCCGCGTGCGCGTTAGCGAGCAAAAACCTGTTTTTGCCTACCCATTTCCCCCATGTTAATTCCGACTTGGGCGCCCCGTAGGACCCCTTAATGACCTAGAGGATCGTTTTTTTTGTTTTTTTCCTTCATTTCTAACCCATTCCAGGTGTTTTCTGGAAAAACAATTTTTTTTACAACCTGCTGGTCCTGGAGTTGTTGTATTGTTGTATGTTATAAAAATCGCCACCTGTAAGTGGCACCGATTAGCGTGTCGCCCATCGGTAATTTGTGTAGGGTTTTTTCCCCTAGATAGGTTGCCCGCCAAGGCTATCATGTCCCATCCACCTGGAAACACCCCTTTCAGATACCAGGGGGACAGCTATCACCAGAGACACCCCTATTACAGGGGGACCACACCCCTTTCAGATACCAGGGGGACAGCTATCACCAGAGACACCCCTATTACAGGGAGACCACACCCCTTTTAGATACCAGGGGGACAGCTATCACCAGAGACACCCCTATCACAGGGGGACCGCCCAACACCACAGACAACCCTAACCTATAGGGGAAGAGTGGAGGAGGAGATACACCCAAACTCTTTGGGGAGCTCAGGGACCCTATCTCACACATTAGGGGGAAGAGGGCATAGGCAGTGCCATTCAGGGCCGGGGACTGGTCAGTGCAGGAAGAGGATCTCGAAGCCCCACACTATGAAGGGGACTGCAGTGCGCAAGAGGGCCATAGAGGACGAGGAGTTCAAGCAACTCGACTCCTCTGAGTCCCCCAGGACTCCCTCACACACCATAGCTAGGCCCTCAACCATCACCAATCCCCACACCACCTACCCCTTCTCATCCTCCCCCACTCACTTGCTCTGCAATCCGAACTACTCTGTCTGTGTGTGGTGCATCAAATCATACATTTATATTATATTGCCTGGTGCTCAGTGGGTTAAACTTTGTGTCTAGGCATTTTGACTCCAACGTCACTTGAATTTGGCTCTCTGTCACTCCTTTGGCTTTGGGGGAGATACTTGTTACAGGCAACCTGCCTTTTGTCTCCTTCATACACATAGAAAAATAAAAGTGGTACAGTACCGATAAATCTGCCCACTCTTAACCAATTGGCTGCGGGAGACGTTCCTGAACGTCGTGGCAATTTACAGCAATCTACAGGCTTTTAAAGCCTGTAAAATCGAGTGCGAGGGAGCGAGAGCGCGACAGGCCACCCGTACTTCTCCCAGGCAGCCGCCGGGTACACTGAAGGGTCTGAGTCAGAGTCTCGCTAGATATACAGTGCTGCCAAAGGCAAAAATAGCGCGACATTAGCGAGAATTGCTCATTTTAGCGAATGTCTATGGTAGCGCTGCGGGTGAATCCCGCGAGCTACGTAGCTCGTTCTGGCGTCATTTTGAAGCTATTTTCTTCTAGTTTTCGCCGGAATAAATTTCATTTATGAGCCCTAATACGGCGGAAACATGCCCGCAGCGTAAGTGTTAAAGCAGTGAAGATATACTATTATTTATAGCACTACGTTGGATACTCTAAGGATACTACCAAATATGAGGGTTTCCTTATTTGGTTTGGTTGGAGGTTGTCAAACTTCCCAGTATAAGCACTATGTTAGATACTGAGAGGCTACTACTAAATAATAACCTTTACTAACCTTTGATCCTAATAATCTTATATCTTGACTGTGGTGACCTATTACTACGGTACTCTGAGTGTTCACCTGGGTATGACTCATAATTGATTTTGACCTCAGATGTCATTAACTTTGATCTTGGGTATAATGATCTACTGACTTTAGTTAAGATAACCTATAATGGCCTGTCAGCTGTAAACAGTGCACACGGAACAAAATTATGGTGGTAATATATTGTACATGATGACTTTGAATGACCTCACTGTGGTTGTGATAATCAATAATAATGTTTTATTACCTCATGCCAACCCACCCCAAGCTGTGGACAGTGTACCTGGAACAAAGTGCTGGTAGTCCTGGTAGTAACACCTTGGATATAATAATTACCTGTTACAGTTATGGACAGTGTAGGCCTACTTGGATCAAGGTGCTACTAGTCCTGGTAGTAACACCTTGGATATAATAATGACCTGTTACAGTTATGGACGGTGTACTTGGAACAAGGTGCTAGTAGTCCTGGTAGTAACACCTTGGATATAATAATGACCTGTTACAGTTATGGACAGTGTAGGCCTACTTGGATCAAGGTGCTGGTAGTCCTGGTAGTAACACCTTGGATATAATAATGACCTGTTACAGTTATGGACGGTGTACTTGGAACAAGGTGCTGGTAGTCCTGGTAGTGACACCTTCACCAGCTGCCTGGCCATCCTTACTGACTTCTGGGCCAAGGTCACCCCTGGCATACTGCAGCTCGTCTCACATTCCAAAGTGGTCAGTAACCTGTATATCTTGCTTTATCTTTTATTATTATTATTATTGTTATTGAAGCTGGGGCCCTCATACTAGTGAACTTTATATATTAGGTGTGTATTTAGTAGTAGTCCCTCTGAATCAACTGTCCAGCTTATATAAGTGTATAGCTCATCCAGTATAATAATGATGATGATTTATCAGTATCATTTGCGCGGTCAAACCAATGTCTTCTAGAGAATGTACCCATAATTCTCTACTAGGGTACAGTATGTTATGGTTACTCCAAAGCAACTAATTCAAACATAGAGAAAAATTGTTGAAGGTAGAATAGAACAAAAGAAAAACAAGCCTATCTTATCTAGGAGCCTCCCAGCGTCTGCGCCCTCTTGAGGTCCTTGCACAAAACGCTCTTATAACACCCTTAACCTCCATGATGATGGCCTGTGTTGTGTGTATGTGCCTTTTTTTATGTTTCCTTCCCTTCTCGCTTCATTACTATGTGAGTTGTGGGCCATTGAGGTTGTTAGAGAGATTATAATTATGTGATGTAGGCGCTTAATACCGGGACAGCCGTAGTGCCGTGTGCGCGCACAGATTGCATCCCTGCAGTTGGTTCTGGTGGGGTGCCCTGAGGGCCCTAGGTCCTACCCCTATAAAGATATTGGGATGGCCTCTGGGTGACAACCACCCGGGGCAGCCTGGAGCTGGATACCTGGGGATAGTGACCTCCAATGTTGGCAATCCCACACCAAACATAACAAAAACAAATAAAAGCCATCACAAGTCTGTTGATGTAAAATCGCAAAAGGACACTACCGCGGATTCTCCCCTGAAGCTTAGGCTCGGAATTGTGAATGTAGGGGGGCAGAACGGGTGAGATCGCAGAAATGCTTGAGAGACGAAGAGTGGGTGTAGGTTGTGCATAGGAGACACAGTGGACAGGGGGGAGTGCGAGATGGCATGTTGGAAAAAATGAATTTTTCAAGTTCATGTGGAAGGGAAATTAACATGGTACAGGAGGGGTGGGTTTCCTGGTGGCAGAGAGGTGGGCAAATTGTGTGATAGAAGTTAAAAGGCTTAATGATTGACTGATTTTGCTAAGACTGAAAATTGGGGCGAGAGTCATAGATGTTATATCAGCAGGCTTAGATAGAGCTGTCAAAGAGCAGTTCTGGAATGAGTTGCTGGGGGTGGTTGCCGAATACAAGGAAGGGGAGGTAGTAATTGTGGGAGGAGACCTGAATGGGCATGTCGGGGCAGGTGCCACTTTTGACCATGAGAGGACTCCCACTTCACCTTAAATTGAAGGTGTATATCTCGTGTTTTAGGAGTGCAATGACCTATGCCTCGGACACGTGGCCGGTTAAAGCGGAGGATATCAATAGAATGGAACAGAATGAAAAGAGAATGATGAGATGGATATGTGGGGTTAACCTCAGGGATGGGGTATCGAGCGAGGAATTAAGAAGACGTCTGGGCATCAGGAGTGTCAGCGAAGTGATGTGCAAAAGCCGACTTGGTTGGTTTGGACACGTGGAGAGAAAGGATGATCAGAACTGGGTAAAGAAATGCCGGAGCTGCACGTAGGGGTAGACCTAGAATGATATGGGATCAGGTACTCCGGTCCGATCTCAAAATAAAGAACTTGACAACAGAGGCAGCCCTTGACAGGGCCGTCTGGAAAGCCGCCATTTAGGATATGAGACTGTAACCACATTATCTGTGGACAAAACAGTCTTTAAGCTTGTATGTATGTAGGAGCACATAAAATGGGCTCATACTCGGGATATGAGGTGCGTGGGGTAATGGGAACCTCTTTGTTTGACTTTGAGTTGGCTACCATTTACAAGGTGGTCAGGTTAAGCTAACCTCATTGTTGCCAGTGGCATTCCCTAAAATTCCCAAAATGTTTGTCCCATATTTACTGGATTTTGATTGACATGACGAGTAGAACTTCAACTGCACATGTGTGGATTCCATGAGTTTCCTATAGTTTGAATCTGAGGTAATCTGCCTTTTAATCTCTTACATCACATGCCTAGCATGTGTGAATTCCTTGGTTTCCAATAGTTTGAGTGATTCTCTTACATCACATGCCATTTTTTGGTAGGTTCAGTAGTGCCTCCTTAAAACAGAGCCGTGAATGCTTGGCTGGCTCTTGCTCTCGTTCTTCTCGTAGCCCTTTTCTTCCTCAATGAGGTAGTTTCGACAGGATGCTTGCACTTCCCCACTACAGTCTGTGGCACATCCATTGTCGTGTTCGATCAATGCGATCATATCCACAGGGACACTATTACCAGTCCCGAATTCTAAATTCGCACTTGTCATAAATGCCAAACTTTGGCGGCGCTGGTTAGGCTAACTTTTTCCCTCCATCGTAACACATTTTAGTTTTTCATTCTTCATCAACATTAATGTAATGGTTTTCACTGGTAAAGGCAGTGTATTTAGCATGCTGTAGTTTATTTAGTATTTTTTCTTTTCACTTAGGGCCATGCACTGCCTTAGTTCTTTCCTAAATATATTTGCCACTTTGATGCTAATACTTGCCCCCCACCCACCCACCCCCACACACAAATACACACTTTTGATAGCGCCAGCTGTTGTAAGGAGCGTAATAAATAAAATGAAGGATGGAAAAGCTGCCGGGTGCTCTGGCATTGTCACTAAGATGATAATATCCTCAGGTGACATAGGAGTGAGACTAGTCACTGGGCTATTAAACTCCATCATTAGAGAGGAGAGAATCCTAGATGAATGGCATAAAAGTGAAATAGTAAACATATGTAAGGGTAAGGGGGAATCTTTAGATAGGGGAAATTATAAGGGCCTGAAAATAAACGATCAAGTCATTAAGGTCACTGAGAGAGTCTTTGAAGGTATGATCAAGGAAAGCATCTTGATTGATGATATGCAGTTTAGTTTTATGTCAGGACATGGTACAATCGATGCTATCTTCATAGTCAGGCAGTTGCAGGATAGATATTTACTCAACCCTTGTTGCAGAGAGGAAACATGATGATGTTTTCCCGGGAAATTGAGGTACGGAAAAGTGCCCAAAACGGGTAATTTCTACCTTTCGATTCTGACACAATTTGTTATATTTACGATATAAAGCATTATTTTTTCTCCATGTGCGTTATTTTACTTATATGATGAACATATGAACCTTGAAGAGCAATAAAATAATTGGGAACAACAATTGAAGGGTGAAAAACTTATATTTTCGTCGCCCGTTAGTATTCTGGAGCGGCCGGCTGAGAGACAAACATCCTCCCTCTCCAGCATCTGGCTTGCAACTGAGCTCTCCAGGAGAGATCTCACACTGCTATATGGTCTCTAAATGACTCACCCCTGTTTTCGAGACCGCCTGAGAATAATAGCCGATAATTGAGGAAAGGGTTGGGACATACATGGATGAGTGTTAGGAGGTACTAGAGGGGAATTATCTCGCCTAATCACATATTTCTTTGTTTTGAGAGCCACTGGGGCATTTTGAAAGGGATTTTTTATGGTCTTGATTCCGTGAGGCCTATCGCATTTGCCTTAGTGACCCTTCCGCTGCTGGTGTTGTTGTTGGGCATGGTAAGACTGTTGTTTGTGATGTGTGTGCGAGTGGGAAGACATTGGAAACCTGTTCGGTTCTTGATGCACCACGTCCTCTGGGTTGGTGTTGACCTCTTCCAGAGGAACTTCCTCTTTGGGAATGAAAGGATGTCTGTGGGGTGAACTGATGCGGGGTAAAGGAGCCCCGGGACTTGCCTCGTTGGGCATGAATCTTTGCCCGAAACTGTTTGGTGCATTTGTGTTTGTTTAGAATGGCTTGTCGAATAGGGTCTACCTCTGGGCGCATAAGGAGAGTATGGACCTCCCTCCATGTGTCGGGAGACATCAACCTACTTGTGAAATAATAATAATAATAATAATAATAATAATAATAATAATAATAATACTTTATTTCAGACTCACACAGTACAGAGGGGACCATACCTGGGGTCCATATATACCTTACAGTAACATAAATATATATAAGCTACTGTACATAGGCTACATAAAATAAAAAGAAATTAAATAATACCCAGCTTGCTATCATGTAGTTCACAGCACTGCCTCAACCAAAAACAGTGGTCATCAAACTACTGTGTTACCAAAACCACTGTCCTAATTGTGTACAGTACCATGCCTCACATCATTTAGCTTCCGGTACAGTATGTTGCTACAGTACAGTATAGGAATATCGTTACTGTACTGCACTATGAGGTTCAGTACCGGTATGCTAATTCTGTAGAGTAGCAGACCTGAAATCATTACTTAAGGTTAAATATAGAGCAACTTCCTCCAGTGTGCCTGGATCCTAGAGGTGTACACTATGCTTGGAGTTTGTAGCATTTTAATGATACTGTTCTCAGAAGTGTTAAGGCGCTGAATGAATTTATATGTTAGCTTTCTAATGAGTGATTGGTAACAGTGTAAGCACATAGCGTACTTGTACTCTCATATTTTGAGAGCCCCAGAAACATTTTCATGATATTGTGATATGAGATACTTAGTCTATTCACTGTCATTTTCTTATAGTTCCACCATAGTTGTGCTGTATACATTGGTGAGCAGTAGGAGTTGAACAATGTTATTTTTGTATCCCATGTGCACATATGAAATTTTCTTAATATTGAATTTCCCTGCATGTAAAGTTGCCTTCGCTGACGACCCATATCCTCCTCATCTGAGCGATCACATGAAATATAGTGTCCTAGATACTTTACTTTACTTACTTCTTCTATAATTTCTTCATACAAATGGAATTTAGGTAGCTTTGATTTCAATAGAAGGTTAGATTTAAATATTATGATATTGCTCTTTAAAGGATTAAATTTGACTGAATGTTCGATTCCAAATTTTTCACATACTCTTAATAAGAGTATCTTGGTAGAGTATCTTGGTAGCCAGCTCCTTTGGGAGTCCACATCTCGGCGGACATGAGGTGGATCACTCACGTTAGCTGCATCAGAGCAAAGGCGAATAAGGCCCTGGGCTTCCTGCTAAGGAATTTCACAAAATGAACGCAAACCTCAAAATTCTAGCATTTAAACCTTTCATTGCGGGACCCGTTCAGGAACGTTCTGGCAATTTAAAGCAATTTACTGGCTCTAAAAGCTTGTGGAGACGAGTGCGAGTGAGTAAGAGCGCGGCAGACCCCTGTCCGCTCTCCAGCACGGCGGCTGGGGCACTGAGGGGCGACAGCCATATCTCACAAGACCTATGTAGCGCTGCCAAAGGCAAATGTAGCGCGACATTGGTCATTATTAGTGAACTTCGCGCGCTACGAAGCTCGTTCTGGTGTCATTTTGAAGCTATTTTCTTATAGTTTTGGGCTGCATACATTCAGACACTTGCTTAATAATTCAGGAGTGCCTGAATAAGACCTAATATAGCGGAAATATGCCCGCAGCGTAAGTGTTAAACCACTTTTCAGCCACACTAGGAATACTGCGACACCGTCTGGGATCCACACACTCACAATAACATAAGTAAACTAGATGCCATACAAAACAACGCTGCAAGATGGCGGGTGCCCAACCCCGAAAGGGGTTGAAATAGGGGAGCTATCCCCCGCCAAAGGCGGCTTTCTAGGGCCTTTCCTAGCTGATGCTGAGAGGATTGGGTTCTAGTCATGTGGTGATGGGCTGGTCTATCAGAGTAGGAACTGAGCAATCTCTGCCATACCCATAGCTTACTCTGACTGTCTGGTGATGGGCTGGTCTATCAGAATGAGAGTTGAGCGTTCTCTGCCATACCCATAGCTTACTCTGACTGTTCCTTTTACTTATATATTTTCTAGATCTCAAGTAACGGCATCTTTTCCGTGGATTGACCTCCCTACTGCCAACCCTGGCAGATTGGGAGCCAAAGCGTCACATTTTTCCTTTGCCCCTCAACTTTCCCTTTATAATTGCTGAGGGGCACAGGGCCTTGGGTGGGGCTTTTGTTTCCCGGGCGTTTCCGCACCCTCCTCAGCTCCCCGCCTTTGAGTGGCTTCGGTCACCTGGGCATTATTGGTGGTAAGCTGGGAGGGTTCTGTGGGGGCGCTCGGTTATGGCCTTGGCCTTGCTCGGGACCTTCGGGCTGCTCAGCCAGATAGCCTGGGGAACAGCAACAACAACAACAACTCTGACTGTTCCTTTTACTTATATATTTTCTAGATCTCAAGTGACGGCGTCTCTTCCGTGGATTGACCTCCCAATTTACCAAGATTGGAAGCCAAAGCGTCACATTTTTCCTTTGCCCCTCAACTTTCTCTTCATAATTGCTGAGGGGCACAGGGCCCTGGGTGGGGCTTTGGTTTCCCGGGCATTTCCGCACCCTCCTCAGCTCCCCGCCATGAAGTGGCTTCGGTCACCCAGGCTTTATTGTGGTAAGCAGGGAGGGTTCTTTGGGGGCGCTCGGTTATGGCCTTGGCTTTGCTCGGGGCCTTGGGGCTGTTCGGCCAGGCAGCTTGGGGAACAACAACAACAACAACGCTGCAAGATGGATCAGACGTGATTACAGACACACTACATCTGTCACTTTGCTCAAACAAGACATTAGACTAGACCCACTTGCAACAAGAAGACAAATACACAGACAACAGATGTTAGAATTATATAATTATATAATCACTAACAACTTAGTAGACATAGACAAAGATATATATTTACACCCTACAAGTATATGATTTATGAGATGAATCCACAACATAAAATATCACACCTATCAGGCAAGCTCGAACATATTTAGACAATCATTTTTTTCCCGCACCATCCAAGAGTGGATTCACCTCCCATTTCATGTAGTTAAGAGCCCCACTCTTGATTTTCTTAGAACTAGGATCACCAGTCATTACATTCCTAATCCTAATCCTGTCCCCAACCACTAGTCCCCATGCACAACCCCCGCATATCATGCCGCACAAGAGCGGCCCTCTGCGGGTCCCACTACATAAACGTAAACGCATGCTAAGTTTTTGGTTAAATGTAGGCGGAGGTCTTGCTTTGCTCTGGCAGCCTCAAAGATAGCTATCCTTGCATCGCCAGAAGTGCGCCTGATATAGTGTAAGGCAGCGCGGGAGTGGTGATCCTTGATTGAATCTGCCACCTCCCTCATGGCGTGTGTAAGTTGGTGTTGTACAATAATATGTGAGAGAAGCCAATGGGCCCTTTGTCTCAACCTATAATCCTAACCTATTATGGTAGGTGAAGGTGTGGATAATAGTAGTTCAGTAGAAGTCCTACTTATAATTTTTGGGCCACATAGGAACTACCAAAATTCAGATGTAAGGGAATCAGCTTGAAATGCATATAGTGAAGCAAATTGATGCTCCTCAGAGGGTAGTTTATGTGGAGCTGTGTCAGTGCAAGTAAAAGCAAACTTCTGCACGTCCGTAGCCCACACTACCCAAGGACCATGACCCAGCCCCGTAACCTCCAAGATTTGGTTATTAGACTTGCTCAATTTTGTAGTACAGCCAGTAGCTTTGCATAGAACACAGAGAGATTTCAGGCATTATGTCCGTCCGCTTTATTGAAATCAGACCATGGTATAACCTTTCACCTGAGGGTATAGCTGGTGTCTGTGTGAAGGAAAAAAACTTGGTTTCATTGGCTGAGGGGAAAGGTCTGATAGTCACATTCTTAGCACGTACGTTCTGTAATTCATTAATTTTGATAACCCAGTCAGAGGGAACTGGGACTAAGTCTGGGCTTCCCGTTTCTGCAAACGGCAGAGTAGAGAATGGGACCTGTTTTCTAAATCTGGGTTCACCATACAAGAGGGGTAGTGGTTGTTTTGATACTTCCGGCTTCTGTTCAATCGGAGGTGGCAGAATTTAGTCCAGTCAAGATACGGCAGAATGGGGGGTCAACCCACCACTAATTGCAATAGTTTTCTGATTGTTGCATATGAAACTACATTATGAGGAGGATAACATATCAAAAGTCTAAGAAAATCAA
Source organism: Paralithodes platypus (assembly GCA_032716605.1). Taxonomy (NCBI): domain Eukaryota; kingdom Metazoa; phylum Arthropoda; class Malacostraca; order Decapoda; family Lithodidae; genus Paralithodes; species Paralithodes platypus. Next base: position 36,233,986 of record CM064506.1, read on the forward strand.
ACTATGGGAACATATTTTAAAATTGTGTTAAGGACACATACCCTCGGACAACAAAAAACTTCAATTTTCTTTGCTTTATGAGATGCATACTGCAACTACGGAACACTTATTCTTTATGAAATATGGTTAAATGCATCAATGCATCATGCGTCAGTGTTCAATGCATCATCACTGAGTTCCTCTAATTGTAATGTTGACATATTTGCACAGATTCCACGACACTGTCCACATGCAATAGTGCAGTCAAGTCCATTCTTGCGACATGTACATCGCAGAGTTTGACAGCCAGTCTTACAGCTGCATCTGATGACCTCAAGGAGTTCTTGAGGAGCGGGATCTTTACTTGTTGTCAACGGGTACATTCTTCCATCGACCACCTTCCACCCCCAGTCTTCTGGACGCAGAGTATTCACACCACACCACACCTGAACCTGATAGTAAACTCGGAGGCTGTGATTTCTCAGAGATGCAGAGGTCGGAGGTAGTGCATGAGGCTGTACACTTAAGGTACTGGATGTTGTCTTTTGACAGAAACGTCTGTACCGCAGCTCATCAATGGTTTCCCCTTCGAGACCACTGTACAATGACACAACTGCAATTTCTCCAGCAGTAATGATGTTCTCTTTTGTCATGTCTGGTTTCATGAAAAGTTGTGCTTGTTTGCAGAAGACAGCATTTTTCATGCGTGTCAGAGCAAGTTGCTTTCCAAGACCATAGACTCTCGATGTAGTATCACATCCAAGGACAGCATGTATGAAGAGTATGTTGTCACAGACTGCGCTGCCAAGGGCTGCCCTTGTCGTTTTAATGTTCCATGTTCTTGGTCTCTTCTTTGAGTGTGATTTTGGCTCTGGTTTGAAGAAGAGTTTGTGCGATGTATTCTTGCCATGATAGCAGAGAAGTACAAGTAGATCAGTGTCGTCTCCAACCAGTATGCTGTCACACCTAGCTGCAGATTCCACTGTTGTCTGAACGATTGGTAAATCGGCATCTCCTTTTGCATGGATGACATGACAGCCTGTCCTTTCCAGGTGTTCACCTAGCATATGGAGGAACTGTTGTTTGTTTTCTTTGTTTGCCAGAAACTCTTCTTTCTTCATCTTCAGCCTCATATCAACAGAAAAGTGAACCCGAGCACCGACAATTCCATTTCGTCGTCGAAGGTGAGCACAATCTTTGGTTTAGGCGGCATCTGTGTATCCATCAAAGACAACTGTAGCTTTTCCATATCTGTTGGAGACATATCGACAGTAGTCTTGCAGAATCTCCTCCCAACTGTGTCCACGTGTCCATGGAATGCGATGCAGGAGAGCACCCCCGTCTAGAATGTACTGGATATCCCCTTCTGGAGCCGGACTGTCTAAACCTTCAGACCACATTGCATCAGCCAAGCTCGCTTTGTTCGCTGTCTTCATCATCGTCTTGGAGTCAAACAAAGCCGTGGGATATGCAGAGAGCTCAAAAGACATCATTTGATGAAGATCACCGCATCGGGTTCCTGCAGTTTTAAGCCTCTGGAACAGAAGATTGGCGTCAATGTGAACATCTTCTGAAGCAATAGCTACTGCTGATTTGACAATCATGGTGATGGCCTGCGCCTTCTTCTTGAAGACAAAATCGACAAGCTTTTTTCCTTCCATGGATTGCAGGATAGCATAGCCAACCTTCTCCACTGAATCAACATTAACTGTAGCTGGTACAGTGACACCACTGGCGATGTTTCTCAATTCTTTTGGATCATTGAAGGGACTCCTCGCCAGAAGAAAATTAACCATGGCTCTTGCATCATTGGTGTCCTTGACAAGTTTGGCATGAGTAACATCCTTGTGTTGGTCACTGCTTATGTACTGTACGGATGTAAACTGTTGCATAGCATCATTAACTTCTGCACAGGATGGAGCTGAAAGGACCCACAGAGATCTCTGTGCCTCTGTCATACCACGTCCTCTGGTCATGCCTCCAGATGACTTCAAACTGCGCATGAAAACCTGTAAAGGAAAAAAAGACAAGCTATATACTCGTGTGTACTGGAACGCATATAGTGGCTGGTATAGGACATGTGAAAAAAAAAATCTATCTCGTGGCCACGAGTTAGTTATCTTATGGCCACGACTATGTTGATGATATCGCTATTTCTTGCATGTCAGCCTTATAATAGATCCTAGCACGAAGCTGTAAATGTCATACAGTCAAATAAAAATAAAAGATTTATCTTAAATTATGTTTAGAAATAAAATTTATTCCATTGTGGACATTTATATGTGTCTATGTACATTTTATTATGTGTCTATGTACGATACATAATCTTAGCTTACCTGCTCAATAACAAGGTCTGTGGGTAGTCCGGCCCAAAAACGATCTGACCGACGAATGACATGGAGACCATCCATGAAGTGCTGGTAGACATCTGGCTTTTTGTCCCTGAGTGCAGCCATCTTTTGTAGATATGTGTATAATAATAATAATAATAATAATAATAATAATTCTTTATTCCAGACACATAAGATAGATACAGTATAAATACAGTACGACCTAATGGTCCATATCACATACACTTCTCGTCAGAGCACAGATAATAATTATACACAAAGATATATTAATAAAGACACAATAAAATAAAAAATACAGTAGGCCTATTTACAGAATAGAGCACATATCACATTTTGTCACAATATAACACAGATAGGCTAACTAAGGCTATTGCTCAATGTTGGTTAACACCTATTGCACAGATCATTGCTCATAGTTCAATTAGACCTATATATTACATTACAGTACATACTATGTGTGCAGCAGCTTCTGCCAGTGAGATATAATACGGGATTCATAGATATGATCACTAGACCAAAGAGCTACAATCAGCGTGTTACTGGAGGATTGCAGTCGCTGCGAAAAGCTGTACACCAGTCTCCTGATGACAGCCCGACAGCACTGCACATCCAACAGTGTGCACACCATACTAGTGCTTTCATATTTAGAGAGACCAATGAACATCTTGAGTATATTATGATAGGATGTACACAGACCATTTATGGTGGCTCTCTTATACTTCCACCACAAATGGGCCGTGTACATAGAGGAACAATAAGTCCGGAACAAAGTGACTTTAGTTTCCCAATTACACATGTGGAATTTTCTCAAGATGGTGTTACCACGTAAATATAGCTGTCTGCGCTGACGGCCGATATCTGCATCATCTGAGCAATCGTTTGAGATAATGTGTCCCAGGTATTTTATTTTGTTTACTTCTTGAATAATTTGATTATTGAGTGAGAAATTTGGCAGTTTACTTTTATACAGTAATTTTGATCTAAATATAAGAACAGCACTTTTCAGTGGGTTGAATTTAACACAATGTTTACTACCAAAAGATTCACATATATCAAGAAGTTTACTACCAAAAGATTCACATATATCAAGAAGTATACTGACTTTGTATACAAGTTGTGTCCTGAAGCCGCTAAGTATGGCAACATTCTATGCAAGCTTTGCAGGTTTAGGCACCAGTTGCCAGTTCTTTCAGATTTAATGAAGCTTCTCAGTATGTCGATCATTGTCATGTACTGCATCCAGAGCACTGAAGTTCTGTTGTCTTTCAGAGTAACAAGCTCATCTTTAAGTTTAGAAGCCACTCTTTGCAGAACCTCGTTGCTCTCTATGTCTTGGGCAGTTGTTTTCCCAGCTAGTAGCTCCTCCATCAGAGTTCCTAAAGTCTGGAGATCACTGTGCAATTCAAGTTTGTCTTCTTGGTTGTCGATATGGGCGTCAGGATTTCCACCACTTGAACTATCTTCACAGGGCTGCATCTCAACTCCTTTGGTTTCATCCGTCAAAGAAGTTACATCAACTTGATATGCTCTAGCTGTCAGGAGAGTGTTGAGGGCTGAATCGACTAAGAGATGACCTCGCATTGCTCTTGCTACAGCTTTACCAGACAGCATGTGACTGACTGAGTTCGGGGCATAGACCACTTCAAGCACTTCCTGAAGTCCAGATCCAGACATTAAATGTCCAATGGAACCCAAGAAGCTCATTTGGGTATGAAACGCTCCGAGACGCACAACAATTGATCGGACGTCGCTGTTTGGTGGTTCACTTTCTACAATGGTGTGTGCCTTCCACCAGAGAGGCTGATCAAATGTGATTACGGGGGTGGTATTGTACCGCTTTGCATGCGATGAAACAAATACTAGTGTCGAGTATATACAGGAAAGGTAATTTGGATTCATGTCTATCATGGGCATAAATACTACCGAGGCTTTCCCTGGATGGTTTCCATCTGCAATCATTTGCATGTATCCATTCCATAGAGGTCTTGATATTTGAGCTGTCGGTGATACTTTCCACAGAAAGTCGGATTGGAGATATGGCTCTTTCACATCTGGTTTCTCCAAGACTTCGTAAGACATGTACATTGCTTCTCTCTCTGATGGATATGGGTGAATGTTTATCTTTCCGAGGGCAACTACATCTTTCAAAGGGATATCCTTTCTAGGAATGTTTCTTTCAGCTTTCAGATAGGGTGTTACAGCTGCGATTATACCCATTCCATGAAACGTGTTCTTGCCATCTAGAGTGGCAATGTCATGGTCTGCATTGTCTCCCATGTACTGATGGAAATGTCCTGGAAAGTACTCAGGAAAGCTAGTCCCTTGGGCAGCTGCAGAACTGTGCTGGAACTTCTGTACTTCTGCATAAGAACAACAGAAACCATGTGCATGCAAGGAATCGATCAGGAATCTGGAATCAAAACTATTGTGCATCTGGATTCCCAGACCGATTTGTAGAGGAGCCATGAGTGCTCTTGGACGAGTTGCTTGCATGATGGCTTGACCTATCGATGCTATCTTCTGCGACTTGTAGCCCACGAAGAGCTCTGTAAGGAAGGTCTGTAACGAGTCAGGGACGAAATTCAGGTTATCTTTTAGATGGATGCCATGGCACTTGTTGCTGGATAGACATCTCTTGACTGGTTAATTTCTTTGATGTCATTTTTTATCAGTTTAGCTGCTGTTTTGATTATTTCTTTGTGTTTGTCACAATCTTCTTGTTGTGACCTCAAGTGAAAATCGTGCAATATTCGAGAAACAGTGCTTTTCAGAGTGACAACATTAGACTTCCCATCAATTTCTGTGATGACAATCTTGTCTCCAAAGTGTTTCTTCAATTCATTCTTCATGTGAGTGTATCCATAGGCAACGCTCTTATCATCACAGTATTCTTTCATTTTTTCAATTAAGTCTGTTATGGTTTTCTGTTCATCATCATTTTCCTCTAAGTATTCTGTAGCTTTCAAGAAGGCTTGTCTTGCTGTTCCCTGCTTTGGTCTTCCAGCACGCTCACTCCTTTTAACCCGCTTGAATGGGTTTCCATCACTGCTTTGAAATATTTGGAGAATCTGCTTCCCTGTCCTGAAGTTGGTTGAACAAAGGTTATGATATAGTGCATCGGCAGCATGGAGGTCATTAACAAATAATACACGATCTCTGACGACGTTTACCCAAGGACCCTCATACTCCTCACATGCTTTGAGAATCATTTTCTGCATGTTGATGGATCGAACTGGAATGAGTTTTCGGGCATCCTGTCGACCACCGGAACTATCTCCACAGCCACAAAATATACAATGTTCTTTGTAGACGAATACTGGTTTCGAAGATCGGAGGCTAGCAGAAGATTGATGAAAATCTGCCTCATTGGCTGATCTTTTTTGTCTCTTTCAATAACATGGGGGTTTGTGTAATCCTTGCGACATTTGATATGAACTGTCTGACCAACAGATACGGACAAAGTATCCTGACGTAGCATACAGGACCTCACGATACTGTCACATCCTTTCTGAGTTAATGTCACCGTCTGTTGACCATCAGCGAGAGGTTGCTCACAAAATACACACTTATCCATGATAGCTAGTCATAGAACTGAAATGAAAAGAAAAGTCACATATTATATTACTCAAGGTGACAAACATCAACATGTAGATTATCTAAGAAACAGATGTACAAATATTGCTGCAATATAAAATGAAACGATGAGATAGACAAGTAGAGAACCACGATTTGTCATTAATGAAAAGTTGCTGACTCAGCATTTTAGAAAATGCCTTTGCAAAACAATGTTCCCACAGATAGATTTCCCTAGACTTTTAGTATGTTATTCCTATACTAACACACACTAAAATAAAACAGAGAGAAAACTATTGCAATTAGTGGTGGGTATATCCATATCTTTACTGGACTAAATATTAGAGATAAAGATTGGGCTGGTAAATGAGACACCTGAGGTTAGATAGGAGCAAGAGTCTCTATGGTAGGTGTAGGAGGTCGAGGATGAGCAGGCACATGAGATAGTGGTATAGGGTCTACTACTGGAGGCTGTAATGTAGTAGCTACAGTAAACTTACCCTTCAGTTCTTCTATAACTTTGTTCATGGAATCAAATTGTTATTATGTCATGAGTTCATCCTTAACTCGTAAACTGCGAAGCTATGGTAGTTCAAACCCTCCCTCCAAGCGAAGGTATTTGGTTCTATGCTGACGAAAATCGTCATGCAGTAGTACCATATATATAATTATTACTTATCCATATGAACATATGAACATTTAAGAGCAATAAAGAAGTGGGAATAGCATTTGGGGGATGAAAAATACTTATTATTGCCGCCCGGTCGTATCATGAGGCGAGAGCCGGGGCGGCGTATATGCTCCCTCTCCGAGCTGTAGAGCGACACTGAGGACTTGCACTAGAAGTCTCTCTGTTGCAAGGATCTCTAGCTGCCTCGCCCGTGTTAAAGAGACCGAGTGAGAGAAATTCGCGCCGAAAATTACCCGATAAAAGGGGGAGTAAGAGGAAAAATAGCTGATAATTGAGGAGGGGGGATGGAGGGGAAGGGGGGGGGGGGAGTTGAGACACATATGTAGGAGTGGTTGCAAGTAATGGAGGTGAATTATCTCACCTAATCACAAATTGCTTTGTTTTGAGTGCCACTGGGGTGTTTTAAATTTTTTTTTTTTTATTCTCTGGATCTATTTAGGACGGTCACCGTTTATGGGTTAATTTGACTAAATATAGACCAAAATTCAGCAGAAGGATCAGTCCTTAACCCTTTGTATGCCGGTGACATACTTTACATTATATTCTGGCAAAAATTAGACGATTTTGTACAGCTTAGGAAGAATGTCTACTCATTAAAAGGCTACAGATTTTCTCAATGATTCCTTTTAGCTTAGCTACCATGTATCCTTCCTAAGCTTCGTAAAATCATCTAAATATAGCTATAACAAAATTAAGAAGACATCGCCGGTACGGAAGCTGGTTAAATGAACACAACACAATCTCAATTGGAGGAGAGATCTCTTGAGGAATTAAACGTGCCAGCATGGATGAAGACGGACCCGGGGTCGAGAAGCCCAGGAATAGGTCTGAGGCAGGCAGCTGCTCCATGCTAGCCCGCGGACACCTCCCACCGGGGATGACTCAGAAGAAAGATCACATGGAACCTGGAGAACGAGTCAATGGTTCAGTGATGGTTGAAGTAAAAGCGGGAGTAGCATGTAACTTAAAATATACAAGCAACAACCCGGAACCTATGTAATATGTCTGGAACTGACTAACTGACAGAAACCAATACATTAGCATGAGACTCGCCCTCAATATAAAGAAGCCAGGTGAGGGGATCCAATGAGGAAGAGGGTGGCCAGGACCTCAATCCCTGGGTTGCCTGGTACACACAGCGCTCTCCCGGCTGACACCTGGGATGACTGGAGCTGCCTTCCTCGCTGTTAAGGCAGCCCACGAGACCCTCCTTGCTGTCGGACAGTCTCCTTCACCTGAGATTCATACAAGGAGTCAATGTTGCATAAGGAAAATGCAAAAAAATGAACTATGACAGGTTTAATCAATGTGATACCACCTACTTGTCATAAAGTCTTTTGATAGTGAGATTTAGTGGGTGCGGTAGTACGTCCTAGCATGTTTCACATGCTTGCACCCAGTCAGGGGACATCCTGACGATGTATACAGACAAAACACACATAACAAAGCCACTCCAACACCTTCCTCTCTCTCCAACACCCCTTCTCCCCTCTCAACACTCTTCTCTGAGCTATTGCCGATAAAAATGGCATGGTCAGTCCTGTAAAGAATTGTAAGATTCAGAGTCGTAAAGATTCCAGGACGAGCTCATTAGCGGCGGATCCCCAGATCGACCGTGGTGATTGTCACCTAAACATCTACAAAAGTACAAAAGTATATATAAACACTGTGTTAAGTACTTTTGGTTGGATTCCAAAGGAATCTGGACAACGACCCGGCATACAGTGCATGCGGGAACATGAGGGACCTCCAACCCGGAGACACAGTTGTGTAAAAAAGTATTCTAGTTGGATCCCGAGGGAACTGGACAATGGCCTGGCATACTGTGTAAGCGGGGACACGAGACCCCTGCAACCCAGAGACAATAGTACTCCTCACAGACATACCGGCCCCGGCACTGTGTAGGCCTACTTGAGGGCCCGGAGTCCTAACCCAGAAACCGAAGTCTCCCAAACCTGAGTGATAAATCAGGGCTGTGAGGCAGAAATATTGATCAATACTGATATAAAGCCTAAACCTCGAGCCATATACTTCTGATAAGCACTCATTTGCATCAAAGGAACCAGAAAGGGCAATGTTATTTACCCGGACACGGAACCTCACTACTCGAGTCAGCAGGGACCCGGAAACACCTCACTGGTCAGAGCAACGACCCGGGCAACCACCTGGGTGAGCAAAGACACCACCACCCGCACAAAGCTCACACTGTGAATACTGGAGCTAATAATTCACAACTTGTTAATCAATTAATTAATTGAAAGAAAATAAAAATGTTAGACAAGAACTGGGCTAGGGGCAATGAAAAGATGTCAAAAGACAAAATTGAAGGTGATTGACAAATGGACGTAAAAGAGGTATCACTTATATACAATTTTAGCACTTAAAAAGAGTAGAAATTGATAAAGGCAAGGTTACAAAATTTAATATTCACTGACTGAGTCCTTTACGTTACATGAGTTGTCACAAAATTTCACACTTAAAGGCATAGATATGAAAATGTTGGCTGGAAAATATTGTACATATACTGTATTGTAAAAGAGGTGTACTAATGTGTATATGTAAAAATACCTGTCAAACTTACCTCAAAAATAATAGGATAGGCGATGGGGGCCCAAGGGGGGAACACATGACACACAAATTCTACGAATTTGTAGCCTAAACCTACGAATTCGTAGCCTAAACCTACCGAAAATACTTTGTTTAACCCACTGAGCCCCAGCGACGCAAACAGTGCGTCGGCAATGTATGTAACGCTAAACCCCAGCGACGCAGACGTCTGCGTCAGTGTCACTCCGGTCCCAATTACTTCGGTCCTATGGCACCTAGAGGGCTCAGATATGTATGGGAACTGTGTAAGTATCCCACGCACCCATGCCGATGGTTGAAAACTCTCAAAGTCCAACGGCGTGCGCGTGAGCGCGCAAAAACATGTTTTTTTGTGGATATTGCCTTCAATTTTTTACTCTTGTAAAATCCGTTTTCGGGGGCTCCGTAGGACCATTTTTTGAGCTTTTTGATCGGTTTTTCGTGGTTTTTGCTTCATTCCTAACCCATTCGCTATTGTTTCTGGGGAAAAAAAATCAGAATCAGCCGGTCCTGGGTGGTACATTTATAAATATTTAGCTGGTACTCAGCGGGTTAACCCATGAACTGCTAGAACATGTGCAAAATATAAGGCCAAGTTGAGAGAGGGAGGGGGGGTGTCACCCAAATTTCAGACATTTCTGGCACTGGTATTGTTTTTTAATGAATATATTTACACATTTAAATACTGTGGCTTCCGAGAGTCCATGGGTTAAACCGAAAAAACATGAATATTCATAAAATAACTGTGTGGATAACACGTTCACTGGATAAATAACATCCTAAAATAAATTATAGTAATCACAACAAAGATGGTGTGGCATCCTAAAAAGCACAGTCGACACTCAGGCTAAGTCGCCACATTCCTCAATCACCATGGACATAAAAAAGGTAGTAAAACACATTCCTAGCTACATGAGCACTATAAATATACAATATTGACTCACTAGGGACACATGCAGAGGTAACTAGAAGGGACCACACTAGCGATCAGGAGGTCTGGGGGCACACGTCTAACCACACTGAGTGTCGGCCGAGAGAGGATGAATCTCGCAAGATGGCGAGTAGTGGCAACTGAGTATGGGAAGCTGTGAGGACAAAATGGTGGACTCGTAGCAAACCAGGCGAGCTGTTCAAACTGAATATTAGTTAATTCTAATTATTTTCAATTCCAGTGGCTTCCACAAGAATGACATTCCTTAGGAACTATTAAAGGGTGCCCCCTACAATTATTATGGTTCTCGACCGACACTTAGAAGGTCAAACCGGGCGAGGCCATATATATAATATAGGCTCTCACGTCATTGACGGAGAGAGCCACTGCTAAATAGTGTCACCCGGAAGTAAATGATAGGATAACGTCCCACAACCGGACGAATAGCACAGGTCCCACATCTGGACCATCCGGACCTAAAAGTGCACAAGTCACACATCCAGACTAATCTATTGCACAAGTCCCACATCCAGACTTATCATACTTCACAGGATTTGTTATGCCCTGATTTTATTCAGGTTTAACTATTAGTTCAGGTGAGTTCTTTCGAGACTGGGATTTCCATATTCATACAAATACATATATGGAAGACAACAGGGATACAGATAATATTGAAATATAGTTTGTAGTACAGTTTATTCACTTAATTCCTAAATACATAAAACTGAGGGCTAAAGATGCTAACGTAAGAATTTCATAGGGTACAACTTGATTCCTATATTCTCCCAGCTCGATCGCGGATCTAGATGGAGCTCAGGTACAATTAGCTTAGTTTTTTTTACATCATACACTTATCTATCCTTTAAATAAGATGCCTCTTGGACATAGGATCACTTTCTAGTCGGATACCTAATGTTCACTTTACTTAACCCTCTCCGACATATGACGCAATGTTGAGCCTATTAGGGATACTTTAAAGCCTGTGTTACCATCAGGGGTATTTTAGAAACCTTTAGTTTAGTTACTTCAACCTCTGCAGTTGTCTTTGAGTTAGCTGTGGGCAGAAAACTAATTTTGGAGAGGTAATTATAAGAGTGAGAGAACTCTATTTCTTATTGCTAATCTGGCAACCTCTGTGTCATATGTGCGTGAAAGGGTTAAGGGGAGTATTTCGTGGCTGTTATTGACGAGGGCCTGTGAGAGTATGTAGGTTGATATTCTCTTACTATGATCACCCACGCACTAGTAAACTCACAATATTAATTTGGAATGTTTGTGGACTCTACTTTATTTGTCACTTTTTTGGGCGGAATTATGTCAGTCAATATGGTTGAAAAGCGGCTTATTTGGATTCAATTCCTAATTTTCTCAGAGAGATGTACGAATAAAGATTTTGAACACTGGTACACTCATAGAGGGAATCTGTTACTATAGATTCAAGTTCATTAACACTTTCGATGATTAAATGCAAAATAAGGAACTTTTGTGACTGAAATATTATCACTGGTGCGGAATTTCGGCAGAGTCAATATGGATGAAAATTGGTTTATTTGGTTTTAATTTCAATTTATCACAGAGGCGTACGTAAAAAGGATTGCAAACACTGGTACACATAATATAATCTCTGTTACTATAAAGTCTAGTCCCTTTTCACTTTCGATGATTTAACTCGAAATAAGGACTTTATAGACTCTAACTTATTTGGCCTCGTCACTGGCATCGACTTAGTAGGTTTTTCCAATATTTTCTTTCATATATGTGTAGAACACTAGCTGCTTGTAGTTTTCTGAGTCTCCGTAGGCCGTCTAGGCTGGCCGGTTGTGTGAAGTAGGTTTACAGATAGGTTAATGGGTGTGGGGTCTTAAATATGGTTCCGTAACTTGTAATTAAAACAGTCGGGCACCATATCGGACTAACGCGAGTATTTGAGCGTATAGCTTTATCAATTATACTCGTCTATCCTGACCTTTATATTAACCGGTGATTAAGTTCTGTTAAGGTACTCTTGGAATGGGGTCTTTAATATCGTGCCTCAGTTATGACGAAATAGCACGATATCGGACAAACGCAAGAAGAGTTTAGTGCTTATCTTCTTGACTGTCTCTAACCGTTTTAAGAGGTTCAAGGAACTCAGGGCGGTGTTAACCTTTTAGTTGCAAAGTCTAATGGGATGCCACAGACGAAATGCACCTACGACTTATGTTTGCAGAGTCCCCGTGTGGGTGTCTCGCTAAGCCCTTATAACACAAAAGATCGTGGGATGTAATGACACAAAAGAGAGAGAGGTCCTGGAAGTGTTAGTGAATGCCAGGCTGGATGTATGTGGAATGAATGAGACCAAATGAAGGCATACAGATTTTAGAGAGTGGGAGTGTGGAATGGGCCGTGTGTGTGCTGGAGTGAGTGAGGGAGTAGCGAGAGAAAGTGCATGTTTGTTTGTAAGTAACAAATACATACATACACATACATCAAATTTTAAGACTGAATGCTCCACATATACGAGCAGTTTCAGTCTTGTCCTAATGGCGGCGTTCCAGACAACCCTGTTAAGGGCTGCTTCACTTGTCAAGTTTTTGGATTTGAGATCGGCACGTATAGTCCGATCCCAGGTCTTCCTCGGTCCACCCCTTGGTGCAGCTCCCTCCACAATCACAGACCTGCATTTTTTCACCCAATTTTGTTCATCCATTCTCTTCACATGTCCATACCATCCCAGTCTACTTGTACGCATCACCTCGCTAATACTCTTTATACCTAAACATCTCCTCAGCTCAACATTTGTTATTCTATCCTGTAACCTGGCCCCACACATCCATCTCACCATTTTCATCTCATTACATTCCATTCTGTTTACATCCTCTACTTTAACAGCCCATGTTTCTGAGGCATACGTCATTGCACTTCTAACACATGAGGCATACACCTTTCCCTTCAGGGGGAGAGGCATTCTTTTCATGGTCAGGATTGGCAGCAGTTCTCTGAACTTCCCCCAGCCACATCTAATTCTAGCGACAGTGGCAGCCTCGGCCCCACCACCGGCAGAGATGGTATCTCATAGGTAACAGAACTTGTTCACCAGCGCCAATGACTCATTTCCAAAATTCACAGCCACAGGATCATCACTTAACACAAGCTCGCCTTTGCACACTACGCACTCAAATTTCTCTATTTCTGACTTATCCTTCGGCAGGGGTCCCTTTATTCTACTACAGCGCTTACTCCCATGGTGCACCCAGCATCGACAGATGCTACATTGAATCACGTTAACGCCCACACCCTTTCCACACACTGCACATGGGTATGCACCGCTCTTTTCCACATTGCCTCATCTCAATCTACAATGCATAACCTTGGTTTTGTTAATATTGACTCTTAAACCCTTGCTCGCCATGCCCTCTCTCCATTCTCTGAATTTGGCCTCAGCATCTTGCATACTGTCGGCTATTAGGACTAAATCGTCTGCGTAAAACAGTTCCAACGGGAGTCCGCCTCTAAAAACTCTAGACAGTGCCTCCAGGACCATAATAAAGAGGAGGGGGCTTAACACTGAACCCTGATGGACTCCAAACTCATCACTCAGTACACCCTTCACCCTCACCGCACTTCGCGAATCCTCATACATCTTCATTATCACACGCACCAGCCACTCTTCCACACCAAGTTTCCTCATAGCCCACTGCACAACATCTCTAGGCACCCTGTCAAAAGCCTTCTCCAGGTCTACAAACACAAAGTAAAGATCCCTGCCTTTTAGTAAGTATCTTTCCTGTATCTGCCTGACTATGAAGATAGCATCGGTTGTAACTCTTCCTGGCATAAAACCAAACTGCATATCATCAATGGAGATGCTTTGCCTGATCAAACCCTCAAAGACTCTCTCACAGACTTTCATGATTTGGTCAAGCATTTTCAGGCCCCTATAATTTCCTCTATCTAGTGCATCCCCTTTGCCTTTGTATATATTTACTATTACACTTTTGAGCCAATCCTCTGGGATTTTCTCATCTTTAATAATGGTGTTTATCAACTCAGTGACTAAGTTGACACCAGTCTCCCCTGAGGCTTTTATCATCTCAGCGACAATGTCAGAGCACCCTGGAGCTTTACCGTCCTTCATTTTGTTGATTGCGTCGCTCACTACAGCTGGTGCTATCAAAGGAGGGGGGTCTAGATATTGGTTTTTCGATACTAAGCTGTTCCTTATCCCATTCAAGCTCTACATTTAGCAATCGTTCATAGTGTGCCTTCCATGCTTCTCTGATTTCATTTTCTGCATACATAATCTTCCCATTATCGTTTCTAACACACTGTTCACCTATAATATCCCTACTGTCATTTTTAACTCGCCTAGCTAGGTTGAAGATCCCATTGGATTGTCATTGTTACACACTTGTTCGAGGACCAGGTCCTTAATGCCTTTTTTAGCATTGTAAATAACTCTCTTGGCAGTTCGTTTAGCTGCCTGGTATTCCCCCTTGCTGCCTCCCTTCTTCCATGCTTTGAAACATCTCCTTTTCTCTTTCACAGCATGTTCTACCTCATCGTTCCACCACCAGGAGGTCTTATTCCTGGGGTGACCCTTTGTTTTCCCACAGACTTTGTCAGTGGCAGCAATAAGGCTATGCTTAAGAAAGTTCCATTGGAAGGAGCGTGTAAGAGACTATGGGTCTGTGGGTTCAAGGATTGTGTGGGTGAGAATGAAAGTAGGAATACAAATGTGGGTGATTGTGTGTGTCTATGCTCCGACATAGGATAAACCTGTAAGAGAGAAAGAGGAGTTCTGGGTGAATGTGGAGGCGTGCCTGGATAAGTTTGGCAAGAACGAAAAAATATTTCTGATTGGGGATATGAATGGGAAGGTGGGGGATAAGAAAGTTGATGGAGTGGTGGGAGGGTGTGGGGTACCGTCAGAGGTGAATGGGAATGGTAGTGCACTTGTGGACGTATGTGTGGGGAGGAGACTGTGTATAGCCAACACCGTCTTCCGACACAGAATGATACACAGGTACACATGGAAAGTGGTGTAGAGGAAGAAGGATAAGACAGTGGTGGAACGAAAGCCACTGATTGATTATATATGTGTGGATGAACGAATGAAGAAATCTGAGCTGGATGCTAGGGTGTATAGGGGTATTGGAGGGGGGTCTGTCTGACCATTATGTAGTAGTAGCTAAAAGTAGGATACAAAAGAAGTGGGTGAGGAGAGCTGGAGGGAAGCGAGAGGAAGGTGGAATGGCGAGGAGGGTGGAGAGGCTACAGGAGGAGGAAATCAGGGAAGAGTACAGGAGAGCAGTAGAAAGATGACTAGGTAGGTTTGACCTGGAAGATATGGAGAAAGTGGAGGAGATGAGCAAAGTGTTTAACACAGGAATGGTGGCAAAGCTGTTAAGAAATTTTACTGGGCAACGGCGGCAAAGCTCTTAAGAGGGAAGGCCTAAAAAAAACATTTTAAAAGGCCCCAGTAGCACTAAAAAAAAAAAAAAAAAAAAATCTCTATACCTCATATCACTTCTCCACATCCCCTCCTTCCCCCCTTTCCCCTCCCCCTTCAATTATCACCTATTTTCCCTGTTATTCCCTAATTCGTTGGTATACTTTTGTGCTAACATTAGCAAACTGTGTGGAGGATGTGCTTATGTGCCTAGCGAGTGTGTTGCACAAGGGAGAGTGTGAATGAGTGAGCTCAGTCAGGCTTGAGGCCTCGTGAAGGGAGGGGTTGCCTCAATTTGCTCCATAATTCATGAATGGGCTGCTCCATGTTTATTCGCGATTTTGACCAGAAAAATGATATTTCCACTTGTTTTATTGTTGTTACAGGTTACTATCTTCATAGTGAAGGTAAAATAGGCGCATATGAATAAGTAATAACGATATTTATAGTAAAATGACGATTATAGGCATGAATGGAGCCTAATATGCTCGCCCAGAACAGTTGTGTTCAATACACCCTACTCGCCGTTTATAGGTTAAGGAAGAGATCTGTGCAGCATGTGTAAGGAGAAGAGGGAGGGGAGTGAAGGGTACAGCATGGTGGACAGAAGAGGTAAAAATAGCTGTGGAAGACAAGAAGAAAGCATATAGAGAGTGGTTGGGAAGTAGAGGGAATGAAGATATGGAGAGACAGAAACGAGCGAGGTACGTGGAGAAAAAGAGAGTGGTGAAGAGAGAAGTGAAGGAAAGTAAGAGAAGAGTAGATGTGGAATTTGCAAGGAATCTTGAGTGTAAACTGGAGGGAGTGTAAGAAATTGTTCTGGAAAGAAGTCAAGAAAGTTAGGGAAGGTAGCAAGAGAAACAGTAAAGGGCCCTTCACACAGTCAGGAGTGCGAGCTAGAATCACTAGGAGTAGGTGAAAATTCGGACTCCTGGGCCTATTCGCGGTGAAAATCGATGACTCCTAGTGACTCTAGCAATTCCTAGTGACTCCTGTTAGACTCCCGATCAGTCGCGGGCGATTGGCCCTGTCCGACAAAATGTTCACCGTGTTTAAAGTTCTCGCCGCGAGTCAGAACACTCCCAGTGAGTCCTGGTGACTCCCAGTGACACCCCAGTGACTCCCAGTGAGTCCTGGTGACTCCCAGTGACTCCTATCTAAATTACGGACAGTGTTCTGTTTCAGTTTCAGTTCTCAGTTTCACCGGGAGTCACTGGGATATAGATAGGTAATACATGCGAGTCACTGAGGGTCACTGGGAATCGACGGGAGTCACCAGGAACCACCAGGAGCCACTGGGAGTCACCGAGCATGCTCTCCAAGCGGTAGGGGCGCCCACAGAGATACCTGTATTGGGCGCACATATAATAAAGTGCCCACTATTCATGGGTGTGGGTGGTGAGCAAAGTGAGCCTACCTAGCTGGGGATTCCCCCCCTCCCGAGACAATTTACCAGTATTTAATAATTGTAGCTGCATTCTCAAGCTATCTCAAAGTGAAATGAAGGTGGATTAAAAAATATATTATTCATATAAAATTGTAATACTCTCTGTGGTAAACTATCAATGGAAGTTAAATATTACTAAGCTATAATGAATCAAATAAAATCAATCTATATTAAAACTACTCCATATCTAAATTGAATTCAATCTGAAACAAGCTAATTTATATCCACAGGTCTCACATAATAAATTTATATATAGGGTAAGGTTATAAGGGTTAATATTAGCCAGGAATTAACTCACCAATAGTTCCACGTGGCAATGAGGCAAGGGAGAACGTTTACCCAATATGGCGGACAATGGGAAGGCAAGACACCGGTCCCGAGACTCGAGTCAAGTGAAAGAAAGAATAAATGATTACATGGGAATGGACATGAATATTATGCTTATCTGTCAGTCAGTCATGGCGTCGATGAGAGCGTCGTGATGGTGTAGCTGTTTGTATTGCTGTCAGTGTATTGTGATTAGAGGCACAATAGCTCAATCAACTGAAGGCGGAATTTAGATGTTAACTGGTTGGTGTTCGTGGAGGCTCTGCTCTCTCTTCCTCAGAGGCACACCTTGCTGCCTTGGCAAACGCCAGGAGCCCAAATTATCGTACCGCATCTAGGTTGCTCTATACGATAAATGATATTAATATATACGATAAATTCATATATACTACATAAGACCATGGCAATATTGTTTAATAGCATATTAGGCCTTTTATAACTTAACTTATTTACAATCTTATAATATACGATGTACTAATAGTTCTATGTCGTGTTGCAGGAGCGACCGTGACGTCACAGAGACATACGGGATCACAAAAGAGTCATAGCCTATCGTATTTACAATACTCTTCACCTGAAAGTATAATATATACGGGTACTTTAGTTTTCTTGGCCAAACATTATAAATAGGCCTAGTATTAACCTGTGTAAGTACAATTGCCCACAAGACTTTGTATTTAACACAGTGATAGTGTGTAGAGAAGGAAATTACTGTAGGTGAGGTATTGAACCCTCGTCTATCGGGGCCCGACTTAAGGCGGTCAAGAGAACCCAGACCTAAAGAGCGGGGACCGCCTTAAGTCGTATGCGATGTTGAGCACATAATTGGCTCTGAGAGAGAGTCCGAGCGGTGGGAGGAGCGTAGATTGGCTCTGACCGTTCGGCACGGCTCCCGCACCGCGACTGGCCCCACCTCCACACACATCCACACCCACTGCCTCCCTAGACAGGGAAATATGTAAGGAAATTACCGTATTTTAGGGATTTTTCCTTCGTGTTGCACGATCGTTGCAAGACAACCCGTGATCGTAGAAGGATGGTTCAGGTGTCATTGGAAAGCTCAATTAACGCCCTTTCACGGATACATAATTGTATTACGCTCTGGCTCTTCTTTATGCATGAAAAAGAGCATGGAATGAAGCTCGTTTAGGGTAAATATGCCCGCTTGGCAGGTAGTAGAAGTTATTAATCTAGCCGCTCGTTGAGTGTTAATAATGTGAACAATGTATGGTCAATGTTACACTAGCCTACTTCTAGTTTACAAGTTCTCCAACTCCCCTGACCTAACCTAACCAGGCTAACATAACCTATAATTGTTACCCATTTTAGGTATTATTATGAAATATTACAGAACTCGCTAACGAAGGAAAACAAAAATGTGGGAAGGATTAACTAGGCACTCTTTAGACAATACTTTACATATATTTGTTTCTTAAATTATAGTAAGCATTGATATAATGACTGTACGGTACATAATAATACAGACTTATCGTATTCTATGTACGTTGGATTTTCCAAGATTACTACCAAATAGTAGGTTTTCCTATTTGGTAGTTTGGGAGGTACATCAAACCTCCCAATTTGTTAGTAGTCTTGGCAAATCCAACATCAAGGCTGCGTAATAAATTGGAGACAGACATCCTAGCCCATAACAACCACGTATCAATGCAAAAAATTATGAATGACAAAGAAACACATAATAAACAAGAGAGTTTAATCAAAAGAGTGAAAAACTGAGGAGTAGTAAAAAAAGAGCAGTTTTTAGTCTGACTCGTCTTTCATAGCATTGGAGAATACTTTAAAAAAAAAATCTACAACAGTACTGTACAAAATTCCATTTCTTCTGAAGTGCAGATATTTACAGCATACCAACATACACACATGGGAAAAGTAGGTCACATGGGACATATATACAGAATATATAAATATCCCCAAACTCGTGTACACAGGGTCCGTAACCCGTACCCCCCCCCCACCCCCCTTTTCCCAAAGAAAACAAGTACAAATAAAGTAGACGTGCCGTTTCGCCCAAAATTAAAACGGCATACCCAACTCTGCGATGGGTCACCATCATCACTACTAGTCACTATCACCCTTACTATCATCAGCACTGCTACTATTATAGGCATCAATACTACTCTTACCATCATCACTCCTACTCTCATCATCACTACTACTGGCATAATCACTACAATGTTCACCATAATCACTATTACTCACCATCATCACTAATACTGTCACCATCGTCACTACCATCATCACTAATGTCATCATTATCACTACAAATATCATTACTTGTCACCATCTTCACTACTATTATGACCATCATCACTACTACTAGTACTATCACCATCATCATCACTACTGTCATCCTCACTATAACTACAACCATCATCACTACTATTATCACCATCATCACTACTATTACCATCATCCCCACTATTACTACCATCACTTCTATTGTCAACTTAACCTAACAGATGCCGGGCGAGATGTTTTCGGCCCCAGAACGAATGCGTTCTGTGTGTAAGCCCGACTTTGGGGCACACACACACAGAACACCATCATTGCTGGGTGGGGAGGGGGGGGGCAAAACCATATTTTTGACCTAAAATCATAACTAGGGGGGGGCAAAACCATATTTTTGACCTAAAATCATAACTATTGCACAAATTTATTTTTATTTTTTTTAATTAATATCACATTCACGTACCGAATGTTCGGGTCAGTTTTTTTTCGCCCCCAGAATGCCAGAACGTGGGTGGGGGGGGGGGGCAATTTTGTTTTAACCTAAAATTCAAATTATTGCTCAAATTAAAAAAATACATTTTTTTTAATTACTGTCGCATTCACGCACCGAAGGTTCGTGTGAAGTTTGGTGAAAATCCGTCGAACGGTCTAGGAGGAGTTATCGGACAGACAGACAGACAGACATTTCGGCCGGCATGTACCACTATACGGGGAGCGATACCACTCTGCTTACGCAGAGTTGATAAAGAGTGACTAGGGGAGAGCCCAGGGACCCAGCCAGGGCTCCAGGAGACGAGACTCCCGAGAGGTACCACCGGCCCGGCGGGTCAGATGATGGAAATGGAGAGGGAGGAAGAGATGAAGGGCGTGACCGATGACCACAAACCCACAGAGGCAATGTCGGGCAATAATCGACTGTGCAGGAACCGTAGGGAGGCTGCAAAGAATCGAAGAACGTGCGCAGAACCCCCACCAGTAGGGATACCGGCATGAAGTACCCGACAAAGGGGGCGTCCAATCAGCACCGTCGATAACCTCCTAGTCCTTGGCGACAACCACACATCCGGCACCACAGACTCCACATATGTGTGCCAGGCGTACACTGGGTACAACACAAGGTGAGCATGGCCACGTCGGAAAGCCAGGATGGTAAAAGGCTTGAACACGAGGATCTCCCACTCAAGAAAAGAAGGGGAAGGGGCCAACGAGACCACCACCAATGACGGGGAGAACCGCATGCAGTCCCAGGACTGCAACATGGCAGCCAGTCCCGGCACCCTACCACCAAGAACCAGCGCCACGATGAACAAAGGACTCTCGAGCAATTGCACCAGCGTCGTCTCCTGTGTGTATGTTCGTGATGCCAGAAGGTCCAGAGCCCACAGCGGAGTGAGCTGGCGCGGCGGTGGTTGTACCCGGAAGGCAGCTTTCAGAAAGGAAACCAGCTCCTTCGGTGGAACGACCGGCCCAGTCAGAGACTCAAAGACCTCCTGGACGGCAGACAGGTGGTAGCGTATAGAGCGAACTTCGAAGAGACGGGTGCGGAAAAGGTGAAACAAGTAACGGAGAACAAGAGAAGGCAAACGAACCGTCTGGCCAGTGTCCCGTAGCCATGTCGTAAAAGACGTCCAGTGGGACACGGAAGACCACCATGTAGACTCCATCCAGGAACGGTTGAGGAGGTCCATGAGGACCTGTCCGTGGAACGGGAGCCACCTAGTCCCGCGAATAGCCACGACACGAATGCCAACTAGAGCCCGAGAGCGCCAACCGGGCCCAAGAGGAAGCGAAAGACAGGCATGGGCACCGGAATCGGGCACCATCGCTGCAGTCGGGTGTACCAAGCCTGTGCCGGCCACAGGGGCGCGAACAACCAGACCCTGCCATGGAACTGCCACAGCGTCGTGAGGACTGTGCACAGCGGCGGGACATAAAGAGCGACCGCCACCTCGTTCCATTCTTCCGTGAAAGCAACCAGATCCACCGCATGAGTGCAAGGCCGGAGGGATAGGGACTGAGGCAAGGTGTGTGACCTCGACGAGGCGAACAAGGCGATTTCAGGAATGCCCCAGGAAGCTGCAGTCGTCGAAGACAATATGCGGCAGCATCCAATCCACCAGAACGGTCTGTCCTCACGACAGGGCAACCACCCAGAGAATGGCAGTCTTGGGCAGGTAAGAAGCGCACAGGGAAATGCAGCGCTGGTCCGCCAGGAAGAACAACGCCTCTGTGATCCCCAACAGAGTATGTGACCTGGAGGACCCCTGCGTGCGGAGATAATTATGGACCTCCGGCTGAATGTCCATCCCGAAACCCACCGACACGCCCTACAGGGCCAGCGCATGATCCCTCAGGAAGAACAACAGCACCAACAGGTCGAGAGCAACAATGTGGAGGGGCGTGTGCCCTGACCACCAGCCTTGACGTTGATGCCCCATGGATGATTGGGAGCTCCAAGCCGCCACACACAATGTATCTGTGACCACCCAGGTCGTCAGCGGTGGGGCAGTCTAAGGCACAGCTGCTGAGAGAGTACCCCGAGCAACCCAGTGACCCAAGAAACGGTGAACGGAGCGCGGGACCGGCCACATCCGACCAGGGGGGGTGGGGGGGGGAAACAATGGAAAAGCTTTGTCACTCAGCAGAATTAGGCGGCATAGCGAGAGCCTTCAAAAAGTAACGGCTAGTGCAGCCCAATTCAGCGTACCCACCAATTAGTCCCAAACTGACCCCGCAAAGGGGGCTAAGGGCAACACTGCGAAGAGCCTTCTGAGAAGGTTCACAGCGACGACCTGACTCAGACCCACAGGAGCGCCGATCAAGTCCCATTCGAGGCCTACCTACATTGATACGTGCGACGGTGTCAAACGCGACCTGGGAACATGGATCAGGAACCCCAGGTGCGGAATGTGGTGGTCGACTGCGAACGTGTCCAGTGCGCACTGTGCTTGCGGGTCGGAGACTAACAGCCAAACATCCAGGTAAAACAAGAGCTGGATAACGTCTCGCAGGAGAGAATCAAGAGCCTGCTACACCAGCGTCGTGAAGGCCCGCGGCGTGATGGTGAGACCGAAGGAAAAGCATGCGAATATGAACACGGCCTCGGATGATAGAACGGCAAAGAAGCGCTGGAACCAAGGATGGATTGGAACGTGCCAATACGCATCCATTAGCTCCAGCGTCACCACTGACGACAGAGGCTGCAGCGCCAGTTGTACTATGGGTACCGGCAGCACCCGAAACCGCATGCTCACAACAGAACTGTCGAGGGCCGACAGAACCGCACCGGTCGCAGGCAGTCTACAGTATCAGGAACACACGAGAGAGAAATACCCTGTGGTCGGGTTGCACCACTGGAACAACCCTCCGCTCGTGCATCGACACGATCATGGCAGCCACGTCCTGAGAGACAGGCAAGCGACGGGGACAAGACCTGAGAGGAGACCTGGACCCATATCTCCAGGTTAGACCCCTCCTGCTAACCGTTTGGCCTCACCTCCCTTGCGGCCAGCGACGGGCGCAAGGGTGAAATAATCGGTGGGAACTCCCGTGATGAGGTAATCAACCCTGTCGGAGAGGCGAGCAAGAGAGAGAGGAGGAGACCGACCTGGAGAGTCGACACGTGTTTAGATGTGGAGGCCCCTCCGAAATGGCCCTGAGGGCCAGGAGCACAACTACCCCTCCTCCTTCCTTTGGCAAAAAAAGGGCGTGTTATGCCACCACCTGTCCGGCGATAGTCCAACCCCGAAGAAGAGCGAAAAGAGGTAAGGGCTGACTGACCTTGCCCTAGCGGGGCCAATAGGGCGAAGGAAGAGAAGGGCGAGACGGAGCCCCTGTTCGAACCGCACCCTTCTCCCTCTCACAGTGTGTCCTGCCAACCCCACCCCTAGGAGCACTGCGATGAGGCCCATCTGAGTTGGCGGACTGCATATTCCCAACCCGCGACGCGGCACGTCAGAGCGTGGCGGAAGCAGGCTCACAGGCGCTCGGAGCAAACAAACCCCATTGTATATAGAGCTCAGAGCACAGCAGTCCCAGGGCGCTGCTGCAGAATGTGGACCGGACGGTGTGGCAAACGCGAGCAGCATCGCACAGCACCCCTGTCAGAATGGAAACGAAGGACACAGCAAGCCGCAGGTAAATCCGCCCCACGTAGTCATACCGCGGCGAAGGGTACCCGGAGGCACCGCCTCGACAAGACAGAGGGGGTGAACTGAGGGCAGCAGATGGCCAACGACAAAGGCCATCAAGTCCACCACCCGCTGTCTCAAGGCAAAACACGCACCGAGAGCCGCCCCCCCCAGGGAGAGTGAAGAAGGGAGTAGAGACAGCGCAGAGCTCGAGCCCGGGGGCGCAGACCCAGGACCAGAACACGCTATGCAGACCGCCGATAGAGACGAGAGGTAGGAAGAGGCAGGCACAGGAAGCCAGACAGCGATGTCGACGGGCCTGGAAGCAAACAGCAGGACCTCGACAAACCAGGCCCCCAAAGGGAGCGGGTGAGCGAGCAAGGCAGTAAGTGCAGGCGTACCATCCTCGCGCAGACCCGTCCCTAAAGAGGACAGTCCCGAGAAGACCGAGAGGGACTGAACAACCAGTAGGACATCCAGGCGGCCAAAGTTCGACCAGAGCACGGGCCTATGGGCAGACGGAGGTTTGGACCACACTGAGAAGAACAGATGGCCCGCCCTGCACGAGGAGGCCTACACCTCCACGTCGGCATCCCGACCGCCACCTCAGATCGCCCTGAACAACAGGTAGTCACGAAGATGAACAGACCAGCCAGAAGGACGAGGTCTCGCCACGGCCTGAAGGGCAGCAGCACCCGAGGGGGAGGCAACCAGGGCCCCCTCACCCCAAAAGCAGGCATCCCTGGAGGAGAAGAACCCTGAAACCTCAACCAGGGCCTACCACCCACAAGATGGGGTTCACCCCTGGTGAGATGCCAATAGCAGGGCAGGAAGGGGATGAGAAGAATGGCCAGGGGTGAGCTGAAGGGCAGAGGAAGCCGTGGGAGGAACAAGAGCAAGTATCCCCTGGCCTGTAGAGGAGGTGGGCTCCACTGAGGCTGAGGAGGGAGAAACCTCTACCCTGGCTGAGGGGCAGGCGGAGGAGAAACAGGGAACGTATGTGCAACAGGGCGCTCCCCCCAGGATAGAGGGGGAGGGCGGAGCAGAGGAACAAGGAGGAGGGGGTCAGAAGAAAAAAAACCCACGCTGTCGAAGGCCCATCCAGCATATCCACGGAAGCCGTGGCCTCCGAACGAGAAGAGTGAGTGGAGAGCGGCGGAGAAGGATGAAAAGCAGCCAGGAAAGGGGAGGGGCGAGCTGTAGCCTGGCGAGGGGGAGAGCGTGACCCCACCAAAAGCACCATGGCCTAGGTGAGTGGAGAGGGCGGAAAGCGGTGGTGACCATTCCTGAGGTAGCCTACCAGGTCGAGGAGCATGGCGAGGGCGAGCGGAGGAGGCGCCCCATCCAGAGGGGCCCGGCCGTGGGGGGGGGATGCACGCTGGTGCGGTGTAAGCGGTTGATGAGACAGCAGAAGCCGCACCGAGATGAAGAAAGCGCAGAAAGAGAGAGTCCTGAATTGTGCTATTTCATTAACCCCCCAGACATAAATAGTTAACTTACTGATGAGGAGGCGGACGACACGGTACTATCCCCACAACTGTCAAAATCTCACTGAGGGACCGTTAGAAGTTGGAGGAACTTGGGGTTGCCACCATTCGACAGATTTTGATCTAACTTACCTAACTTACTGAGCTCAATATGACGCTAGAGTGTCATATAACTTATCAACTCTGCGTAAGCAGAGTTTGGTATCGCCCCCCCGTATAGTGGTTACCACCAAAAAAAAAAATCTTCGTCGTCATCGTCGTCCGTCTGTCCCGAAACTCCTCCTAGACCGTTGGACGGATTTTCACCAAATTTCACACAAACATTTGTTGCGTGAATGCGAACGTCAGTCAAAAAAGATTTTTTGAATTTATGCAATAGTTATGATTTTAGGGCCAACATATGGTTTTACCCCCCCTCCCCCCTCCCGGGCCCCCCCCCTCCCCCCTCCCCGCAATGATGGCGTTCTGGGGGCGAAAACATCTCGCTCTGCATTTGCTAGGTTAAGTTAGTTTAGTTATAATAATAATAATAATAGTTCTTAAAGCTAGCGCATGCTAAGCTAGCTAAGGATAGCTCAATAAGGCCGATTAGGCGTATTTCCATTGGGGTTCTGTACTACTACCCCATCCCTTTGCTCATGAGGGATGGTAACGACTCAGTGCTTGTGAAAAATCTTTAATGCGCCGAGCGTGGGCGCGAACCCGGGCCTTCTGGGTGGAAGTCCGAGACGCTAGTCACTACACCAAGCGAGCCGCTTAACCGTTGGCATTAGAAGTGATGGTAGTAATAGTGGGATTGATGGTGATAGTAGTGGTGATGGTGATAATAGTAGTGATGATGGTTGTAGTTGTATTGATGATGATGATGACTAGTAGATATGATGGTGACAGTAGTAGATATGATAGTGACTACTACTGTAGTAGTAGTGATGATGGTGACAAGTAATGATGCTAGTTGTAGTGATAATGATGACAGTAGTGATGATGGTAGTGACAATGGTGTGAGTATTTGTGATGATGGTGAGTAGTAGTGATGATGGTGAAAGTTGTAGTGATGATGACAATAGTTGTGATGATGAAAATCATAGCAATGGTGATGATGGCAGTAGTAGTAATGATGGTGATAGGATAAATGATGGTAATACTTGTGACAGTAGTAATGATGATGGTTATAGTAGTAGTGATGATGTTAACAGTAGTAATGATGATTGTAAGATGGTGGTGATGATAGTAGTAATGATGGTTGATAGTTGTAGTATCAATGATGATAGTAGTGATTAAGATGGTAGTGGCAATGGTGACAGTAGCAGTGATGATAAGAGTAGTAGTGATGATCATAGTAATGGTGATGATGACAGTAGTCATGATGATTGTGGCAGTTGTAGTGATGATGGCAGTAGTAGTGATGATTGTGATTGATGATGGTATTAGTAGTGATGATGGTAACCCATCGCAGAGTTGGGTATGCCGTTTTGATTTTGGGCAAAACGGCACGTCTACTTTATTAGAGAGATATTAAGATAAGTTCATATGACGCTCTAGCGTCATATGAGTATTCTGGCAAAACCGTCATACGAGACGGAGAGTGTTGATAGTAACCCCCCTCCCTGCCATGGTAATCCCCAGGGAGGTATTTCCTTTGCTGAAATACTGTTTGACACTAGAACTTTCTGAAGATAGAAACCAGTGGTCCACTGCTTCAGAAGCTGATTGCACCACCTAAGTGGCGGGCGGTGGGGTCGCCGCATCCCTACGCCAGAGAGAGAAAGGCCGACTTGTGCCAGTGGGCTGTGAGAGTAAGACACTAGGGAACCATGGGGCACACCATTATGGCCCCACTGCCTTTACCATTTTCAGGAAAAAAGTTAGAAATAAGAATAAAGTAGACGTGCCGTTTCGCTCAAAATCAAAACGGCATACCCAACTCTGCGATCGGTCACCATCATCACTACTAGTCACTATCATCATTAATATCATCAGCACTACTACTATTATAATCATCACTACTACTCTTACCATCATCACTCCTACTCTCATCATCACTACTACTGGCATCATCACTACAATGTTCACCATAATCACTACTACTCACCATCATCACTAATACTGTCACCATCATCACTACTGTCACCATTATCACTACAAATATCATTACTTGTCACCATCTTCACTACTACTAGTACTATCACCATCATCACTACTGTCATCATCCTCACTATAACTACAACCATCATCACTACTATTATCACCATCATCACTACTATTACCATCATCCCTGCTATTACTACCATAACTTCTATTGTCAACTTAACCTAACAGATGCGGGGCGAGATGTTTTCGGCCCCAGAACGATTGCCCCTTCGGGGCACGCACACACAGACCGCCATCATTGCTGGGTGGGGAGGGAAGAGGTCTGGAGGGAGGGGAGGGGGGGGGGGGGGGGGGGGGGGAGGGCAAAACCATGTGTTTGACCTAAAATCATAACTATTGCACAAATTTAAAAAATATTGTTTTAATTACCATAGCATTCACGTACCGAATGTTCGGGCAAATTTTTTTTCGCCCCCTGAACGATGACGTTCTGTGGGAGTGTGCCCCTACGGGGCACACACACACAGAACGCCAGAACGGGGATGGGGGGGAAACATTTATTTTTAACCTAAAATCAAAATTATTGCACAAATTCAAAAGATTTTTTTTTATTACCGTCGCATTCACGCACCGAATGTTCGTGTAAATTTTGGTGAAAATCCGTCTAACGGTCTAGGAGGAGTTATCGGACTGACAGACAGACAGACAGACATTTCGGCCGGCATGTACCACTATACGGGGGGCGATGTAAGCAGAGTTGATAAAGTAGACATGCCGTTTTGCTCAAAATCAAAACGGCATACCCAACTCTGCGATGGGTCACCATCATCACTACTAGTCACTTTCACCATTACTATCATCAACAGTACTACTATTATAGTCATCACTACTACTCTTACCATCATCACTACTACTGTCATCATCACTACAACTTTCACCATAATCACTACTACTCACCATCATCACTACTACTCACCATCATCACTAATACTGTCACCATTATCACTACTGTTATCATTATCACTACAACTATCATCATATTGCTTGTCACCATCATCACTACTATTAGGACCATCATCACTACTACTAGTACTGTCACCATCATATCTACTACTGTCATCATCATCACTACCATCATCATCACTGCTGTCATCATCAATACAACTACAACCATCATCACTACTATTATCACCATTATCACTACAATTACCATCATCACTACTATTATCACCATTATCACTACAATTACCATCATCACCACTATTACTACCATCACTTCTAATGTCAACTAAACTAACTTAACCTAACAAATGCGGGGTGAGATGTTTTCGCCCCCAGAATGAAGGCGTTCTGTGTGTGAGCCCCTACGGGGCACACACACATAGAACGCCATCATTGCAGGGGGCGGGAGGTAAAACCATACGCCATCATTGCAGGGGGGGGGGGCCCCTCCTGGGTAGGGGGGGTTTCTGGGGGGAGGGGGGAGGGTAAAACCATATTTTGGGTCTAAAATCATAACTTGCAAAATAAAAAAAAAAACATTTGACTGGCATTCGCATTCACCCAACAAATGTTTGAGGGAAATTTGGTGAAAATCCGTCCAACGGTCTAGGAGGAGTTTCGGGACAGACGGACGACGTTGACAGATTTTTTTTTTCGATGGTACCCACTATACGGGGGGGGGGGGGGGGGTGCCAAACTCTGCTTACGCCGAGTTGATAATGAAAAAAGTAAAGTCAGAACTGAAAAGTACTCCTTTGTACTCCTTAAAATGTACAAGTAAACCAGGAAGGAAGCATGTAGAATAACAAGTCGGAATGCAAACTGAGGTTCAGTACTCACCAAACCGGCAACTTTGTAGGGCAGCGATGAAAAGCAGGCTGAAGCATTGGGAGAACCTGCAAAGACGGAGAAAGTGTTAAACACTAACTCTACATACTGTATATAATGCAGGGTCTATATCACAGTAAAACTGTGAAAACCAAGATGGAGAAGGTGTGTATAAGACACCAACCTCACATCTCAATGCAAAGGCTAAATCTTAGTAAGTCAGGTAAGACGCAGTCAGTGAAGAAGGCCGCAAAACTGCGGATGCATGACAGCATTGGCCAGAATAAGCAAGTCACTTCCGTAAAATCGCCAATTTCGGCGTGTCTGTGCTGACACCGAATCAACCCGCATTTTTGCGGGGCCGAACCAGACAGTTCACGCAAAATTGCGGGGCCGAAACAAGCATCTGAGGCAACACCGAATCAACTCCGCAAAAATGCGGGACCAGGCGAGCCAGGTCCGCGCCGAAAAAGCAAATAGAACGTCTGAGGCGACACCGAAACAGGCTGCAAGAGCAGGTATCTCCAAGCTTGTGCAAAGGCCCACAAGCTGAGCAGTGACTTCCAAGAAACAAACGCCCAACTCAACCCGGCCTATGGAGTTTGGCAGCAAGGAAGACACACCAGGGGAGGGAAATCAAGCTCGTGCAGGGGCCCACAAGCTAAGCAGTGTCTTCCAAGAAACAAACGCCCAACTCAACCCTGGCCTAGGGAGTTGGGCAGCAAGGAAGATACACCTGGGGAGAGTAGGCTCATACCCCAGGAACCACCCATCCCACAAAAGATCGAGCATAGCCCAGTAAAAGACAGGTGCAGGGAGGGAGGGGGCACAATAGGGAACCCCTTATAGGCATCCCTGAACAGTGCGGGAAAGATGATGATTGCCCACCAAGATCGTGTACCGCAACTCAGCAAAATTGCAAATGATGTGAAGAAGAGGCTGCAAACTGGGAGACACCATGACGATACTGCGGGGACTACCGCTCCCCACTCGCCAGCCGCCAAACCAAGTCCAAGGTGGGGTGAAGGCGAAGAGAACAGTCAAAACGTGTCGACAGCAGCGTTGTAAAGGCACAAGATCAAGGTGAGCGAAAGATGGAGGTGAAACGTAATGGGTAAAAACAAACCAACAAATGAACACTGGCAAGAAAAAGGGGGGCACATAGCTGTTTGCAGTGAAAGTGTCGGTGGCGAAAAAAAAACCTGTGTGACGAATCACACGACGCCAGTCCCCTCAACCACTCGAGAGGATTGAAAGGGGCGACTGGGGAAAAAACGCTAGATATGTAGACTGACACAAACACTACAAAGCTAGCAATGCCGCCTCAGGTGATTTCTGAATTTTACCGCAAAACGTAAACACCTAGGCTATGAAATATGTGAAAAACTCATCTGGGCATAGCCTAGACCTAAATTAAAAAACAAACTAGCCTACCAAGAGAAGGTGGTGAAAAGTAGCGTAAACACCTAGGCTATGAAAAATATGAAAAGCTCCTCTGGGCATAGCCTAGATCTATATGAGAAAACAAACTAGGCTACCAATAAGCTAAAACCATGCCCAGAACTAACGGAAAAGAAAATATGAAAAAAATAGAAAATTCTAAATCGGAGGCGGGGGGGGGAGGGGGGGGGGGGGAAGCCAGGCAACCCCCGATACCTTCGGTACCTTATTTACACACGTGACCTCCTCATGACACATTCTGGAACCCATTTCGTGTGTGTCCTAAACCCCGTATCATATGTCTAACATAATAGAAGGCCAAAGAAGCTGTAAACGTATGGCGACAGGGTGGATTGAAGAACACAAGGCATAAACATCTGAATCATGTGAGGGCGCGAGTGAAAATTATGCCGGGAAATGGACGCTTGTGCTCAGGTTCGACCAGTTGTCAATATTATGACAGAAAACGGTATGGGCTTTCAGCTGTAACTCGGGTAAAAAAAAAATCTTTTCCATGCTTTTTTCACCTTCGGTGGTGGTCTTGGTTAGTGTACGTCTCCTAGAATAAGTTAAGGAGTAGACTCTAAACGTTTTTTTATTTAACCACGGTTGGGGTGACGACTTTGCGGTCATTTATGACAAGTCGTCACTGCAATTAGGTTAATAGCCTTGACGTTGGATTTGCCAAGACTACTATCAAATTTGCCATTATGGAATAGTACAGTACTAAACTGCATCATGAATTATCTTAGTATAATAATTATGGTAAAGTAAAATAAAACAATATTGATCATGCAAACATGTGCTTGCTTGCAGACTGGAAGAGATGAGAGAGGTTTCCTCCTTCCTTCCTCCTCTACCCAGAGGAGGGTGGAGGAGTCCCATTCATGCTGATCGAGTCAGACTGGCTCGTATATAGTAATATCTGTATTGTTTGTACATTCTCTCTATTGATTATGTTTTGTTATGCCCTGATTGTATTCAGGTTTAACTATTAGTTAGGGTGAGTTCTTTCGAGACGAATATCTAAATTCATACAAATACAGTACATATAAGAAAGACAATAGGGATACAGATAATATCGAAGTATGGCTTGCAATACAGTTTTATTCACTTAAGTCCTAAATACATGAACTGAGGGCTAAAGATACTATCATATCGTACCAACTCTGTAAATTGCTAACTGAATAAATATTATTATTATTATCGCGGATCTAGATGGAGATCAGGTATATACGCTTCAACTGTTCACGTAATATTTTCTTGTGAAATACAGTAGATGCACTCTTATACTTTCGAAAACTTAAATGAAAGTTACTACTAATTCAGATTTATTTCAGTTTCACTATATGGGTTGTATTAACTTTTACTTCGTTAATACTAGTGGACGATAGGATAGTTATTCCGGTATTTATTGGCACTAAATACGGAATCTTAAAACTGAGGTACTTTTCTAGTGTCGAGTTAAAATATGTGAACTCTGAAATATTAGGTATCCACTGAGGTATTTTCAGAGTTCAGGGAGAGGTACGTCACTCTTCTTATTTAACTTCGAAATTCACTAGAGGTTAATCATTGCGTTGTTATCACTCGAAATTCAGGTTAGAGCACTTTACATACACTTTCACGTATTTCAAGGGAATTAGAATTCTTATTTCGGTCACTTTTGAAATCTAGATTGGAGAGTATCTCGTCACTGATACTGAATTAAATGTAGTTTCTAGATTATTTATCTTCTTGAGGTAGAGACGCACTTTAGTTGAGGGTTCTTCTGCTGCTCCGTAGGCCGTCCAGGTTGGCCGGTCGTGTGAAGAAGTTTACAGTTGGATTAATGGGTTTGGGGTCTTAAATATGGTTCCGTAACTAGTGGAGAGACAGTTGGTCACCATATCGAACTAACGCAAGTATTCTCGGCATATAGCTTCCAACAAATACTTGACTATTCTGACCTTTATATTAATCGTTGATGGAGTTCTGTTCAGTTACTCTTGAACTAAGGTTTTAAATACTATGTTTCAGGTTTTGCCGGATTAACAAGGTATCGGAATAACGCAAGAGTTTAGATAATGACTCTTCTTGACCGTCTCTAGCCCTTATAAGAGGTTCAAAGAACTCAGGCGGTGTTAACCTTTTAGTCGCAAATCCTGGTGGGGTGCCACAGACAATTTGTGCCTAGGATTTATGTATGCAGAGTGCCCGTGAGCGTGTCTCGCTAAGCCCTTCTAACACAAAAGATCTTTCTACCTTAGATCTCTGTGAGGAAATGCCAGTATAATTTCTTTACCCCTTCTTTACCGGCTATGTATTTTTAATTTGATTTTGGCTACATTTAGACCATTTTATGCAGCTTAGGGAAGATATGTGGTAGCTAAAAAGATTCATTGTGATAGTTTGTAGCCTTTTAATTGGTAGACGTCCTTTCTAAGCTGAATAAAATTGTCTAAATGTAGCTGAAATCAAATACAAAATTCATCGCCAGTATAGAAGGGGTTAATAGAAAAATTATGAAAGGTAGGGTTGCCTGGATCTTTCAACGTTTTCACTATCTTGAAATTAATCTAATAGGGGTAACTATATTAAGTTCTGGGATGCCAGAAATAACAATGTTAAACATATATAGATACTATTGCACTATTAAAGTTATTAAAACATAAGTGGAGGAGGACATACCACTTTATGATTTTAATACTTGTATATAAATTATATATAAATAATAAATGTCTCTACGTTAAGTGATTGGGTTGCCACAAATAACAAAGATCCTAAAATAAAGTTAATATATTCACAGACAGTATAAGGACTTCGGTTTGCCGTTATCAATAACTATTCCTGGATTGGGTAAAAATTAGTATTCCTTCAGAGCGGGATGCCGATCTCAAGAAAGCTTTATTTCTACTTGCCTCCTTTCTCATCTCCCGGGGTTTATATAGTTTTTCAGAGAGGGGGAAAAGGGGGGGAACTAGGTGTTGTTGGGCCCCAGAAAAGTATGATTTATTCTTATAAGAGCTGGGTACTGATCTGGTTAGTAAAAATTATATCAGTACATCGTCTTCTATCTTATTAACATTTATTGCTGATTATTTTCAAGTAGCACATGTAGAACATACACTTGGTATAATGTTGTTAACTTATTGGCAAGTTTTCGAACATGAAAAAGGGGTTAAAACTGGGGTGTTGTCTGGATCTGAGAAAGTATTATTTATTCTTAGGGTAGCTGTGCACTGTTGTTGTTAGTAAAAGTTACATGAGTAATTCCTCTTCTTTCTCTGCAACATTGGTTAGGTATATTTTTAGAGGCAGACATAGGGAACATATATTTGTTATCATATTGCCTACTTGCTGGCAAGAGTGTTAAGTTGGCAGCCCTGGTGTCCTGGAGGGTCGCGGTCTAACTAGTTTATTGACACAGGGGGAGAAGGGGGTTTTGAACTTTGGCGTTGCCTGCCCCCTGAAATGTATTAAATATTTTCTATAGAAAGGGGTACTACTATGGTAAATAATAAATAGATTGCTCAATCGTCTTATACTTCTAGAACATTTGGTAATGGTTATTTTCAGGATAGTATATAGAGAACATATAACGGTATCATATTCTTAGTTTGTTGGTAGGGGGGGAGTATGGTATTCTTGTGGGTCATGAGGGGTCGCATCTCACTAGCCTTGCACGCCCGGTGTACTAATGCAGCTTTAGACTGAGTTGTTAATTCTTAAAATAAGGTTTTCAAGAATTTAACAATGTTAACTTTCTTTACCTGAGTGAACAGCATAAGTTTTAACTTAAAATT
Source organism: Paralithodes platypus (assembly GCA_032716605.1). Classification (NCBI taxonomy): domain Eukaryota; kingdom Metazoa; phylum Arthropoda; class Malacostraca; order Decapoda; family Lithodidae; genus Paralithodes; species Paralithodes platypus. The sequence continues at coordinate 36,268,315 of CM064506.1, forward strand.
ATGCATTTAACATGTTTATATTCCCTACAAGATTTGCCATCCTGAAGACGGAATGGACACTAGTGCGAGGCTACTTAGGTCACGTGATTTCTCCCTTCCCGTAATTATGGAAGGAATGATTTGCAGACAAGGATGTCTAACGCTTAAATAAACGCGTCTCACAATCTCTACTTTTTTTTTTTTTTTTTTTTTTTTTTTTCCTCCTATATTCCAACTTACTTCCTCTCGGGCATAGGCTGAGAGCCTTAACATCCACCGCTTTACAATGAACAGTGAAGCCCGTGAGGTCTTGTTCCAGTCTAGGGAGTGAGACATGTGAAGCACGTAGAGTACAACGAGCACCTGCCATCTTGCCTTCACATGAGGGACGGTGCTCACTCATGGCCCGAAACGACCCCATCTCTGAAGCCACCTCGTTCCCGTGCTTCACTGTCTCCCCCCCTACACTCGGACTCTCACACTTACACACACACAACGCCACCTGTTGAGCAGATAACTCACCAGGCATTGCACCCCTATAGCATATTTTGAATATGGGAATATTCATACAGTGCTATTTAATCAGGGAACAATGAGGGTATTTTATTGACGTTTCGGTGGGCTTGTGGCAATGCACTGATACTAGGTACAGCACAAATTCCATCCCAATAATATCTTCCCATTGATACATCGGGATTTGAACCCGGGATCTTTGGATTACCAGGCCAGTGGCAAGACCACTCCACCACACCTCCCCTTAGGTTAGAGTTACTTAATATATTTAGGACTGAGATGCTTGATATGTCAATCTTCATGCAGAATCAATTATTAATGTTATTTAACCCTTCCTGCCCGGTTGTCATTTTAAAATGACACCGCTGCAGATGGTCAGGAGCCCGGGTGTCATTTTAAAATCCGTAAGCTTGAAAGCCTATTAAGCGTGTTTTGAAAGCTGTGCGTCCGACGCATGTAAACAAAGCCTGTCTTTGCGACACCGCACCTCCGAAAACAATAAGGAGACGTCGGATCAATGTTGTTGTTGTATGCTATGACGAGATTAGTGTCTGCAAAGATCCGATATTGCCAACATCGCATCGAATCTCTCTCCACGGAAATCGTCATCACAACTGAAGCAGTTGACCTAGAGAGCTCTACTCAACACCAGTGTACAGATACGAAACACAGCTACGTTTAGAGATGTGTGGGCATTCTCTAGCAGTTAAAATAACAAAGATACGGGTAGCCTATTAAAGAAGTTTTTCGGCCAGATCGCCTGGCTCTCAATAATGTCCTTAGGATGGCAAGCCCGGGCATGAAGAGTTAAGATTTTATACTGTCGACTGTATCGGTTGGTACTGCTGGTGGTCACTTTCTTATCTAGGGATTTGGAAAAGGAAAAGTTCGTTGGCTCACCAACTCAGAAGGAAGCGTGTGTGATTTGTTTGATTTTAAAATGGAGAATTGGTAATATTAGAGAAGGCGTGTACATATGTGTTTATCATAAAGTAGACAAAAAGTTAATGTGTGTGGGTGACATGGTTATTACATAATTAAATACATACATAAATAACACATCAATATGGCAGGTATCATAACCTTCGTAATATCAATTCAAGGCAAAGTTCGTTGGGCCAAGATGTTCCCACTTGTGAAAGAAGTATATGTGGTCTGTTTGAAATTAATAGAGAAATGGTAATATTAGAGAAGGCATGTACATATGTGTTTATCATAAAGTAGACGAAGAGTTAATGTGTGTGGGTGACATGGTTCTTACATAATTAAATACATACATAAACAACACATCAAAATGGCAGGTACTGTATCATAATTAAATCTTCGTAATATCAATATTGTGGGACATGGTTCTTACCTAATTACAGTACATACATACATCGAAAATGATAGGTATCATCATCTTTGTTTCTTTAATACTCTGTAACTTATTAGAGCTGTTACTAGTAGTTCGACATCAAGGGCTTATATAAAGACATGAAGGAAGATAATGTGTTTTGTTTACTATAAGGATTGTTTCTTGCTAAGAAGATGTATAAATATGTGTGTTGGAGGAAAATGAATAAAAGAGTTAATCTGTGGATAAAAACACATCTACATTTCTATATTATAATGACAAACGTATGGGCCGTTTCAATATGGTTCAGTCGAATGCTAGACTACTCGGCCCACGGGACAGCTCGGCCCACGGCGAGACAGCTCGGCCCAGTAAAATCAAGACAGCTCGGCCCCGTGTTAATTACGAGACAACTCTTAATTAACCTAACCTAACCTAACCTAACTTACACATTATGAATCGAGAGAACTAGCCTATGACATAATTATACAATAAACGAACATTTCGCCCACTTTACACACACGCCATAAACGGGAGGCCATGTATGCAGCACCAAATCCTGCAAATCCTGTCCTCTGCGCATGCGTGAGAATATTAGGCCCCTTGGCACGATTTTTTTTTCCTTTATACTATTATATTTTCTTAACCTAACCTAACCTAACTTAAATTAACCTAACAGTTGAGCCTAAATAACATAATAAAAATATTAGGGAAAAGGCCGCGCATACGCAGAGGACAGGATTTGGTACTGCATACATGGCCTCACCCATAAACCCTCCACTTAGCTCTCCCCATCCTAATCCTGACTGGTCTCGTCAAATTGCCCCATAGCAAAACATGGGGCCGAGCTGTCTCAAATAATGGGCCGAGTTGTCTCGCCGTCGTGGCCGAGTTGTCCAAAAGTGGGCCGAGCTGTCCGAGCCGAGTTGTCCCATGGGCCGAGTCGTCCAGTCACCATTCAGTCTACCCCACTTCGGACACTCTTCCATTGTCGGGTTGAGCGACCCTGACATTTCCGCCCTGGGCGTGGTCGCGCTTCTTGTTCATTTCGTTCCCGAGGATTTTTGTTCCCGGGAATTTCGTTCCTGGGGTATTTTATGTTTGGTGGTGTGAAGTTGGCGAGTCCCCGGTCTCGTTTCGACTTTCTCCATAAGAAGTTACAATCATATCTTGCCATTTTGAATTAGCCATGATATTTTGGTCCCCATTAATGGTGCGACCAGAAATCTTATTGTAGGCCTTATAATTCAAACAAATTAACAAACATTATGCAAGTAATTAACAGTAAATAACTTTTTAGATGAAAGATTTGATGATTGTTAGACTATGTGAGTGCTTGAGTATTCTTGATTTGTGTGAGGTAACGTATTGTGTGGATGGTCTGTAAATAAAGATTTTGTTTACAGATAATATAGTTACTGTATGTAGTTAAGAATGAAGTAATGTACAAGTAATACAGGTTTAGGTGTAGGGCAAACTGTTTTACTTCAATATTTTTGTCAAATAAATTGAAAATTTTTACTTATGACAAAATCTTACTTGATAATGCTCAAGAGATTTTGAATTTAACTGATCGAATCCCTATACTGTATATGCATTCGACTTGGTAGAAATAAGAAATGTTACTGATGTATATGAGTTGACAAAAATGGTTGGACATATTTTTAAAATTAATATGAAGAAATAATGTACTAATGTGAAAAAAGTGGAAAGCAGTGTTACAAACTCTCATCATCCCCCTCCCCCCATTCACCCCCAGCAGGAGACTGAAACAGCTCAGGTATTTTCTCACATATGCCTTGTCTTGCCACCCCACTTCAACACCTCCCTTGCTAGTTATTGACTGTTCACTTCCCCTCCCCTCCCCCTTCCTATCACTTTAGAAACGTCGGCATCCATAGGTAGAGTAGTTTAATGTATAGTTAACCACATAAATTGGCAACCGCTCTGTGATTATATGTATCAAGTTAAAAATAGTGTGTTTAACTTCCTGAACAATTAAATATTTAACTATTAATTAATCATATAAATAACTAATGCAAGATAAACTACACTCCTAATTCAATTCTGCCCTGTTCTCTTCCATACATAAGAGCACAGAGTGTGTGCAAATTCCTATGGGCAACTATACAATAAGAGGCTTGTATTGTACACCATACTGGTAGACACCCATACGGCTATAGTAATATATTGGGAATTGCCTCATTCTCACCTTCCTTGTGTCATATTCAGTCAGGAGGTTTATGCAAAAGATCCCAGGAATGTTACCGAAAAAGGTTGAAATTAACCATAAAAGTTCTCATGTGATACCCCCTTGAGAGTTGGTCATGCTAATTTAATTTCGTATTTACCTAATGGTACCGTAAGTGTTGGGAATGGGAATGCCTTCCCTTTTTTAACTCCCTCAGACATATTATGTTCCAGTAAGTCCGAGGAGGCGGGAGCCCCAGGATCATTGCCACTGCCTCGCACTACACTCACAACAACACTGCGGCCGTTAGAATTATCGCAGGAGGCTGAGGTTGCCACCAACGGTTTTATCGTATGGTAACTTATCGGACTTACTGAGCTCATATGACGCAAAATCGCGTCATAAACTTATTGGAGAGGTATAGAGATAAGTCCATATGACGCGATCGTGTCATATGAGTTTTTGGTGGACTTATTCATATGACGCGATCGCATCACATATGTCTGAGGGAGTTAATTAACTCTGGTTGAAAATCTTGCATAGTCACTATCGACAGACATGACACTTCTTCAACTCCGGCATTAGTTATCTTGAATTAGGCTCTAGTAGGTTTTTTTATATAACATGTCTTTATGCTACTGTAATAATTAATGATAGAATCGTGTAGAGTTTACTTCAGTAGAAGCTGAATTCTTCTCTCACTTTGTAGTCTCTCTTCGTTAGAAACAATTAAGCTTCTCACCATAACGCCTAATGAATGGATGATTATAAACCAAAGAGGTTATTAGGAATAAAGCTGCTTAGAGTGACTGTCAAGTGTACAACTCAAGGAAATATCTCTTCTTATACCAAAGACACCTCTTGACATGATCAATCAGTTTGTTCCAGATGATGGCAATTGGCCATAATGGCCAATCTTGAATTCAATAAAGTTTTATTTGATGTTAATCTTACATCAACTATAAGTTATAAATTTACCTTCAAACTGCAAATGAACTTGTACCATATTTAAGCCTGATATCAGACAAGAGCGCTTACCCGGGTTCGAATCCCAATGTATCAATGGGAAGATATTGTTGGGATGGAATTTGTGCTGTACTTGGTATCAGTGCATTACCACAAAGCCCACCGACACGCCATATAAAATACTCTAGCTGTCTCCACTAAATTAACATTGTATGAATATTCCCATATTCAAAATATGCTAATGGGGGCAGTGCCTTGTGAGTTACGAGCTCAATAGGTGGCGTTTTGGGATAGAGAGGGTCCGAGACCGTGATTGAGACGGCGAGATAGTGGCGAAGCAGCTCTGAGGAGTCAGATGTTGCCTCAGGGCCATGAGGGACTGGCCAGGCGTCGTGGTCTACGATGGTAAGTCCACGAACGAGCCGGTTGAAGTGCTCAAACTGTCTCAATGTCTCATCCACTGTCTGGAATAAGACCTCCTGGCTTCACCGTGTTGAGCGGTTGAATATACAAGTTAGAAGCCTATGTCCGGAGGTAGAAGCTGGATATAGAACACGAATATATATATATATATATATATATATATATATATATATATATATATATATATATATAAACACTTTTCATCAACATTGGTCTGGCAGCTTGTGAAGTAATCTTTTTAAATATATAATTTACTTAAATTATTCTTATCTTCAATCTACTTCCTGATACCAGTGCAAGATATCTTGGGAATGTTGACCATTGAAAATTGAGGATAAAAGTTGTGGTGTCAACTTGGCCAGTTTTTCATGCGCTTTTACTCAGACAGTTTTGGATTATGGCTTATGATTCTTGGCTACAAACACCAAAATCAAGCGCATCACATACAATGGTTTTAACTTAATTTTCCTTTAAATACATTGTAATGGTTTAGATATGGTTGTCTATCTAAAACGAAATATATTACATAAAAGTCCCTTCACAGCACTGCCCTATCATGTCATCACTTAGACTGTTGTTGGCATATTGCTAACCGTGCCTTAGCAAGACTCAATTTAGCAAGACTCAACTGCAGCACTTGCACCTGCAGTATCTGCAAACCTCACTAGCCTCTACAGTGCTACAACAAGACAGTACAATACCAAGACTCTACTGTACATTAGGCAACTTGGACTTTAGAGCAACAAAATCCTGCCACAATGCTGGCCCACCATGTACACACTGTGGCCGACTCTGGCATGGCACCAAACAGTGCCCAGGTAAGACTCTAATAGAGTCCCCTGTGGCACCTATTCGCACCCCAACAGCTTCGGCAGTGCCATATCAAGACAGTGCCAATAGCAAGGCTTTATTGTAGTAATGGCTGTTGGTCCACAAGTCTAACGCCACCCCCCTATTAGTCGCCTTGTACGACACGCAGTAGGATGCGTAGGGCATATTATTTTTTCTTCCATCATAAGATGAATGGTGGTATAGAGTACCATGACTTGATAACAGTTGTACATAAATTAGGTACATAAAGGCAAAATTAAGTGAAAAAGTGATGAACACTGTTGACCAGAATAATTGGTTACAGGTTAGAAAAAAAATACCCCAAAACTTTCCATGTGACGCTACATTAGCTGTAGGCTGGTGGTTTATAAACCAGTTGGTGACTTAGCCAATGACAACCTTAGTCTTCTTTATCTTGGAATGAAATATAATACAAATTGTCCCTGATTGTAAACATTAGGAGGTTTGACACTAAACCAAATAAGGAAAACCAGTTATTTGGAGTATCCAACGTAGTGCTTCATACACTGTATAATCTCACCCGCTCCAATGCGGCTGGCTTATCGAAATCACTTGTGCGATTAACCAACATCTTCTAGAGTTACACCTCAATTTTCTACTAGGTATGTTGAACACACTTCGAGGCAACTATATGAAGAGAAAAATTGAAAATATGGAAAATTTATTCTTAGTGTATCTTTTTCATCCGACCATTCTTGGAAAGCTCATATTACCACTCTTGCTAAACAACGTCCCAGAAGTTAGGTGTGCTCAACCATCTCCATGGGTTCTTCCCCCCTACACAGCTTCTTCTGTATTGGGGCACTGTGCGCCTATGTATCTAGTATTGTTTGCATGTGTGGGGAGGTTCCCCATATTGCATTTCTCGAAAGAGTAGAGTCCAAAGCATTTCGCCTCATCAACACAATTCCTCTTACTAGTTCCCTATATAATCTCTTTCTACATGCTGCAATGTTGCATCTCTATCACTATTCTATCGCTATTACAACAATCAGTGTTCTTCAAAGGTCTCTCAGTGCTTATCCCCTGCCTTGCAGCGAGTGCGAGGCACCAGCTTTTCAACACAGTCCCACTCCTGTTCTGTCCATCTCTTCATCCCAAGAATTAGTAAATTTTCTCATTCATTCTTCTACTCAACAAGTGAACTCTGGAACTCTCTCCCTCAATCAATCTTTCCTTCATCCTATGACTTAAACTGCTTTAACGCCCTAAGAGCGGGCCCGTCAGTAACTTCTACTATCCGCCAAGCGGGTAGTTTTACCCTAAACGACCTTGTTTCCGTGCTCTTTTTCATGCATAAACAAGAGCCAGAGCGTAATACAATTATGTATCCCTGAAAGGGCGTAAATTGAGCTTTCCAATGACACCAGAACCATCCTTCTACGACCACGCGTTCTCTTGCAACGATCGTGCAAGACGAGTGCAAAATCCCTAAAATATGGTAATATCCTTACATAATTCCCTGTGTTGCGAGGCAATGAGTGTGGATGTGTGTGGAGGGAACGTCAGTAGTCACGCGGGACCCGTGCCGAGCGGTCATGAGCCGACCTACGCTCCTCCCATCGCTCGTCTCTCTCTCAGAGCCATTATTGCTAAAAAATTGCACACAGACTTAAGTCGGGCCCCGCCACTTAGTCCTTGGTTCTCTAGGCCGACTTAAGTCGGGTCCCGCTAAACAAGGGTTAAACCTTGTGTATCCACGCATTTTGACCCCCAAAATCCCTTGAATTTGGCTATCTGTCACTCTTTTTGGCTTGGGGAGACACTCATTACAGGCAGCCTGCCTTTTGTCTTCTTCATCTATCTATCTATATATTTATTGCCTGACGCCGTGATCCCCGAAGGGGTGGCCACGAACGAACCGCCCCATCCACCTCTGTCCCCAGTCAGTCGACGCCCCTCCTCCCAACCAGCACCGCCTTCATCCATATACTTCCTCACTCCATCGTTCCACCTCTCTTTCGGTTTACCTTTCCCTCTCTGTCCTTCCACCTTTCTCTCGTACACCCTCTTAGTCATTCTCTCGCTTCCCATACGTTCCATTTGGCCGAACCATCTCAAGGTGTCTCCTTCATACACATAGAAAAAAATAAAAAAAATACAGTAGACACAGACACATACATTGTATTAAAAAGTCATGGGTATGAGGCATATGCATACCAAGTCCAGAGGACGGAGATTTATGAAATACAGTACAGTATAGGCATATATGTAGGTGTAGCACATCATCTTAATCGTAGGTAGTAAAGTACGTATGTACGATGTATATACATTAAAAAAAAAAAATCTATGTGATTGAGGGAGACAAAAGGCATAACTGCCTGCAGCGAGTGCCTCCCCCAGATTTCAAAGAGTGACAGGGCCGAAATCAAGGGTCGTTCGAGCTAAAATGCCTGGACACACGGAGTTTGAAGCAATTTAAGTCATAGGAAGAGGGAAAGACTGATTCTGGGAGAGACTTCCAGAGCTCAGCAGTTGAATAGAAGAAAGTCTGAGAATAGCGTTTCACTCTTGGGTTGGAGAGTTGCACAGAGTAGGGGTGGGATTGTGTTGCAAGGCGGGTACTATGTACCCTACGTAGCGGAGGTGGTATACACTGGGAAAGCTCCGAGGAAAACTGATTATTGTAGTAGCGATAGAATAGTGAGAGAGATGCAACATTGCGGCGAAGAGAGAGAGATTGCAGAGAATTGGCGAGTGGACGGGAGTTAATGATACGAAAAGCTTTCCTTTCTACTTTATCTAGGAGTGCGGTGTGAGAGGATCCTCCCCACACATGTGAACAATACTCAATACAAGGACGCACTGTGCCCCTGTACAGAGCAAGTAGCTGCGAAGGGGTAAAGAACCCCTTGAGGCGGTTGAGCACACCCAGCTTCTGGGAGGCTGCCTTAGCGAGACTGGTAATATGGTCTTTCCAAGTGAGAGCAGAAGAAAAAGAGACACCAAGAACATTCAGGGAAGATGAAGGGTTGATTTTTGTATTGTTGAAGAATAAGGGATAGTCCTCTGGAGGTTCCTGACGGGTAGTAAGATGGATAAATTGAGTTTTGGAAGCATTAAATGTAACAAGGTTTTCTCTACCCCAATTGGAAATAGTAGCTAGATCAGAAGATAAGCATTTTATGGCTTCATTACGTTTACTTTTGAGGGACTGCTGGCTGGGGCGTTCTGGAAAACTAATTGAGTGGTGTAAAGTAGAGTCGTCTGCATATGAATGGATGGGACTAGATGTACAGTTGAGAAGATCATTTATGAATATTAGAAAGAGAATAGGAGATAGGACAGGACCCTGAGAAACACCGGAGTTGATAGGATGAGGAATTGAGCGATGGCCATACACAACCGCAGCTATGGAACGGCCAGAAAGGAAATTAGAGACAAAGGCACAGACGGAGGGACAGAAACCGAAGGAGGGCAGTTTGGAAATTAAAGATATGTGCCAGACTCTATCGAAGGCCTTCGATATGTCTAGTGCAACAGAAAAAGTCTCACCGAAGTCCCGAAAGTTGGATGACCAAGAGTTAGTAAGATATGAAAGAAGATCACCAGTAGAGCGACCCTTAAGGAAGCCATACTGGCGATCTGCGAGCAGATTATGAGAAGAGAAATGCTTAAGAAATTTGGAAGCAAGAATAGTTTCAAAAACTTTAGAGATACAAGAGATGAGAGCAATTGGACGATAGTTGGAGAGGTAAGAGGAGACAAACGTGTGGTGGTCGGCAATGTCAGTGAGGGAGTGATTTGTTCAAAAAACGTATCATTAAAGCATACGATCATACGTCGTGAGCCGTACTGGACTTATTTATTCGACACAGGTGAATCCTCACCGCACGCTTGCCTAGTTTCTTACCTATCTTGGGAGCCAACCACAGCGCCACTCCCAACGTCGGCATGGCGGAGTGCACATACATATGCAGAGCTTTCACCAGGCCTATATAGTGTATGATGAACACGTCCTCGCTTTAAAGCCAGTATGGTAAACGGCTTAATGTGTGTCTCACGTTCATTCTTGGCCACAAAATGAACAGACGGTGCCAAAGTGACAAATCCGAGAATGGGAGAAAAACTAGAGTAATTCTGGGCCCTAGACATGGAAGCCAACTTTAGAGACTCTCTCCCATAGCTAACGCCAGAAAAAAACAAGGTTTTCTCTAATAGTCGCTCAGGTGTTGGGTTAGTAGTGTACATGGGTGTAGAAAGGATCCTTAGAGGCTCCGCCAGAGACCAATGAGGACAAATCTGGCGTGGGGTGGCCTGATCCTAAAACAGGCCTTCATGACAAATTTGAGCTCCCCCGGAGAGAGTGCGAGCTCCTGTCAATGCCTCAAAAGGCTCCCTAATGGCAGACTGGTGGTTCCTAAGGGTGTTGTACATGTTGTTTCGAGATTCAAACAAGATAGACCGGGAGCCCGGGGGGGTCCGGTTAGCTGGAAAGGTAACCAATTTTCTTTCCCACCAAAGTATCACCTATCAATGCTAATGTATGGAACTGGACGACTGGCAGGCTTGCTGTGGTGGATGTGGCCAGGAGAGTGGATTTAATCCACTCCAAAAATGATCTAGATCAGCTTTGCACAGTAACCCATCCTAAATAACTGTAATAGGCATTCCATAACCCAATGTATGAAACATGGTTGATGACAGCAATTTGTATTGGTGGGTTGCCCCTGCCAGCCCGCATTAATTAGCCCCTCAAAGCTGATCTAGATCAGCTATTGAGGTAACCACTTCAAATCACTTGCAAAATCTTCTGCAGGGTCCCAGATATCATGAATGACCACTTCCAGTAAATTCCAGTGGTGGGGTACCCCCGCCAGCGATGCCCAAAAATGGCAAAACCCCAGAAATGAGCTAGTTCAGTTCATGAGGTAACCACTTTGAATCACTTGCAAAAACTTTTGCAGGATCCCAGATATTATGAATGGCCACTTCTAGTAATTTCCAGTAATTTCCAGTAGTGGGGTACCCCCGCCAGCCACCATTAATTAGCCCCTTAAAGCTGACCTAGATCAGCTCATGTGGTAACCACTTCAAATAACTTGCAAAATCTTCTGCAGGGTCCCAGATATCATGAATGGCCACTTCCAGCAAATTCCAGTGGTGGGGTACCCCTGCCAGCCACACCCCAAAATGGCAAAACCCCAGAACTGACCTAGATCAGCTCATGAGAAAACCACTTCAAATCACTTGCAAGCTTTTCTGCAGGGTCCCAGATATCATGAATGGCCACTTCCAGTAATTTCCAGTGGTGGGGTACCCCTGCCAGCCACACCCAAATTGCAAATCCCTAGAACGGAACTTAGTAGCTCATTTAGTAGTTCATTTATGTGAACAGGATAAGTGATCTATTTCCGGCAAATCTCCATGTCAATTGAGGGGAAATATCAATGTACTGTAGAACATCTATAGCTACAGGTTACTGGCAACCCACTATTATATATTTGGGACCCTGCACAATAAGCTGCACTTAATTTCAGGTGGTTACCTTGTGAGCTACTAAGTTCCATTCTAGGGTTTTGCAATTTGGGTGTGGCTGGCAGGGGTACCCCACCACTGGAAATTACTGGAAGTGGCCATTCATGACCCTGCAGAAAAACTTGCAAGTGATTTGAAGTGGTTTTCTCATGAGCTGATCTAGGTCAGTTCTGGGGTTTTGCCATTTTGGGGTGTGGCTGGCAGGGGTACCCCACCACTGGAATTTGCTGGAAGTGGCCATTCATGATATCTGGGACCCTGCAGAAGATTTTGCAAGTGATTTGAAGTGGTTACCACATGAGCTGATCTAGGTCAGCTTTAAGGGGCTAATTAATGGGGGCTGGCGGGGGTACCCCACTACTGGAAATTACTGGAAGTGGCCATTCATAATATCTGGGACCCTGCAAAAGCTTTTGCAAGTGATTTGAAGTGGTTACCTCATGAGCTGAACTAGCTCATTTCTGGGGTTTTGCCATTTTTGGGCATGGCTGGCGGGGGTACCCCACCACTGGAATTTACTGGAAGTGGCCATTCATGATATCTGGGACCCTGCAGAAGATTTTGCAAGTGATTTGAAGTGGTTACCTCAATAGCTGATCTAGATCAGCTTTGAGGGGCTAATTAATGCGGGCTGGCAGGGGCAACCCACCAATACAAATTGCTGTCATCAACCATGTTTCACACATTGGGTTATGGAATGGGAAGTTTGACGTACCTCCCAACCTACCAAATAGGAAAACCTACTATTTGGTAGTAGTCTTGGAAAATCCAACGTCAAGGCTATTAACCTAATTGCAATGACGACTTGTCTATTTTGACTGCTATGTCGTCATTCCAACCGCGGTTAAAAAGAAAACGTCTAGAGTCTACTCCTTATCTTGCTCTAGGAGACGTTGTACATTAACCAAAACTACCACCGAAGGTGAAAAAAGCATAGAAGAGAAGAAAAAGGGGTTTACCTTAGTTACCGCTTAAGGCCCATCCCGTGTTCCGTCATGTGCAGATCCCTGTCGAACATGCGCATGAGCGACCCTCTCTTGTTATCACATCTCACGTCAGCAGAAGAACGCGGATGGGCAGGGGTCCGGCGTGAGGGAGGGTATTATGTACGTTGGATTTTCCAAGACTACTACCAAATAGTAGGTTTTCCTATTTGGTAGGTTGGGAGGTACGTCAAACCTCCCAATTTGTTAGTAGTCTTGGCAAATCCAACGTCAAGGCTGCATAACAAATAGGAGGAGGACATCCAAGCCCAACATACCAAAAACACCAATGCATAAAACAAAATTATGAATGACAAAGAAACACAATTTAAACAAGAGAGTTTAATAAAAGAGTGAAAAACTGAGGAGTAGCTAAAAAGAACAGTTTTAACACGTGCCCGTCATTCATAGTAATGCAAAAACATAGACTTGTCTTAAACCAAAAAAGTACTGTACCCAAAATCCCTTTTCTTCCAAAACCAACAAAAACATTGAACACAATAACAAAACACAATTTTCAATTTGGCAAAAACACTTATGTACTGTATACATAAAACATAATCCCAAACTTGCAATCAAGTGTTGCAAACCCGTACTCCCCCCCCCCCCCTTTTCCAAATAAAACAAAGTAAAAGAAAGAGTGACAAGGGGGGAAGACCAGGTATCTTCGCCAGAGCTCTAGGAAACACGACTCCCGAGAGCTATCACAGGCCGAGGGGTCTAACAATGGACATGGAGAGGTAGGAGGAGACGAAGGTATTGACAGGAGACCACAAACCCGCCGAGGCGATGTCAGGTAAGGATCGACTTTGCAGGAACCGTAAGGAGGCAGCAAAGGATCGCACATCGTGCGCAGAACCCCTACAATCAGGGTTACTGGCACGAATGACCCGACAAATGTGGCGTCCTATCTGCACCTTCGAGAGCCTCCCACCAGTCCGAGGAGACACCCACACAGCAGTACCCGAAGTCGGCGGCACAGACTCAACATAGGAGTGCAAGGCTTGCACCGGGCACAACACATGGTGAGTATGCCCACGCTTTAAAGCCTGGATGGTGAAAGGCTTGAAAACGTGGGTCTCTCTCTCATTCTTGGCAACAAAATGAGGTGAGGGGGCTAACGTGACGACATTCAAGGACGGGGAGAATCGCATGCATTCCTGGGACCGTGACATGGCTGCTAGTTCAGACACCCTATCCCCAGTGGCCAGAGCGACAAGGAAGAGTGTACGCTCGAGCAACTGAACCGGTGTAGTGTCCTGTGTATATGCGTGTGAAGCCAGAAGGTCCAGAGCTCGCCCCAGATCCCACTGAGGAGGGATCTGGCGCGGAGGCGGTCGTTCCCTGAAGGCAGCCTTCATGAAGGAATCCAGCTCCTTCGGCGGAACGACCAGCCCAGTGACGGACTCAAAGACCTCCCGGATGGCAGACAAGTGGTTACGTATAGTGTTGACTTGAAAGCGACGTGTACGGAAGAGGTGAAACAAGTAGTGTAGGATGAGGGAAGGAGAGCTAACTGTCTGGCGAGTGTCCTGTATCCACCTAGTAAAAGACCTCCAGTGGGACTCGTAAGTCCCCCAAGTCGAAGACGTCCATGAACGCTTCAGGAAGTCAGTCAGGTCCCGTCCATGGACTGGGAGCCACCGTGCCTCACGAACATCCACGATGCGAAGGCCAACGAGGTCCGCAGGTCTCCAACCTGGCTCAAGTGGAAGTTTGAGACAGGGAGAGGGACCGGACTCGGGCACCACCGCTTCAACTGGGCGTACCAAGCCTGGGCCGGCCACAGAGGCGCTATTAGCCAGACTCTGCCGCGGTACAGCCGCAGCCTCGCGAGGACTTTGCACATCAACAGTGCATCTGGTGGCGGAAATATGTATATCGACTGCCACCTGTTCCAGTCTTCCATGAAAGCGTCCGGACCCCCCTCCGGAGTGCGAGTCCGGAGGGATAGGTACTGAGGCAACTTGCGCGTCTCCTTCGATGCGAACAAGTCGACCTCCGGAACACCCCAGGAAGCTGCGAGGTCGTCGAACACAGTCTGTTTCATAGCCCATTCTACAAGAACGCCCTGTCCTCTCGACAGGGCGTCCGCCTACAGGTTGGCAGTCCCGGGCAGGTAGGAGGCGTGCAGGGAGATGTTGTGTCGGTTCGCGAGGAAGAACAACTTCTCTGAGATCCCCAACAGAGTCAATGACCTGGAGGACCCCTGCTTTTGGATACAGTGGACAGCTGTCTGATTGTCCATCCTGAAGGCCACCGACTTTCCCCGAAGGGCCAGCGCGTGGTCCCTCAGGAAGAACAAAGGAACCAACAGTTCGAGGGCATTGATGTGTAGGTGTATGTGTCCCACCCATCTGCCGTGACGTTGATGTCCCAGGTTGGATTGGTAACCCCACCCCACCTCGCTCGACGCATCTGTGTCTACCCAGATCGTCGGCGGGGGGGCGGTCCAGGGCACAGCCGCAGAGAGCGTGCCCCGAGCAACCCAGTGTCCTAAGTGTCTGTGAATGGTACGCGGGATCGGCATGAGCCGATCCATAGGGGCCAACGGAAACACCTTGTTGCCCATGAATATTAGGCGGCGTAGCCTGAGCCTCCCTAAGGGAATGGTCAGAGCGGCCCAATTCAGTGAACCCACTAACGAGTCCCAGATCCTCCTCGTGAGGGAGACCGAGTACAACACGGCGAAGACCTTCCTGCGAAGTTTCACCGCGTTTGGCTGACTCTGGGTCACTGTAGCGCTGGTCAGATCCCATTCGAGACCTACCCACGTCACGACACGCGACGGGGTCAGGCGTGACTGGGGAATATTGATTTTGAACCCTAACCGTGTGATGTGGTGAACTACTGTGAGGGTGTCGCGGACGCACTGTTCGAGGGTGTCTGAAACTATCAACCAATCGTCCAAGTAAAACAGGATCTGGAGCCCGCTCCTGAGGAGAGGATCCAGAGCCTGCTTCACCAGTTTCGAGAAGATCCGCGGTGCGATGTTGAGACCGAAGGGAAGTCTGTCGAACATGAACACACGATCGGAAGTCTGAACGGCCAAGAATCGCTGGAAACGAGGATGGATAGGAACGTGCCAATACGCATCCTTGAGGTCCAGCGACACTACCCACGACAGAGGTCGCAGGGCCAGTCGTACCTGGTGCACCGTCAGCATCCGAAACCGTGTGTTCACGATGTGTTCCGTTGAGGGCCGACAGATCCACCACCGGTCGCATCGCGTCGCAGTCCTTCTTCGGTACCAGAAATACACGGGAGAGGAAAACCGGTTGACCGGCTTTCACCTCCTTGACGATTCCCTGCTCGTGCATGGACGTTATCACATCGGCCACCTCCGAAGAGACGGGCTGGCTTCGTTGACAAGAGCTGAGTGGGGGTCTGGACTTCCATCTCCAGGTTAGACCCCTCCGTGCAATCTTCCGCCCCCACGTCCCTCACGGCCAGCGAGGGGCGAAAGGGCGAAAACAACCTGTGGTAGCCCCCGAGATGAGGTGAGCGACCCTTTCGGCTAGGCGAGAAGGAGAACAAGGAGGAGACCGACCCGGAGAACCTACAAATTTTTTGACGTGGAGGGTCCCCCGGTACGGTCCTTGCGGTCATAAGCGCCACGTTGACCTCCTCTACCCCCCCCCCACCTCGCCGAAAAGGGCGGGTCAACCCATCCCCTGTCCGTCGCGCGTCTGACCCCATCGAAGTGCGGCCGGAAATGGAAGGCTGGCCAGCCCCTTCTCGGCGGGGATGAAAGGGAGTAAGAACAGAAGTGCGAGGCGGAACCGACGCTCTGGCCGGCAACTTCCCTTTCCTGCGCCCTTTCTTGGCGGCAGCACTGGCGGCAGCACCCCGAAGAGGACCGTCAGGACGGGACTGAGAAGACCCTGTTCGCGACACAGTGCGTCGTTGCGTGTCGTAAGCAGGGTCCGCCGACAGAGAAGCGTAGCGTTCCCAAGCATCCTGCGCAAAAATCCCCGATGTATAGAGCTCAGAGTACAACAAACCCTGACGAATATCCAAGGGGGCTTTCCGGCAGAACGAGGACCTTACCGTCTGGCGTTGTCGAGTTGCCTCGCACAAAACCGCCTTCAGCTCGGGAACCAAAGACACCGCGAGCTGAAGGTGGATCCGCCGAACGTGGTCCAAACCCTCGCGAAGATCGCCCGGTGCAGTCGCCTCGATAAGCCGCAGGTGGTGAACAGACATCTGGAGGGAACCTAAAAGACAAGATAATAAGTTCGCCACCCTCTGTCGCAAGGTAAAATCCCTGTCGACAGAGGACTTATCTGGGTGAGAAAAGAACGGGTTAGCAATAGAACAAATTTCAAGTTTGGGCGCGCTGATCCAGGACCAGAACTTGCCGTCCAATCCGCCGACAGATACAAGAGGAGGCAAAAGCAGTGATGACTCCGGGGGAGGGACTGAAGTAGATCTGTCGACGGAACGGTTGGCGAATTCTAAGGCCTCAGCAAACCAGGCCTCCAATGGGAGAGGGTTATCGAGCACGACGGCCAAGCCAGGCTTACCGTCGTTGCACAAACCCGTCCCATAGGAGGACAGTCCCGTCAACACAGCCAGGGACTGAACATCCTGAAGGATGTCCTGGCGGCTGAAGTCTGACCAGAGCTTAGTCCGAGGAGCAGACGGGGGCTTGGGCTTCACCGAAAAGTACTGAAGGTCAGTCCTCGTCGGGTAAGCCCGCACCTCCACGTCGGCCACCTGACCATCCACCCTGATCGCCCTGAACTGCATCTTATCATTAATTTGCACCGACCAGCCAGATGGGAGGGCCCTCTCACCTGACGGGAAGCCGGTAGCACGCTCCGGGTGGGAGGCCTGCACCCCCTTCCAAACAGCCAAGGAGCCATAGAGGAGCGGCATGGTCCGCGACGGGACCTTGGCCTTCTGGATGGGGGGCAAGCGCGGACCCTGCCCTAGCAGACGGAGAACCCCCGCATGGGAGACAGCAGGGGCAACCTCCTGAGCTAGGGCAAGAGCAGTACTAGCCGACGACCGGGCAGGCGGAGAAGTTGGGCGAGAAGGAATGTGGTCCACTGCAGAAGGGGGGGGGGACCGTAGCAGGGGTAGGTTGGGTGAGGCGCTGAGGTTGTGTCACCGCCAAGAAGCACGATAAGAGGGAGTCTTGCATCGCCTCCAAGCGCTCGTCGATGCATGACACAACCCACCCCTGCATAGCCGAAAATCGATCCGAGAGAGGCGACCCCCCCGAAGATTGTTCGGCCCGCAGGGGCGAGCGTGAGCGGGAGCGAGACCCACGACACGAAACAGCAGCGTCGCGGCCCAAAGAAGGCAAGCGATAACGGCCGTGGCGCCTCTGAGGGTCTCATCCCCGATCACTAACGCCCGAGGGGGAAACATCACCATCCCCCTCTTCCAGCGACACGTCAGCTCCCGAAAAAGGGGACCCCGAAACCTCGCTATACTCCACCGAGTCAAGAGGCGGGGTACCCCCCTGGCGAGATGGTAAGTGAAGATCAGGGATAGAAGAATGAGGAGGAGCAGGATGACGGGAGTGGGAAGGCTGGCCGGGTGAAAGGAGATCAGAAGGAGCCGCGGGGGGAAACAGAGCAAGGATCCCCGGGGCTGAGAGAACAGGGCGGCCCGACACCGAGATGGAGGAGGGAGGGACCTCCACCTTGGGACGAGACCGTGAAGGAAGAATAGGCACCAAAGCAGGAGAAGTAGGAGGAGAAGCAACTACATCCTGGCGGACCCTCCTGGACAGTGTAGGAGGAGGGAGCAGAGGGCCAGCTACAGCATGAACTTCCGCGCGCGTAGAGGACAAAGGAAGAGGACGTCGTTTGTGCAGGGGAAGCGGGCGGAAGGTAGTAGAGCCCCTATCCGGAGAGGCCAGGGGAGGGCGCACAGGAGCAGAGCCGCTAACCCCGGCCTCAGGGCGAGAACCATGACGAGGGCGATGGGCGTCGCCAAGGCGATCAGGAGGACGACGAGGGGCAGTAGAGGACGGGCGATGAGGCGAGCGAGAGCGTGGACGGAGCTGGGGATCCTCCCGACGATGTGACGACCGGCCGCAGGACCCAGGGAGGAGGGCCCGAGCAGGGAGAGGGCCAGGTGAACGGCCTCCAGACGGGTCAGGGATACCCAGGGCGACGCGGATCCGGTCGTCAACAAAGGCCGGGGAACGGTGGCCCACAGTCCTAATGTGGTGGGAGACCACCACCCACACCGATTGAAGGGAAGCAGAGGCCACTGCCGCCTCTGAGGAACCAGGGCTATGGTCCACCACATCCACCAGGTCCATACACGGGCCACACAGAGCAGGGAGGTAGGCCGTAGAGGACACACATTGCGAGTGGCGTAAGCAGGACCTGTGGCGCTCCAAGCACGGGGAGCCACAACCCTGGCGAAAGCAAGGCATCCCACCTGCAACGGAAGAACACACACCATAAGCAGCACGTCGACGGAGTAAGTGTAGAGAATGTCCAATAAAAACCAGGGAATGAGCATGGGGAAACAGTAACACACATGCAAACCGGTATCCGTACACACCCTAAACCGGGAGCACCGAGGTAGGGGAGGAGGGCGGGCGAGGTGGAAGAGCACAAGCAGAACCTGCAAAGATGGAGAAAGTGTTAACCACCACTCAACACCTTACATGCAGGGTCTATAACACCAGTAAAGTGCATACACCAATATAGTATCAGGCAACAAGATGACATAAAAAAGGTCAACAGTGAAAGCCAACTATTACCGCAAATTTGCGGGCCAATGGAGGCATAACCGTACCGACACAACCCTCCCGTATCTTCGCGGGACCCGCCAGCGATCTCCGCAAAGTTGCGGGGAGCCGAAACGTCCCAGAGGACCGAATCGAGCTCTCCGCAAATTTGCGGGACCGGCCGAGATGGTCCGGCGCCGAAAAAGCGAGAGGAGCGTCTAGGGAATACCAAAAAGGGCCACAAAAATGCGTCATCTCCTTATGAACTCCAAGCGATGATGGCCATCAAGCTGAGCAGTGTCTTCCTTGAATTTATCCTAACTCAACCGGTAAAGGGAGAGGCAAGGAAGACACACCAGGGGAGAGGAGGCACATCCCCCAGGAACCACCCAACCCACAGAGATAGAGCAAAGCCCATGAGGAGAAGTGGCAGGGAGGGTGGTTTCGCACAAACAGGGGCCCCCCTGGGGTACCCCTGGATTGGGCAAAAAGACTATGAAAGGATGGAGGTGAAACAGGAAGAGAAAACAAAAACCAGTAAATGAAACTGGTGAGAAAAAGGGTGGCCTAGCCGTGAGCAGCGAATGTGTCAGGTGCGAAAAACCCTGTGGTGTGAAGGAGGGGCCCCCGTGGGGTACCCCTGAATTATCACGAACCACCTGTCGCCCAGGCCCTTGAGACACAGTGAAGGCTCGAAAGGGGGGACTCGGGAATAACGCTAATAATGCGGCCGACACAAACTCTACAAACAGCACCGCCACCAACGAAATCTCAGATTGTTTACCAACGTTACACCTTAGGCTATGAAAAAATGAAAACTCATAGGGGCATAGCAATTCCTGAATGAGAAAACGAGCTAGGCTAAAATAAGCTAAAAGCTAAACTATGCCCAGACTAACAGGAAAAAAGAATATGAAAAGAGAAAGAATGAAAAACATATACGAGGAACGCCAGGCGCCCCCGTACCTTCGGTAGGTTATTTCCACACGCGTCTCCATTATACACACTTAGGAGCCCATTTACGTGTGCCCTAGATCACGTAACATCTGTCTAACAAAAAAGAAGGCCAGATAAGCCGAAACGAACCTAAAACAGGGTGAATTGAAGGAGCACAACAAAAGCGGACTCAACAATGGAGGCGCGTGAACAAATTATAACAAGAGAGGGTCGCTCATGCGCACGTTCGACAAGGATCTGCACATGACGGAACACGGGATGGGCCTTAAGCGGTAACTAAGGTAAACCCCTTTTTCTTCTCTTCTATGCTTTTTTCACCTTCGGTGGTAGTTTTGGTTAATGTACAACGTCTCCTAGAGCAAGATAAGGAGTAGACTCTAGACGTTTTCTTTTTAACCGCGGTTGGAATGACGACATAGCAGTCAAAATAGACAAGTCGTCATTGCAATTAGGTTAATAGCCTTGACGTTGGATTTGCCAAGACTACTAACAAATTGCCTATTACAGTTATTTAGGATGGGTTACTGTGCAAAGCTGATCTAAATCATTTTTGGAGTGGATTAAATCCACTCTCCTGGCCACATCCACCACAGCAAGCCTGCCAGTCGTCCAGTTCCATACATTAGTATTGATAGGTGATACTTTGGTGGGAAAGAAAATTGGTTACCTTTTCAGCTAACCAGACCCCCCCCCCCCCCAGGCTCCTGCTCTAAGAAGTTAAGGTAGTGAAACACCAATGCAACTGAAGGAACTGTTTGGTCAATGTCATTAATCCAGTTTGTAAAACTATTCCAGTGAGACTCGTAAGTCTTCCATGTTGCCTCAGTCCAGTACAGATTAAATTTGTCTGCCAAGTCTCTTCCAAATGTTGGGACCCACCCTGCCTCACAAACATCCACAATGCAAATGTCAACAAGCTCCCTCGGTCTCCAATCTTTCCCAAGTGGAAGCTTGAGACAAGCAGGGGAACGGGACTTGGGCACCATCGCTTCAGCTGAGTGTACCAAGCTTGGGCTGGCCATAGGGGCACGATCAGCCAAACCTTGCCGCGGTACTCTCTCAGCCTGTGAAGGACTTTGCACATCAAGAGTGCATCGGGTGGTGGAAACACGTATATCGACTGCCACCTGTGTGACGTATGAGTTCAGCGGGTCAGGAACTCTGGGAATCAGCATGCTTCGTGAATCTGACAACTACAAACTCTGGGAAGTTATTTTTCTCATAAGAGGCAAATATGTCCACCTTCGGAACGCCCCAGTAGGCTGATAGGTTGTTGAAAATGCTCTGTTTGACAGACCATTCTACCTGCGTGCTCTGTCCCTTTGACAAAGCATCCGCCCAAAGACTGACAGTCCCGGGATGGTAGGTTGCATGCAGGGTGATGCTGTGATTGTCGGCCAGATAAAACAATTTCTCCGCCAGGTCCTGGAGGACCGAGGATCTGGAGGAGCCCTGCTTCTGAATGCAATAAACTGCAGTCATATGTCCATCCTGAAAGCCACCAACGTGTGGTCCTGCCCTTGGTCTCTCAGGAAATACAATGGCACCAACAGTACCAGGGCATTGATATATATGTGTGTGAGTCTACTATCTACCTTTGTTTTATACCCCATGTTTGATTGGTTGCCCCACCCCACATTGCTCAATGCATCCGTGTCTATCCAGATGGTCAGCAGCAGGGCGGTCCAGGGCAAAACTGCTGTGAGTGTGCCCCGAGTGACCCAGTGTGTCAATCTCAAATGTATCAAGTGCGGTACCGGCCACAACCGATGAGGGGCCCATAGAGGGAAATGTTTGTTGTTCAGTTGTATGAGGTGCTTGAGCCTGAGTCAGCCTAAAGGCACGGTCAGAGCTGCCTAATTGAATGATCCGATGAGCGAGTCCAAAATCTTTCTTGTGATCGAGAGCAAGTATATCATGGCAAAAAGCTTCCTTCGAAGTTTCGCCGCATTCACTGAACTCTGCTTGGCAGTTGCGATTGTCATGTCCCATTCTAACCCTACCTATGTCACTCTTTTTTGACGATGCGAGGCACAACTAGGGAATGTTGATCTTGAATCCCAACTGAGTGATATGTTATACTACTGTCAGTGCGTCCTGTACACAGTGTAATGGAGAGTCTGTGGCGATGAGCCAATCGTCCAAGTAAAACAGGATATGTCTCCCCTGTTGGAGCAGATGAGTCAGAGCTTGCTCTACAAGTTTCGTAAAGACCCAAGGTGCGATGATGAGGCCAAACAGTAGTCTGTCGAACGTGAACAGTCGCTAGGTGCGACTGGAGAGCCAGGTAACCCTGGAACTGAGGAGCTATCGGCACAAGCCAATATACATCCTTGAGATCCAGGGTCACCACCCAACAAAATAGCCTGTAGCGCCAGCCACACTTGGTTGACGGTGAGCCTGCGAAATCGGGTGTTCATTATGTGCTGGGAATGAGCATTAACAGATCCACCACCAGTCTCATTGCATCACAGTCCTTCTTGGGCACCAGAAATACACAAGATAGGAATGCACATCGACAATGGGACGTGACTTCCCGTATTATCCCCCCTTCGTGCATGGACTGAATAACTTTGGCCACATCTTGAGACACTGGTCGATGTCAGGTGAGGCTGCCTGAGAGGAGGCGTGGACTTCTACCTCCAGGAATGATCCCTCTTCACAACGACCGGCGAGGCAAGTGCTGGTAGTAGGGGCGGAAAAAGCCAGTGTGGGTGCCTTGTGTGACGCTCATAACCGATTCGGCCAAGCGGTCGAATGAGAGGACTGATCAGGAGGAACTAAGCTTTTTTTGACACAGAGTCCCCCTGAACTTGTCGTAGTGGGACGACCTCCCCCGTTAACACCTCCCCCCTCCGAAACGGACAATGAGACTCTTGCACCGGCTTCAAGCCTCCTGCTTCCGGTCCGACATTTGAGAGGACTCGATGCTCAGCTGCTGGGAACGGTGGGGCGAAGAGCGACGGTCATAGGTCTTAAACCACCAACCCCCGTGGCCCCTTCCAAGCCTGGCATCCTCTCGATGCTCCGATCTTCCCCCCACGACCGCGGGAGAATGCAGCGGAGGAGAACTTCAGCGCCCCATTCCTCAGAGGCGCAAAAGGCTCATCGGCTGCATGGAGGTAGGCCTCTGCTACGCTTCATCGAAGAAAAGTTCCTCCGTCGCCAGCGGATAGGGCAAAGTTGAAGCCAGGCCACCTGGGTCAGTACCAACAAGGTCATGAGCAAGCGAGTAGCGCGTTGACGGACTCCGTGGATGCGGTCAACAGCATTCTTCTCCGGAAGTGTGAAGAAGGGGTCAGGCACCAGGGTTGTTGTTGTTGTTGTTGTCGTTCCCTAGGCTGCCTGGCCGAACAGCCCCGAGTCCCTGCCACGATCAGGTTTTCCCACAGGGCTCTCAAGGAGTGTAGATTATGTTGTTGGCGTAAGTGATTGTGTGGAATGCAATCTTCTATGATGTATGGGGTGCTGTGTTACATCCTGGGTAGGTGTCGACAACAGAGTTATCCAGTCTCTTCTGATAGCTCTGAAGAGCTGGATGGTGCCCACATCTAAGCCTGGCCAGGTGGACTCTGTCCTCGCGAGGAAGGGAGGATGCAGAAGGATGGATTTTAGGAGGTCATGCCTGCAGCTGCACGTTGTCTTTGAGTGATTGGATAGAACGGCAAGAGATATGAGTATGGATGTGCTTCTGGAAGCTGGTTTGGGGTAGGCAGGGAGGGAGAGATGACAGTATTTGTATGTGATATTGTGTGCTGGGTGTGGTTTTGATATTCCTTGGTATTTGTAGGAGGAATCACCACTGGAGCAGGAGGAGGGAGTGGAGTCATACGCCCAAACGACTCCTTCAGGTCCGCCAACGCCCCCAGGAAGTCCTCCTTGAAGGATGCAACCACGCTGTGGGTGTCCTCTCGTAGGCTGTCCACGGCCTTCTAGCAGGCTGAAACCTCAGGAAAATGCGAGGGAGACTGCGAGACGGATCTCTCACAGTGGTGGCAGCTGGCCCTCGACGGGGGAAACGGCATATAAGTTGGAGAACGCCAAGGAGAATCCAGGAGTGCAGCCTCCTCCTCCAAGTCAAGCTCGAGGCCCTCCAGGTTGTCCTCAGCCACCTCCTCCTTCTCCATCTCTAAATTAAACTCCAGCTCAGTCTCAGGAGAGGCATGCAGGGATGTATCCATAGAGGTCAGGCCAGGGTCAGCAGCGGTAGTGGAGGGCTGGCCACAGGCGAAATCAGGGCCAATGGGTGCGGAAGAAGCAAGCGCTAACCTAGAGGGAGTGGGGGCAAGAGGCACCATCTCCTCAGACAGAGGTTAAAAGTGACGGACCTTCTTCGCATGGCTCTTCTCAATCTCCCTGACAAGGTCGTGAGTCGTACGATGGCTCGGCATGGAGACGGGAGGATGAGCCACCCCAGGAGCCACCAGAGTAGGAAGAGGAGACCTCCGTGGTGACCCGGACACAGGTCACTCCCGCCGCTTTACCTGAAGGTGGTAAATCCCCTATCCCGCCGAAAAGAGAGGTCACGCCTGGTAGGGGACGACGAATGATGAGGAGGCAAGGGTGAGCGCGATCGTCGTCTCTTCACCCTTTTCCATTGTCAGCCAACACAATGGACTGGTCGGACGCGGACACTTAAGTTAGGGCGCTCAGCAGGTGAAGGTGCTGGGAGGCCCAACAGCACTTGCACATGGTCTTCATTATAACAAGAAGGATAGTGGAGAACTTCTCGGACGTGGTGGGAGATCTCCCAAGTAGCCCGCAGATGGGACTTGGCCGCATCCGCCACGATAGTGCCAGGACAGGTCTCGAGGGTGCGAATGTCAGTGAAGCAGGGATTGCAGTGACGTGGAGAGAAGATATCCCGGTGGTAGCAGCCAGAATGCAGGCGACACTCCATGCGCTACCCCAAAACCTTCTTGTCACACGACGGACGAATGCAGACGGGGCGGGGCATTGTAGGAGAACACTGGAATACCATCCATCGTTAGAACACAGAAGAAAAGACCCCAACCAGGGGTATAATATATAAGGCAGAATATGAGGCATGACAGGAGAAGGCAGAAGTGAAGCATGCATAGGACACCCAAATTCCCAAGCAAACCTCAGGCATAAGGGCTAGAAATCGCACCCTAGCGAAAACCAGCCCTTGGGACAGGCCTACTTTCCTCTGAAGGGTTTATCGCCCCATACAAGGTTTGAAAAAATACCTGAAGGCCTTAAGACACCAATGATGGCAGGTTAAAAATGCGCTATGTGAGCATTATCCAGCGATTGGGCGGAAATCGACGTAGCAGCAGCAACAGACGACGCCTAATTAGCGGAAACGCCAAAAGAGCAGGTTGCCGGACGGTGTTCCTCCTGTTGTACTCAAAAACTGTGCTTCCGTGCTGACTCCCTGCCTAGGCAAACTTTTTCGTCTCTGTCTCTCCTCTAACTTCATCCCTTCTTACTGGAAGTTTGCTCTCATTCAACCTGTCCCAAAGAAGGGTGACCGCTCTCAACCCTCCAACTATCGTCCAATTGCTCTCATCACTTGTATCTCTAAAGTTTTTGAAACTATTCTTGCTTCCAAATCTCTTAAGCATTTCTCTTCTCATAATTTACTATCAGATCGCCAGGTGGGTGGGACTCGTTAGCCTTGGTCGGCAACTCATCTAGCGGAGACAACCTTATACAAATCCGGGTGAATGGGACTCGTCAGCCTTGGTCAGCCTGTCTAGGGGAGTAAACCTGATACAAATCCGTACTGCTTACCTAAGGGTAAGGCAGGTTAGTGGATGGATTAGCCGAACACCACTGTAGAAAAATAGTGCTAACAAGATACACAGAGGGCCTCGGAGTCGGACGGATCCTAAATTGAGTGGTCAATCCTGTAAGTCCTTCACTAAACTGGCTCGGGTTGTCCCTCTCACGGGGAATAGGTCCGCTTGGGGGCATTCTGTATATGGCCACCTTCGTAAAGGGAGTAAGGCGTCTGGCAATAGATAGATAGATCGCCAGTATGGCTTCCTTATCCCGGCAACTCCTGGAAGACTCTTAAGAGTTTCCCCGGGCGACTGCGGGAAGACTCTTAAGAGTCTGGGGGGAAAAAAATCCATTTAAAACACCCCATTTTTTCTTTTTTTTTTTTTTTTTTTTTTTTTTTTTTTTTGCCCCTGGGCCATGTCAAATATCACTCCTTCACCTCCCCTCCTTCCCCACTCTCCTCACCTCCTTCAGTTATCACCTATTTTCCCTGTTATTCCCTTATTCTGTGGTCTATTTTCGTGCTAACATTAGCGAGTTGGTAGCAGGGCGTTGTCATCACTGTTACCAAGCGTGGGAAAGAGCGAGAGAGAGACTATTGCGTAACATTGTCTCTCCAGACAAGGGGAGGGGGGTTGCCTCAGCCATACATTATGTAACTCCCGGCCTGTATCGCAGATTTTGACCATCCAAACGCTGTTTCCACTTGTTTTATTGATGTAACAGGTTAATACCTTTATAATCAACCTATAATAGGCGCATATGGATAAGTAATAATGCTATTTATGGTAAAATAACGATGTTAGTGATGGGAACAGCTCAAATACGTCAGCACAGGAGTGTGGTGTCTCATACCCCCCATGCGCACTTCTTAGGTTAAAGGTCGCTCTACTGGTGATCTTCTTTCATATCTTACTAACTCTTGGTCATCCTCCTTTATGGACTTCGGTGAGACCTTTTCTATTGCAATAGACACATCGAAGGCCTTCGATAGAGGCTGGCACAAATCTTTAATGTCCTTCGGTTTCTATCCCTCCATCTGTGCCTTTGTCTCTAATTTCCTTTCCGGCCGTTCCATAGCTCAGGTTGAGGACGGCCATCGCTCACTTCCTCATCCTATCAACTCCGGTGTTCCTCAGGGCTCTGTCCTATCTCCTATTCTCTTTCTAATTTTCAAAAATTATCTTTTCAGCTGTACCTCCAGTCCCATCCATTCATACGCAGACGACTCTACCTTACAGTACTCAATTAGTTTTCCCCAGCCAGCAATCCCTCAAAGACAAACATAATGAAGCCATGCAACACTTATCTTCTGATCTAACTACTATTTCCAATTGGGGCAGAGAAATCCTGGTTACCTTTAATGCTTCCAAAACCCAATTTCTTCATCTTACTACCTGTTCAGAACTCCCAGAGGACTATCCCTTACACTTCAACAATACAAAAGTCAATCCTTCATCTTCTCTCAATATTCTCGGTGTCTCTTTTTCTTCTGCTCTCACTTGGAAGGACCATATTACCAGTCTTGCTAAGGCAGCCTCCCAGAAGCTGGGTGTGCTCAACCGCCTCAAGTTTTTTTTTACCCCTGCACAGCTTCTTGCTCTGTACAGGGGCACGGTGCATCCTTGTAATGAGTATTGTTCACATGTGTGGGGAGGATCCTCTCACACCGCACTCCTAGACAAAGTGGAAAGGAAATCCTTTTGTATCATTAACTCCCGCCCACTCACTAACTCTCTGCAATCTCTCTCTCTCTTCGCTGCAATGTTGCATCTCTCTCACTATATTGTATCACCACTATAATAATCAATGTTCCTCAGAGCTTTCCCAGTGTATACCACATCCTTTACGTAGGGTACGTAGTACCCGTCTTGCAACACAATCCCACCCCTACTCTGTGCAACTCTCCAACCCAAGAGTGAAACGTTATTCTCAGACTTTCTTCTATTCAACTGCTGAGTTCTGGAACTCTCTCCCAGAATCAGTCTTTCCCTCTTCCTATGACTTAAATTGCTTTAAATTCTGTGTGTCCAGGCATTTTGGCTTGAACGTCCCTTGATTTTGGCCCTGCCACTCTTTCAACTCTGGGGGAGGCACTCGCTACAGGCAGTTCTGCCTTTTGTCTCCCTCACTCACATAGAAAAAAACAGAAAAAACAGTCTGTGTGAGAGGAGAAGGGCGTCAGACTCCCAGCCAACAAACCTCTTAAAAAGAGGGAAAGAGGAGAAGACAGAAGGGTGAGCATGGGACAGGCAGTATGTATAACCATGTCTGCATGCTGAGCGGACCACCCCATCCACTCCAGACAGCCAAAAGTAGTGAAAGCTATCAAAGGCATTGTAATGCAGTCTGAGCCGATTGAGCGGAGCCACGGCCTGGGTGGTAGAGTATAGGGTACACAAGGAGATCCACTGATTGGGCTGGACTGTCAGTGTAAAAGTTGCTCAACAGGCACCCCAGGGCCACTAAAAACTACTGAAAAGGCGGGGGGCATGTATGCAACTGCCAGTCCGACCAGGTTAGGTATGGAACTGACACTGTAGTGAGAGCATAAAACCACAAGCGGGGCCACTGAAGACCGCTCAAAAGGCGGCAGCCACGCATGCACTTGTCAGATCGACCAGATGAGGTACAGACCCGACAATATTTCCAGTTCAACAAATCACAAGATCTTGGGATTTTTCGAGTTGAACTAGTGGTCAAGCAAGGTAATGTCTGAACCGACCTGGCTACACGTGGACGTGGACACGTCATGAAACTAAGCATTGGGATGGCCTAGCTGAATTGGCAACAGTGTGCCCATCAAGCGAGAAATATCAGGCCTCAAACCAGTCAGATTAGACAAGGAATGGAACTTCAAGAGGTAAATAAACCCTCATGAAATAAATAGAAAAGAACAAAGGCAGTGATCGTAGGCCCTAAATGAAAAGAACACCTACCGGTCATGAAACTAAGCATTGGGATGGCCTAGCTGAATTGGCAACAGTGTGCCCATCAAGCGAGAAATATCAGGCCTCAAACCAGTCAGATTAGACAAGGAATGGAACTTCAAGAGGTAAATAAACCCTCATGAAATAAATAGAAAAGAACAAAGGCAGTGATCGTAGGCCCTAAATGAAAAGAACACCTACCGGTAAATAAACTATACTAAAACACACTGCATTCATCATCAACTTAAATTATAAAGACAAATAAAATGAAAAGTTAGGCTTGGAATAGTACCGCGGAACACCACCAGGCGACGGTGCCCTACACGAATGTAAACAAAGTAAAAATAAGTGGCCACCAGCATCATTCAAAACTCCAACCACACACATTAGCCTAGAGCCCATTTACAGTATGCATACCTACATCACGAAAAATCTTTCTAAAAATCTCAGAAGGCATAATATGACCCAAAACTCACATAAACTGAAGCAACAGGAGCGGAAGGAAAGCATTAACCCAGGAACTGCGGGGAGACTCTTAAGAGTTCCCCCAGCGGACTGCGGGAAGACTCTTAAGAGTCAGAGAAAAATAAATCAACTCTAAACATCGAAGAAAAAAAAAAAAAAAAAAAAATTGGGCCCCTGGGCCATGCAAAATATCACTCCTCTACCTCCCCTCCTTCCCCACTTTCCTCCCCTCCTTCAGTTATCACCTATTTTCCCTGTTATTCCCTTATTCTGAGGTATATTTTCGTGCTAACATTAGCGAGTTGCAAGCAGGGCATTGTCATCAGTGTTAGCAAACGAGTGCAAGAGAGAGAGAGAGAATATCGATCGACTGTGTCTCAGTGGCCTTGGGGGAAATTGGCGGGAAAGCAGGTTGCCTCACCCATACATTCTATAACTCGCGGCCTATATCTCCGATTTTGACCATCCAAACACTGTTTTCACTCGTTTTATTGTTGTTTCAGGTTAATACCTTTATAATCAACCCATAATAGGCGCGTATGGATAAGTATTAATGCTATTTATGGTAAAATGAATATTTTAGTGATGGAAACAGCTCAAATACGTCAGCACAGGGGGACGTTTCTAATTACCCCCATGCGCACTTCTTAGGTTAGTGGAGGACACAACACATGTGCGACTACCTTGGAGTTTGTGCGCTGACTGATATTGCCAATAAACCCAGCGCAGGTACCTAGGGAATTCATGCATGCGCCAGGAGGGTCTAGATTAAATGAGCCACTTTGATCAACTTTTTCTTTTCTACTCTCTTCCATATTTTCAAATTTTCTCTTCATATAGTTGCCTCGAAGTGTGTACAACATTCCTATTAGAGAATTAAGGTGCAACTCTAGAAGATGTTGGTTAATCGCGCAAGTGATTCTGATTATTTGGCCGCTCGTAGAGCGGGTGAGATTATACAGTGTATAAAGCAATATGTTGGATAATGTAGAGGCTATTAAACAAAGTTAACAAATAACCTTGTAATTAAGCTCTGA
Source organism: Paralithodes platypus (assembly GCA_032716605.1). Taxonomy (NCBI): domain Eukaryota; kingdom Metazoa; phylum Arthropoda; class Malacostraca; order Decapoda; family Lithodidae; genus Paralithodes; species Paralithodes platypus. Next base: position 36,298,873 of record CM064506.1, read on the forward strand.
TAAACTGGCAATTGTAAAACTGTAGTAATAATTGTCTTTCAATAATACAGTACTGTACTGCTTCGTAAATCACCTTGATATCTCTGCATCCTTTAAGAATTAGCAAATTAAATGTATATAATACAGTATATTAATTTAATCTAAACAAGTTATATTTTCAGCAGGATTTTAGCAAATGTTTGTATTGTAGTTTATATCTGTATCAGCGTATTCAGGATGGTGTTTCCTTAGTTTGAAGTACCATATAATTAGATCATATATTTAGCACTTGGATTGTACTGTATGTATTTACTATTCAGTGTATGTACTGTATATTTACCTTGATTGTAGTCTTAGATTGGTATTAAACCAAAATATAATATTACAGTTATAGATTATGGGTTTGACAACCCGAAGGGAAGGAAGGAAAACCTGATAGACTATTTAGTAGTGGTTCCGTAGTCAATGACATGAGAGCCTATATGTAATATATGGCCTCTGCCGGGTCCTATATAAACCGGTGTTACCTTATAACTGTCGGCTGAGAACCATAAATCTTCTAGGGAAACCCTTAAATATTTCCTAAGGTATGTCAATAGTACAGATACCACTAGAAAATAAATAAAAGAAAAATAAATGAAAATATTTATTTGAATGGCGGGCCAGTTTTGCCTATTGTCTTTCGTCTTGCTATGATGTGCTTCCCATACACAGTTGCCATGCAGCGCCATCTCGTGTGATTCTGCCTCTAATGTTAAATCAAGTTGGGCATGTGTATGGGAAGGGGAAGGAGGGAGGGCACTAGCCATCATTGACTACAGACCCACTACTAAATATAAAGTTTTACTTCCTTCCCTTCGGGTTGTCAAACCCATCATTTATTTGTGGGTCTCTCCGTCAATGGCGTGAGAGCCTAGAATATTACGACCGGTGGAGGGACATCCATATGCTCAATGTCATTAAAAGAGAGAAAAGAGGGTAGCAAAACCCAGCGAGAACTTTCAAATAATTTATTAATTAAGAAGAGTATAAGAATATGACATTAACCCGGGAACTGCGGGAAGACTCTTAAGAGTTCCCCCGGCGGACTGCGGGAAGACTCTTAAGAGTTCCCCCAGCGGACTGCGGGAAGACTCTTAAGAGTTCCCCCGGCGGACTGCGGGAAGACTCTTAAGAGTCAGAGAAAGAAAAAAATCAACTTTAAACATCGAAAAAAAAATATATATTATTTTTATTTTTTTATTTTTTTATTTGCCCCTGGGCCATGCAAAATATCACTCCTCTACCTCCCCTCCTTCCCCACTTTCCTCCCCTCCTTCAGTTATCACCTATTTTCCCTGTTATTCCCTTATTCTGAGGTATATTTTCGTGCTAACATTAGCGAGTTGCAAGCAGGGCCTTGTCATCACTGTTAGCAAGCGAGTGCAAGAGAGAGAGAGAGAGTATCGATCGACTGTGTCTCAGTGGCCTTGGGGGAAATTGGCGGGAAAGCAGGTTGCCTCACCCATACATTATATAACTCGCGGCCTGTATCTCCGATTTTGACCATCCAAGCGCTGTTTTCACTCGTTTTATTGTTGTTTCAGGTTAATACCTTTATAATCAACCCATAATAGGCGCGTATCGATAAGTATTAATGCTATATATGGTAAAATGAATATTTTAGTGATGGAAACAGCTCAAATACGTCAGCACAGGGAGAGGTGTCTAATTACCCCCATGCGCACTTCTTAGGTTAAACATCATCTTACTAAGAGAGAGAAAAATTTAAAAATTTCATATGTGTTGATTTTATAAACAATCTTGACTTAACCTCAGTCTCATAACTAATCTAATTACCCTGTCTAGACTTAGTATATGGACCAAGTTATATTTAGAATTAACATGCAAGTGTAATTCCTATTTACAATGAGTCCGGAATTAAGTATTATTATTATTATTTTTATTATTATTATTATTATTATTATTATTATTATTATATCTGATTATCTTTCAAGGAAGAGGTTGCATGAGCCCGTACTAGACTACCCCCCTCTTCTTTTGTGAAAGAATGGACAAAGAAACACAACCTTGTGAAAATAACCAGACAATTTGTACTTAATTATAGCCGTTGTATATCACACCATTTGTCTTATACATAAATAAGAGGCAGGAAGTAACAAAATAAATATCTATCCTTGTCACAACCTAGAAAGAGTTACTAGAGATAATTTATCTCAAGGAGTATGCTTGGACCTTAGAGCTATACATGGTATTTGTGGTTGTCGAGACTTCATAGTAGGTGAATAGCTTGACAATTTAGAATTCAGTATTTTTAATCTGGCGCCAATTGGTAAATATTTACCTTTATGTATTTGGGCCAGTCAATCAAATTCTAAGTAATTTGAATCTGGTAAGTTTAATCCATACAAATATATCTAATCATAAATATATTTTGTGATAATCATTACAGTAGATGATTAGATATTACGGTATTTATTATATCTTCGCGCATACGTCGCGAGCAGCTTGGGTTTGTGATTCGCGGGTAACTCATTTAAGCTCTGTGACTTGCGACAACACCTGCTCGTCCCTACTAGTAAACTGAGCTTACCATTTTCATATCTGTACGTCTCATGTTCATCCACTAATTGTAAAATGTGTATTTTCAGCTCATGAGGCTGCCATTCTTTAATAAACCGTTTATTATTATTATTACTATCACCTTACCATCTTCTATAGCTAAGTCAATCTTCTACTATATAATATGTAGTGGCCACTAGTCTTCTACCTTTCCCTTTAACTTCCTAAGCTAGATCTCAAGTGACGGTGTCTTTTCCGTGGATTGACCTCCCTACTGCCAACCCTGGCAGATTGGGAGCCAAAGCGTCACATTTTTCCTTTGCCCCTCAACTTTCCCTTTATAATTGCTGAGGGGCACAGGGCCTTGGGTGGGGCTTTTGTTTCCCGGGCGTTTCCGCACCCTCCTCAGCTCCCCGCCTTTGAGTGGCTTCGGTCACCTGGGCATTATTAGTGGTAAGCTGGGAGGGGCGCTCGGTTATGGCCTTGCTCGGGACCTTGGGGCTGCTCGGCCAGACAGCCTGAGGAACAGCACCAACAATAACAACTTCCTAAGCTATCAATCTTCAATAATCTATCTGATAACTTAAGTAAAAGTCTTGTAATGATGGGTTAACTTTGTATAATAATACAGTCCACTGAATAGTTCACAACATCGCAACATGTGTTTTCTTGTTACCGTCGTTAAAAAGTGGTCCTTCGTAACCTTCCATTACTTCTCTCCTTCGTTCTTGTTATACCAGGTTTGTATTGGGGTTGTATTGACTTTATAGGTAGGTTCTTACTTGACTGGAGAAGATGAGAACACACAAGAACACAAACACAAAGGTAATAGAGGATAATATAACACAGAGTACAAACATAGGGTTATACTTCTTCACACGAAATCATATGGTTAGAGGTGCAATGTTACATAAGACAAGGATAGGTTTCAAATAGCAGCACGATCGACGATCCTCTAGGCGTCTCAAGATGAAGACACAGGCAGGTTCTGATAATCTGTGAAGACGTTTATGCCTGGTATTCCCTACGACGTCCTGTCCGAGGAATGGTCCTGTCGTGTGATGGTGATAGAAGTTAGGGGAAGACTTCCTTGAAGATCTTTGAAGACTGTAGATGTGAGGGTCTTGCATGAAAACGAGCAGTTTCACCAGTGTCTTACGCTAGTGCGCCGTTATACAGTCCTTCCCTTGCACACGTCCCCCAGCTGGTCATGCTGGGTTTATACGTCCTTCTTGTGGTCGCGTCCCGTGCGACAGGTTGGACTAATTTTATGCTCTCAGGATGTGCTACTTTTCATCTTTAGACGTTTCCTGCTGCCTCTTCTGGGAAGTAGGTTACCTTATAGTAAGGAGGCGTAATAGATATGCATGTATATTGAACATTTCCAGAGAGCTGACGACTTCCACGGGACGCGCCACATGCTACGACCATTATTATTATATGAATATTATTTTTATTTTCTGTACAGTATTTCTATCTTTTTCCTCTTTATATTATTACATTATGTTATGTAAGCCAGGTTAGTTAGAATGCCTCTATTTCAGTTTTTAGGCTTAGTTAGTTTAGCTAGCGGACGCCAGTTTTAGGGATAGGCTAGGCCTTTGCCTTTTTTCCATCAATGTTTTTATAAGCTCCGAAATTCAATATTCTTAATTCTAACTAGCCTATCCATTCTTATAATTTTTTCAATTAATCGTTGATGCTATTCATTTCAACTTTTCTTGCTGATAGCCTAACTTTTTCTCTGAACGTTCAACGTCGCGCTTCGATAAAATTGTTTAATGGCGATCTAGCGGCTATCACATTTTCTTTTATTTCTTATCGAAAATTCCAGATGCTTCGAATTTCATCCTTTTGATGTTTTCGTGACATTGTGCGTTTCTCTTTACATTTTAATAAAGTTTTTACGAAATATTTTCCTTTTGCACTGTATATAGCCTAAACAATTTATTAGACTTTTATGTCATACGTCTTCATAGTCTATGTACCTTCCAGGTTTTCTGTCTTGTTGCAGAGCGGATAAATTTTATTCTTTTATGATACTTTTGCCTGTAATTATTTTTGATACTTGCCACCGTAGCCTCCCTTTTCAAAAATATGATTTTAAGCTACGAACCAACCTTCAGTTGGGCCCCTTTTTAGAGTCTCACTCCGGTCCTTTTTAGGTCGGCTAGTGTTAGACTGGGCTTAATTATATCTCCGGTCACTAGGAGATCCCTGTGTACTATTTGAAGTCCGGGGGGTAGCAGAGTATAGGCGGAGGTTGGGGGCCTCATTTGTATATCTTTTATTTGTGCCTACTCTGCCGGAGTTCTCTAGTTATATCTACGAGGCTCCGGGTATTTTTACCTACCATTTTGCTTTTACTACAAGGTGCTTTTGTCATACACCTCACCCCCTTTCTTCCACTCGGAGTTTTTTCCGGTGGTACACTGTCATAGCCTTATCTCCGGGGCTCCAGAGTTAAGAACCTGTTCCCTCACCAGTTTTTATTAACTCCGGTTCACAAACACCGAGTGCTACTATAGCTCCGAGTGCATTTATGTCAAAATTCATATTTTACTCCGGTTCACTACAGACAGTATCTCCGAGTACTCTAACCCTTAAAGAGAATACATACTCCGGTTTCCATATACCGAGTTGTATACCACTCTAACTCCGGGTATTCAACAAAAGCGTCTTAACTCCGGTTCTCAAACACCGAGTTCTACCAACATAACTCCGAGTATCCCTTAGTGAGAACATATCTCCAGTTCCTATATAACTTCTAACTCCGGGTATACAACAATAGTGACTTCACTCCGAGTCCCAGAAAACTCTGAGTAGTCTAATATTGTCAATTAACTCCGGTTCCCAGACACCGAGTTCTGTCAACCAACTCCGGGTATTCAAACAATATTAACTTATTTCCGGTTCCAGACACCGAGTTATACCAATAGGCCTACCGAGTCCTACTAGCACACTCCAGGTAGGCCTATTCAATTATTATTCAAGTTGGCAGTCCTAGATGACGAAGTTCAAATTGGTAATTAATAGAATCACCTTCAAGAACTTTTTACAATACTTGTACAGTATATGCTTAGTATAGTACTAGAGATAAATCAATTTTAACAAAGTCCCGAGTAAAACTTCATTCACTCAGTATTACTGATAATGTTTATACTCATTCAGAGTGGGACAAAAGGTGCACTACACTTTCCAATCCTAAATTATGGTACAAGGTTGTAGGATTATTCCTACCCTTTATTAAGAACAGTATTTCAATACCATAGTTACCCTGTTCATTCATGCATAGCCATATAGGTTAGGAGGATTAATAATTTAGCCGTCCGGCTGGCTTAGTTGATAGCGTGCCTGATAACCATCTGGCAAGTCTCGCGTTTCAATCCCCTCTCAGATTGAAAAGTTTTCAGGGATATAGCCGGCGGTTACCACCTCCCCACGAGCAAGGGGGATGGGTAATAGTCAATGGTATACTAAAGAAAGTCAAGCGCTGGTGAATCCTCGAAGGAGGAGAACGGGCGCTATATAAGTAACCTGACGATTATTATTGTTATTATAATTATTAACTTTTATTCCCAAACAAAGGCGGTACAAAATTAAGAGATTTTATCTCTCTTTCCTTAGACCAAGTATATACATGGACACGATTAACCGGTTGGTTCTCATCCATTCGTTTTACACAGATTTTACTGTTTTACCTACTATTAGTAGATAACAAAAAATTGATTTACAAAGAATCCCACATTATCACTCCTTCAATAAAGGATACTATGATATTGTCGTTCACGTATAACTACTAGTAGTAAATCAATATTTTGATTCACAAAGATTCCCAGGTTACCACTCCTCCAATAAGGATACTATGGCATAATCAGTATCATTCAAGGCTAACGCTTGACTACTCAACTCGACAATAAACATTTCATATTTTAGGCTCCGGACCAACTCTCGAGTTGGTCAAGGACCCCAATGGAAATACGCCTAACGGCCTTATTGGGCTATCCTTAGTTGGAATTATGCAAAGCTGGTACATGTCATATTTGTAACATACTATGTGGTACCAACTCGGTAAATTGCTAACTGAATAAATAATATTATTATTATTATTATTATTAATGATTCATTGAACCTCCCTCCGGTCCCACTTTGGGTCGGCGAGTGTCTGGGTCTGGGGCTCTTTTACATATCTTCGATCACTAGAAGACCACCACATTCTCTCTGAGTCAGGGTTTTAGCAGAGTAGGCTGTTATAAATGTTATATTTATAACATTGCCTTCTCTGCCGGAGTTCCACAAGTCTCATACTAGAGTTCTCCAATTAGATATTTTTCTTTATCATTTATTACGGAATAGGTTTTGTTCACTCTATTTCCGTCCGAATCTTGAGTCCTCCATACCAGTCCGAGAAGACTATTAGGTACTTAGTAAATTTTACCCCCGCACCTATTAAACAACACAGAGTTATTCCATCAGTCATTACCGAGTAATTTCTTTACCCCGAGTCCTCATACTACAAAGGACAACACTGGGAATTAATTTTCCGTCTGGCAATTCCCAAGTAATATTTTCCCCAAGTCCCCACTATAACAGAGGTCACTTCTTTAGGGTCTACTTAACCCTTTGGCTGCGGCCTTGTTTGGGCTATTTAGGACATATTCAGGCACTCCTGAATGATAAATCAAGCATCTGCATTAAATTAAGTGTATTCTGCCGAAAACTAGGCGAAAATAGCTTCAAAATGACACCAGAACGGACCGTATACGTGATCTGGTTCACCCGCAGTGATCCCAGTGAAACGCGGGAACCCCGCTATTATGTAACACTCGCTCGCTTGGCTGCACTTATGAGAGAGACAGAGAGAGACACAGCCTAGCTCAGTGCGCCGCTCGGTGCTCTGAGGGTCGGAGGTGGGCCCCTCACACTCCCGCCCACTGTCACTCGATTTTTACGTTTTTTACAGGCTTTTAAAGCCTGGAAATTGCTGTAACTTGCCAAAACATTCCAGAACGTCACCCGCAGCGAAAGGGTTAACCAGTATAGTAATGATTCATTAGCTTGTTTTCCTTACGCCTCAGCACAACATGCTAGAGTTCTGGGTATCCCTAGCACCAACCATTCCTTTTAACTCCCTCAGACATATATGACTCGATCGCGTCATATGAATAAGTCCACCAAAAACTCATATGACGCGATCGCGTCATATGGACTTATCTCTATACCTCTCCAATAAGTTTATGACGCGATTTTGCGTCATATGAGCTCAGTAAGCCCGATAAGTTACCATACGATAAAACCGTTGGTGGCAACCTCAGCCTCCTGCGATAATTCTAACGGCCGCAGTGTTGTTGTGAGTGTAGTGCGAGGCAGTGGCAATGATCCTGGGGCTCCCGCCTCCTCGGACTTACTGGAACATAAAATGTCTGAGGGAGTTAATAAATTGTTCGACTAGGGTCTGTTTAAAAAAAAAAAAAAAAAAAAAAAAAAAAAAAAAAAAAAATGACAGAACCGATACAGTCAATTGCTATCTTACCTTTACACAGCTGGTTGTTCCGGTCCCACTTTGGGTCGGCTAACACTTAGTCCGGAGCTCTAATAATGACACCTAAAGTCAGTAGGAGTTCCCCGCGTTCTCTATGAGTCCGGGTTGCAGAGGAAGGGGGTCTCTTAGATAACTATTCATTGCCTACTTCGCCGGAGTTCCACATTCACATACCAGAATTCTCCAGGTAGATAATTTTATCTATCCTTTATTACAGAATAACTTTCACGGGGCTCAATCAACCATTTCCCCACACACCTCTTAATCACACAGGGTTATTCTGGCAATTTGGCTGAGTCAGATCCTTGACTCCGTGTCCCCATAATTGACGAGGATATTTCTTAGGAACAAAAGGTTGGGGAAGGACTTTACACTCTCAGATAAACGACCCATAGGCGATTATCCAACCTTTTGGTTTTATTATGTTCTCTCCATCAACATACTTTACTCCTAAACTCGGTTAATGAAATTAACAAACACATGTGGCAGTCCGGGGATTCGAACCTAGGCTGCTCACACTGAAAATCACCACACTTATGCATTGCACCACAAAGACAGTTTTACAAGACAACTCACTCTCACTAATGAGGAGTAGCAGATCCTATTCATGACACATACTCTAGGGCAACATTATCACACATATGAGAAGTCTATCTTTGCAAAACCCTTCGGACAGTAGGAGAGGTCAGAACAGCCCTTTTCATGACGTCCAAAGCACGTCAAGACCTCCGTATCTTTCTATCTAAAAAACTCTGCCCAAAGACATCAAGACTAGAATCTTGATCTCTCCATCTATTCTAACAGATTAACAACCACAAATACTTGGTCTGAAGTATCAGCACTACTTTTTATAACCGTCTCTAAGGTTCTCTCGTGTTAACTTTATTAGATTCAGATCTCAACGACACTCAACAGGCCACAGTAGTCGGGACAGACTGGTTAATTCATTCCCAGACAACAAATTAGACAGACTCAGACACACCAACAGCAACAGTCTGACCTTTCAAGAGCACATACCGGTTCAAGGACCTAACTTAGCTCATCTTAGCCTTGCATCACATTATATCGCAAGGCACAACCGATTCTTTCCAGGCCAGTTACACAGCATGACCGAAAGGACCTTGGTCCAGACATTTAATAAAGCATAGTCTGTTTTGGAACTGGGAGAGACGACTGTTCTTTCGTAAGTACGTATAAAACGTCTCATACCAGTAAAGGTGCCAACACTCGTAAAAGCGATGCTTCAGTGAGGAATTCGAATGAACATTCCTCCCACATCAAAAGTTTTCTGTCTCACTTAGTTCTAGTACCAAAACGAGATAGCCTACAGTTCAGACCAGTCATAGAATTATCAATCCTCAATAAGTTTATGGTACACCACTTTTTCGAGATGATAACAATACAACAAATATCACAGCCCTACGTCTGAATAGTAAAGTGGGAACCCTAGGTTTACCTCAGTTGGGAAACCCTAGGTTTACCTCAGTTGGGAAACCCTATCACACAACATACAACATCAAATACTTGACTACTACAAGTATGCAAGACAGTACATACAAAAAACAATTCCAAACGACTGTGGGAGTCGTTAACCCTCTCACGACCATATGATGCAGAGGTTGCCAGATTAGCAATAAGAAATAGTTCTCTCACTCTTATAATTACCTCTCCAAAATGAGTTTTCTGCCCACAGCTAACTCAAAGACAACTGCAGAGGTTAAAGTAACTAAACTAAAGGTTTCTAAATACCCCTGATGGTAACAAGGCTTTAAAGTATCCCCAATAGGCTCTAAATTGCGTCAAGGACGTGAGAGGGTTAATAGGGTCAAAATATTGGGTTCAGCTACCTGTTCCGTTGGACAAACTTCGCCTGAATCCTTACATCAGACTAGACAACAGAGCTTTTCCGAGTCAATCAACCTCATACCCTAATTACATTCCCTCAGCATTTTATCAGACTTCTAAGCTTCTGGATAAGACCTGAGACCCCTTCCCCGACAGCCCTCTAGTCAGAACCACCACCATCAGTGGGGGTCGTCTTGGACAAAGCGGGAGCCCCGAGCTGGAGTTACCAATCGTCAGACGGTCGCCAGACACAAAGTCGCTAGACCTCTCTCAATCTCTATCACTTAAATACAAAGGAACTAGTTGTCCCTCGATTTTCCTGAAAAATCATGCCCTTGCACTCCAACACAGAGTACAATAATAGCCTTTCACATGGACAACACATCAGCCGTGTCCTGTATCAACAGGCAGGGCCCAACGAAATCTCACACGCCCCTGAGATTGTCGGAGTTAATATTTTTCCTTACTCTTCATTACCATATCACAATTCAAGCAGTTTACCTACCAAGCAAGGCGAATCTGTAGGCGGACACCTTATCTCGGGAGAAGGGTACCCTAGTCGAATAGACAATCACTCAGACGGTATTCCACAACTTGATAAGGCCGTTCCATCCACAGGTAAATCTCGTTAATTCACACCAATCGACAAAATTCCTCCGGCTTCTGACCTTCTGGCACGAGATCCAAGCGAGCGGAACAGATGCTTTCTCAGAGATTTGGAACAAGTGGTTATCGATATACCTCTTTCCTCCTCCGGACACACACGAATATCCAAAGTTTTGCAACATATCCACTTAATTCAAGGTCAAGGGTGCCTTATAACGCCAGTCTGGTCAACACATGTGTAGTTCAATCATCTGTCTCTCGAATGTCCCATTCCAATACCATTTCCAACGTCTTGTTTCCACTTAGAGCGGATTAGCAACCTACAGACTGGTCTACATTTAGCTTTATGGATATTTTCAAAGTCAAATGGCGGAGCTCTTATGATTAAGCTGTTCACGACAAATTAACCAAACAGTTTACGCCTTCCACTATTAAACAGTAGGAATTACATCGGAAACAATTTACCACATAGATTGTAGAGTCTATCCAACACATAGCTTCAGTCAGTTTATTTTTAAAGTACTTCAATTACTCTTTTGAAGACAAACAACTGTCAATTTACACACTATACAATCAATTCTCAGCCATTAAAGAATCGTTCTTTGATTCCACTGGCTTCCGACTTACCCCTCAACAAGTTCAAAGGAGTTTTTCTTACAACTTGGTTTTAGTTACAAAATATTTTCAAAACCAAATGGCTAAATTCTTATGACCAAGCCGTTCACGACAAATTAACCAAACAATTTACACCTTCCACAATTAGACAGTATGAGTCACATTGGAAACAATTTACAACGTGGATTGTAGAATCCAACCAACAAAGTGCCTCAGTAAGTTTAATTTTAAAATACTTAAATTACCTTTTCGAAGACAAACACCTATCAGTTAACACACTTCGCAATCACCTCTCAGCCATTAAAGAAGTGATTGGTTTATAGCATGTCGGACATATGTATGCGTAAGTGGGTCCTGGGTTACTCTCTATGTCTCTGGCTAGGAGTCTTCGAGAAATAACCGCTGGAGGAGTATTTCTCGGTGTGGAAAAAGTGTGGTATTGTGTATGTCATGCTCCCGGGAGGGGGGCAATGGGATGTTGTGGCGGTTTGGCCCCAGTGGGAGTAGAGAGAGCTGGTTGGACATTAGAAGGACCCTCATCTGGGTCATGTGAATATTGAATATCTGAACAGTCACCCTGACTGCACCCGGCTACGGAGTCCTCCGTGTCCTGGAAAGAATAAGTTCCTCACAAGAGTTGGAGTCTTGAGGCTCCTCACCTATCCCTTGTTCTTCTAATTCTCTGTTTTGTGTCCCAAGTCTGGTGTTTGTAACTTGGCATCCAGGCGTACTGGCAACATTGGGTCAACAACTGGTTTGGTAGGGGAATAATTAAGTGGTCTGTGTATTTCCGCCTTTACCTCAGAAGTTAGCAAAGAAGGATCAAAGTGGGGACTGTCATGTGGGAGAAGTGGTTGAGTTTGAAAAATAGCTTCTAGGGAAGCTTGGAGCTGACCAAGGGAGACCGGTTGAGGACTAAATTTGGTGCTAGATACTAATATATTTAGGGAAGCTGCAGGACTAGATTCAAGAATGATGGTATCGGCTTTGCTGACACTAAACTCCCTAGTACCAGAGTGTTCATATCTTTGAAGGTGACCCGTTTAGATCTTTGTAACTGTTTAGGACTAGATGAACTTTTATATCTCTTAGAAACACTAGCTGATGTGGAACTCTTGGCATCAGAAGGAGTAGTAGACCTGGAGGACTTGTGTAAGGAGATATTAAGGAAGTCAACATTCTTGGGTTAAAAAATAATGTGGTTCTTTTTCAAAACCTTAGATATATAAGACTTAACCGCTACCCACACTGAGTTTAGTATTTGTTTACTGGTAGTAGATGACATAAAAGACTTGGGATCATGGTAGCACTGTATTGTAATAGGAACACCGCTCGGAGCAGTGATAGGCAGGCGATCACATCCCTTAACATATACATACACACAGACACACACACACACATACACATACAGGGTGGATACTAAGAGAGTGTGCAGATCAATTGCTGGGCCCAGTTATGATATTATTAAGTGTTCCCTGGATAGCGGTGAATTACCAATACATTGGAAGAGAGCCAATAAAATGCCAATTTATATAGGAGATATGGAAGACCCACTTAATTATAGACCAGCGTCCCTTACCAGTGTAATTTGCAAACTTTGTGAACAAATAATTAAAAGAAAATGGACTGCATTTTTGGAAGAGAGAAGGTTGCTCACAGCAAAGAAATTTGGGTTCATAGAATGATCGTCTTGTGTTACAAACCTACTGAGTTTCTACAGCAGAGTTTTAGATGTCATACAAGAAAGAGAGGGTTGGGTAGACTGTGGCTATCTCGACCTGAAGAAGGCATTCGACAGGGTGCCCCATAAACGGTTTTTGTGGAAACTTAGAACAGTCGGAGGGGTGCATGGGAAACTGTTCAAATGGATGGAGAACTATTTGACAGGAAGACAGATGAGAACAATGATAAGAGACAAAACTTCACAGTGGAAGAACGTCAGCAGCAGGGTCGTGCAGGGCTCAGTGCTAGCACCGATAATGTTTTTGATATATGTAAACGATATGCTAGAAGGATTGAGTAGTTATACTTACATGAAAACGAGCCGTTACACCAGTGTCTTACGCTCTCGTATCATGGGATTAAAGTAAGGAGCCTTTTCACCAGTGTCTTATGCTCTCTCTTACAATCCAGACCTAGACTTCTATGTGAGTCTCTAGAGGAACTTATATGATGGAATCTTGGGATGATTACGAGTACGAGCCGCTACACCAGTGTCTTGCGCTCTCGTATCATAAGGACTAAGTAGGGAATTATTTCACCAGTGTCTTACACCCTGCACTACAAGTACTGACTGAGAAGGAAGCCGTTACACCAGTGTCTTACTCTCTTCCAACCAGCCTTCCTATGTTTGTGGGTTTACTAAAACTAGAGCGCTTGCCAATACTGCGTACTCTAATTATAGCAAATCCCGTACCAAGGCAATGTAAAGATATTGGGTGGTCATTAGTGTTATCCAACAAAAGTACGAGCAAATCCAAGGTACCTTCGAGAAATGCGTCGAGTAGTTCCACCAGTGTCTTACTCCCTCAAGGATATTTCTCGGTATGATAATCCCAAGTCTTCCAGATATCTAGTCAGCCAGTGCGATCTAGAGTATCCTTTCAACATTACCGCTTCTGGATTTGGTTGGGGATGTCTTACCAATTCCGTTGTTCCTTCCGGCTGCGCATCTCAGGTTTATAAGGGTGGTTGGGCGCAGAGGAGGGTGTGTGTCGACGGCGGTAGCCCTTCACGGAATTTGCGCCACGGCGGTGGTGAGTCTCCGGGCAAGATGGGCGCGTGATGGTTTGGGCTTTATGGAAGGTTTTCTCTCCTGGATGTTGTTGTTGGACTTCTTTGGTTTTGCTGGTGGTGTTGGAGGTTAATCTCACAGTTAGGTTTTTTCCTGGTGTCGGAGGAAGTGGCGAGGTGATGGTGGCGACCCGAGCCTGACGTGGTGATGAGGCTCTTATGTCCTCTTGTCTCTGCGGCATGGTGACAGGAGTTGTTTTTGTACTGGTGCTTTCATCTCCTCTTTCGCTTTTCTCCCCCATCTCATAAAGCTACCTAGGAGTTCATCAGATTTGAAAGGTAAAAGATTCCTAAGTAAATCAATAATAGGGTGGAATAAGTTGCCAGCCGAAGTGGTGTCAGCACCATCATTGCAATATTTTAAAGTAAGATATGATGAACGTGTCATTGGAGATGGGAATTAACGAGCTTTCTCACTACCGCAAATACAACTAGAGTAAGTACAACTACGTATACAGACTAATAACACGCATAACAAAACCACTCCACTTGGTGATGGGCTGGTCTATCAAAGTGAGAACTGAGCGATCTCTGCCATACCCATAGCTTACTCTGACTGTTCCTTTTACTTAAATATTTTCTAGATCTCAAGTGACGGCATCTCTTCCGTGGATTGACCTCCCAATCTACCAAGATTGGAAGCCAAAGCGTCACATTTTTTCTTTGCCCAACTTTCTCTTCATAATTGCTGAGGGGAACAGGGCCCTGGGTGGGGCTTTGGTTTCCCGGGCGTTTCCGCACCCTCCTCAGCTCCCCGCCATGGAGTGGCTTCGGTCACTCAGGCTTTATTGTGGTCGGCAGGGAGGGTTCTGTGAGGGCGCTCAGTTATGGCCTTGACCTTGCTCGGGGCCTTGGGGCTGTTCGGCCAGGCAGCTTGGGGAACAACAACAACAACAGCAACAACAAAACCACTCCAACAGCTTCCTCTCTCTCCAACACCCCTTCTCCCCTCTCTACACTCTTCAGAAACTAGGAAAAGTAGAAAGTAGCTACGAGGTGCCGTTGTAAAGGCTTATCCCTCAATACCTTCACCTGACCTGACCTAGAGTAGTACACACATACACACAAAAAAAATTATTCTCAATATTTACAACCGTTTATATGTTGTTGATATATTATATTATATATATATATTTATTTTATAGGCTTACCAGAACAGTATTTGCTACTACTGTACATATAAAATGACATGATAATTATTATTTTGTCATGCCATACCCATCTTAACTGTCTTTGCTCGGTAATACGTACAAAATAAATATAGTGAAAAATCATTTGTATGGTGACACACACACACACACACACAGCCATGTTCACGTTTTTGTATACTCATTATTTATAACCATTTATATTTTAGGTTGTTTATACTGTATTATATTATGTATTTATTATATAGGCCTAGAATAATATTATTTGATATTACATATAAATTTACATGACAATTAATATTTGTTCATGCCAAACCTCATCTTGTGATCTGTATTTAATTGGTAACACATAAACAAATATTATATAGTGAAATTAAGTCATATAAGGATAAATGGCAGACTACAACGCAATGTCCTACAACAGTCTCGAACTAAGGGCGCAAAAAACTCGTTGAAACATAATCCTATAGCTCATTTAGCACTATCGTCAGTCAGTCAGTAGCCAGCCCTTACTCCCACAAGGGGATAACTATTGAAATGCAATATTGATTCACTAGTAGAACGTGCAGAGAGAGCTAGAAGGGGCGACACTAGTACAGAGCGTTGGGGGGAACAAGTCTAGCTAGCATCAGATGTTGGCCGAGAGAGGCATAATTACATAAGATGGCACTGCATGGCAACTGTGTATGGGAAGTGCATCAAAGCAAGACGAAAGACAATAGCAAAACTGGCCCGCCGTTCAAATCAATTCTATTTCATTTTGAATTTTATTTATTTTTTAGTGGTATCCGTATTTATGACGTACCTTAGGAAATATTTAAACCCTGGATAGGAATCATAGTGCCAAAAACGGAACGTGGTGGTGCGCGGAAACCGATATATGATCACCGCGCACCCAAATTAATATTATGATACATTTATTATAAATATGAAATTTACTTTGATTTTCAATTACACTCTCCATAATGTTAAGGAAGCTTTATATTTATTGTAGCAAGTGACAACAAAAATCTATCTCAATTACCGGATTTTATATGAATATTTATATGCGGTGTGCCACATTTGGTACGAGAGGACCTTAATCGGAACACAAATCCTACGATACCTATCCAGGGTTAAGGGTACCCCCTATTTAATTATGTTTCTCAGATGACAGTTATAAGGTAAAACCAGGTTGTATAGGTTCCGGAAGAAGCTATATATTACATATAGGCTCTCACGTCATTGACAGAAAGACCCATTAATAAATTAACTATTTTGTATCACCTATGTTGCGGCGCCCGTCACCAGACGGACACCGAAATCCGCTTATTATGTATCCTGGGAGCGAGGCAAGCTGTTGCAGGCAGCGCGGGACCCCCTTCATCCGTCGCCCACCAAGTCTGGGCCAGCATTGATGTAACTCAGAGATGTCTCCGACATGATTGCAGTGTTACACATAGCAAAACCAGCTCAAAACTGCTCATCATTAGCGATTTTGGCTGACCTTTGCAAGATCGTTGCAAGACAGCCAGACGTCGTACAGAGATGATTCAGGTGTCATTTGAAAGCTCTATTACTGTACTTTCATTGATATCATTATATTACTTTGTGGCTCTTGTTTATGCATGAACATTTGCAGGGTATGAAGCTCAATTGGCATCAACTCTCTAACCCCCTCCCTCTTTCCTTCTATCCCCATTCTCATCCTCCCCTCTGCAAATCCTTGCACCTGCACTCTTCCACTTCTCTGCACCTCTTTTTATCTTTTCCTTAACTCTGTACCCATTGTCTCACCTCCTCCAACCCCTCTTCGCTGTACAGCTGGGAGAGATGGTGAACCTACACTTCATGAGCCTGATGGAGGCACTACATGAATGTCACTCCACCGTGCTGGCCCGACTCCTGCCACTCTGGGCACCGGTACTATATACCCACCACACTAAGGTAAGAGAGAGAGAGAGAGAGATATATTTGTACTATACCCACCACACTAAGGTAAGAGAGAGAGATATATATTTGTACTATATACCCACCACACTAAGGTAAGAGAGAGAGAGAGATATTTGTACTATATACCCACCACACTAAGGTAAGAGAGAGAGAGAGAGATTTGTACTATATACCCACCACACTAAGGTAAGAGAGAGGGAGAGAGAGATTTGTACTATATACCCACCACACTAAAGTAAGAGAGAGAGAGAGAGAGATTTGTACTATATACCCACCACACTAAAGTAAGAGAGAGAGAGAGAGAGATTTGTACTATATACCCACCACACTAAGGTAAGAGAGAGAGAGAGAGAGATTTGTACTATATACCCACCACACTAAGGTAAGAGAGAGAGAGAGAGAGAGAGAGAGAGAGATTTGTACTATATACCCACCACACTAAGGTAAGAGAGAGAGAGAGAGAGAGAGAGAGAGAGAGAGAGATTTATACTACTGTATATACCCACCACACTAAAGTAAGAGAGAGAGAGAGAGAGAGAGAGAGAGAGAGAGAGAGAGAGAGATAATTTGTACTATATACCCACCACACTAAAGTAAGAGAGAGAGAGAGAGAGATTTGTACTATATACCCACCACACTAAGGTAAGAGAGAGAGAGAGAGAGAGATTTGTACTATATACCCACCACACTAAAGTAAGAGAGAGAGAGAGAGAGAGAGAGAGATTTACTACTGTATATACCCACCACACTAAAGTAAGAGAGAGAGAGAGAGAGAGAGAGAGAGAGATAATTTGTACTATATACCCACCACACTAAAGTAAGAGAGAGAGAGAGAGAGAGATTTGTACTATATACCCACCACACTAAAGTAAGAGAGAGAGAGAGAGAGATTTGTACTATATACCCACCACACTAAGGTAAGAGAGAGAGAGAGAGAGAGAGAGAGAGAGAGAGAGAGAGAGAGAGAGAGAGAGATTTATACTACTGTATATACCTACCACACTAAGGTAAGAGAGAGAGAGAGAGAGATTTATACTATATACCCACCACACTAAGGTAAGAGAGAGAGAGAGATAGATTTGTACTATATACCCACCACACTAAGGTAAGAGAGAGAGAGAGAGAGATTTATACTATATACCCACCACACTAAGGTAAGAGAGAGAGAGAGAGAGAGATTCGTACTATATACGGTACCCACCACACTAAGTTAAGAGAGAGAGAGAGAGAGATTCGTACTACTGTATTTATTAGTGGCCCCTCCATCATTGACGAACATGCCTATTACATAAGGCATCCTCTTCAAACACTAATCCGCCGTAGTTTTGAATCTACCGCGCAGAGCATTTAAAAAACTGAGGAGCCTTCATCATGAGCGCACGCGACCTCACTCATGGCTTCAGTCATTATGAATTGGGTTCTCACTACGAAAAAACTTCGTAAAAAATAAAAACAAAAAGAAAATAAGAATAACTATCTAATAAGCTTTCCATCATATCGTGGATGTACTTGTGTGGATCTCTGACCAGACGCTGATTCAGGCGTCATTCCTCCTTCTCTGCTCTGCGCTCAGCCTGCCCGGACGTGCCTCCCCACGCTCCGCTAGTTCCGCATTCGTTGCGTCCCTAGTGAGTTTTTTCTCATTTGTTTACTCCAGGATGTATTGAGTAAGGTAAGGATGTATCGAGTAAGGCGTAGCAGGAGTGTCCTGGGCTGGTTGCCCGCAGTGCAGTGTATTTTGGGTCGAGTGTATGGGGCATCTATTTCGGATGTACCCTCGTGGTCCCGTTGTGGACATGTGAACTTTTTCACAGTTGAGTTAGTTTGTGATGCAGGCGGCTTTCACTACGCGTTATTTATTGCTGCCTTTTATCTTTCTGATGAGGTAAGCTTTGTTTTCTGAAGTTCCCAGCGTATTTTTCTTCACTTGGTGAAGTTTTTTCTGGGTCCCGAGTCAGTCTTCCCTTTGTCGGAAGTATTTGCTACGGTGGTGTGTTGGCGGTGGTTCCTGTTGTGATATTTCCAGTGTTTGTGTATATTTCAACATTTATTATGCCGTCTACCTAGGCCTAGCCAGCCGCTCGTAGCTTTGCCACATGTACTAGTGTTATTGTTTATTATTTATAAATATGCCCTACTGTGTCATGTGTATCCGGGTTTTAGTTGTGTATTGGCTAATTCCTCGGACTATAATTGTTTCCTGGTTTAGTTGTGTATTGGCTAATTCCACGGATTATTGAGTGACCTTGGGTTAGTCGTGCGTGGCTCTCCTCGTGTCTCTTGTTTGTTCAGATGGTGTCTGTTCAGGGTGGGTTTCCTTCCGGCGGGTTTTTTCTCGGTTTCACCATGAAAAAATCCCGGCCGAGAGCCGTGTTGGGCCACACGTGGTTGTTAACACTGGCTTGTTTCCCCGGCGTTGGGGTGTCTGTGGCTCTCCAGGACTGCGTCTCTGTGGGTGCCTGGTTTCAGGCCTCCTTTGATTCCCGGCGGGATGGCTGTACCCATCTATAAAACGTTGTTCATGCGGACATACGTTATGTAGTTTTTCTACCCGGTTTTACAAAAACCACATGAAAAACCTAGCTGTTGTTTTAGGCTTTCCTCCCCGGCGATCTTTTACAAAGAAGTGGGGACAGGAACTTATGGGGGTTAACGTTTGGACATCTCACCCGGCGGGTGTACCTGGGTAGGGTGGGATGAACGACTTATGTCTTTCAGTTAGTTAACCAATCCATTTTAAGTGATACTATGTGTATCGCCGCCTTTACACTTACGGCGATTGAAGGTTCAATTAGGTTAATATCGATTCTTCACACCCGGTGGGTGCTCCTAGGTGGAGGAACTAAGGAATTTACAAAATTCGATTTCGATTTAACCACTTAATTTAGTGATACAATTAGGTATCGCCGCCTTCAAACTTACGGCGATCTTTTGTGACAATTCGTTAGACATCAGATCTCGTATCATCCTGCCCTGTGCTATTCTACTAAAATATTTCAAGGGCCGGCGTCTTTATGGGGGGTTGCTTTGTTACAAAATTGAATCTTGAGACAGTCACCACCACCAAGAGACTATAAGCGCCATGCTGGACCGTTATATTATATCAGAGGGTATTCTTCACTTTCTTTAACAAAAGATTTGTTTAGATATTCTGAACCCCGCCGCGTAGCGAGCTGTGTTCGTTGTGTCATTACATCTCGTTACCCGGCGGGTTATTAACACTTGTGTGCGAACATGTTGGGTTAACCTTATGAGCATTAATTCCTGGAAATTTTCTTTTTTTCCAGAGCTGAGCTCCGGCGGACCAATACAGACCCGGCGGTAGTTTTCTCCCACCAGTGTCTGTCATGGCTACCGTGGCCCCAGTTTTTGCTTTGTGCACTACCCCTGCTTGTGCTGGTATCCCTATTTTTACGCATACCCTTTGCATAAGGTGTGTTAAATGTCTAGACCGTTCAAGGGGTCTCTGGGTTATGCATAATTGTTCTTTTTGCTCCCAATTAGCTGTAAAGGTCCTTTGTGATAATGATAAGACCGCGGCGGTAGCGTTGAGAGAGGTCAGGCAACAGATGTCAGCCTACACTACCATTGTTGCGCATAAATCACTTCAATGTGACAACGTCCCACTTTGGGATAGATTGCTCTCCGAACACCCTTCCCCTAAACGTTCCTCTAGAGTCACGAGTATTAAGCCGGCGGAGACTGGTCAGGGTTCTGTATCTTCTGCTGCTACACCTAAACGCCAAGAGAGCCTACACCCCCGGTATCCGCCTCCTCGTCTCGGGCGAGATCTCGGTCTAGGTCTCCTCTTAGACACCAGTCATCTAGTCGTGCCTCTTCACCGGCGAGTAAGAAGAGTAGGACGGAAGGTTCCACCAGTGGTCACGGCGAGGAATCCTCCAGATCTAAGAATAGTTCGCGGTCACACCGTAGCCATAAATCCTCCAAAAAGGATTCACATAAACGGAAGTCCTCTCGACATTCACCAACTTCTAGTGCATCTCATCGTACCTCTACCCCAGACAGAGTTTGTGTTAAGGCCCAAGAGTCCAGTGCAGCGCCTGTCCCAAAAGAGGATTTGCCACTTAATATTTTAACCCTGGAATTGGAAAGTTCAGGGGGTTCAGTAATTGAGAATGTTTCAGACTCTCAAGAGAGCGTAGGCCAGGGCCTCGGTGTTTGGCGGTTTGCTCAACCAGGGTCTGACCACCCACGTCCGACTCAAACGAGTCACACAGTAGCCGATGTCCACAGGGACGCGGCGATCCCATCCTCTATCCCAGACTTATCTTGGCAACAAGGTACCCCTGCCTCGGCGGGGTCTTCTCAGGAGGATCAGGAGGAGAAAGACGAAGTTTCAATAATTTCGGAGATGGAAGGACAAGGGTCAGGCTCAGGCTTGGACGCCGCACAGGATACTAATGATTCACCTGTAAGTTCTTCATCAAACCAGTTTGTTACGGCACAAGAAATTAATGGGCTGCTTACTCATGCTTTATCTAAATTTTTTGGCCAACAACAGGAAAACCCCACAATGGACTTGGGGGCTCCCACGACAAGTTCTACGGTACGGCCTCTGATGACTTCGATTGATTTATCTAAGATCCCTAACCCTCCCACTCTGTTAACCTCAGGGATCACTAGGCCTGCTACGGCGGCATTGACAACTTCAAATGTCAGGGTCATAACGGATGTCAATCCACCCCCTCTAGACAAAGCGCCTCTTAGAAAGGTAGCTATGCCCTTACTTTATGGGCCAGACGAGTCATGGGTTCTTTTGAACCCCTCTAAACCAGAGCTTGCCCAACCTACCTTGTCAGGGGAACTCCCGGTACCGCGTGAGTGGGTCATCCAGGGCAATAAGTCAAAGAAATTAAGGGCCGTGAATACTTTGGGTAATGTTCTGGACGTAAACATCAAGGCTATACCTAGTTATTATCACCAAGATTATTTTGTGTATGCTTCTAAGCCTGCTTTACCCCCTGCCTCAGCTTCAAAACTATTTTCAGACTGGTCTAAGCTGGATGGGTTTAATGATATTAAGACTCTGTCAGCTCTCACTCCTGAACTAGATTTACAGACCGTCACAGACGACGCAGCTAATCCAGTTTTGAAGGTGGGACAGTTGGGACCAGGACCTTGGGTAGATTGGGAGGTAGAGGCTCAAAACTTTGCAACCACTTTCACTTCTAAATCTTCCCACCAGATCCCTCAAGACACTCATTCATGGTTCTCCATGCCGGTGGGTTCTGCCGGCGGAGTCCCGTCAGCTTTGTTTTCATTTCTAGCTGCCCCTAAGATTAATCTTTGTGAGCTGAAGGACCCGTTCACTACCCCTACCCCTACTCACCTAGACAGAGAATTTAGGCTACGGGGAAAAGCTTTTCGCCTGTTCTCGCAGTACATAGTATCTCAGCAGGTGGCTAAGTCTTTACTACGGTCCACTCAGGCAATCGCAGATGCGGATGCTCGAAGATCGGTTGAGTTATCCCGGCGACTGATTCTTCAGTCGTCAATCCAATCCTTGGGTGACATACGCACCGCCTTGCTTGAGGCGGTACGAGCACGACAAGATCTTAGGATGTCGTTAGTTCGCAAGCTACCTGATCGCATTGCTAATCAGGTGGTTATGTCACCAGTGCTTACTCCCTCTTTAATGACCCCTGAAGTGTGGCGAACGGTGTTCAATATGGCACAGGCCGTTAAGCACAGTCCCACCCCTTCTAAGAAACCTGCATTTAACTTCCCCAAACCCAGGCCTACTACTAAAGCTCAGCCAGGGGGATCTAAACCTTTTCTTCCGCCTAAGTCCTCCCACTCCCCCAGGGTCAGTACAGGCATAGACAGAGTAGGTTTTCAGGTCAGAGAGGACGCGGCCAGAATAAACCAGGTCAGGGCCAGTCTTCGGCCAACACCAGCCAGCCGGCAAAGCGTCCAGCACCACCAACCCCACCATCAAAAAACTAAAGTCTCTCTCACTCCCGGTGCCTACCTTAAGGCCGGAGGAACCGAGGGTAGTACAGCCGGCGAACCCTTGTCTGCTAACGGGGGCGTTCCGAACGTGTCACCAAGCATGGCCGTTAAACACTTGGGCACGGATGGTGGCACGCAAAGGCATCACTTGGCAGTGGCTCCGGCGACCTCGATTACGTCAGCCGACAACGGCGAATTTTGTTTCTTTAGAGGTGGAGTCACTAGCCCAGGAAATGATTGCCAAGAATGTCATCATCCCGGTCCCACCAAATTACCCTGTATTCACGTCCAAACTATTTTTGGTTCCCAAAAGGGACAGTGTTCAGATGAGGCCGGTCGTAGACCTGTCTTATCTGAATCTTCACATTCACAACGAATCTTTCAGAATGTTAACAGTAAAATAATAATAATCTTCTGGTTACTTATATAGCGCCCGTCTCTCCTCCTTCGAGGATTCGCAAGCGCTTGGCTTTCTTTAGTCTACCAGAGACCATTACCCATCCCCCTTGCTCATGGGGAGATGGTAACCGCCGGCTGTATCCCAGAAAAACTTTTCAATCTGAGCGGGGATTGAACGCGAGACCTTCAAGGTGGGAATCAGGCACGCTATCAACTGAGCCAGCCGGACGGCTGGCTAAATCAGGCTAACACTTCCACCGGGAGGTTGGATGTGTTCACTAGACCTGACAGACGCCTATTGGCACGTATCGGTCAACAAAAGATTTCAAAGGTTTTTGGCCTTACGGATCAGGCACCAAAATTTTGTTTTTCAGAGGATGCCGTTCGGCTTGAACCTAGCACCTCGATTATTCACAAAACTAGTCCGGCAAGCCCTGATGCCATTGTTAAAACAGGGGATCAGAGTGTTGTGGTATCTAGACGACTGGCTGGTGGTGGCAGAGACACAACAATTATGCATAAAACATGTCAATATCATTTTAAATCATGTCAAAACTCTAGGCTTCAAGGTAAATCTGGTAAAGTCAAACCTTGTTCCCTCACGAGTAATTCAGTGGATAGGGCTGGTCTGGGACACCGCCGCTCTCACTCTGAGTCAGAGTGTGGACAATCGCAACAGGTTTCGCAGGAAACTGTTCAGGTTTCTTCACAGTCTGACTACGACGCGAAGGGTCTGGGAGTCTCTGGTCGGCTCTCTCAACTGGATTCAACTAACTGTCAAGTTGGGCCGGTTGAAAGTAAAACGATTAATATTGGAAGGCAACAAATATTTCCCGCTCTTACCGGCGGGGAAAATTATGGCCCATCCCGAAATTAATCCACACCTTACTAGCGGTCTGGGCGAAGAGGGAAACATTGCACTCAATAATGTCATGGACCTCTCCTCCACCAACGGTATGGGTAGACACGGATGCGTCAGGCACAATAGGGTGGGGATTTCAGTCAAATCAGGGGCACCAGGGTCAGGGGCTTTGGTCCCACTTAGAAATCTCTCACATCAATGTCAAAGAATTACTAGTCCCCTTGTATTTCCTTCAGGCTCACGGCCCGGCGTTACGGGGCAAGTCGGTGGCCTTCAGAATGGACAATCTGAATGCAGTCCACTGTATTCAGAAACAAGGGTCAACGAGGTCAAGGAAGTTGCTAAACGTGTCGGAAGAGATTTTTGCTCTAGCCAACAGTCTAGATATTTATCTTCACGCATCTTATCTCCCAGGCGTAGCGAACGTCTGGGCAGACGCTCTGTCCCGGAGACAGAGCACGACAGTAGAATGGGAGCTCAAGCAACCCATTTTCAACCTAATGATTGCAGAGCTCTCCCATCCACAAGTGGATCTTTTTGCATCCGAGGAGACTCACAAACTCCCTCTATACCTCACCCGCCGGGCGAAAACGCCGGCAGGGGGGCCAGACGCCCTAGTGACAGACTGGAACAGATGGAGCTCCATCTATCTGTTTCCACCGCCAGATGCGTCACTAATGTGCCACGTAGTGAACAAACTACGAGATTATCGAGGCTTAGTCTCGCTAATCGCGCCCCTGTGGCCGGCGCAGTTGTGGTACCAGCAATTGAAAATGTGGTGCCCGGACCCGGTATCGCTCCCGGTCGGGTATTTCCACTTAGACACGATTGGCAACCTAGCGACCTCGCTGACTTTTGCATTATGGACATTCAGGAGGCCAAGTGGCTAGCACCATACGGTAGAGATGTGACCAATAAATTACTCAATCAATATACTCAGTCTACAAAATGACAGTATCAATCACATTGGCAAGCCTTTACTTCTTGGATCGTTAGAACAGAACAAACTGTACCCTCAGTGGCATTAGTTTTTAATTATTTGAATTATCTGTTTGAGCAGAAACGTTTATCTGTGGTAACATTAAAAAATCACTTAACTGCGATTAGAGTGCCCTTTTTAGACCTTACGGGTCTTTCCATACCGGTAGCGGAGGAAACAGGTTTTATGAGAGCATGTTTTAAACTCCGCCCACCTCCCCGTCAGCTCATGCCTACTTGGTCTCTGGACAAAGCTTTGTCTTTGCTTCACTCTCGTCTGTACCAAAATACTGCAGACTTTGCATTACTCTTAAAAAAGGCGGTTTTCCTTTTGGCTTTGGCCACCAGAAACAGAGTGTCTGAGCTGGCGGCGATGAGCAACACACCTAATTGTCTTAGGTTTGGTAGACTTAATGAATGTACAGTCAGGACCCCCAATACACGATTCCACAATGCGCGAAAACCCTAATACACGAGTTACCCCTCGAAAATAAAATTAATTAATTAAAAATTAATTGAGGTGGTACCACAATACACGAATCGAGAGCTAAGAAGGGGCGAAATCCGCTATTCCCACTTGATACGCGAGCACGTCTACGTTTCGCGAGGCCCAGGAGTAGCTCTGAAAAAAGAAGAAGACGGGCATACGCCTTCCTTCCCTCCCGCTTACCCTCCCTCCCTCCCTCCCACAGTCCCGCTCAAGCGCTCATAGCCGTGCGGAGTGACCAAACGTTTGTAGTGCCTGCCACTTTTTTCGCCATGCCACGCCAATATAAGAAGATAACACACAAAATGAAGGTGGAAGTGTTGGATCGCAAGAAAAAAGGAGAAGGAAACTGTGCAATAGGCTTGTCAGAGTAAACTGTTCGTACGATTTGGTCAGGGAGGGAGAAGTTGGAGAAAATCGTGAAGTCCTACGGTCCTAGTCCTAGCCTATCTACTACTAATTTTAAGGTAAGGTTTCATATTTTTATTCATTGTTCTTCTTATATATAAGATATAGACTGTACTGTAGAGCCAAAAATGTCGAAAATAGGGCCAAAAATTTCGAAAATAGGCCATAATTGAGAGATGTCACCCAATCTAATTATTCCCATTTAAAGTTAGTTCCACAATACACGAATTCACAATACGCGATGCCTCCTGTCACCCCTATTCTCGCGAATTGGGGGTCCTGACTGTATTTCCATTGCACCCTCCCCAGGTTTTGTAGCCAAGAATGAGCATAGTGCACACGTGTTTTCTGAGTTCACGGTGCCGGCGTTAAAAAGGGGAAAGGTGCATCATAATCTATGTCCAGTGCAAGCTCTAACCAAATATTTGAGAGTAGCTCCTCGAAACCCCCAAGGTGCTTTATGGGTAGCAAGTACGGGTAAACGCTTACTTAAACGGCGATTAGCCTCTCTTCTGGTAGAAGTCATTAAAGAAAGTAATCCCGGCGTTGTGGGTCGGGCCCACGATTTACGCAAATGGGCAGCCTCTTTACGTTTCCTGAAACAAATTTCAGTCGAAGATATCGCGTCCACGCAGTTGTGGGCGTCTAATCATACGTTTCTGTCTAGATACTTGTCAGTTGCTCTAGACAAACCTTCCTTACCATGTATAGCTTTAAGGCAGAGGGTCTAGGTGGCCCTGCAGTAACTTTTGTTTACTTTCACGGGAAAGGGGGGGGGGGGGTGCAGTCAGTTGACATAGGACACCCTAGACCCCGCCGAAGTATGAGAGCTGTGATACAATTTAAGGTTAAAATGTGATATGAAAATTTCTCAGCGAGAAATTGTGCTAGTACAATGTTAAGTACAAAACAACGGTGTTGTTATAGTAGTTTTAGCTGCGAAAGCAATTTAATATTAGAACAATGGAGTTCCTTTGCAATTTATCTCCAAGTTTATTTTGGGGTTTATTATGTGCACATATAAACTTATAACTTGTTATTTTTTGTCACCACTCGTTGAGTGGGGTGCCTTTGTAACTACAGATCTGTGTTCAGAATCTTCAGGGTTACCCATTTTTTGTCAGGCAGGCTTCTTTGAAGCACGCACCTGCCTGAACCCCCTTTTTCTTGTATATTTTCGGCCTACGCCGTTGTTAAATATATTTTCAAAAGTAAGAATACTATGTGGTTGTTTTTATTATCTGCTTTTCCAGAGTTATGATATGATTACGAATGTCCCCCTCCAGTCTTATAAATCAGGCATGTTCGTCAATGATGGAGGGGCCACTAATAAATTATAGGTTTGACTCCTGTAAGGAGATAAAGAAAACCTAATATTTAGTAGTGGCCCCGTAATCATTGACGACTGGGGCCCTCCCGACCGTCCCCTTCCCATTCGTTGATGTATTGAGGATTTTGGTTTACTTGATATGTCAGTGAAGGAGGAATGACGCCTGAATCAGCGTCTGGTCAGAGATCCACACAAGTACATCCACGATATGATGGAAAGCTTATTAGATAGTTATTCTTATTTTCTTTTTGTTTTTATTTTTTACGAAGTTTTTTCGTAGTGAGAACCCAATTCATAATGACTGAAGCCATGAGTGAGGTCGCGTGCGCTCATGATGAAGGCTCCTCAGTTTTTAAATGCTCTGCGCGGTAGATTCAAAACTACGGCGGATTAGTGTTTGAAGAGGATGCCTTATGTAATAGGCATGTTCGTCAATGATTACGGGGCCACTACTAAATATTAGGTTTTCTTTATCTCCTTACAGGAGTCAAACCTATAATATACCCACCACACTAAGGTAAGCGAGAGAGAGAGAGAGAGAGAGAGATATTTGTACTATATACCCACCACACTAAGGTAAGAGAGAGAGAGAGATTCGTACTATATACCCACCACACTAAGGTAAGAGAGAGAGAGAGAGATTCGTACTATATACCCACCACACTAAGGTAAGAGAGAGAGAGAGAGATTCGTACTATATAGTATCTAGTGATGTATCGGATATCCGCCTCTGCCTCTGCAGTGAAAATAATGTCCGCATTACTATCCGCGTTCGCGTTTTCAGACAACAAAAGCTCCGCATCATTATCCACCACCGCGGTTTCAGATAATAAAAGCTCCTAATAATTATCCGCCGCCTCTGCGTCAAAGAACCGTGGAGGTTGCGGATCTCCACCCATCCAATATTTCTCCTTTCTCTTTTTGTCATAATCCCTTTTCTCTCTCATTCTTTTCATCCACTTCTCTCCTCTCTGTTCCTCTCACCTACCAGTCCCTCTTCCTCTGTATTTTTCTTTATTAGATCTCTCTCTCTTTCTTCCTCCATCTCTCATTTTTCTCTTTGGTCTCTCTCTCTCTCTCTCTCTTTTTCTCTCTTTCTCTCTTTCTCTCTCTCTCTCTCTCTCTCTCTCTCTCTCTCTATCGCAATAGCTACATGTGCTATATATAAGCATATCTGGACGCTCAAGCAGCAGCAGTGTTGCCACAACATTTAGATAGCACTAAGTGTGCGTTTGTCTTTATTCAGTTCATTTATATAATCTATTCTAAATAGCCAAATGTGGTACAAAATATCATCAATTATTAATGGGATTAACACCGCAGGATGTTTTAAGTAAGTACTTTCAGTATAAATATATTTAAAATACATACATTTAACCCTCCTCTAGCGGGTGCTCTGTGGCCGTTTTGGGCCTTTCTGGGCCGTTCTGACTGCTATATCAACCATCAGTATGAAAGGAACTGTATTGCGCCGAAAACTAGGTGGAAATCGCTACACAATGACGCCACATACAGCTACGTAGCACTCGTGGAGCACTGACAGTGTTACCTCGAAGATGGAAGTTTAGCGGATTTTGCTACCTTGCTCACTTTTAGCGAACTATTGGTTACACTGTCATCCTCTCGTGCGGTGGGGGAACTGGAGTTAGTGTGGGCCGGGAGGCCACAGATGTCGGACGTATGGATCATTACTATCCCACCCATTTTCACTCGATTTCCACCCTTTTTTCACCCGTTTTTTGCCAGTTTTTTCAACTCGACTTATGTGGTGAGCCGCTTTTTAAGGGTTAAAACAATAGCCTGCAATATTGCATCACATTACTGCATTAGGGCATTAACTTTATACTGCATAAATGTACTGTAATCATATGTAAAACAGAGGTAAATATAATCCGCAGTTGTGCTCGCCATCCGCAAAAATTTATATCTTAACCTCCGCAGTTTTATCTGCAATGACATTTTATGAGAAACAGATTTCCGGCTCCGCCTCCGCCTCGGTGGAGCTCTAAAATTTGGTATCCGATACATCACTACTGTATACCCACCACACTAAGGTAAGAGAGAGAGAGATTCGTACTATATATCCACAACACTAAGGTAAAAGAGAGAGAGAGTGTATTGTACTACAGTCATGCTCTCGGTAACGCAGTTAAGTCATCCTTTCACAGCACAGTGTTACCGAAAACGCGGTACCGAAATATCACACCTTATGGGAAATAATCATTACATCCCAGCCAAAATCCCAAAGTCCTCTTTTTGACCTATTTTGTCCCAGCCAAAGTCCAAAGTTCCCTGTTTTGACACATGATTACATTTCACACATCATAGAAATACAATAAGGTAACGGGGGAGGCATCACAGTTATGTAACAGAGGGAGATCCTTATAATTACTGATAATATTGAGGCACACGGGGAAAGACAGATAAACAAACTGGGAAGGAGGACGGGAAGCCGGTCAGACCCGAGCGTGATGTCACCAAGCCGAGTGAGACGTCACCAGGCCGAGTTCATTCCTCGGGAGATTGAAAATGTTCCGTGTTATTCAGAGCTTTTGCATTTATTGTGTCCGCGGGAGAACAGACACGAGTTACTCAATAGCACATTACCGAGAGCATGACTGTATTTACCCACCACACTAAGATGAGAGAGAGACAGAGATTCGTACTATATACTAACCACACTAAGGTAATCTAAGGGAGAGATACAGTAGAATGCATGGTACTATATTTTAGTGGCTATTGCGTCAATGATGTATAGCCTAATATTATTTAGTAGTAGTCCCTCCGAATCAAACCGTCTTGCCGATACAAGTGTATAGCTCATACGCTAGTATAGCGACAATGCTTTATCAGTACCACTTGCGTGGTCTAACCAGTGTCTTCTAGAAAATGCACCTCAATTCTCTACTAGGTACAGTATGGTATGGATTCCCTGAGACCATTGATGCAATCAGAATAAAGGAAACATAAGCTTATCATATCTAAACCCTTTCAGCCTCAGCGCCCCTTCGAGGTACCTGCCCGGTACCCTTTTACTGTATCAGTTTCTGTACAACTTCTCTCGTTAGTATACGCATCTTGCGTTATTGTGCTTGCTTGCTGTTTTCTACCCCTCTCACTTGGTTCCTACGTTAGTTATGGGCCATATAATGGCTTCTGAAGTTGTTAGGGAGATATAATGTGATGTAGGGTGCAGGAAATGGGTTTTAGCCCCATGCTAGAGGTTGCGTAGGGTGCTGGAGACCCTTGTTTTGTTTTGTTTACTCAGGGATCACAGCCATATGCAGGTCGATTGGGTATCCCGTTTTCTTCCTAGCCTAACATTTTGTTTCCTTGTGGTTAAGGCCCCATCAATTACCCTTTCCATTCGTGTAATCATTAAGCTGTCATAGTGCAGTTAGGTATAAGTACATGCTTAGATTAATATCCAGTATTCAAGAATGGATAATATATATATCGTGAGCTGTCTTTGTAGCGTAATGGTTAGTGTGCTGAATTTCGGTGTGAGTATCCTAGGTTCGAATCCTTGGAGTATGATGAATCCTAAGAGGTGCTCGGGGTCGGATTTGTCTCATAGACTCTTTTCTGAGGTGTAATACTATCTTGCATGCTCATATTCACATAAAATGTATTGATACCAGCATGTATACTGTTATATGTCTGGATATTAGTCTGACTGTTTTCACTGTGCTTTGGATTACTTTTTGGACTACAATCCAAAGATGCGAGATTTGGGTAGCCGATGACTGGTCATCTACACTGTATTTGATATTCAGCCTGTGTACAACAATCAAAAGGCGACTGGAATCTGTCCCAATGCAATGAGTGCAAACCTATACGCCACTATCTTCTACTACCAGACCCGTCACCTCATGCCAGTGTATGGTGGCTTTGTGGACCTCTGTCCGCTGCCACCTTGTTGAGGTCTCGCATAAATCCCCTCGAATAGCCGACGCTTTTGGTCGCTGCTGCCCTCCAACCATATCTGCTTTATGATAAGCGCTCTATCTCTCCATCTTCTTCAACTTCATCGAAAAGATCAAAGAGGGACACAACTCCATCCGTCGCTTCGGCTGTTCGCGACCGTCTAGTCGCATCTCTGAACAGCCGACTCCTTCCAGTACAAAAGGTAAGAATAAGACATCGTCTGAATCTTTTCAGCACGAGAAGACCGCTGCCACTATTCCATCTTCATCTAAAAAGCACAAATCTCATTCTGATGACGATGAACAGCCTTCGAAGAAGGCTAAGCGAGTAAGGAATCCTTACCTGGTGGACCAGCAAGGTCCACCAACAAGAGCGAGCCCACACGTCCCTGGTGCCCGAAGCTATTTTGGGCAGAACTAAAGGGGTTACGGTTTTTCGTGCAAAGACCAAGCCGACAGCACAGCCCATCCCAACCCCTCCTCTGGTTCTTCCTCTCTGTCACCCTAGTCAGAGGTCGGAACAACCCCCTCCACTTCTACCATTGGCCCTGCCCCCTCAGACTGCAGACACAGCGCAGCTATCACCACTTTCCTTGGATGTCGAGGAGCCCCTTCAGTCAGTAACTCAAGAGGTGTACGGGCAGGGGTGGGAAGAAGACAACGATGCGTCGAGGGACGACAGCTCATGTCCCGACACTTCAGAGGACGACCTATGTTCATCCTAGCCAGTCCCCATCTTCGCGTACTCGCACTCCTCCCTCTCCTGTAGCCTCGGGATCCCAGGAATCTGATGTCGGAGTTTGCCCCCACACGAAACCTCAACACAACTGGGACCCAGGGGAGGTCCCATCAACTAGCACACAGTGGCGCTTTCATGTATAAATGGCGGAGGCGCTCAAGGCACTAATGGGCCGTGAGAGTAGCGCAGTCACTAAACCTGGATCAAACCCTACTCATACTCCCTTTCTCTTAAATATCACTCCAACAGTAACTAGTAAGACTTCTTCACCACTTCTTGCTCAACACCCACCGACTGCTCCTCTAGTCGCTCTGATGCCTTTGCTTCGACCTGGCATGGGGTTCATCATCCTTTGAAGTTTTGCCGCATTCACTGGACTCTGCTTGACCGTCGCGCTCGTCATGTCCCAGTCTAGGCCCACCCACGTCACTTCTTGCGACGGCGTGAGGCACGACTTGGGAACGTTTACCCTAAATCCCAACTGAGTGATATGTTGTATTATTGTTAGGGTGTCCTGTACACACTGTGATGGAGAGTCTGCGGTGATGAGCCAATCGTCCAAGTAAAACAGGATCTGAATCCCCTGTTGGAGCAGAGGAGCCAGAGCCTGCTTTCCGAATTTCGTAAAGACCCGCGGTGCGATGTTTAAGCCGAATGGTAGTTTTTCGAACGTGAACACCCGTTCGTGTGACTGGATTACCAAATAACCTTGGAACCGAGGAGCTATTGGCACATGCCAATAAGCATCCTTGAGATCCAGGGTCACCACCAAAGACCCAGGCCGGAGTCCAGCTGCACTTGACTGATGGTAAGCATACGAAACAGGGTGTTTATGATATGCTGCATGAGACTAGACAGATCTACCACCGGTCTCATCGCACCGCAGTCCTTCTTGGGTACCAAAAATACATGAGATAGGAAGACACGCCGAGAACAGGACGTGACTTCCCGGATTATCCCTCCCTCCTGCATGGACTGAATCACTTGGGCCACGGCTTGAAACACTGGTCAATGTCGGGGAGGCCGCTTAACCCGGAAACTGCGGGAAGACTCTTAAGAGTTCCCCCGGCAGACTGCGGGAAGACTCTTAAGAGTTCCCCCGGCAGACTGCGGGAAGACTCTTAAGAGTCAGGGGGGAAAAAATCAATTTAAAACACCGATTTTTTTTTTTTTTTTTTTTTTTTTTGCCCCTGGGCCATGCCAAATATCACTCCTCCACCTCCCCTCCTTCCCCAGTTTCCT
This sequence comes from Paralithodes platypus, assembly GCA_032716605.1. Taxonomy (NCBI): domain Eukaryota; kingdom Metazoa; phylum Arthropoda; class Malacostraca; order Decapoda; family Lithodidae; genus Paralithodes; species Paralithodes platypus. The sequence continues at coordinate 36,332,239 of CM064506.1, forward strand.
CTCCTCCTTCAGTTATCACCTATTTTCCCTGTTATTCCCTTTTCCTGTGGTCTATTTTCGTGCTAACATTAGCGAGTTGGTAGCAGGGCGTTGTCATCACTGTTAGCAAGCGAGTGCAAGAGAGAGAGAGTATCGATCGACAGTCTCTCTCCAGAGGTGGAGGAAAGTGGTGGGCTGGGAGGTTGCCTCAGCCATACATTGTGTAACTCCCGGCCTGTACAGTAGTCCCTCGTTATCGACGGCTTTTTTATAGACGGATTTGATTATACTGATTGCTTTATCATAGACGGATTCGACTATCGACTGACTTTAGACTGATTCGAGTATCGACTGATATATCGACGGATTAATTGTTTATTTATATTACTCTAATATACCAACCAAAAGTGGATTAAATGATGAACAATAAGACATACAATAATAAGAAAATACACCGAAAACGAGAGCAAAAATATTTAGCCTAAAGACTTTAGGTTTTCAGTGAATCCGGATTCACCGACGATCGGAGCGTCACTTTCGACCTCCATTTTTAATGTTATATCGACGGATTAATTGTTTATTTATATTACTCTAATATACCAACCAAAAGTGGATTAAATGATAAACAACAAGACATACAATAATAAGAAAATACACCGAAAACGAGAGCAAAAATAATTAGCCTAAAGACTAGATTTTGAGTGAATCCGGATTCACCGACGATCGGAGCGTCACTTTAGTCCTCCATTTTTAATGTTGTCAAACAATAACAATAATACCAGGCAGAAGCTCTAAGTCCACCCGCCTTTTACTTGCTTATTTGTGCCTGAACCTTGTATCTCTTGCGTTTATTATGGCCTCTAATGTATTCAGTGATAGACGGTGTGCCTGTGTAAAGGAAACACTTAAAAGTACATAGCCTAGGATAGAGACCACGGATACTGTACGTGTATGTACGGTAATGCGGTATCGACGGTTTTTGCTATCGACGGCAGTCTTAAGAACATAACCCCCGTCGATAACGAGGGACTACTGTATTGCCGATTTTGACCATCCAAACGCTGTTTCCACTTGTTTTATTGTTGTAACAGGTTAATACCTTTATAATCAACCTATAATAGGCGCATATGGATAAGTATTAATGCTATTTATGGTAAAATAAATATTTTAGTGATGGGAACAGCTCAAATACGTCAGCACAGGAGTGTGGTGTCTCATACCCCCCATGCGCACTTCAGAGGTTAAGAGGAGGTCTTGACCTCCACCTCCAGGACAGACCCCTTTTCACAACATGACACGCCCACGATCAGCTGGGCCAGTGTCGGTAGTGAGAGCGGAAGAAGCCGGTACGAGCGCCTTGTGTGATGCTCATCACCAATTCGACCATGCGGTCGGGAAAAGGAGAGAGGGGACTGACCAGGAAGAACTATAAGTTTTTTTTACGCGGGGACCCCCCGGACTTATCGTGGCGGGACTGGCCACCACGACCTCCCCCCTTGCTCCTGCCACCCCTCCGAAACGGATGACGAGTCTCGTGTGCCAGCCGCGATGTCTCCTGCCCCCCTCTGCCAGCCACTTCCCCAGAATGAGGAAGCTTCAGAACCATGGCACCCTCCTGGTCCTGGATACTCTTGATGAGCGGCATCCCGGCGATGGCTGACAGAGCGGGGGAGTCGACGTGGATATCTTGTCGGTAATAGTTCGACCATAGCTTGGTCGAGCCGGAGGGGGACACCTTAGGGCGGTGCGAGAAGTATTGCATATCGACTATACTCTGATGTCTACCTCTGGTATGAGGCCGTCCGAAGTCAACGCCCTGATTTTTTTTTTTTTTTTTTTTAAGAGACAATGAACAGAGCAAGGAAAAACACAAATAAAACAAAAAGGTCCATGTGCCTAAAGGCATCCTCCATTCATAAAATGTTTGTAACAACTGGATTTAAACTTTTGTAGATTGTAAGTTTGTGGAAAGCAACTCGAGGGAAGTGAATTCCAAAGAGTAGTAGTTCTAGGTATAATGAATTTTGATAAGCAGAAGTTCTGCATTGTGGAGGAGAAAGTGTAAATTCATGGGTACTCTCAGCTGCCCTAGTTCTACGGGAAAGATGTGGAGAGGCGGCACAATTGAAGCAAGTTCCTCGGAACAATTGCTGTGAAAATATCTGTAGAATAATGCAAGGGATGCAACGTTTCTTCGTATGGATAATGTAGGAAGGTCCTGTGTGATTGCAGGGTTATTGATTAATCTAATAGCTTTATTTTGAATTTTGTCCAACTGCCTCAATGCAACCACTCCACTTCCACTCCACAGAGGTGAACAGTAATCCATCTGAGAACGCACATGACTTTTATATATTACGGCCAACTGCTCGTCAGTGAAGAATTCTCAAACTCTGTACAGGAGTCCCAGTTTTTTAGAGGCATTCTTAGCAATGCTTCTAACATAATGTGTCCAGCTCAAGTTAGTAGTTAATGTTACACCGAGAATGTCAATACTAGGGGAAGTGGGAATATTTACATCATTAACAAATATATGGGAGTCAGTGAGATTCTGTCGGTTAGAAAATTGAATGTACAGTAAACTTCCGTTAATCCGAAGGGCAGCGGACCGGCTCTCGTTCGGATTAGTGGATTTTTCGGATTATCGGACTTTACCCCTATGAACCTGTGTATGACGAAAACATTGAGACATTAGGCCACCCAAATGACACAATGGTGCACACACACATATCATATGTTCATGAAATCACTTCAAAAGTTTACCATTGTCATTGTAGCCTATTAACTACTTCAAAACATTCAGATTAATGGTCAAAGGAATCTGCTGATATAAACGTCTTCTTCTTCTTCCGTCTACTAGCAAGTTTGTCTTGCTCTTGAAGATCAGATGTGGTTCGGGAAGTAGTGCCTTAACAACGGCACTTCCCTGAGAGGTTCTTGTAATTTTCCTTTTGTGAATTTCCTTTTGTGACGTGCTCTGTTATATTATATTGTATTGAAAGCACCCTTGTCTTGTTGTCTTGAAAGCACCCTAGGGATGCTCCGATCACTGAACTATAAATAGTAGCGTATCGGAACATCCAAAGGTGCGTTTTCAAGCTCAAGACTAATACGTCCAAAGGTGCGTTTTCAAGCTCAAGACTGAATGCGCTTGCAGAAAATGCGGTGCAAGCCAGTAGCGCATCGGAGCGTCCCAAGGATGCGTTCAAGAGCAAAACAAACTCTCTAGCAGACGATGTGGAAGAAGAAGAAGATGAAGGTGTTTACGATTATATCAGTAGCTTCCTTTGACCATTAATCTGAATGTTTTGAAGTAGATAATAGGCTACAATGACAATGGTAAACTTTTAAAGTGAATTCATGAACATATGATATGTGTGTGCTCCATTATGTGTCATTTGAGTGGCCTAATGCCTCAAAAAGGGGACTTTGGGACTTCTTGAAAGGTGCGTTTTCAAGCTCAAGACTGAATGCGCTTGCAGAAAATGCGGTGCAAGCCAGTAGCGCATCGGAGCGTCCCAAGGATGCGTTCAAGAGCAAAACAAACTCTCTAGCAGACGATGTGGAAGAAGAAGAAGACGAAGGTGTTTACGATTATATCAGTAGCTTCCTTTGACCATTAATCTGAATGTTTTGAAGTAGATAATAGGCTACAATGACAATGGTAAACTTTTAAAGTGAATTCATGAACATATGATATGTGTGTGCTCCATTATGTGTCATTTGAGTGGCCTAATGCCTCAAAAAGGGGACTTTGGGACTTCTTGAAAGGTGCGTTTTCAAGCTCAAGACTGAATGCGCTTGCAGAAAATGCGGTGCAAGCCAGTAGCGCATCGGAGCGTCCCAAGGATGCGTTCAAGAGCAAAACAAACTCTCTAGCAGACGATGTGGAAGAAGAAGAAGACGAAGGTGTTTACGATTATATCAGTAGCTTCCTTTGACCATTAATCTGAATGTTTTGAAGTAGATAATAGGCTACAATGACAATGGTAAACTTTTAAAGTGAATTCATGAACATATGATATGTGTGTGCTCCATTATGTGTCATTTGAGTGGCCTAATGCCTCAAAAAGGGGACTTTGGGACTTCTTGAAATTCGGACCATCGGGTGAATTCGGATTTGGCCTCAAATTGAAAAATTCGGACTATTGGGAGATTCGAATCATCGGTCGTCGGATTAACGGACTTTTACTGTACTTGGTTTTCTGTGCATTAAAGGAAACTAGATTCTTTTGTCCCCATTCATTAATTCTAGAAAGGTCCTGGTTCAGAGAAATTGCAGTGTTTATTTTTGAATTTATAAGATCGGGTTGGGTGAAAGAATTGGTAAATGTGAAGGAACTGTGGAGTGTTGAGTCATCTGCGTCGGAATGTATTGGATTATGAGTGGTAGATATGAGATCATTGATATGAATGAGGAACAGAGTTGGGGCCAAAACTGATCCCTGGGGAACACCAGCATTTATTGAGTGAAATTGAGAATAAAGGCCATCTACCATTACACATATGTTTCTGTTATGAAAGAGTACTCTTTGTTTAAATCTGTTGTTACTTCATATTTTGCAATTATTTGTCTTTATATTATATGTATTCATTGTCGATAGTATCAATTGCTTACTTTTGCGATTTCCTTAGTTTATTTGTGCTATAAATGTAGGTTATTTGTAGGGTAGTTATTGATAGGGGTCACTTGAGGCATGCTATGCTTACAGGTACCTACCCGATAGCACTATCGTTAGTGAGTGCTGTACTGTATTTTATATATTATTTTGTAATAGTATAGATATCTTATCAATATTTGTATTTTGTACTATTGTTAATGTCTTGTCATGTTGCAAATTTGATTTTAAATAATATTTTGACATTTAACATGTAGTTTCTTTATTCATGCAGAGTTTAGTAAAATTTGCCAGAACGTCCCGGACTTCCCAAACTTGACTACTTCCTTTAATGTGATGATAGTGCGTTGTTATATGTGCGATTAGTTTGCTTGGGAAACAGATTAACTTGCTCATGTAGTAATGTACACTCTATGTGGTGGATTGTGTTCTTTTGTTTAATAATTTTCATTTTAGTAAGCGTTGTTTCCACATAGCGATTTTGATAATTTAATTTGACTTTATATTGTCCTTGTCCCAATTTTGGTTTGTTTAGTTTGCAAGTTTTACATTTTAATGAAGATAAGAAGAAATTAGTGGAACTAATTGGTTCTTCGCATTGATCTGTATTGTCCAGTTCGCTACAACAGGCCGCTCCCCTGTGAGTAGGTCCACCGCCCGCTCAGGGTGGGAGGCCGCCACGTTCCTTCACGAGGCAGGTTCCCCGTACAGGGAAGGGAACCTCCTCTTGGGGATCTTGAACTTCCCCAGGGAAGGAAAAGTGATGGGCTCGCCAACCAACCCCAACCCCTTTCCAGGCACGACGACTAGCGACGATATCAATCGGCTAATGTAGGGAACCATGTCGCCCCACAGACTCTGATGTATAAACCAGGAAAAGGCGGCCAAAGGTATCAGAGATCGAGGGGAAGATTTAGGGAACTTAAAGAACCCAATACCTGACCTACACTTAGGACCAGGCCTTCCCGACGACTCCAAAATATAGATAGTGTATGGTAGGAGGAAGAAAGTACAGAAGATCGATAGAACTCCTAACCTAACTTAGCATTTAGGAAAAGCTAACTTTCCTACACTTAGGACCAGGCCTTCCCGACGACTCCAAAATATAGATAGTGTATGGTAGGAGGAAGAAAGTACAGAAGATCGATAGAACTCCTAACCTAACTTAGAATTTAGGAAAAGGTAACTTTCAACCCCTTAAGGTATCAGAAATCCAAGATATCCACCTCTTGGAAAAGAGTACTTTAAAGTAAGCAAGACCGAGAGTGTCCGATAAGCTGAAATTATCAGTAATCGAATCACAATTGAATTCTGACTTGTTACCAATGACAATTGGTAATACAATACAAGGCAACTGTAAGTGCCTCTGAAGTGTACTAATACTCTGAGGAGCTAGGCCACCAGAAACATTTACAGGGCCAGTACAAGAATAAATAAATACACAACAATAATATCAATATTACTTAGGTTAAGGCAAGGAAATTAAAGAATAATTACTCAGAATAACCTAGAATGGAGGCAGGCTAAAAGCTATCATGGGTTCGGGCATTGATGCGGAGCGTTGATAAAGTCTTACCGTAATACGCCTACACAAGACATGGACTACACCTCAAGGATAAGCAGCAGCACCTCTAGGAGACATTGGGGTAAAAATGAACCACCATATAAGGAGGAATAGAATTACCCATAACTCCGATACAGAAGAAGGCACCACACAACCCCACTGGTCGAAGTGTGGAACCCAAGACTTTGCTGAAGCTGGAAAACTGGGCTAAACATATGCCTCCAATTCAGCAAAGCTAGCTGAGAAAAAATAAAAACAATGCAAGGCAGATGATCCACTTATAATCATCACATGGGTCTGGCAGAACATCCTATAATTTATGAGTGGTCACAGCGCAACAAGCTAAATTTTTTGTCTAACTGCTCTGAAATACATTCCTAGCACGGCTAAGCAAGTTCAATTATGTAATAATGACTCACTGTGAAGGATCACGAAGCCGGCGAAGGTGTTAAAATTGGGACCTCTCGCTTCAAACCAAGGGAAGCGGGGTCCCGAGACAGTTGACAAGTGAGGAATGGCAAGTGTAATTCAGTTTAATATCTAGAGTACATTTTTTCTCTTTTTCCTATATTTTTCTTAGTGGCATCTGAACACGTTCCTTAGGTAATTCATGTGCCACCTAAGATGTTATTTGGTATGAGATGCGAGGAGTTAAAGAAATGCCAAATCACCATCACCAGGCGTCCACAGCATCCAATTCAACAGCAGAGCCGCCAAAACGAATTGCTACCATCCAAGTGTGCAACACCAACATCAACAACTCCTACGGGCAGCAACATGGCGACCACCGTGAAGGGCAACAACATGGCGGCCACCCAATAGAAAATGTACCACGCAACCGCTTGAGAGAGAACGTACCAAATGGGAGGAACTATTCTAAACCGACCGAGAACGTGAGAATCGCCAACCGCAACAGCCTTCACATCACCCCTATGACCCTTGCACCAGCCCAAGCTACCTCATATTCCAGCCATACCACCAGACCAGGAATGTGCACCAGCAGAAACAACAGAGAACCTGAATGGTGATGGGCTGGTCTATCAGAGTGAGACCTGAGCAATCTCTGCCATACCCATAGCTTACTCTGACTGTTCCTTTTACTTATATATTTTCTAGATCTCAAGTGACGGCGTCTCTTCCGTGGATTGACCTCCCAATCTACCAAGATTGGAAGCTAAAGCGTCACATTATTCCTTTGCCCCTCAACTTTCTCTTCATAATTGCTGAGGGGCACAGGGCCCTGGGTGGGGCTTTGGTTTCCCGGGCGTTTACGCACCCTCTCAGCTCCCCGCCATGGAGTGGCTTCGGTCACCCAGGCTTTATTGTGGTCGGCAGGGAGGGTTCTGTGGGGGCGCTCGTTTGTGGCCTTGGCCTTACTCGGGGCCTTGGGGCTGTTCGGCCAGGCAGCTTGGGGAACAACAACAACAGAGAACCTGATCTATAACCTCATTCATCCCTAAAAAGGCAAAAGAGTGGCACCCACGTGGACCTAGCTACCTCAAACGATTCAACGCTTCCCCTTCAACCTGGCAAGCCGAGACAAGCCAAACTACAGCCAAACATCAAATACATCAATGACCCTATGGTGTTCATCGGGGAAAAATACCCAGCAACAGCTGCAACGCCTAATCTTGCAAATCAACGAAGTAGAAATAACATGCCAGACTTGGGGAAAGTGCAACCCACTTCTACCCCTAATATCTACAAGTCCTCACCTTTCCCAGACACCAACCCAGTTCCGCCGCCTGCACAACTAATCAACCTATCAGAAGTACCAGCTGCAACCAGTGCATCTTGCCCCACAACTGCAAATCAAATCAGACGACCTGTCATGCCCTTGATGCCATGGAAGCCCGTGCACAGGACACATCAGAAAGAAGAGACACTACTCACGCTGATCAACCCATCAGCAAGCATTCAGCCATCTGGCTTGCATGCTATTTTTGGATCCTTGACAAGTAATCCCAGGGAAGAAAGGATAGTTACAAACTCTGAAGCTTGTCGTAATAGTCAATTTAGACATCCAACACCCTCAATTATTGTGTTGAAGGTAGAGGACAGTCGAACCAACTAGTACAGTACCGGTATTCCTATACTGTACTGTACCAACATACTGTACCGGAAGCTAAATGATGTGAGGCATGGTACTGTACACAATTAGGACAGTGGTTTTGGTAACACAGTAGTTGATGACCACTGTTTTTGGTTGAGGCAGTGCTGTGAACTACAAGATAGCAAGCTGGGTATTATTTAATTTTTTTTATTTTATGTAGCCTATGTACAGTAGCTTATATATATTTATGTTACTGTAAGGTATATATGGACCCCAGTATGGTCCCCTCTGTACTGTGTGAGTCTGAAATAAAGTATTATTATTATTATTTATTATTATGCCGGTTGGAAAATTGAACTATTTGACAAATTAGAAGTAACTGATAAGTCCAAGACCTATTGCGACCCCCCAAGGTCTGTAATGACTCTTAACCCTCTCACCACGGAAGGGCTCTTGAACGCCCATAAAAAAGCATATAACAGGTACCCGGAAGGCCTCTTGAACGCCCAGTGGTTGAAAGCCTGTGAGCTTCGTGTGTGAGGCGTCGGTCCGACGCATGTAAACAACAGCCGGCTGGACCGACGCCCCGCATCTCCGGCCACAAGAAGGAGAGCGTCGCTTGTTCGTGTGTGCCTGTATGTTGTTGTTAAGTATCAAAAAGTGGTGTAAAGTGGCTGTTTTGGCCATAAAGTTATCTCCAATGAAATCATCATCACAGCTCAACCAGTTGACTTAGAGAGCTCTACTTAATGCCATTCTACAGGTAAATAACACAGCTACGCTTGGGGATGCGCGGGAATGTGGGAAGCAGTCTGATTAACGAATATACGGTAGCCTAGCCTAGACGTTTTTCGGCCAAAACACCCGGGTTTCGAGGAATATATATATAATACATAGCCGGGGCTGGAGGGTTAAGGGACTTAGTGTTGAAAGAGTGAATCAGCCCAAAACACTCAGGCCAGAGTTATTCCTCAACACAGTACTTGTTAAAGGAACACCCCCAGACCTGCGGATTTGTCTCGCTCTTGTTCGACTTTGTCTGCTACTAACGACGAAGTTCAACAGTTGCGTGATAATTCACTAGTCACCACTAAGCAAACTAACTTACCTCATACTCCTGGAAAGATATTGGTCAGTCCTTTAGTAGGGGAAATCTTAACTATATCCCCAAGGTCCAGCGTGAGTGAGTGTAGGAGGATGAGCAAGAAACCGAGAAGGAGAAGTGACATAGCCAAATGATTACTGAAGTTATTTGGGCCAGAACCAAGCACTTGAGTGTGAGAGGGAACTAAGTGCCGTGAATCCCTGTCGTAGAAGTGTAACTCTGAACATTATACCGTCTTCGACATAACTTCAATCCAGTGCTAAAATCGTTCTCCTACTGTTCTCCTCTACAAACTCCTTTAAGTGTCTTTCTAAGTTTCGTAGTGGTAAGTGATTATAGTGAGGGTCTAGACCTAGATATGCCAAGATTCTACTAAGTGCAACGTAAGATTTATGAAGTAGGCTTTACCCCTTCCCTTCTTGATTTGCTTTCGTTATCCCGTTTATTGGGAAACAATCCACATCTATCCTACACCGGGGATCTACAGTATATGCATACTTCCTCGAATTCAGGCTCCTGGGTTCCTCGCGTAGGATATATATATATATATATAATATAATTCATAATTCTTATCATAATTCTTATTTCTAACTTTTTTCTTGAGAATGGTGAAGGCAGTGGGGCCATAATGGTGTGCCCCATGTTTCCCTAGTGTCTTACTCTCACAGCCCACTGGCACAAGTTGGCCTTTCTCTCTCTGGCGTAGGGATGCGGCGACCCCACCGCCCGCCACTTTGGTGGTGCAATCAGCCTCTGGAGCAGTGGACCACTGGTTCCTATTTCCAGAAAATTCCTGTGCTTGGTATGCTTCCAGCCAGGGCCCCCACTGGGGTAAATAAAATAGCAAAACAGTGGTGGAACTGCCATCCGGGTGAGGGACTGCTCTGGGTCTGCTCCTTCAGTGTTCATGGTTATAATCCACTTAGTGGAAATGGCACTGTGGAGTGGGTCAGTCGGGGCATGTCTGGGAGCCTGGAGGCAGTTTCTGCCATGGCCATCCCTTTTGGGGCGCTTCCTCTGGAAGCGAGGCGTCAGATTTGATGATGATGATGATGACGATATATAATATATATATCATATCAAAATAGTGAAGTCTCGTCGCAGAGTTAAATGCTTTTCAGTCACTTGCTCTAGACTGCTTGTCATAATTTATGAAGTAACTTTCATACTTGTATCAATTATTTAGTCTGTCAAAACTTTGTGTTCAACTTAGAATTCTATTGAATTATTATTAGCTTTAACACCTTCAGTGCGTCCTTCATATATTTATCTTGAGAAGTATACTTCTATTGTCACTTTATTATTGTTATTGTGTATCCATTACCTTACTTGAGTTATTTGTGAGCATAATCTGCCATAAATTAAGGACGTATGTAATATTCAGACGTATTGTCTATTGTGTATTTTGTATAACTATTATTTACTAATAAGGCTATTACCCATTATTGAGACTTATTTTGATGTTATGTACTCAAGCAGTTAAGAATAAAAACCATTGTAATCTTTCCTTGTTTTATGTCTATTGCCTGATATTTGTGTGGTGATTTGGGGAAATAAGGTCAGTCCTCACCCAGTTGAAGATAACAGCACATTCCCAGTCCGGGAATAGCAATCAGCATAGTATACACCTCTAGGATCCAGGCACACTGGAGGAAGTTGCTCTATATTTAACCTTAAGTAATGATTTCAGGTCTGCTACTCTACAGAATTAGCATACCGGTACTGAACCTCATAGTGCAGTACAGTACCGATATTCCTATACTGTACTGTAGCAACATACTGTACCGGAAGCTAAATGATGTGAGGCATGGTACTGTACACAATTAGGACAGTGGTTTTGGTAACACAGTAGTTTGATGACCACTGTTTTTGGTTGAGGCAGTGCTGTGAACTACATGATAGCAAGCTGGGTATTATTTAATTTCTTTTTATTTTATGTAGCCTATGTACAGTAGCTTATATATATTTATGTTACTGTAAGGTATATATGGACCCCAGTATGGTCCCCTCTGTACTGTGTGAGTCTGAAATAAAGTATTATTATTATTATTATTATTATATAATGTTTCTTGAAAACGTGGCATAACATGGTAGTTTTTATTGAAAAGGGAAGGCTGCTCATAGAGGGCTCCTTAAGCAGACAGAGCACCATATTTGAATATTTGGCATGACATCATTGGTGTGGAGTCACTGTTAATTATAGCAATTATGTGTATGCTATAACAGGTCCTAGAGATGGACCGAATATTCGCTTCCGCATTCGCATGTGCGAATATTCGCTATGTTTTTCAATATTCGCATTCGTATTCGCATCCGCATTTCCATTCATAGCTATCTGCGAATAAGCGAATATTTTCACGAAACCAATGGAAAATAAAATAAATATATAAAATATTAAATTTTAAAGTTAACACAAACAAACAAATGAAAGTGTAGATGTGCATTGGGTCCGCTAGAGTGGAATGAAGGAGTACTGAGCAGATTTGCCACTTAACTTTATTTAATAGTACCAGATCAAACCAATGAAAAGTACCAAATTATTCTAAAATGGCATCACTGCCCCGGTAAACGAACGTGTGCTGGACCTGGACAGTTGAACCGTCACAATATTGCCATTTCAGACTTATCCAAAATAATAGCATGTCAATAAAGAATATTCCATCATATTTCCTCACTGATTTCGTATTTAGTACCAGATATTGACTATTTTGTTGAAAGAAAGATGTACCAAACGTACTTGACAGAGTCAAATGTACCAAATCTGGTACTTTAGTACAGTACCAACAACGGCAACACTGGGACTGAGGAAGTGTAGCGGTGTTGGTAAGGGTAACTTTGTCCATCTGCCTCCATCCCCAAGCAAAGTCGCCAACTTAGCGCCTATAGCACTAGATCTAGAGATTTTTATTCACCAACAAACATTAATTAAATTACTATGAAATTTATAAATGGAAGTCAATGATATGGCATGGCATAATATTCAGAGAGATAACCGTTATAACACCTATTTTATCTCAATCCTACTTAACCCTCTCCGACATATGACGCGATTTTGAGCCTATTAGGGATACTTGAAAACCTTTGTTGCCATCATGGGTATTTAGAAACCCTTAGTTTAGTTACTTCAACCTCTGCAGTTGTCTTTGAGTTAGCTGTGGGCAGAAAACTAATTTTGGAGAGGTAATTATAACTCTATTTCTTATTGCTAATCTGGCAACCTCTGCGTCATATGAGTCTGAAGGGGTTAAGCACTTTTCTACGGCTTTTTCATAGTGAATCTAGCGTCAAAGGAAATTTTGAGTTGGCAGTTCTTGAAGGATGGAATAAGGATTGAAATATTCGCAATTCGCATTCGCAAATTTTACAACTAAAAATTTGCTTTCGCATTCGCAAATAAATTATGGAAAACTGATATTTCGTTCCATCTCTATAACAGACCCATTAGGCACATATAGATCGATGGGACTATTGTCAGTCCGAAAGATAATATATACCCTTTGTTTTATAACACAAATACATACCAAATTTTGTCTGGCTCCATTTTGATACCTGGCATTCGTCAATGTAAACAAACACACTTTGTACTCTTTCACTACATAATATAGGAATCAATACATCTAGACCTATTTTTCAATGTTGCATTTTTTCATACAGGCTCAAGATTTTGTTTTCATGTGAGTTTTATTTGCTTTTTTTTCCACTTATTGTCTCTATCCTAGGCTAGCAACTTTAGCAAGGCTACGTTGGTCTGTGCTATGCCAGGGTTTATGTTCTTTTCTGCAATGGGCGTCACTATTTAATTAATTAGTTGGGCTACATATGAAATAGGATATTGTGGGGGTGTGGAGTCCACTTTGCACCTCCCGGGGCCTCCCTCCTCCCGATAGACCCCAATGGCACTCTTGACCTTTGGCAATTCTTTGAGGGACACTGAATTTTGGCCTAGCGCCCCTCCAGGCCTCCACCTGGTGAAGAGTTTACCCACATAAACTCCCTGGCGTCAGACCTCCCACTTCAATGTATCATTGATAATAACTCAAATTCAAACTGAGATGGGGGAGAAAAACAAAAGAGGAGATGGAAGCACCAGTACAAAAGCAACTCCTGTCACCACGCCGCAGAGACAAGAGGACACAACAGCCTCCTCACCCCGGCAGGCTCGGGTCGCCACCATCACCTCGCCACTTCCCCCGACACCAGGAAAAGACCTAACTGTGAGACTAACCTCCAACACCACCAGCAAAACCAAAGAAGTCCAACAACAACATCCAGGAGAGAAAACCTTCCATAAAGCCCAAACCATCACGCGCCCTTTTTGCCCGGAGACTTACCACCGCCGTGGCGCGAATTCCGAGAAGGGCTACCGCCGTCGACAAACACCCTCCTCTGCGCACAACCGCTCTTATAGACCCGAGATGCGCAGCCGGAAGGAACGACGCAATTGGTAAGACATCCCCAGCCAAATCCAAAAGCGGTAGAGTTGAAAAGATACTCTAGAAAACACTGGCTGATAGATATCTGGAAGACTTGGAATTATCTTTATTGAGAAATTTCCTTGAGGGAGTAAGACACTGGTGGAACTATTCGACGCATTTCTCGAAGGTACCTTGGATTTGCTCGTACTTTTGTTGGACAACACTGATGACCAACCAACATTTTTACATTGCCTTGGTACGTGATTTTACTATAATTAGAGTATGCAGTACTGGCAAGCGCTCTAGTTGTAGTAAACCCACAAATATAGGAAGGCTGGCTGGAAGAGCGTAAGACACGTGTGTAATGGCTTCCTTCTCAGTCAGGACTTGTAGTGGAAGACACTGGTGTAACAACTCCCTACTTAGTCTTTATGATACAAGGGTATAAGACACTAGTGTAACGGCTCGTACTCATAACAATCCCAAGATTCCCTCATAGAAGTTCCTCTAGAAACTCACATAGAAGTCTAGGTCTGGATTGTAAGAGAGAGCGTAAGACACTGGTGAAACGGCTCCATGATACGAGAGCATAAGACACTGATGTAACGGCTCGTTTTCATGTAAGACCCTCACCTCTACAGTCTTCAGAAGATCTACAAGGAAGTCTTCACCTACCTTCTGAAGTTTAGGTCTGGATTGTAAGAGAGAGCGTAAGACACTGGTGAAACGGCTCCTTACTTTAATCCTATGATATGAGAGCGTAAGACACTGGTGTAACGGATCATTTTTCATGTAAGACCCTCACCTCTACAGTTTTCAGAGGATCTACAAGGAAGTCTTCCCCAAACTTCTGTCACCGTCACATGACAGGACCACCCCCACGGACCAGGACGTCATAGGGAATACCAGGCAGCAACGTCTTCAGAGATCTTCAGAACCTGCCTGTATCTTCCCCTTGAGACGCCTAGAGAATCCTCGATCATGCTGCTATTTATAACCTATCCCTCTCCTATGTCACATTGCACATGTGATTTTGTGTGAATAAGAATAACCTATGTTTGTACTTTGTGTTATATTATCTTTTATTAACTTCGTGCTTGTTTTCTTGTGTGTTCTCATCTTCTCCAGTCAAGTAAGAACCTACCTATCAAGTCAATACAACCCCAGTAAAAACCTGGTACACAAACGAACTCATCACTCATAAGGATATACCTATTTTTCCAGCTACATACTCTACTACTGAAGCTTTTGTACTCTAGAACAATACTTCCAGGAACACTTCCAGTGTTCATTAGTCTAATCAAGACTTGCCGATTAAGGCTACTTCTACTGATATCTCCCCTCAAGATTTGTTTTTATGTGAGTGAGGGAGACAAAAGGCAGAACTGCCTGTAGTGAGTGCCTCCCCCAGAGTTGAAAGAGTGACAGGGCCAAAATCAAGGGACGTTCGAGCCAAAATGCCTGGACACACAGAGTTTGAAGCAATTTAAGTCATAGGAAGAGGGAAAGACTGATTCTGGGAGAGAGTTCCAGAGCTCAGCTGTTGAATAGAAGAAAGACTGAGAATAACGTTTCACTCTTGGGTTGCAGAGTTGCACAGAGTAGGGGTGGGATTGTGATGCAAGACGGGTACCATGTACCCTACGTAGAGGAGGTGGTATACACTGGGAGAGCTCCGAGGAACAAAGATTATTGTAGTAGCGATAGATGCAACATTGCGGCGAAGAGAGAGAGATTGCAGAGACTTGGTGAGTGGACGGGAGTTAATGATACGAAAGGCCTTCCTTTCTACTATGTCTAAGAGTGCGGTGTGAGAAGATCCTCCCCACACATGTGAGCAATACTCAATACAAGGATGCACTGTGCCCCTGTACAGAGCAAGAAGCTGTGCAGGGGTAAAAAAAATCTTGAGGCAGTTGAGCACACCCAGCTTTTGGGAGGCTGCCTTAGCAAGACTGGTAATATGGTCCTCCCAAGTGAGAGCAGAAGAAAAAGAAACACCAAGAATATCGAGAGAAGATGAAGGATTGATTTTTGTATTATTGAAGTATAAGGGATAGTCCTCTGGGAGTTCCGGACAGGTAGTAAGATGGAGAAATTGGGTTTTGGAAGCATTAAAGGCAACAAGGTTTTCTCTGCCCCAATTGGAAATAGTAGTTAGATCAGAAGAGAAGTGTTGTATGGCTTCATTATATTTGTTTTAGAGGGATTGCTGGCTGGGGCACTCTGGAAAACCAATTGAGTAGTGTAAGGTAGAGTCATCTGCGTATGAATGGTTGTAATAATAATAATAATAATAATAATAATAATAATAATAATAATAATAATAATAATTTATTTCAGACTCACACAGTACAGAGGGGACCATACTGGGGTCCATATATACCTTACAGTAACATAAATATATATAAGCTACTGTACATAGGCTACATAAAATAAAAATATATTAAATAATACCCAGCTTGCTATCATGTAGTTCACAGCACTGCCTCAACCAAAAACAGTGGTCATCAAACTACAGTAGGGTCTCACATAAAACGAGTTTATGGTCGATAAACGAGGGCGTTTTATGCGATTTCGTTTTATGTGAACACAGCATTTTGGTGGCGCAATATCGTCAATGTTCACTATAAGCGAAAATGTTCGTACAAAGCGAACGATATTTCGTACAAAGCGAACTATATTTCGTACAAAGCGAACGACATTTCATACAAAGCGACGATATTTCGTACAAAGCGAACGACATTTCATACAAAGCGACGATATTTCGTACAAAGCGAATTTTAGGTCGGTCGTTTTAATCGAGACTCGTTTTATGCGAACACGTTTTATGCGGGACCCTACTGTACTGTGTTACCAAAACCACTGTCCTAATTGTGTACAGTACCATGCCTCACATCATTTAGCTTCCGGTACAGTATGTTGCTACAGTACAGTATAAGAATATCGGTACTGTACTGCACTATGAGGTTCAGTACTGGTATGCTAATTCTGTAGAGTAGCAGACCTGAAATCATTACTTAAGGTTAAATATAGAGCAACTTCCTCCAGTGTGCCTGGATCCTAGAGGTGTACACTATGCTTGGAGTTTGTAGCATTTTAATGATACTGTTCTCAGAAGTGTTAAGGCGCTGAATGAATTTATATGTTAACTTTCTAATGAGTGATTGGTAACAGTGTAAGTTCATATAGGCACATAGCGTACTTGTACTCTCATATTTTGAGAGCCCCAGAAACATTTTCATGATATTGTGATATGAGATACTTAGTCTATTCACTGTTATTTTCTTATAGTTCCACCATAGTTGTGCTGTATACATTGGTGAGCAGTAGGAGTTGAACAATGTTATTTTTGTATCCCATGTGCACATATGAAATTTTCTTAATATTGAATTTCCCTGCATGTAAAGTTGCCTTCGCTGACGACCCATATCCTCATCATCTGAGCGATCACTTGAAATATAGTGTCCTAGATACTTTGCTTTACTTACTTCTTCTATAATTTCTTCATACAAATGGAATTTAGGTAGCTTTGATGTCAATAGAAGGTTAGATTTAAATATTATGATATTGCTCTTTATAGGATTAAATTTGACTGAATGTTCGATTCCAAATTTTTCACATACTCTTAATAATTTATCCAGTCCTGCTCCAGAGGGCGCGATTAAGGCTAGGTCATCAGCATACATGAGATGATTTACAATGGTGCTGCCAATGCAGCACCCAGTGTGAGTTTTGTTCAGCTCCAGACTAAGATCATCCATGTAGACGTTGAAAAGATACGGAGACAATATCCCCCCTTGCCTAACACCATTGGTTACGGCGAAAGAGCCTGACAGGATGTTGCCCCATCTTACACACATTTTTTGATTAGCATACCAGAAAATAAGTATCCTAACACAATATAGCTAGGCACTCCCCTGTTAACTAATTTTTCAAATAAGGTTTTGTGACACACCCTATCAAAAGCCTTACTTGCATCAAGAAAACAAGAGAAAATTAAGCTATTTAGCTTGTTGTATGTATCAAACACTTCTTTCAGCACATATATGCATTGGTCTGTGCCGTGATTTTTCTTAAAGCCAAACTGATTGCTGCTGGTGACAATATATGCAGACATTCTTTCTAGCAATATAATTTCAACTACCTTACTCACCACACTAGCAAGTGCTACTGGGCGGTAGTTGTCTTTAGCTGTAATTTTACCTGATTTATCTTTAATGACAGGAACAAGTATTACGGATATCATAGACTCCGGCAGGACACCATGCGTAAATAGACTGGTGATGCAAGAACTAAGTTTATCTATTAACAACTTATCTGCATATTTAAGATGTTCTGCATATATAGCATCCAGCCCACAAGCTTTGTTTAGGTTAAGTTTTCTTATGGCATTCTCAAGATCAATTTCAGTCACTTTAATATCTTCATAATTACTGTACTATCTTTCACATATTGAATTGCACCATTAGTAGACCTTTGGTTTACACTGTTAAGTAGTTCCTTAAAATGAGTTTTCCATAAGTCAGCAATGTTCTCTTCACCCGTAACCCCCTCAACACTGACAGGTAATGGTGTGTTACAATTTTGCATGGATCTGATGTCCTTCCAAAAACAGTTAGTATCCTTTTCTGCCAGACTCTTTGCAAGGGCTTCCTTCCTTAATTGGTTTTCATTTTGCTTAATACATCTAATGGCATATTTGGTCCTAGCCTTTGCTCTTTTGTGAAGTTCAAATATAGGCCCCTGTCTGGGCTGACCTACCTCAAGCCAATGAGACCTAGCATCTCTGGAGGCCTGATACAGGTCAGCCACATAGTCTTGCCAACCTGGCTTATTGAATGAGGACTTATATTTATGGCTATTATAATACTTTTCCCCCGCTTTTGATAAAGAATCTATTATACTATTGTAAAATTTAATAATGTCCTTTCTGTGTTGTGCATCACTACATTTTGGATCCCTGCATTGTGCTACACCATTACCATCATATTGCACCCTATTTAATAAGTCTTGGTTTTATCACAGTACATTTGGCACTCTTCATTTGAGATTACATTCCATGGAACTTTTGCCTTGATGCTATTGCTAGTTTCTGTTATTTCCGGTGCCTTATTAATTTGGATTGTTAATTCTATAGGTATGTGGTCGTCATCCGTAATGTCATATCTTATGGCCATTTCTGAGATAGAGTCATGAAAGTCAGAGCTAGAGATTGCATGATCAAGCCACGACCTGGTCTCCCATGCTTCACTAACATATGTATAGCTATTTTCTGGAAGCAGGTTTTTGGAGGACAAAATTAAACCTTGCTCATCACAAAACCTTAACATATGTTTAGCAAACATGGAACTACCCAACTTGTGAGGGGTAGCATTCCAATCACCTACCACTGAGTAACACATTATTTCTAATTCAGAAATTAGGCCACCAAGCTCCCATAACTTTTCCAAATAAAATTCTTCATTTTCTGCACACTGATACGGTAAGTAAACACAAAATATTGCAAATTGTCTGTGTCCCACTTCCAGCTGTATTCCTGCACACCAGCTTAAATTTGTCTCAATGGTTTTAATTACACTATCTAGGCACGATCTCCACATTATTGCAACTCCCCCTGGGGGGTGACCTGCCACAATACCATCACGTGTGTCCGTAGTAGAGACCCCGTACCCATGGAAATCTTTATCTAATATGTTCAAATTACCTAAGTCCTGTTTTGTGTACCAGGTTTCCTGAAGGCAGACTATGTCACTGGTCCTTAATGTAGATACGATGTCAGCTCACAACAGGAGATTCCTCTTTGTTTTGGGGAGTCCTCTGCAATTGTATGAAGTTACCTTTATACTTGCTGTTGTTGGTATCTCCTCCATTACTGCAGGTTGGATAGTGGTGTGCGATGCCTCCAAGTCCCAGAAGCCTCTGCACTGTCCTCATTGGGATATTGTCTTGGTTCTCTGTACCAGTTGACATATGCATCTTCTGGCCACAGGTCAGGATTCATGAAAACATCTGGATCTGGACATTCGCTAGTTATACAAAAGGAGGCACAGGTAGTGGAACTGGAGAGGGTAGTCAACTGTCTTACCTCTATATTTATATGTAGATTATCAGCCAAGTATATCTTGAGATTCTCAGCAGTAACACTAGGGTTGAATCCTGTGGTAAACACCCTAGCTGGTCGGGGCCTTTTGATGGTATTGAGGCCAGTATCCTTGCCCCTACCTTTAATTCCTTGCTGTTTTCTCGGTCTAGGGTGAACCTGCTCGCCTTCCCTAGAGTAGCGAGGCTTGCCATTCACCCATTTGACCATAGTCCATGGGTTTTCCCTTGCATTGGCTCCTTCATTTGGTTCAGTTTGTGTAGGTAAATTTGAGGATGGTGTAGCTGGCACTGTATTATCTTCTCTCGTTGCCTACGATAAAGATTGCTGTTGTGTTCGGTGTTGTTGCTGTTGTGGTCGCTGCTGCTGCCACACCTGGTGTTGCCTTTGATATGAATGCTGCTGCTGACATTGCTGCTGGGTTCGTTTGGATTGTTGTTGTTGTTGCTGTTGTAGTTGTTGCTTTTGTTGATGCTGTTGCTGCTGCTGCACCTGCTGTTGTTGCTGCTGCACCTGCTGTTGTTGTTGTTGTTGCTGCTGCACCTGCTGGTGCTGCTCCTGTTGTGGTTGTTGCTGCTGTTGTGGTTGTTGCTGTTTTTGTTGCTGCTGTTGTTGTTGTTGTATGGGTTGCTGTTGTTGCTGGGGCTGTTGTGTTTGGAGTTGTTGTGTTTGGAGTTGTTGCAGCTGTTGCTGTTGTAATTCAGCCTGCTGTTGCTGGTGGTGGTGTTGTAGGCCTATGGGTGGTTGTTGTTGTTGATGCTGTTGTTCTAGATGCTGCTGCTGTTGTTGTGTCACTTGTGCCTGTGGTTGAGGTGGAGTGTTAGTATAGTTATTTTCTAACTTATTCACTCTGTCAGCTACATATGAAACCACACTGCTTATGTCCACTATGGTTTCTTTTTGACCTGTGGTACACTCTCTCAGTAATTTAACTTCCATTTGGGTCTTCTTGATTTCACTAAGTAGCACTGACACATCTATCCTATCAAATTGTATAGGTGGTAGGTCCTTTAGGTCCATGGCCACGAAAGTGGGTAGGCCCACAGCCTTACTCTCTTGTAGCAATTTAATAATGTCTTTAATGTTCTCAGCACTTTTGTTTGCACCAACTCGCTTAATATTTTGATAATTGTTATCTTCACTAGTACCAATAAGATCGAACGCTCTGTTCTTGGCTGCCACAATTTTATCTTCATCATAAAAGGGCACACAAAGCTGCACAATACTGTCTGTACTGGGGGTACAGTTAAGAAGAGCATTTATGAAAATTAGAAAGAGAATTGGAGATAGGACAGAGCCCTGAGGAACACCGGAATTGATAGGATGAGGAAGTGAGCAATGGCCGTCCACAACCGTAGCTATGGAATGGCTGGAAAGGAAATTGGAGGCAAAGGCACAGATGGAGGGATAGAAACCGAAGGAGGGTAGTTTACAAATTAATTATTTGTGTCAGACTCTATCGAAAGCCTTCGATATGTCTAGTGCAATAGAAAAGGTCTCACCGAAGTCCCGAAAGGAGGATGACCAAGAGTTAGTAAGATATGAAATAAAATCACCAATAGAGCGACACTTAAGGAAGCCATACTGGCGATCTGAGAGTAGATTATGAGAAGAGAAATGCTTAAGAAATTTGGAAGCATGAATAGTTTCAAAAACTTTAGAGATACAAGAGATGAGAGCAATTGGACGATAGTTGGAGGGTTGAGAGCGGTCACCCTTCTTTGGGACAGGTTGAATGAGAGCAAACTTCCAGCAAGAAGGGAAGACGTTAGAGGAGAGACAGAGACGAAAGAGTTTGCCTGCAGGGAGTTAGCACGGAAGCACAGTTTTTTAGTACATCAGGAGGAACACCGTCCAGACCGTATGCCTTCTTAGTATTTAGCCCAGAGAGGGTAGAAAGTACATCTTTAGAAGAGATTAGGATATTAGGCATAAGTAGGAGAGAGGGGGGTGGAGAGGGAGGAATAGCACTGGAATCATCCAAGGTGGATTTTCTAGCAAAAGTTTGATCAAAGAGTTCAGCCTTGTCAAAGGAAGAAGTGATGGTTGTGCCATCAGAGTGGAAAAGGGGAGGGAAAGACGAGGAAGAAAAATTGTTGGAGAGGTTTTTGGCTAGATGCCAGAAAGCTTGGGAAGAGATAGTGTTGGATAATTCAGTGCATTTATTATTGATGAAAGAGTGCTTGGCAAGTCGAAGAACAGATTTGGCTTGATTCCTGGCAGAAACATAGGAAGAATGAGATTCTTGAGTCTTAAGGCGTCAGTACTGTTTAAATGCTTCCTCTTTGTTGCGGACAGCAGTAGAACAAGCGTGAGTAAACCAAGATTTTTTTGCATTAGACTGATTACCCAGATAATGCCGTCCTCCTTATCCACTGACCCTCCCCACACGACTACGTCAACCTTGAGTGGCAATCTTCCCACCTCTCCATCGCCTCCTATTGTGATGCAGGGAGACCTCTACCGTGTCACACGTGCTTCCTCCACGTTTTCTGATTCAGCCCTTGGGGATGCACCCTCTATGCAGTACAAAGCCCTGATTAGGCCTCGACGTTAATACTGTATACAAGCTTGGTCCCCTTACACTCGAAGGGATGACAACAAACTAGAACAAGTTCAGCGGAGAGCTACAAAACTCGTCCCGGAATCGTCTGATTTTCCTTATGAGGAGAGGGTAAACAGCCTTGGGCTAACAAAGTTGGAGCAGTGAAGGAAGCAGGATGATATGATTCAAGCCTACAGAACCCTACATGGTATTGATGCTGTAAGTGAAGGCCATTTCCTTCAACTTGCATCAAGACACAACCAGCCAGACACCAGAGGACATTTCCTGAAGCTAGCCAAGCCCAGACATAGGATTCCCAAGAGGAACAACTTTTTTAATGCAAGAGTACTGTAGTAAACAAATGCAATAGTCTCGCAAATGAAATTGTCACAAGTCAGAGTGTCAACACTTTTAACCCGGGAACTGCGGGGAGACTCTTAAGAGTTCCCCCGGCGGACTGCGGGAAGACTCTTAAGAGTCAGGGAAACCAAAAATCCATTTAAAACCAAAAAAAAAAAAAAAAAAAAAAAATGTTTGCCCCTGGGCCCTGCCAAATATCACTCCTCCACCTCCCCTCCTTCCCCACTTTCCTCCCCTCCTTCAGTTATCACCTATTTTCCCTGTTATTCCCTTATTCTGTGGTCTATTTTCGTGCTAACATTAGCAAGTTGGTAGCAGGGCGTTGTCATCACTGTTACCAAGCGTGGGAAAGAGCGAGAGAGAGACTATTGCGTAACAGTGTCTCTCCAGACAAGGGGAGGGGAGGAGGGCAGGAGGGCAGGGAGGTTGCCTCAGCCATACATTATGTAACTCCCGGCCTGTATCGCCGATTTTGACCATCCAAACACTGTTTCCACTTGGTTTATTGTTGTAACATGTTAAAACCTTTATAATCAACCTATAATAGGCGCATATGGATAAGTATTAATGCTATTTATGGTAAAATAACGATGTTAGTGATGGGAACAGCTCAAATACGTGCGCACAGGAGTGTGGTGTCTCATACCCCCCATGCTTAGGTTAAAAACATATATGACCGGTATGCACCTTTTATGAGCAATGTGGTAAACTATCAATGGAAGTTAAATATTACTAAGCTATAATGAATCAAATAAAATCAATCTAAATTAAAACTACTCTATATCTCAATTTAATTCAATCTGAAACAAGCTAATTTATATCCAAAGGTCTCACATAATAAATGTATATATAGGGTAAGGTTATAAGGGTTAATATTAGCCAGGAATTAACTCACCAATAGTTCCACGTGGCAATGAGGCAAGGGAGAACGTTTTACCCAATATGGCGGTGGACAATGGGGAACGAGACTTCGGTCCCGAGACTCGAGTCAAGTTAAAGAAAGAATAAATGATTAAATGGGAATGGACATGATTATTATGCTTATCTATCAGTCAGTCATGGTGTCGATGAGAGCGTCGTGATGGTGTAGCTGAGTGTATTGCTGTATGTGTATTGTGATTAGAGGCACAAAAGCACGATCAACTCCCCCGCTCTGCCTGCTTCGTTGGTTTCACTTTTGAACACGTGCGGGGGCTGACGGAGGCGGCAGGAGGGGAGTGCATGCCCGCATGCCCACCCTTCCTGCCGCCCCCAACTAATTGTAGTGGGCCCTATCATTTCTCATCCTTTCTGTTTTCCGTTTTTCCCTTCTTCCCGCTGCCCTCTCCTTTGGGAGCACCGTGACTGTCATGAGGTAAACGACCGTACTCACTCTTTGGTTTCGTTGGAGGGTGTTATGGGTCGGCAATCCCTACACCCGTCGAACTGTGGTACCCGACGTGTTCGAGCGAGGGGAAACTTTTATGCCAAACCCTAACCCTTGTGCTGGGTCGGCGATCGACGGATCGACGGCCCTTAAGGTGCATTAGTCGGGGTGTATATCTGCAAGAATTCCTAGGGCAGTCGTCCCGTCCTCTAATTGTGGCTCCATGGTGGGTTTGGAATCTGACTCAGATGAATTTAGAAATATTCGTCCTATGGAATCTAAAATTGCCCCCTCTGACGCCGACCCCTGCGAGAAATTGGACTGCCTCAAGGACCCTTCCCCTGCTGCCAAGAGTGCCGGAGTTCCCCACTCAGGCATGGCACCCACAGACCTTGGCAAACCTCCTAAGGATACTGTGACGAATTCTCCATCGTCGGGTAGTGAGTTCCATCAGGTGATCTCCCCGGCATCAATTCCTATGCACAGTACTGCCTCTGTGATCAATAATAGTGATGTCAACCCCACAGTCTTGACTTTAACTTCTAAATTACCAGATTATGATTCTAGCCTTAGCCTACCTCTTCATTCCGTTGACAACCTTACTGAAGAACCTCGCATGCCCTCAGCTGACACCCCTACAGATGCTTCTTGCATCCCTGACCCGTCTGTGACTCCATCTGTTACCATCTTCCCTCTGGATGCAGGATCTCCTACCTCAATTAAACCTGCTTCTGTGCCTCCATGATCTCTACGGGCCATTAATGCAGGTACAGGAAAAGACCTTGCCGGTATTTCCTCTGCCATTCATACGCTTCAACCGTTCGTACCTTCGCATAACCGACAAAGGCGTAAACGTAACACGTATACCCCTGCTTCGAAGGACACTTATAACGCTATGTTCAGTCCCCCTGATTGGTCACGGTTTTTCACGGTCTCTGGTGAACCTATGGATGATTTCAGTCTATACGATACTCTCGCACAAGATATTGGTGACTTCACCATGCATGCTGTTGGATCGGCCAAGCGCATGATTGAGGTGAAAACACAGGAGCAATCAGAAGCCTTACAAGCCTACCTCGACACCCCCAACGACAGATACACAGGTAAACCAGATGAATACCTGAATCAGTGTACTGGCACGGTTGTGCTCCCTTCCGACTTCGAATTTGCAGATCAGAGCTTTACAGACTCAACCAATCGTATCTTCAAATTATTGCAAAGAACTGACCCCACTGTTGTTAAAGTTGACACTTATACTGCTCCTCAGCGTGGAAATCGGCCCCCACTACGCATTGTCAAAATCTATTTTAAGCGCCATGACCTCCCTATGCATGTCCGTCTTGCAGGTCGCCAACTGCAGGTACGAAGGTATGTTAACAAGCCGAGACAATGCACAAATTGCTGGAAGCTTGGGCATTCAACCCCACGGTGTCGGGCTCTCAATGTTCGTTGCTTAAATTGCGGCTCAGAACAACATGCTCTCAACAATTGTCAAGTCAGCGCGCCCCGTTGTGCAAATTGTGACGGGTCCCACAAAGCCAATGACAGAACATGCCCGCACTTTGCGTTTCATCGTGACGTATTACATTTACAGGCCACAAAAGGACTCCCCTTCCGGTCTGCTGCAGCACAATTAAGGCAGGAAGGTAAATCTCCTCCATATCGACGGTTTGAATCAACTACACCCGCTGACTCCTCTGACCACCAGCGTCCAGAGCAACCTCCGGCACCACCTATTAGCCCACAACATTACCCCACCAATGATATCTTCCGTTTAGTTCACCTTAACTCCCCGGACCTATCCACCTCTAACAGGTTCGAGGGATTTACTAACTTGACCGATGATACTGAGTTTTGGAACATGACTGCCGAAGAGAACCTCATGGAATGTAACACAGTACCAGATATAGAGACTTCTCCCCAATCTCGCTCCACCCAGTCGCAGCCTCGGAAAAAGCGTAAGGTTGCAAGTCCTATCCGGTCATTATCCCGGACCTCGAAACTCGGTTCCACCACACAGAAGTGGGTTATGCCTACCCACGATCCGGACTGTGGCTGCCATAACTGCGGCCGATTCTTTCTACTTCAGCACAAGACTTCTACCCGTACAGTACTCACCGAACATCTTCACAAATTTCTTTCCAAGCGAGCTCCAGCGGAAGATGCTCAAATTCACCCGACTCCTTGTTATTGTGTCACTCATATTTGTGAATCTGATCCTACGCCCAAGGACTTGATGCAGAGATTCCTGAAGGACAATAACCTGTTGGATTCTGACTTGACTAATATAGAGCTCTCACAATCCCGATTTGATGTTCACCAACCTCCTGTCAATGTGCGTACCACCCTCACCACGCCTGATCCTCCCTGTAACCTTGAGCGACATGTTCCGTTAGCCGCTCCCCACTGCCCAGATCCCGATGATCCCAAACCTAGAGACATTCCCCCACAAACTCCTGCTAACCCTACGACACCATCATCTGACAAACCTTCGATAAAGACTCATCATACCCCGAGCCCCTCACAATCTCCTGTATTGATATGTCACACCAATATCCCACCTGACAAATGTGGATGTCCAATTTGTTTCCGTAATTACATCACACCCCATATCTGTGCCACGGATCCCTGCCTCCTTGCTCGGACGCAGGAATTTGTCACCACACATACACTTCCCCCTAACCCTGATGAAGATGTTACCTCCGCTTATCTATTTATGGACACTCTGCGCCAAAAACTCCTCCACTGCCCCACCCTTGTTCCTAAACTAGTCACACAATTCACAGCTATTTCTGAAAAATTTACAGACCTTACATCTACCCCTTCAACTTCATCCACACAACCCTCTCCACACTCACAACCTTTACCAGACTCTCTTCAAGAGACCTCTATTGTCGATGACTCTGACAATCCTATTCTTGATGGCATATAACATTTTGCAATGGAATATAAACGGATACCAAACTCGCCTCCGTATGGGAGAATTACAACGATTACTTAAATTATATTCACCATTATGCATTTGCCTCCAACATGTAGGCAATTTTGTTGTCCCCACCAGGCATTATACTGTTGCTGCTAGCTCCCCTATAACCCCTTCACATCTCCGAACGGCCATCCTTGTGCACTATAAGTGCGTATTTGTTCCTGTCACCCTTGACCCCAACCCTTTTCAAACAACTGCCGTCTCCATTTCATTACCAAACCTTCCTTCCTTGACTGTTTGCTCCTCCTACAATCAACCCTCCTGTCATTACAATACTTCAGACCTTCATCAACTAGTACAACAACTGACCCCACCGTACCTTATTCTGGGCGACTTTAACGCACACTCTCCCCTTTGGGGCAACCCAAACACAGACATCCCAGGCGATAAAATTGAAAAATATCTCCTTCATTCTACTCTTTGTTGTCTCAACTTTGACACCCCCACCTACAGATCTGCTACCCACTGTACATTTTCCGCTGTTGATCTTTCCTTTGCCTCGGATGACGCAGCTCCCCTATTTGACTGGTCAGTTTTACAGGATCGCTTCTCCAGCGACCACTACCCTATACTCCTTAAGTATTTGTGCCCTGCATCCTCCCCTCAAATATCGAGTTATAATCTCTCTAAAGCCGATTGGACGTCTTATACGCACTCCTCTGCAGACGTTTCGGACTTCTCCCCTACCTCTTCCCCTGCCCACAATTTTGATTATTTTTCGTCCTTCCTGAACTCCATTGCACGCACTCATATCCCGCTTACCTCCTCGCTGACGCACCCTCGCCAGGTCCCTTGGTGGACGCCCACTCTAGCCCAAATGATAAAATTCAAGCATCGTGTGGAACGCCTTCTTAACCCTTCAACCCCGGGTGGTACACGTGTGTACCATTATGTTTTGACCCGAGGAACCCGGGTGGTACAACATTGTACCATTGCTTGCGTATGTGCTTTCGAATGGCGCGCGTAAACATTTCGTTCCGTGGTCGCTAGGCGACGCCACCAGACACCATGTACGCCACCAAAACAGTCTCTACCCTGCCGCCATCATGGATACTAGCCCAAAAAGTGATTCCCCTGTGTCCGATTCCATGCTCCCTTCGAAGCCTGCCCATGTTCGTCGCGCCCTAACGCAAAGGCACGTACAAGATGCGTTGACTCCCGGAGGTATTGAAATAGCTTTGAGGAGTTATGAACGTGGTGAAGGACAAAATAGTGTTGATGACTTGGGCAGTGATAGCTCCGAGTCTTATCAGTCTCACTATAGTGAAAATTTAGACGATCTAGACGAAATTCATCAAAGAGACGCGCAATTTGTTGGATTTGAGCATGACGATGAAAGTGATGATAGTACTGAACGTGATATAGTTGTGCAAGGTGATGAGAGTGTAGTGAGAGTGAGCGAATGGGACAGCACTAGGTCGACTGCCAAGTTTAGGTTGAGTGACACGACACCTAGCCCTTCGCCAGCTAAATCCCCATTCAAGATACGCTTTTATAAGAAGCAAGTTCTTGAAAAGGCGGCCGCGGCAGCCAGGAAAGAGGCCCTAAAACTTGGTGAGGGAGCAGTGCGTGAGGGTGCCAGTGAGGCTGAGCGTGAGGGTGAGGTTGACCCGCCATTGTCTTCCTTATCTACCCACGCCACCCAAGTTGCCCCAGGCGCCCGCCATTCTTCCCCACCACCACCAGCACTGCCTAGGGTTGAGGACCCCCCACTTTCGGCCTATTTACCCCCTATTTCCCCCGAGAGGAGACATACTACTACAGAAAAGGGAAAAGGGAGAAAATATGTGAAAAAAGGAGCTACAAGTAGGCGCTCTTTGTTCGAGGCTCCCGCGGCTTCCACCCCTGCCGGTCCCAGCCATACGCCCCCGCAAGTTTCCCCAGGGTCCACCCCACCTCTCCAGCCTACAACAGAGGTTCCTGACGATGTTTTTGACCTCGCATCCATACCTGCACCTACAGACACTGAACCAGTGCTGTTTACGAATCGTCGTAGGCCAAGGAGCCCCGAACCTCTGCATGAAGATGACAGAGCCTCACCTGCCACTCCTTCCCCACCTCGCCGACCTACACGCCGCCCACGCATCATTCGTTCCCCGCGAGATTATGAGGGGGGGTCTGAAGATGAAGGGCACCTCACAGATGACTCTGGCCATGATTACCTGGGTCCACCGTCAGGGCAAGATGACGGCTCTGACGACAACGACGATGACTTTATGGACATCGACGACCCTCAACCCAGACGCTTTGCCCAGGGCCGTCGTGCTCCTGGCCGCCCTGGCCGCCGGGCTGGGCCTGGGCGCCGTCGCGCTCCTGGCCGCCCTAGGGTGCGCGCCGCCAAAGTTCGTGGGCGTGCTGCCCCAGCTGCAGCTCCTCGTCAGCGTCGCCAGCAGGACCCATTTTATATTTTCAACTGGCAGGATGTGGCTGCTGATGAAGTGAATGACCCTGATGTAACCCCTTTTGATGAGGTACAGGAGGGTTCAGGAGTTACCCCAAGTTTTCCCGCAGGCCCCAATGCTCCACCACATGAGCTTTTTGAGGCATTTTTTGATAAGGAGGTTACTGAGTTTGTCATAGAAGAGACAAACAAGCACCACCAAATCCAGGTGAACTTTTTTGGCAAGGTGACCAAGGGCCACATGAAGCGGTGGACCCCAGTGACTCATCCCGAGTTCATGGTGTTCCTGGCAATCACCATGCTAATGCCTCATGTAAAGAAGCACAGGTTGGCTGACTATTGGATCACCAAAGATCTGATATCCACCCCTGCCTTCGGGAAATACATCTCTCGGGACCGGTACCTCGACATCCTCGGAGCGCTCCATCTTGTCACCAACACCGACATGCATCTCTCTGACAAGCTGTGGAAGATTAGGACGTTGTACGAGATGATGCGAGAACGTTTCACGTCATACTTCACGCCCTTCTGCAACGTCTGTATTGACGAGTCTCTTGTGCTGTTCCGGGGAAAGCTGAGCTTCAGGCAGTACATCCCCTCAAAGAGACATCGCTTTGGTATAAAGTTCTTTGTGCTGTGCGATTGCCAAACTGGTTATGTCCTGGACTTCCTGGTCTACAGCGGGAAGGAAGGGGACGTGGAAATAGACCCCCTCATTGGCTTTGGCGGAGCAGTGGTTCAAGCCATGATGAACCGGTACTTCCAGAAGAATCACGTCCTCTACACGGACAACTACACGTCCCCCACTCTCTCAAAGTACCTCCATCAGCGCAAGACGGGGACTGTAGGCACAGTTAGAGCGAAAAGGAAGGGCATGCCAACTTTCCCTCCTAAAACCAAGAAAGGCGATGTCTTCAAGAAGAAGTCGGGACCCATTCTGGCTATTCACTGGCACGACCAGCGGAAGGTCAACCTCCTGAGCACCGTCCACAAGGGGGAAATGGTTGAGACTGGCAAGGTGGATCGCCGCACCCAAGTCAGGGTGACCAAGCCCGATGCTGTAATGGACTACAACATAAATATGAGGCTGGTGGACAAGTCCGACATGCAGATAGGCTTCATCGACTGTCTGCGTACCTAGTGCAGATGGTACAAAAAGTTCTTTCTGCACATGGTGGACATGTCAATGCTGAATGTCTACAATATCTACAGGCTTCGGAATCCGCGCACACCCAGGAAGTTCAGTAGCCTGCGGAGGTTCCAAAAACAGGTGTTGGTGGAGCTCCTGGACAGGTATCCTACGCCACAGAGGGCAGTGGCACAACCTGGGCGCCCCGTTCAGGACCGTATGCAGTGTGCACAGTATCTAAATGTGCACAAGCTCGGTTACCTGCCTCTGGAACGAGATGGAGTCACCATTAGCAGAAGGCGGTGCCATGTCTGCTGGAACAGCCAGGTGAGGCCGAGGAAGCAGAAAAAGACCACCATGCAGTGTGTGGAGTGCCAGCTGTCACTATGTGCTATACCGTGCTTTGCTGAATACCACACCAAGCAGGAGTACTAACTAATAATCATAGTGAAAGTACCAAAGACTGACAATATGTATGTATATAGGCAACAAGTGGAAATAAAACAATGTACAGTATTGTGATAAAAAAGTCATGTATTATGAAAACATATATAAATAAGTGAAAAAAGACACAATAAATTGTATATAAAACGTTTACAAAGCATATAACTAAGTGAAAGTGACACATGACATAATATTAGATGGCCAAAGTATAATAAACACCTGTGATAACGAATAATCAGTGCCTAATATAACAATAACCTACCTCAATTACTAATAAAATGTACCGTATCAAGTGAAAATGAGCATTATCAGTGACAGTGACACTCTCTCAAGCATATTTACCAAAGTGAAAGTGACACACGAAGTAATATTAGATGGCCAAAGTATAATAAACACCTGTGATAACGAATAATCACTGCCTAATATAACAATAACCTACCTCAATTACTAATAAAATGTACCGTATCAATTGAAAATGAGCATTATCAGTGACAATGACACTCTCTCAAGCATATTTACCAGAGTGAAAGTGACACACGAAGTAATATTAGATGGCCAAAGTATAATAAACACCTGTGATAATGAATAATCACTGCCTAATATAACAATAACCTACCTCAATTACTAATAAAATGTACCGTATCAAGTGAAAATGAGCATTATCAGTGACAGTGACTCTCTCAAGCATATTTACCAAAGTGAAAGTGACACACGAACTAATATTAGATGGCCAAAGTATAATAAACACCTGTGATAACGAATAATCACTGCCTAATATAACAATAACCAGCCTCAATTACTCATAAAAACTACGGTATCGAGTGAAAATGTGAAATATTAGTGACAATGATAGCCTAATACACATATTTTATATAATTGGACTCCAAATAACTATAATAACATCACTATCAATAAATAAAATCGCCTCCGGGAGGTAAAAACTCTGGCGCGACGAGTGGCTAAGTGCGCAGTAGGTTAGCCAAGCCGGGGCCTGGGCCAAGGCGACGCATCCGAACGCGGAAAGATTTTCCCGCATAAAAATCACTCCACTTCCCGCGCTCGCCATTATGCAATCACTTGGGCTAGAGACCTCTACTCAACGGCATTCTACACATGAAGGTTTGTGCAACATTTTTCTTTTTTTTTTATAACTTTGTGTCATGTATTTCAGGAGTAACAGGTGAATCAACATGGACCAAAATTCCTCAAAACCCCCGGACACAGAGTACAGTCACGATCTACCCTAGCCGGGGTTGGAGGGTTAAGCGTCTGAGTGTTAGGCAGCGGCGTTTAAAGACTGTTTCCCCCCGGCTTTTTTCCACTAATCGTTACTTTGACCTTATAACCATCTCTATTGAAAAAATTGCCCTTAAAACGTTCTATAACAAGATCTGTGCAGTTGTCAAACGCAGTATCCTTGACAACAAGATACTTTCATGGCGATCATATATCTCGTCCTTCAATTGCCGCACCCCTCTCTCTACTTTATGGAAAAAGTTTCGCAGTATCAACGGACGCACTGTACGGCCTCCACTCTCTCCACTCAAAGACCCTGCCTCGGACTCGCTTACACATGACCCCCTTGACATCGCTGCCATACATGCCAAACATTTCTGTCACGTCAGCTCAGACCAGTCATTGCCTCGTCAATTTCTTCGTTATAAATGTATGGAGGAATCTCGCCCGCTATCTTTTCATAGCGGGAAAACACATGAATATAACACCCCTTTTTCAATTCCGGAATTGCGACACGCGCTCGACCTGTGTACAGACACTACTCCTGGCCCGGATGGATTCTCGTACGCTCTCATCCGTCACCTCCATCCACGTGCGCTACAACATCTTTTACAACTGTACAATCAGTTTTGGATAAGTAACTACTTCCCACCGTCTTGGCGGCATGCTTACACTATACCCGTACCAAAGCCTGGAAAAGATCATAGTCTTCCCACAAATTACAGACCGATTGTGCTTACCTCATGCCTCTGCAAATTAATGGAAAAAATGATCAATCCTCGACTTTTACATTACGCTGAGTCACATGCCCTCCTATCCCCATATCAGAATGGTTCCCGCCCTGGCCGTTCTACACTGCACTCACTTATTCGCCTTGAACACCAAATACGTGATGGGTTCTCCAAGAACCAACCCACAGTGGCAATATTTTTTGACATTGCTAAGGCTTATGACACAACATGGAGACACAGGATTTTAAAAATTTACACGATTCTGGCATGCGGGGTCCTCTTCCCTGCTTTTTACAAAATTTTCTCTCTAACCGTACATTCCAGGTCAAAAATAATGGTCTCCTATCGGACATTATGTCACAAATTAATGGAATACCCCAAGGATGTGCCCTTAGCAGCTTACTCTTTATTATGGCCATCAATAGTGTCATACGCAGCCTCCCACCTGAAATATCGTATAGCTTGTATGTGGACGACTTCGCAATATATTATACTTCTCCCAGTCTGACTCACATACAACGGCGTCTCAACATTGCTCTAAAATCCATCCACTCTTGGGCATCCACTGCTGGTTTTCAATTTTCTGCTGAAAAGACTAATGCCGTTGTATTCTATAGAAATGTTCGACATTTACGTAACCAGTCCATTACTCTCACCATGGGACATTCTAATATTCAGATCCTTCCACATACCAGGTTCCTTGGTTTAATCTTTGATACTCACCTCAATTGGAAGAGTCACATTGCCTGCTTAAAGGCACGTTGCCTCCAGAGAATGAATGTTCTGAAAACAGTCGCACGAGTCCATTGGGGCGCAGATCGCGCTACGCTTTTACTGTTCTACAGAGCTACCATCCTCTCAGCCCTAGATTATGGTAGCCCTGTCTATGGCACGGCCTCTGCTTCCACATTAGGAACCCTCGACAGCGTACACCATTTGGGCATCCGCATTAGCTCGGGGGCATTCCGTTCCTCTCGTGTCTCCAATATCCTATGTGAGGCTGGGACCTTACCTCTAGCCTATCACCGTCGATTAGTCCTCATGCGTACGGCTGTTCGCCTCCGTCATG
Organism: Paralithodes platypus; assembly: GCA_032716605.1. Taxonomy (NCBI): domain Eukaryota; kingdom Metazoa; phylum Arthropoda; class Malacostraca; order Decapoda; family Lithodidae; genus Paralithodes; species Paralithodes platypus. The sequence continues at coordinate 36,366,344 of CM064506.1, forward strand.
ACCCAACTCTACTAGAACTATTCCATTCCACAGATAACTATCGTTCAACCATTCCAGTGCCATTCCCACTATTGTCTCGCCAATTGCTCTCCACTTACAGTATCACCGTTCCTCCCATAACTCCCCCTCCTAGTCACATCACTCCGTGGACCCTAAAACACCCTACAGTTTGCTTTCACTTAGCAGATCAACTTGATGCCCAAGCCCCATCTCAACGTCGACATCTCGCTTTACAACATCTTGATGATCACATCCCGGCTGTTTTCATTTACACCGATGGCTCGAAAACTGCGGATGCCGTGGGTTGCGCTGCAGTCTCAGACCATGGCTTGTCTCAAAGTACCTTACACCATCACTCCACGGTTTTCACTGCTGAATTATGGGCTATTCAAGGTGCTTTAAGCACCATCTCTTCATTGTCGAGGAACTCTCCACGGGTCGTTATCTGTAGTGACTCAAAGAGTGCACTGCAAGCCTTATGTGTATTTGCCCCAAGGACCCATTGGTCAAGACTATCATCCACACAATACACAAATTACAGTGCGCTAATCGTTCCATCACACTGTGCTGGATCCCCGCGCATGTAGGAATTCCCGGGAATGAGCGTGCAGACTTCCTCGCTAAGCAAGCGTGTCATGGTACACCCTCTACTACTTTGCTGCGTTCGGAGGATATGCTCCCTGTCCTCCGTCGCCGTGTTTATGACGCTTGGCGAGTTGAGTGGAGAGCGCAACCATTAACTGGCCACCTTCGCTCCATTAAGGATGACATACACTTGTGGCCCTCTTCAATTAATGGTTCACGTGCAGACCAAACCCTATTAACTAGATTACGTTTAGGCCACACGCGCCTCACACATGGTTACCTGATGTCCACCCCTCGTGGTCCACCACCTGAATGCCAACATTGCCATACATCATTGACTGTTTTTCACTTTCTTTGTATTTGTCCCGTCTATGCATCTGAAAGACGGAGATTCTTGCTGAACACCTCATTACATGGCATCCTCTCTGACTCAGACTCTTTCAATTTCACCCCTATTCGTCACTTCCTGAGAGCGATAAATTTATACAATAACATATAACTGCTGACATATACGTGACTTTAAACTCTGTACCACCTCCTCCACCACTAGCCTTGAGAGGGCCTAGGCCCAGTGGGCTAGTATAAAATAAAAGCATCATCAACAACAACAACAGCACGATCAACTGAGGGCGGAAATTTAGATGTTAACTGGTTGGTGTTCGTGAAGGCTCTGGCGTTCCTCGAAGACACACCTTGCTGCCTTGGCAAAACGCCAGGAGCCCAAATTATCGTACCGCATCTAGGTTGCTCTATACGATAAATTATATTAATATATACGATAAATTCATATATACTACATAAGACCATGGCAATATTGCTTAATAGCATATTAGGCCTTTTATAACTTAACTTATTTACAATCTTATAATATACGATCTACTCGTCCTACGTCGTGCTGTAGGAGCGATCATGACGTCACAGAGACATACGAGATCACAAGAGTCATATTCTATCGTATTTATACGATAAGCAATGTCTCCCATGCCTCTTTAACTATCACTAGGTAAGCAATCACAAGGTAGGTAACATCACCACCCTCAAACCCTATACGGCCCCATGCGCACATTGATGTCGTGATCGCACCACTTAAACTCGATTCCCATTTCTCCGTTTTGGCCTCTGTTTTGGACAGACCTTCGTCATCGATGACATAGGTTGGCACAGCCGTGAGTGCTCTCCCAGGAGTTAAAACTTCATGTGCGTGAAATCCAATGTTGCCACACTACCTCTTAGCTCGCCCAGTTGGGCTTACTTTAAGTATAGATGGCAAATTATTCGTCTTTGTGGTATTGCTTGACACAATTTATCATGATATGCACTATGTAAACAGAGTCAAAATATGGGAGAATATTTAAAAAGCCTGAAATCCGAGTTAAATTAACGAGCACTAGCATCAACAGAGGCAATGTACTTCAAGCCAAATAAATTGATTTCGGAATAAATATTACACAATATCCATAATTGGTCATCGTAACAAAATGCACAGCTATCAAATTACACTTTCTATACAACTCTGGCTTCACAAAATGAAAAGTATGAGACTATTTAAAAATGTGGGCTACCTTTTCGCCTTGCTCTTGGGCTATAACACATTGGCAGTACTTCAGAACTCGCCCAACAGTGTGTCCATGGCGGAGAGGGCGAGTGTTTCTCTTGTTTACATTATAAATACGCACTATACTGTATGTACATCCTGTGTGTGTATGCATAGGTTATAGGGTGTGTACTATTCATTGGTGACCAGTACATGCCAATATAATATCTCATGGGCACCATACATGAACGTAATTGTCTTCCGACGTCCGTCCAAAGTTAAATCAGATTCAACTCTGATCGGAAAGTCGGAGCCGGCCATGACAGAGGGCTTCTAGCCTCGGTTCCCATCCACCGGAGCCCACACATGGACGGACCTACGTCATCGATGACGTAAGTCCGTTCAAAACGGAGGCCAAAACGGAGAAATGGGAACCGCGCTTTAAGCGCAGTTCCTGGTTTAAGTGGGATTAATTAAGAGGATATGAAAGATGTACTGAAGCTGAGTGATGGCGAAAGAACTCAAACAAATGGTTTCAAATTTGATAAATTTCATTTCAGAAAAGATATAGGCAAATATTGGTTTGGCAACAGAGTTGTGGTAGGTGGAATAGGCTACCGAGTGCTATAGTGGAATAAAGAACGATAGAGAGCTTTAAAATAAAATTGGATAGGCATATGGATGAGATGGGTTGGGTGTGAGGGGGCCCCCATCTGCCGGGTGTAGGCCAATCGGCTCTCTGCAGACTCCTGATTTCTTATGTTGACCTCTGACCATTTTGGTGAGGTCAATGACGACCTTGCGGAAGGGCTTGAAGTAGGAGGTGAAGCGTTCTCGCATCATCTCATACAACGTCCTAATCTTCCACAGCTTGTCTGGGAGGTGGACGTCAAGGTTGGTGACAAGATGGAGCGCTGCGAGGATATCAAGGTACCGGTCGCGAGACATATATTTCCCGAAGGCAGGGGTGGATGTCAGATCATTGGTGATCCAATAGTCAGGCAACCTATGCTTCTTGACATGAGGCATTAGCATGGTGAGTGCCAGGAACACCATGAACTCTTTATGAGTCACTGGGGTCCACTGCCTCATGTGGCCCTTGGTCACCTTTCCCAAAAAGTGGACCTGGAATTGGTGCTGCTTATTTGTCTCTTTGACAAACATAGCCTACCACCTCCTCATCAAAGAAGGCCTCAAACAGTTCGTGTGGTGGAGCATTGGGGCCTGCAGGAAAATTGGGGGTAACGCCTGAACCCTCCAGTACCTCATCAAAAGCTGGCACATCAGGGTTGTATGCATCCCCATCAACTACGTCTTGCCACTGAAAAACGTAGAATTGGTCTTGTTTACGCTGATGAGGAGCTCCAAGCTGGTGGCCCAGCACGCCCACGGCCAACTCGGGAGGTGCGTGCCCTAGGGCGGCGAGGGCGTCGGCCAGCACGACGGGCAGCACGACGCCGGGCCAAGCGGATGAGTCGAGGGTCGTCGATGTCCATATAGTCATCGTCAGAGTGGTCATCTTGCCCTGACGGTGGACCTATGTAATCATGGCCAGAGTCTTGAGAGAGGTGCCCTTCATCATCAGTGGCCCCCACATAATCTGGCGGGGAACCAGTGATGCGTGGGCGGAGTTGCGGGTGGGCGAGGTGGGGAAGGAGTGGCAGGTGAGGCTGTGTCCCACCGAGGTCCGGGCTCCTTGGCCTGCGACGAGTGACAGAAAGCAATGTTTCACTGTCACTAGGCCCAGGTATTGGTGATGCGAGCTCAAAGACTTCTTCAGGAAGACATGTTGAAGGCGGGAGAGGTGGGGAGGACCGTGGGGAAAGTTGCGGGGACGTATGGCTGGGGCCGGCCGGGGGTGGACGACGCGGGAGCCTCGAACAAAACTCTCTTTACTTTTCTTAATTTTCTTGGTATATTTCCTACCTTTCCCCTTTTCGGCAGCAGTATGTCTCCTGTCGGGGGACCTAGGAGGCAAATAGGCCGAAAGTGTGGGGTCCTCAACCCTTGGCAATGGTGGGGGGTGGTGGGGAAGAATGCGGGGCAATCCGGGTCATCTTGGGTGGCGTGGGTAGTAGATAAGGGAGACAATGGCGGACGAGAAGGGTCACCACGCTGACCCTCACTCACAGCCTCATCCTCACCAAGTAGTTTTGCTTGTTCCCTAGCTGCCGCGGCCGCCTTCTCAAGTATTTTCTGCTTATACAAATGTAGCTTGAAAGGCGATTTACCTGGAGAAGGGCTTGGCGTCGTGTCACTTAAGCGAAATTTGGTGAGTGACCTTGAACTCTCCCACTCGCTCACTCTCTCAAGTTCACTGTTCCTTTAGGTAAACCAGCTTCCTCAACAAACTGGTACATCACCTTCATCACTCTCATGTTCTCTCGCAAATCCCAGGAATGCTCTTCTTTATCACTTCATGGCCATAATCACTCGACTTATAATTACTGGAGTCGTCACTGACTTCATCATCAACATTATGCTTGGCTGGCATCAGCTCGCTCATAAAGTCTCAATACCTCCGGGAGATAACACATTTAGGCGATGGCGTCGGGGTAAGGCGCGACGAACAAGCAAGGGCGTCGTAGGAAGCACGGTATCGGACACAGCGGAATTACTATTTGGCGTACTGTCCATGATGGCGTCGGGGTAGATACTGTTGCTGTGGCGTAGTTTACGCCTGGTGGCGCCACCTACCGTCCCACGATACCGAAAATGTACGCGCGGCATTCGAAAGCACGCATGCAAGCAATGGGCGTTCAAGAGCCCTTCCGGGTTGCGCGGGCCGAGGTTGTTATGGGCGTTCAAGAGCCCATCCGGGTTGGAGGGGGTAGCTTTTAGTGGAAACGTTAAGAAAGCTGCCAAAGCCGCTATTTCGCTACATTTAGCAAGATTACAATTGATGAATAACGTTTAACCCTCCATCCCCGGCTATGTATTATATATATTCATATTCATATATTCATATATTCATATATTCATTCATATCAATGATCTCATATCTACCACTCATAATCCAATACATTCCTACGCAGATGACTCAACACTCCACAGTTCCTTCACATTTACCAATTCTTTCACCCAACCCGATCTTATAAATTCAAAAATAAACACTGCAATTTCTCTGAACCAGGACCTTTCTAGAATTAATGAATGGGGACAAGAGAATCTAGTTTCCTTTAATGCACAGAAAACCAAGTACATTCAATTTTCTAACCGACAGAATATCACTGACTCCATATATTTTTTAATGATGTAAATATTCCCACTTCCCCTAGTATTGACATTCTCGGTGTAACATTAACTACTAACTTGAGCTGGACACATTATGTTAGAAGCATTGCTAAGAATGCCTCTAAAAAACTGGGACTCCTGTCAGAGTTCGAGAATTCTTCACTGACGAGCAGTTGGCCGTAATATATAAAAGTCATGTGCGCTCTCAGATGGATTACTGTTCACCTCTGTGGGGTTGGAAGTGGAGTGGTTGCATTGAGGCAGTTGGACAAAATTCAAAATAAAGCTATTAGATTAATCAATAACCCTGCAATCACACAGGACCTTCCTACATTAGCCATACGAAGAAAGAGAAACGTTGCATCCCTTGCATTATTCTACAGATATTTTCACAGCAATTGTTCCGAGGAACTTGCTTCAATTGTGCCGCCTCTCCACATCTTTCCCCGTAGAACTAGGGCAGCTGAGAGCGCCCATGAATTTACACTTTCTCCTCCACAATGCAGAACTTCTGCTTATCAGAATTCATTTATCCCCAGAGCTACTACTCTTTGGAATTCACTTCCCTCGAATTGCTTTCCACAAACTTACAATCAACAAATGTTTAAATCCAGTTGTTACAAACATTTTATGAATGGAGGATGCCTTTAGGCACATGGACCTTTTTGTTTTATCTGTGTTTTTCCTTCCTCCATTCATTGTCTCTTAAAAAAAAAAAAAAAAAAAAAAAAAAAATATATTCCTCGAAACCCGGGTGTTTTGGCCGAAAAACGTCTAGGCTAGGCTACCGTATATGTGTTAATCTGACTGCTTCCCGCATTCCCGCGCATCCCCAAGCGTAGCTGTGTTATTTACCTGTAGAATGGCATTAAGTAGAGCTCTCTAAGTCAACTGGTTGAGTTGTGATGATGATTTCATTGGAGATAACTTTATGGCCAAAACAGCCACTTTACACTACTTTTCGATACTTAACAACAACATACAGGCACACACGAACAAGCGACGCTCTCCTTCTTGTGGCCGGAGATGCGGGGCGTCGGTCCAGCCGGCTGTTGTTTACATGCGTCGGACCGACGCCTCGCACACGAAGCTCACAGGCTTTCAACCACTGGGCGTTCAAGAGCCCTTCCGGGCAGCTGTTATATGCTTTTTTTATGGGCGTTCAAGAGCCCTTCCGTGGTGAGAGGGTTAATAGGTAAATATAGGCTTCTAATTACATACACTAATTACTACAAAACATTATGATTATTATGCAATATTTTTTTATTGTGAAATCGATTATATATTGCTAAATTGAAAGGGTAATATATTTACCATACCAAAATAATTCCGTACTCCGGTGTGGCAGCATCAGAGATAATTGCCAAATTCGCAGAGTTTTCACAATTGGGTGACCAAGCTAATTTGCGAAAAAATTAGGGTGCAAATACTTGTTCTCGGACATCATGAAATAGGCCTATCTTGTGACAATCAAATATTATATCTTAGACCTTCTGCACTCCTTTAACCCTTCCTCCCCGGGTGTCATTTTAATATGACACCACGAAATAAGGGCAGGTGCCCGGGTGTCCTTTCAGGAGATAGTAAGCTTGAAAGCCTATTCAGCTTGGTCTGAACGCACCTCCGAAAACAAGAAGGAGAAGACTCGTTTGTTATTGTATGTCTGTATGTCGTTGTTTCAGTAGTGAAAAGATCATCATATTGCTAACATCGCCTGAAAATGCTCTCTAAAATCGTCATCACAACTGAACCAGTTGACTTAGAGAGCTCTACTCAATGCCAGTCTACAGATTGGAAACCGCACTACATTTATAGATGCGTGGGAAATTTCTAGCAGTTAAAATTAACCAAAATACGGTAGCCTAGGCCTAGACGTTTTTCGGCCAGATCGCCCGGGTAGCCCACCCTGTCCTTTGGAGATACAGCCCGGGCCAGGAGGGTTAATTAGTGTTCTTCCAACAAGTATAGGCTTTTTTCAATGAGGATGCTGGAACTGTGGTTGTGGGCAGAGGAGGAGGGCGATTAACCTAAGAAGTGCGCACCGTATGTAGTGAACACGCGGTGGTGCGGACCTATTTTACTGTTTCCATCACTAAAATATTTATTTTACCATAAATATAATTAATACTTATCCATATGCACCTATTTTACGTTTAATATGAAGATATTAACATGTTACAACAATAAAACAAGTGGAAACAGGGTTTGGCTGGTCAAAATCGCGAAATGAAAGCGAGAGTTTCATTCATCAAGTGTGAGCCAGCCTGGCCCACATCCTCCCCTCACGATGCCTGGAGAGACACTGACGTCTTTCTCTTTATCTCTCGCTCTTTCCCACGCTTGGTAACACATATGACCATGCCCTGCTAACAACTCGCTAATGTTAGCACGAAAATAGACCACAGAATAAGGGAATACCAGGGAAAATAGGTGATAATTGAAAGGGGGGGGGGGGATGTGGAGGAGTGATATGTGCCATGGCCGAGGGGCAAAAAAAAAAAAGTTTCAAGTGCTACTGGGGTGTTTTAACCCGTACAGCCCCAGCGACGCGTCTGACGCGTCGGCGATGTATGTAACGCACAGCCCCAGAGACGCGTCTGGCGCATCACCCTAATTGCGCCGACCGTAACCTCAGGTGTAGCCACTCAAGAGGGCTCAGATTTGTATGGGAACTGTGTACGTATCCCACGCAACCGTGCCGATGGTTAAAAACTCTCAAAGTCCACGTGCGTGCGCGTGAGCGCGCAATAACCTGGTTTTTTGGGGTAATTGCCTTCAATTTTGTACTCTTGTAAAATACGTTTTCGGGGGCTCTGTAGGACCATTCTTTAAGCTTTTTGAGCGGTTTTTCGTGGTTTTTCCTTCATTCCTAACCCATTCGCTATTGTTTCTGGAATAAAACCATTTTTTGAAAACCGGCCGGGTTCTGGTGAACAAACATTACAAAACTAGCCAGGACTCCACGGGTTAAATGGGTTTTTTTATGCCTAGGATCATAAGAGTCTTCCCGCAGTCGCCCAGTAAAACTCATAAGAGTCTTCCCGTACTTGCCGGGTTAAGAAGGATTTACACCCATCTAAAAATAGAAGAGACCGCGGTAAAAAATGTAGTCGGACATACAGTATGAATAGAAATGTTTAAAGTAGGTTGATAATTTGATATGGTGGTAAGTTACTTTCTAATATAGCTTTTTCGTTGGAGAACACACATTGGGTCACCTTTTAGTAGTATGATTTGCGGGGTGGTATATGGATAGAACCAAGAGTTACCTAACATACTGCACTTGATACTATAGCTAACCTACATTCATACCATCATGAGTTACTTATACAGTTACATTTTGACCGTTGCCAAATAACGTAGGGTAATACTTTAATTCATCTCAGGGTTAAGAGCTTTGTTCCTCTCAGTTTCTTTCATGGTTTAAACGGTATCTTACCATTAACTCCGAGTCGCTATATTATTCCAATTACCCTTTCTAACATGAAAATTCCTTGGCAGGGGGTGACGGATTTGTTATTCAATCATATTCATCGTCCTCTAAAAGTAACTTTTAACCTCTGAAGGGCGCATGGGGGGTATGAGACACCACACTCCTGTGCGGACGTATTTGAGCTGTTCCCATCACTAACATCGTTATTTTACCATAAATAGCATTAATACTTATCCATATGCGCCTATTATAGGTTGATTATAAAGGTATTAACCCGGTGAGACCCAGCGTCGCACGTGTTGCGTCGGCAGTATTTGATCACCAACTCCCAGCGACGCATCACGTGCGTCCGACATATAAAAAACACTTACGTGGCTCGTAAGGTAGGAAATGGCGGGAGAATAGGAGGGGGAGATACCGTAGTGTGTGTGGGAGCCGGGCCAGTAGGTGTGAGCGGGCCGAGACAGCCGCGCGGCTGGTGGTGGTGGGCTTAGTGGGGATAGTTTACACCCTTAGTTCACCGCCACTTTGAACCTTCATTACTCCGGTCGTATGGGAGCTAGAGGCTTGAGATTTATGTGAGACACTCCTTAGGATGTATGCCGTACAATGCCATACTCAGTTTTTACCCTAGTGCTCCCGGGCGGGTGGTCATGCGGGGGAGACGAACTATTGACCCCCCCCCCCAAATGACCGAAATGATTTTTTTTATTTTTTTATTCATTTCTCACCATTCTCTTCCATTTTGGCTCAACAAATTTTTTTGAGGCTCCCCCCCCCCCCAAAAAAAAATGTCCGAGGTGATTTTTTTTTCCTTTTTTTTTCATTTCTCATCCTTGTCTTCCATTTTAGCAAACAAAAAAAAGAAGTGAAAATGGCTTGGGACTGGGGTGAACAAAATATTATAACTAGCCGGGGCTCAGCGGGTTAACCTGTTACAACAATAAAACAAGTGGAAACAGCGTTTGGATGGTCAAAATCGGCGATACAGGCCGGGAGTTACATAATGTATGGCTGAGGCAACCTCCCAGCCCACCACTTTTCTCCACCTCTGGAGAGAGACTGTTGATCGATACTCTCTCTCTCTCTCTTGCACTCGCTTGCTAACAGTGATGACAATGCCCTGCTTGCAACTCGCTAATGTTAGCACAAAAATATACCACAGAATAAGGGAATAACAGGGAAAATAGGTGATAACTGAAGGAAGGGAGGAAAGTGGGGAAGGAAGGGAGGTGGAGGAGTGATATTTGGCATGGCCCAGGGGCAATAAAAAAAAAAAAAATATATATTTTGGGTGTTTTAAATGGATTTTTTTCCCCCTGACTCCTAAGAGTCTTCCCGCAGTCCGCCGGGGGAACTCTTAAGAGTCTTCCCGCAGTTCCCGGGTTAAGCGCTAAAAGTCTAAAAGGAGGGCTTTTAGTTTTCGCCGGGTTTAAAAGCTACTTTTAGCCGCTAAAAGTTTTTATTGCCCAAATTTTATCTTTTAAAAGTGGCCGCCATCTTTAAAAGCTACTTTTAGGCCTAAAAGTGCTTTATAAATACCGCCCCAGAAGTAGGCCTACCAGTTACAACTAGTGCATCTTGCTTTCCAACAGTAAGAAAAACCACGATGCCTACCGTGCCCTTGATGCCCGAAGATTCCGTGTAGGCTACAGGACACCCCAGAAATATAAGACACTACTGACGCTGACCAACCCATCGGTATTCATTCAGCCTGCTGGCTTAGATTCAATTTTTGAATCCTTTACAAGTAGCCCTAGGGTAGAAAGGACAGTTACAAACTATAATCGACAATTTGTGTCTAGAGTCACCCAGTTATAATGCTGGAGGCCGAGGAACACTGAATTGACTAGGTTCAAGTACCTGTCGAGCAATTGCTCTGTTTAACAATTCAGATGTAACTCAGAAGTTCAGGAGTTATTACGATCCTCCAAGATCTGTAATATCACCTAATGAACTCGGTGTTTTAAGTATCAATCCACACCAACAATACAAGGCCGGAAGCTTTATGAACAGTCTCATTCTTGCCCTACTTTGTCCAGTACTAAAGACGAAGTTAAGCCAGTGTGTGATCGTTCGCAAAGTACCCCTACTAATTAGTTTAGCTTGCCTCTTACTCCTGGAAAGACTTTTGTTGATTTTAAAGTAAGGGAAAAGTTAGACAAAACCCACAGGTACAGCGTGATTGAGTGTCCGAGAGCCAGCCATAAGACTAGGAGAGAGACTGATCGAGTAAAGAAAATATTCAAGTTATTCGGCCCAGAACCTAGTCAGTGAGCGTTGTGCCCAGACATCCCGGAACTTAACTTCAAACCAGTGTTTCAACTAATTCTACCTGGCCCTCATCTAAACTGACTCCTTTAAAACTTTTGACATCGAAAAAAAAAAAAACGGAAACACCTCAAATACGTCAGCACAGGGGGACGTTTCCAATTACCCCCATGCGCACTTCAGAGGTTAAGTGCCTCTCTCAGTTTCGTAGTGGTAACAGTAATTATTGTGAGGGTTTAGACACAGATATGCCAAGTTCTTATACAGTATTTAATTTAACGTAAATCTCTCTTTCCGTTTCCATATCCTTTGATAACCATTGTCCCGTTTGCTGGGAAACAATACACCTATCCTACACTGGTAACATATATATATATATTTCTTCAGGTCCGGGCTCCTGCGACTCACAGGAGAAGTGATATACATACCTGTATATTGTTGATATATTAATTGATACATGCACCTTACACGTCATCTGAGAATCTTCGTGCAGATCTGCGTCTATACGTTTATTATCACCTGGGATCATATCAAAATAATGAAATCTAAATGCAGAGTTAAAGTGTTTTCAGTCACTTCATTTAGACTGTGTGTAATAAGTTTGTGAATATTGTGTTCATTTGATCTTTAACTAATTTCGTTGCTTGAAGAACTTAGCCTTGTTATCTTTGTTTATACCGAAAATCAGTACGTCCATCATTTATCTCGAGCTAGATATTAAAGTTCTTATTCATTGTGTATACTTGAATCAATTCGTATTGCTATTATAATTTGTCGCATACTCTGCTATCTTTTAACGCTCAAAGAGCGGGTGGTGGAGTATATTTCACTGTGCCGCTCAGCGTTTTTTTTTACCATAAATGGGGTTGATTCCGTGCTCTTTTTCATGCATAAACAACACCCAGAGCATAATACAAGTAGGTATTCCTGAAAGGGCGTAAATTGAGCTTTCCAATGACACCCGAACCATCCTTCTACGATCACTGGTTGTCTTGCAACGATTGTGCAACCGAAGGGCAAAATCGCTAAAATACGGTAATTTCTTTATATAATTACGTATGTAGCGAGGGAGTGAGGGTGGATGTAAGTGGAGTACATCTCAGTTGGTCCACGGCGGCCGTGGCGAGCGGTCATGAGGTAACCCATGCTCCTCCCGTCACTCGTCTCTCTCTCAGAGCCAATATTGCACTCGGACTTAAGTCGGGCCCCGATAGACAAGGGTTAACCCTCCAGCCCCGGCTATGTATTATATATATATTCCTCGAAACCCGGGTGTTTTGGCCGAAAAACGTCTAGGCTAGGCTACCGTATATTCGTTAATCAGACTGCTTCCCGCATTCCCGCACATCCCCAAGCGTAGCTGTGTTATTTACCTGTAGAATGGCATTAAGTAGAGCTCTCTAAGTCAACTGGTTGAGCTGTGATGATGATTTCATTGGAGATAACTTTATGGCCAAAACAGCCACTTTACACCACTTTTCGATACTTAACAACAACATACAGGCACACACGAACAAGCGACGCTCTCCTTCTTGTGGCTGGAGATGCGGGGCGTCGGTCCAGCCGGCTGTTGTTTACATGCGTCGGACCGACGCCTCGCACACGAAGCTCACAGGCTTTCAACCACTGGGCGTTCAAGAGGCCTCCGGGTACCTGTTATATGCTTTTTTATGGGCGTTCAAGAGCCCTTCCGTGGTGAGAGGGTTAAGGACGATACTATTGTGCTAAGACCGATTGTCTTCATTTAATCTTATTGTCTAATATAAGCCAAAATTAACCATTACCAACATACTATTTTGATGCCCATGTTCCCTAGTTGTTAACCCGGGAACGGTGAGAAGACTCTTAAGAGGTTTTGGTGGGCAAAGGCGAGAACACTCTTAACCCGGGAACTGCGGGAAGACTCTTAAGAGTTCCCCAGGCGGACTGCGGGAAGACTCTTAAGAGTAAGGCTATTAAAAAATCCATTTAAAACACCCCCAAAAAATTTTTTTTTTTTTTTATTGCCCCTGGGCCATGCCAAATATCACTCCTCCACCTCCCCTCCTTCCCCACTTTCCTCACCTCCTTCAGTTATCACCTATTTTCCCTGTTATTCCCTTATTCTGTGGTATATTTTCGTACTAACATTAGCGAGTTGCAAGCAGGGTATTGTCATCACTGTTAGCAAGCGAGTGCAAGAGAGAGAGAGAGGTAGTATCGATCGACAGTCTCTCTCCAGACGTGGGGAAAAGTGGTGGGAAGGGAGGTTGCCTCAGCCATACATTATGTAACTCCCAGCCTGTATCGCCGATTTTGACCATCCAAACGCTGTTTCCACTTGTTTTATTGTTGTAACAGGTTAATACCTTTATAATCAACCTATAATAGGCGCATATGAATAAGTATTAATGCTATTTATGGTAAAATAACGATGTTAGTGATGGGAACAGCTCAAATACGTCAGCACAGGAGTGTGGTGTCTCATACCCCCCATGCGCTCTTCAGAGGTAAGGCCTAAAAAAAAAAATTAAAAGGCTCCAGTAGCACTTGAAACAAAATAAATGGTGTTTAAGTGAGATAATTCCCCTCCATATCTTCTATCACTCCTCCACATGTGTCAAAATCCCCTCCTTCCCCACTTTCCCTCCCTTCAATTATCACTTATTTTTCCTCTTATCCCCATGTTTATCGGTGCATTTACCGTGCCAATATCTCCAAACCGGTCCTAGGGTGTGGTCTTGCCTGTGTCTATGCATGGGAAAGAGAGAGACAGAGACGTGCCTCAGTCTCCCTCCAGTCATCGAGAGAGCAGGATGTAGGCCTCGCGTGTCTCTCACCTCATGAATGAATGGTCGGCAATAATTCACGATTTTCACCCTCCAAACACTATTCCCACTTGTTTTATTGCTGTTACATGTTACTATCTTCATATTAAATATAAAATAGGCGCATATGAATAAGTATTAACGATATTTATCGTAAAACAACGATTATAGGCGGGAATGGAGCCTAATATGGCCGCCCAGTAGTATGGTGTTCACTACAAACAGCTCGCCGTTTAAAGATTAAGAATAAAAACTTGTGTAATCTTTCCTTGTGTTTTATGTCTATTGCCTGTTATTTATGTGGTAATGTGGGGAAATAAAGTCGAGCTCCTTAGTTGAAGATAACTGCACATTCCCAGTCCGGGAATAGCAATCAGAATATATCACGTTTCTTAGAAGCGTGGCATAACATAAACTATTGTAAATTAGCCTAGCCTTGCCACTTTTCCCTTACCCTACTAACAATAAGTTAAGCCCTGCTACCTTCCGCCATCTTTAATATCACCCTCTGAGCTGAAAGGAGCTGGATGCAACCCCCATTCCATTTACAGCGCATGCGCGGCCTTTCCCCTCATATCTTTATTTTGTTATTTAGGCCTAACTGTTAGGTTAATTTAAGTTAGGTTAGGTTAAGGTTAGGTTAGGTTAATCTAATCTAATAGTATAATGGAATTTTTGTTGTCAAAGTCGGCGCGCATGCGCAGTCAATGGAACGGGGGTTACATCCAGCCCCTGCCCTCTGAGCTAGAATCGTAATCAGCTAAGCGTTTCTGCTTTCGTGAGTTAAAATTTTACAGGCCCACATTAATTCTAAATTAACCATAAGTACGAAGTAAGTCAAGGTTGTACCCAACCTTTGATCTCATGTTCTTAGTCGTACAAAGTCAGTACAACTCTAGAGTAAGGCCATGTATTTTGTGCAAATGGATGTGTAATGCCCTGTACCGAAAATCCCGCAACCCCAGTACCGTACTACCCGAGTTGACGTCTGGGATAACACACAATAGTCGTTGATGGCGAAGTCTAATAAACCCATCACGTGAATCACCACGAGACTATCCTCTGTTTCTTTCAAGGAGAACTAAGGTTGTTATCCTATTGTACGTCCGTGGTAGTACAGTGGGTTTGCGCGAGGGTCTGTCTTGACCTACTGAAGTCACTAACCCGGGTTCGAACCCCACGCCAGGCATCTCAAAAACCTGGGGAGTTTTCGGTAGGGTTAAAATCCCTCCAGGGTTCGAACCCCGCACCAAGCATCTCAAAACCTGGGGAGTTTTCGGGAGGGTTAAATTCCCTTTGCACCCAGCATTTAATTTCTTTAGTTCTCCTTTAAAGAACCAGGTGATAGTCTCGTGGTGATTCACGTGATGGGTTTATTAGACTTCGCCATCAACGACTAGTTTCCACTATCCCAGACGTCAACTCGGGTAGTACAGTATTAGGGTTGCGGGATTTGGGTATTACAGGATGTACAAATCCGAACGCTCAGCAATTTATAATATATACTTCTTCTTTGATGGAGGGGTCACTGTTAAATTATAGGTTTGATCCCTGAAGGGATGGGAAAAAACCTAATATTTATAAAGTGACCCCGGAATCAATGACGAAATTAACCCTCCCACCTGCCCCACCCCTGTTTCTACTCTTTAGATATCATGAAGGGAGAATATCAAAAGTGAAGAGGTGGCGTGGGCTCAGGAAACAAACCTAGTATTTAGCAATGGCTCCGTAGTCAATGACGTTAATTGCCCTCCCACTTTCCCTTTCCCATACACATGCCAACTTGATATATCATTAGAGGAAGAAACTCGCAAGATGGCGAGTGATGGCAATGAGTATTGGAAGCTGATAGGACAAGACGATGGACTCATAGCAAAATGAGCGCGCTGTTCAAACTGATTTTAGACATTTTCTATATATGTTTTCACTTCCAGTGGTTCTGCAAGACTGACGTACCTTAGGAACTATTAAAGAGTACCCCCTAGGATTGATTATGGTTCTCGACCGACAGTTGGAAGGTTAATCCGGTCTCTAGGAGACCTGGAAAGAGGCCATACGTCATTGACTACGGAGCCACAGCTAAATATTAAGTTTTCCTTCCTTCCCTTTGGGTTGTCAAACCCATATAATATATCCATTATATTTGTAGAATAGTAATTTTCTATCAGTGAAATAATACATATGCAGCATGATACCCAAATTTATCTTGTATTTCACACCCACCAACCCTGTTTGACAGTTGCCCGGGCAGCTGGCAGTTCGTCTACAAGCCTGTCAGAATGCTGCACCACCCTCGGAACCTTCTACCACCACCTCCACCACCACCACTACTACCACTACCACCATCACAGCCCATAGTTCCTCCCTCCTACGCTGGCTCCATAGGCTACAGTTCAAGATGGGACAGATTGAGTTACAGTCCTCTGCAGCTACCCAATTCTTCTCTGTCTAATTGAGATACAAAAGAGAAGTAGGAGTTGATTCCAAAACAAATATTGTTAAGTCAGTAGTAACTGCGAGAGAGAGAGAGAATTCAAGTTGGTTGGAATCTATCTATCTAACTATTTATTGACGTATCTACCCATCATTACCATCTTACCATCCATATCTCTCTCTCTCTCTCTCTCTCTCTCTCTCTCTCTATATATATATATATATATATATATATATATACCGGTATATATATATACAGTATACTGTATATATACCGGTGTATAATATGCATGCATAATAAATACCATGCAGAGTGAGAAAGGTAGTTAGACCCATACATGATAGATAGGGGGTGAAGTTACTTATATAATTTCCATGCAAGCATAGAAATACCCAAAATACCCCAATGCAGTCCTTCATGGCTAACATTAGCCATAATATAATTATAAACGTCCTCGTTATATTGTGTTCCTCTTTTGAATTTCATATTTCTTCATTAGCACTGTAAGACCTTATATTTAGACTATACAGCTGACCAAGTATAGGATGTCAGAGCACCAAGCACCTCCTTAGTATTATGATGCTAATGATTATGGTATTCTGGTTAACTTTAGGTAATTTTGTATGGTTACTGTTTTGACTATCCTTCCTGGTAGGACATTATGTAGTGTAACTGTACACAGACTACAGTGTAAGGTAGGAGTATATACACTAACTACAGTGTAAGGAGGTACTATCTACATAGACTGCAGTGCAAGGGAGGGTCACGGGGTGTACCCAGACTGTTAGGACACATAATGGCGAAACGGATGAATAGGGCGGCACTTTATCCCCTTCTAACACGGAGAAAAAACACTATATTTATTTGTCAATGTGTTAGAAGGGGATAAAAGGCAAACCTACCTGTAATAAGCCCCCCACCTACCCCCCAAATTGAAAGAGTGATAGGGATTCAAATTATTTGTTATGCAAACTGATAAATTTAGATGGTATGAACTATGCACATGTTGAGAGAATGGAGGAGGTTAATTGGGCTAGGAAAGTTACTGGCAATAATGGGGGAAGGTGGAGCGGGTCACCCTGGTCCCTTCGGGGGCCCCAGCATCTTGAGCGGTTTCGGTTTACCGGACTCAGGACTGTTCGCTCAGACAGTCTGAGGAAGTACAACAACAACACCAAGGAAGAATTGGTGGGAGGTATTATGGAATAAACTCCAGGCCAGTGGACTGAAGAGGGAGATGGCTCAGGATTGTGAAACATAGAAATCTGCTATGAAAGACATACACATGCAAGCATACTTGTGGGTCTTATTTAATAATTATATCATACCATAGTACAGTATAAGGTGTTAGCTTGGGGAGTTTTTTACTGTAAGCGTGCTTGGTTTTATTAGTTCACATATCTTTGTGTTTAAGTTGTTTACTATAATGACGTATACAGACTACTAACACACACATCAAAGCCACTCCAACAGCTAACTCTCTCTCTCCCCTCTCTACACTCTTCAAAAAAAAGGATAGTAGAAAGTAGCTACAAAGGTGCCATTGTAAAGGCTTATGATGGCCGCTTATCCCTCAATACCTTCACATGACCTGACTTACTATACATTTTCAAAAATGTGTACTGTATGTTGTTGTTTGACTTTCAGTTATATACATTTTTACCAGTATTATATTTTTAAGTTTATGTTTTACATTGCAAGTTTTGTTCTTTTATGGAGTAATTTGAAACTTGATCATTATATGTTATATTTAGTTTAGCTTACTGGTTTCATTACAATTTTGTTTCAATTTGTCATCTTAACCCCAAAGGTGAGTTCCAATGCCATTGTTTTTTTTCTTTCAGTTCACAGTTAGGCCTACTATATATTACTAGTTCACAGGTGTTCTGAAGTGGTTATATTAACCCCTTAAGTATGGTGCTGTAATAATGATATTTATTCTGGCTACCATTAGATGATTTTACTCTGTTTTAAAGTAACTTGGAACAATCTATGGGGTAAAAACTGTCTCAATTTATCCTCAGACTCCCACAGGTCAATTTTAAGCTGCACAAGATGGTTTTATGTTAACCAGAATGCTATTACAAGGCATCATCTAGCTGAAGGGGTTAGTCCCTTAGAATCCAAACATAATGTAGAGAATAATCTACAAACATTTAGCCCAAGAGAGTCAGGTCAGTTCATGGTTAGACGTGCATGTCTGGGTGGGACAGTCAGGTTAAAGTGAAGCAGGTCAGGGTTATAGACAGATCAAGTTAGGGTGGTTAAGTCAGGTCAGGGTTAAACAGGTTAAGTCAGGGGGAGACAGGTCAGTTCAGGGTGAGATAGTCAGCTGGTCAGGGAGAGAGAGACAGGTCATGGTGAAACAGTCAGGTCAGGGCGAGATAGTCAGGTCAGGGTGAGATAGTCAGATCAGGGTGAGATATTCAGGTCAGGGTGAGACAGGAGTCGGAACCGCTGGGTCTAAAAGGTCTCTTTGGCTAAGACCAAAGCCCAAGCATTTGGCATCTTGTTGGATGATGCTGTTCAATCTGTTCATGCATGTGGTAAGGACTTGGAGATCTTGGATAAGTTTACCTATCTTGGCAGCGTGATCTACAACAGTGGTGAGTCGGGCTACGATGTAAATCGTCGCCTTGGGCCCTCGGCTTAGCATGGGGTGTTATGGATTCACTCAACAAAAGTATATGGCATTGTCGATACCTATGCAGAAGGACGAAGTTGCGGATCTTCAAGACATTGGTGCTCCCTGTCTTACTGTATGGCTGTGAGACATGGACACTCAACTGTGTTTTGAAGAAACGTATAAACTCCTTTGGTACTAAATGTCTCCGCAGGATCATGGGTTATATCTGGTACGATTGCGTATTAAATCAGCGACTACTCCGTGAAACTGACTTGAAACATATTAGTTTCATAATCCGTGAATGCCAACTTCGGCTATATGGGCATGTGATTCGCCACCCCGAGGCTGATCCCGTTCACAAGGCGGTCTTTACAGAAGACAACCCTGAGTGGAGGAGGCTCATGGGAAGACCACGGAACTCATGGCTGAAGAAAGTCGGTAAATACTTAATATGGACCAGGCAGATGCCTGGAGGCTTTCCTGGGAGGATTCCCTTGGGTGGCATCAGCGAGTGAGTGTGGCAACGCGCTGCCGCAGTGTATGCCCTCATTGATTGATTGTGAGACAGGTCAGATCAGGGTGAGATAGATCAGATCAGGGTGAGATAGGTTAGGCCAGGGTGAGATATTTAGGTCAGGGTGAGACAGGTTAGGTCAGGGTGAGACAGGATAGGTCAGGGTGAGACAGGTCAGATCAGGGTGAGATTGTTAGGTCAGGGTGAGACAGGTTAGGTCAGGGCGAGACAGGTCGGATCAGAGTGAGATTGTTAGATCAGGGTGAGACAGGTCAGGTCAGGGTGAGATAGTCAAATACAGTGGAGCCCCCATCCTAGCTGCTAATCGGTTCCGCAGAAATAGAGCTAGGATTGAAACAGCCAACTGTTCTTATGGGGAAAATTCAATCGGTTCCGTGCTCATGCCAAAATTTGTGTCTTTTTCTATTTTTTGCCTACGAAAACATGTTTTATTGTACACAAATTAAATTTTATGCATCATACTGTATCATATAATACACCATAGAATAAGTTTTTAATAACTAGAAAATAAAAGGCCCAATATCTAAACAATTACCGCACTTTTTCCCAGTGTTAGGCTATGAAAACATGTTTTTTGTCTAGGCTACATCAAGTTACTGTATGTTAAACAGGGTGTCAATCCAGTAAATATGAATTGTGTTATCATTATGGTTTATTATTTTGTTATCATTATAGCGCGGCGAAGGCGCGAGCTCTAGGGGGGTCCGGGGGCATGCCCCCCAGATTTTTTTTTTGAGAATTTAGGTGTCTAAAATAGTATTTCCTGCAATCAAAAAACAATCAAGATGGAAAATATGGATACCAAAATTGTCAATTTAGCCTAGCCTACCTTTTTTTTTTTTTGGGGGGGGGGGGGAGTTTCTGTTATCATTATACAAAAAGTTAATTTGCGTTATCACTAAAAAAAACAGCGTCGTTAGGCTAGGCCTAAAAAAATTTGCATGATAGAAACAATGCCCCAATCTACAGTATTTATGGTTAGGACTGTCATTTAGCCATGTCTATATTATTATTTACAATGCATAAGATTTAGGCCTAGGCCTAAATCTTACGCATTGTAAATAAGAATGTAGACATGGCTAAATGACAGTCCTAACCATAAATACTGTAGATTGGGGCATTGTTTCTATCATGCAATTTTTTTTAGGCCTAGGTTCTAAATTCGTCCAGCCACCCCTCAAGTACCCATTTCGCCCCAAATACATCCAATAAATACATATTATGAGGAAAAGACGTATTATAAGAAGATTACTTACCACACATATTTTATTATAAATCATTGTCATATTTAGCCTAGCCTAGGCTAACATCGTCTAGGCTAGGCAATTCAATCGCTTTCGTCCGACATGGACTGGTCTTTGCTGTTTTGAGCATGAAATTCCTTCATTGCTACCACCAGGCCAACCATCCCTATCACTAGATGTACTAGAGGTTATAATAAACGCGAGAGATAAGGGGTTCAGGCACAAAAAGGCTTGCAAACGGTTGTTTTGTCAACACAGATACTAGCTAAACTGCAAGCGTCTGCTTAGTGATGACGTCATACAAAGATGGCGGCATCTTGCGCATTTGACGAACGGATCTCGGATTCACTCGGATTTCGTCTCTAAACGGCAAGCTACTGGCAGATTCTTTCGTTATGTTAAAACAAAATTATTGTTTTTGTTTGTTTTCTAGTTTTATGTCAAGTTTTTCGTTATTTTTGCTATTTTTTCGGGTTTCGGCTGGGATTTTGATGCGAGGAATGAGGCTTTTGGCGCGAGAATTGAAATGGGGAATATTTGGTGTGTGGTGCGAGGATTGCATCAACGAAGACCGGTGTAGCGAGGATGGGGGCTCCACTGTATGGTAAAGTTGGATTGTCTTTTATATTTAAGTTGAATATTCTGTATACTGAAACCTTGCTGAGATGTGTTGTTGTTGTTGTTGTTGTTCCCCAAGCTGCCTGGCTGAACAGCCCCAAGGCCCCGAGCAAGGCCAAGGCCATAACCGAGCGCCCCCACAGAACCCTCCCCGCCGACCACAATAAAGCCTGGGTGACCGAAGCCACTCCATGGCGGGGAGCTGAGGAGGGTGCGGAAACGCCCGGGAAACCAAAGCCCCACCCAGGGCCCTGTGTCCCTCAGCAATTATGAAGAGAAAGTTGAGGGGCAAGGGAAAAATGTGACGCTTTGGCTTCCAATCTTGGTAGATTGGGAGGTCAATCCACGTTAGAGACGCCGTCACTTGAGATCTAGAAAATATATAAGTTAAAGGAACAGTCAGAGTAAGCTATGGGTATGGCAGAGATTGCTCAGCTCTCACTCTGATAGACCAGCCCATCACCACTGCTGAGATGTGTTAAGAGTATCGGTCAGTTATATGGTGTAATTAATTGTAACTTTTGATCCTATTCTTTCCCTCACTTTTCCCGCACACCAAGTTGCTTGGAGGAATATTTGTGTTGAGATGAGATATAGGCCTACAGTATGATGTTGACTGAGGTTGATTATATATATATATATATATATATAATGATAGATGAGGTTGAGAAGTATGAGGTGATGAGATCGTTGTTAATTTAGGAGGTTGTTATTTAACTAGAAAGAACCAACATATTGTTTAGATATTAATATCTATGAAGGAAGATGTGGATTAGTCAATGGTTTTATGGATACATTTGCGTGTATATCTATAAGTTACATGTTATGTACTGTACTTCTAATCTATGATTAATATGTTCTAGTGAAAAGTATTTAAGACTGATATATAAAATATAATCATTGTTGATGTTAGGATGATGCCAGAAATATTTAATCTATTTACTGAACTGCTGTTAGCCATATGCACAATTTATGTACACTATTTATTGATGTTTGAGTGACAAACAATATACAGTATATGCACTACCTAATTAAATATGAACGATAAATATAATATATATATATACAATAAATGTTAGGTTGTTGAATATAAACTATGATGTTAGGATGCTATAGGCCTATGTCAGAAGTATATAAAAGAAACAAAAATATTAATTGATGTTTGTAGATCAAAGGGAATATATATTTTAGTACATAGCCTATATAATTAAATGCCACATAAATTATCTGATGATTATGAATAAATATAGCTTGTACATCATTCAATTGATTTTTTAGTCAACCTTTATAAAAATATTATATACTTATCCAAAATACATACGGTACATACATACATGAATTTAAAGACCAAGTGCTCCACATGAAGTGCGGTTCCGGTCTCTTGTCCTAATGGTGGCGCTCCAGGCAGCCCTGTTCAGAGCTACCTCACTTGTCACAATTTTTCATTCAAGATCAAACCATATAATTTAGTTGTAGTACCTCCGAATTAACCGTCCAGCCAATACAAATATATAGCTCATTCACTAGTATAGCGACGATGAATTATCGGTACTACCTGTGTGGTCTAGACAATGTCTTCTAGACAAAGTACCACAATTCTCTACTAGGTACAGTATGGTATGGATTCCCTGAAACCACTGATGCAATTAGAAAAAGGAAAAAATTGTTGAGGGTAGAAAAATAAAATTAGAAACTCGAGCCCAGCTTATCTAGGATCCTCTCAGCAGAGACAGTATAGGGGAGATAGGAAAATGAGTATACCTACCCTTAAAGAAATGATACCATAGATAGCGGTTTCTGGCATCGTTTTGAGGCTGCAACCAACACCATCTATTGTAGTTGTGCGGTACAAACATTGCTGAACAAAGTCTAAGGGTTTTGTCTTCATACTTCACACAGCAAGTGTATTGGTCATTCAGGCTAAGCAACCCCAACATTGGGAGGTTTAACGACCCTCCCAATACCAAATGAGGTAAACCTCCTATTTGGTCGTAGCCTCGGAGTATCCAACGTAGAGCTATATACTTATCGTATAATTTTGCTCCGCTCTAGAGCGGACAATTATCGAAATCACTAGCGCGATAAAACGATAACATCTAGAGTAGCACCTTACTCTCTCTACTAGGTACGTTGTACATACTTTGGAGGCCACTATTTGAAAAGGAAAATAAGAAAATATTGATGAGAAAGAAGAGAAAATTACAGGATTTTAGGCCATCCTATCTGGCTCCTTCAGCCGTCTTCACGGATCCACCCCACTACCCGACAGGGTTCATTGGGCATTCCCGGTATCAAGTTACAAGAGACAAGATTGGATGGGCAGGGGTACGGCACGAGGGCGGGATACTATGACGTTGGTTACTCCGAGGCTACGACCAAATAGGAGGTTTACCTCATTTGGTATTGGGAGGGTCGTTAAACCTCCCAATTTAGTAGTAGCCTCTACGTTCCAACGTAGAGCTAGAGTACCAAATTGGAGGCGGACATACAAGCTGAAAACACAAACTTTAGCCCTTAGGAAATATCAGGACCATGGAAAGACCGACTTAAACAGGAGAGTTTATAGAAAGAGCGTACTGACAGGTGCATATCAAGAGAGGTCAAGTACAGTCAAGTCGTATGCCATGGGATAACTAACCTAAGACAAAGAATGCTGCATTCATCATAATAATATGAAGTCCAGGATGCGCCCCCCCCCCCATCCGGACGAAGGCAGGAAGACCCATAAAGTAATGAGGAAATACTGACATACGGCGAAGAGGAGTACCGGACAGGGGGCGACGAGAAAAGACATGAGCATACACAGTGACCAGCACTGAAAGCCATGAGAAAAGTTCAGTGGGAGGAGGCCAAGACCTACCAACAGAACATATTATACTTGAAGACGAGAAATTATATCAAAATCTTAACCTAGTTATTAATCCTTTAACTTAGGTGCAAGTATGGGTATAGTGCAATCCCCCCCCCCCCAATAAAAGAAGAACAAGAAGGGAGAAGGAGAAGAGACAGAAGGAACGCTGCAGGTAGACCCTGAGTGAACCTGCTGGCCCAACGCACGACAAGGACGTCCCGGCCTGCCTGTGGACATGGCCAGAGAGGAGGAGACATACAGGAGACTGGGTCACCCCAGGAATAAGACCTCTTGGTGGTGGAACGATGAGGTAGAACATGCTGTGAAAGAGAAAAGGAGATGCTTCAAAGCATGGAAGAAAGGAGGCAGCAGGGAGGAATACCAGGCAGCTAAACGAACTGCCAAAAGAGTTATTTACAATGCTAAAAATCGCATTAAGGACCTGGTCCTCGAACAAGTGTGTAACACTGACAATCCCAATGGGATCTTCAACCTAGCTAGGCGAGTTAAAAATGACAGTAGGGATATTATAGGTGAACAGTGTGTTAGAGATGATAATGGGAAGATTGTGTATGCAGAAAATGAAATCAGAGAAGCATGGAAGGTACACTATGAACGATTGCTAAATGTAGAGTTTGAATGGGATAAGGAACAGCTTAGTATCGAAAAACCAATATCTGGGCCCCCTCCTTTGATAGCACCAGCTGTAGTGAGCGACGCAATCAATAAAATGAAGGACGGTAAAGCTCCAGGTTGCTCTGACATTGTCGCTGAGATGATAAAAGCCTCAGGGGAGATTGGTGTAAACTTAGTCACTGAGTTGATAAACACCATTATTAAAGATGAGAAAATCCCAGAGGATTGGCTCAAAAGTGTAATAGTAAATATATACAAAGGAAAAGGGGATGCGCTAGATAGAGGAAATTATAGGGGCCTGAAAATGCTTGACCAAATCATGAAGGTCTGTGAGAGAGTCCTTGAGGGTTTGATCAGGCAAAGCATCTCTATTGATGATATGCAGTTTGGTTTTATGCCAGGACGTGGTACAACCGATGCTATCTTCATAGTCAGGCAGATACAGGAAAGATACTTACTAAAAGGCAGGGATCTTTACTTTGTGTTTGTGGACCTGGAGAAGGCCTTTGATAGGGTACCTAGAGATGTTGTACAGTGGGCTATGAGGAAACTTGGTGTGGAAGAGTGGCTGGTGCGTGTGATAATGAAGATGTATGAGGATTCGCGAAGTTCGGTGAGGGTGAAGGGTGTACTGAGTGATGAGTTCGCAGTCCGTGTTGGAGTCCATCAGGGTTCAGTGTTAAGCCCCCTCCTCTTTATTATGGTCTTGGAGGCGCTGTCTAGAATTTTTAGAGGCGGACTCCCGTTGGAACTGTTTTATGCAGACGATTTAGTCCTAATAGCTGACAGTATGCTGAGGCCAATTTCAGAGAGTGCAGAGAGGGCATGGCGAGCAAGGGTTTAAGAGTCAATATTAACAAAACCAAGGTTATGCATTGTAGTTTGAGACGAGGCAATGTGGAAAAGAGCGGTGCATACCCATGTGCAGTGTGTGGAAAGGGAGTGGGCGTTAACTCAATTCAATGTAGCATCTGTCGATGTTGGGTACACCATGGGAGTAAGCGCTGTAGTAGAATAAAGGGGCCCCTGCCAAAGGATAAGTCAGAAATAGAGAAATTTGAGTGCGTAGTGTGCAAAGGCGAGCTTGTGTTAAGTGATGATCCTGTGGCTGTAAATTTTGGAAATGAGTCTTTGGAGCTGGTGAACAAGTTTTGTTACCTAGGAGATACCATCTCTGCCGGTGGTGGGGCTGAGGCTGCCACTGTTGCTAGAATTAGGTGTGGCTGGGGGAAGTTCAGAGAATTGATGCCAATCCTGACCATGAAAAGAATGCCTCTCCCCCTGAAGGGAAAGGTGTATGCCTCATGTGTTAGAAGTGCAATGACGTATGCCTCAGAAACATGGGCCGTTAAAGTAGAGGATGTCAACAGAATGGAGCGTAATGAGATGAGAATGGTGAGATGGATGTGTGGGGCCAGGCTACAGGATAGAATAACAAATGTTGAGCTGAGGAGACGTTTAGGTATAAAGAGTATTAGCGAGGTGATGCGTACAAGTAGACTGGGATGGTATGGACATGTGGAGAGAATGGATGAACAAAATTGGGTGAAAAAATGCAGGTCTGTGATTGTGGAGGGAGCTGCACCAAGGAAGACCTGGGATCGGACTATACGCGCCGATCTCAAATCCAAGAACTTGACAAGTGAAGCAGCCCTTAACAGGGTTGCCTGGAATGCCGCCATTAGGACAAGAGACTGAAACTGCACTTATGTGTGGAACACTCAGTCTTAAAATTTTATGTATGTATGGTGGGGGAAGACCAAAGCCCCGTGTCGGCAACGATCGGTCGAGAAAGAGAATGTAAAATCTGAACGTAGCAGCGTACGAACGGACAACATGAGCTGCGCCCAGAACGTAAGGGGTACTGGCCCGAAACTACCGACACAGGCGAAGTCCCACAGCACGTCGACCTAGTCTCCTACAGGTCGTAGGCGCCACCCGTAAAGGCAACCCCGACACTGGCCCGGTCGAGTACACATACGGATGCAGGGTTTGAACCGGGCATAACGGATGATGAACCCTACCATATTGGAAAGCCGGTACAGGAAAAGCATAAAAACGGGAGTGTCGCGTACTGTCATAGCAACCAAACGAACAGACGGAGCCAAAGTAACTGACTCAAGGACGGGAGAACGATGTAAGGAATGTCGGACCCGAGACCTGGCAGTCATCTCCGGGGACTCCTTCACCTGTCGCCAAAGCCATAAAGAACAATGTCAGGTCACGGAAGTGTGCAGGCGCGGAGTAATGAGCGTAAGAGGCAGACGAGAGCCTCCGCCAGAAACCACTGAGGAGGAAGCTGACGCGGCGTCGGACGAAGCATAAAGCAGGATCGCAAAAAGAACCCAAGTCCTAGGGAGGAACGACCAACCCCGTGAAAGGCTCAAATGGTACCCGAATGGCCGACAGGTGGTTCGTAAGAGCGGTGCAGACGTTGGGACGCTTCTCAAGATTAACCAATGGAGGTAGGGAAACACGAACGCCACCGATGGGCGCGTCCGTGATGGGTAGGAAACCAAGAAGGAAAACTGTGTCAGGGAGAACCGTAAGTCAGCCATGGAAAATGAATCCAGGGGGAGAGGATTTGACATTCAAAGAACGACTAAACTTAGGAATCCACCCGGCCTCACAACATCCACGATGTGAAGGCTAACGAGGTCCCTAGGACACCAATCGACACCAAGTGGAAATCGGAGATCGCTAGGGGAACCGGACACGGATACCACCGCTTCAGCCGAGCGGACCAGGCTTGGGCCGGCCGGACGGGCGCGACAACCAAATGAAGCACTGGTACCCTCTCAGCCTGTGGAGGACTTTGCACATCAAAAAGGGCGGGCGACATAAACCGACCGCCACCAGTGCCAGTCCTTGCTGAACGCGACCGGTACCTCCGCCGGAGGAGTAATCCAGCGGTACAGGAACACAGGCAACCCGGTCGCCTCGCAGGAGGCAAACCAGGCCACCCGTGGAACACTCCAGGAGGCCGTTAGGTCGTCGAACACGGTGTGTCGGGAAGACCATACCACCCGGGCGCTCTGTCCATTCGACAGAGCATCCGTCCATAGGGCGGCAGGCCCGGGCAGGGAGGTCGCACGTAGTGTGACGGGCTCCCGAGCCTCGTCCAGAGCCACATGTATGGCATGAACCGGACGTAGGAGGCGGGAATCGTCGGCAATATGGGGAAGGAGAGCGACGTCACACCGTTGTTTCGGCGTCCTCGGAAACCGCGAGGACGCCCGAACGAGGCACAGGAGGAAAGGCGGCATGGCGCCACGGAGACAGCAGAGGGAAGAGGACGCATGGCGTGTACCCCTCCGTCTTACGAGGTGTGGAATCCAATGGAAGTGGTCCTTGAGTCCTTGACATAGAGAGCAATTCCCGACTACATAGTGCAGAGGCGAGACCTCGCCTCATCCGTGTCCGGGGAAGGAGGACGAGACACAAAGGACAATATCCACGAGCCACGAGCTATATCTCCGAGGGTGAAAACCATCGCGGCTGTAGCACGAGATAAGGGGAGGACACTCCCTACGTCCAACGGGCATGGCAGGACGGACACACCCATGGCGTGCGCAGGAAGGAAGTGATATCCTCCAAGCAAACGGAAAGGAAAAAGATACTGCCGGCCCACGTAGGAAGCCCAGGAATTGTGTGTAAGCACAATAATGTGAAAAACCGGTAAATCCGTGACAGATTACCTCCTTCCCTTGTGTAGGAAGGAAAGGACGAAAAAGGGGGGACCCTTCGAACGGAGGGCTATATAGGAGGATAATGCATGGGGGCACAAATACTGGAATAAAAACTCCTGAAAATGAACAGGCACAAGGGCCGAAGGACGCACAAAAGTGCTCACTACACCTCGAAAATGGAGCACCTTTCAGGAAAGTGAGTAACCCCCCTCCCCCCCATGTGCGAGGCGAGGGGTGAAGAGTGACCCCCCATGCGGAGGGTCAGGGAGAGACCAGGCGAACCAGCAAGAGCAAGAACCCCGAAAAACCCCGGTCAGAAAAGACCAAGGGGCAGGTGCAAATCCCCAGAAGGAAGGCATGAAAGCCTTATAATGGAAGAGGATAATAAGAATACCCAAAGGGTGAAGGCACTGAAGAGGAGAAGATGCCTCTTCTCCACCCTACCATCAGAGTAGAGTGGGAGCACAGTCTGATAAAAAAGAGAAGTCCGGGAACCACTGCAACGGAGGCCCTATCCAGAGGGAAAGCAAAGCACCCTAGCACCGACCCAGAGCGGAGCGGTCCAGAAAGGGCACCTCCACTCCGGGGCGGAAACTGCTCAGGAGCGGAATGGAGGAGGAAGGGCCCTCGCCGCCCTGGAGCGGAAATGGAAGCTGCGCACCAGAGCGGAGAGCGTTGCACGCTGCAGGAGCGGCCCAGGAGGCCGAGGGAGGCAATGGAGCGTGATGGTGCCAGGAGGAAGATGAATGACCTAGCCTAGGGAGGCAAGGGAGCGAGACTGAGCCAGTAGTAAGATGAATGACGGCAACGGAGGGCCCATCCAGAGGCAAGGCAAAGTCCACCGAGAACCGACCCAGAGTGGAGGGGGCCCCGAACGGCCCGCTCCGCGCTGGGGCGGAAATCCCGCTCTGGAGCAGAAAGTAAGCACCGCTCCAGAGCGGAGAGCGGCATAGGACAGGTGAGGAACCGGGATGGTGTCAGGAGAAGTATGGAAGAGAACCGGCCAAGAGTGGGAATTTCCGCTCGAGGGCGGGGCAGATGTAGTGTAGTCGGACGGGAGAGGCTTGAGGCATCAGGAAGGGTGAAAGGGAAAACACCCAAGAGGTCCGTCAGAATAGACGAGCAGGACAGCTGACGTGGAAGCATCCACGGAAAGAAAAAGACAGTCACCGCTCCAGAGCGGAGGCGCCGCACCAGGGAGGAGCGGGCATAAGGTAGCCAAACGGCAGAGGCCCGTAGGCACCAGGTGAAAGGCCAGGAACATCCAAGAGTCCCAAAAGAATCGTCTAGCACGATAGCCGACGTGGGAGCCTCCCTGGGTAAAAACATCAGAGATGTACATCCCCATGTACATACATGGGGAGGTGTGGTGGAGTGGTCTTGCCACTGGCCTGGTAATCCAAAGGTCCCGGGTTCAAATCCCGATGTAGCAATGGGAAGATATTATTGGGATGGAATTTGTGCTGTACCTAGTATCAGTGCATTACCACAAGCCCACCGAAACATCAATAAAATAGCCTCATTGTTCCCTGATTAAATAGCAGTGTATGAATATTCCCATATTCAAAATATGCTATAGGGGTGCAATGCCTGGTGAGTTATCTGCTCAACAGGTGGCGTTGTGTGTGTGTAAGTGTGAGAGTCTGAGTGTAGGGGGTGAGACAGTGAAGCACGGGAACGAGATGGCTTCAGAGATGGGGTCGTTTCGGGCCATGAGTGAGCACCGTGCCTCATGTGAAGGCAAGATGGCAGGTGCTCGTTGTACTCTACGTGTTTCACATGTCTCAATCCCTAGACTGGAACAAGACCTCACGGGCTTCACTGTTCATTGTAAAGCGGTGAATGTTAAGGCTCTCAGCCTATGCCCGAGAGGAAGTAAGTTGGAATATAGAAAAAAAAAAAAAGCGTCCGAACGGAATGGCCTAGCATCACAGCTGACGTGGGAGCGTCCGTGGGTAAAGAACAGAGGCCCGACCGAGAGGAGGAGAGAGCCCACCCTAGGGCGGAACGGGCCCTGTGAGGCCCTAGCCCAGACGCCAGAGGCCCGTAAGAAAAACATTCCCAACTGAAGTGGAGAGGCCGAAAGGAACCCGCGCAGCAAAGCCAAAGACACCGTTGAAGGACGTCAGGCAGATTGCAGTAAGAAAGGGAGCGGACCTATAAGAGAATGTGTCGAGTCATAGGACCGACCAGGAGCGGGAGTCATCCACGCACCAGGGCGGAGCGAGCGGAGTACAGCCCGTCCGAGAGACCTGCGGCACCGGGGATGGAAGGAAAAAGACATCCCAAGGGATTGGTGAGCACAATGGAGGGTAAGACAGCGTCTCAGGAACCTCAAGGTATTGGGGAGCCCAATGTAGGGAAGACTGTGCCCGAGGAACCGCAAGGGATGAGCGAGGTCAAAGTAGGTGAAGACGGTGTCTCAGGAACTCAAGGCAGTGGTGAGCGCAAAGTAGGGTAAGACCGTGTCGCAGGAACCTCAAGGGACAGGAGAGCGCAAAGGAGGTTAAGACCGCGCCTCAGGAACCTCAAGGTATTGGTGAGTACCAGACAGGTGAAGACCGCGGCACAGGAACTCAAGGTATTGGCGAGTTCAATGGAGGGTAAGACTGTGGCTCAGGAGCTGGAAGCAGACGAAAACTGGTGCCCTGCAAGAAGGTTCAGTAAATCCGGAGATAGGCAAGCAAGAGCAAGCCTAGGAGGCAATAGTGTCGAACAACCAAAACGCAAGGTTGAAGCACAGGAGGAATGGGAGGAGGATGCTCCAAGCCTCCCGCGCAGGGATGCAAACCGTGCAGCGGGAGCCACCTCAGTCCTAACCTGGGCCTCCTGGATGGCCCGAAGAGGAAGGACCCATCCAGGGTCTTCGGTCGGGGACGAGGAAGATAAAGAGATGGGCCGGTGACGGGTCCTACGGCTGGGCGACCGACGAGGCGACGGAGTATAGGAGAAAGACTCCCGTGGCGAGGCCCCAACCACTACGGCATCGTACACTTCATCGCTCCCTCCACTCAGTTCCACGAGGTCACAGGCAGCCCCCACCTGACCAGACCCGAAAACCGCCACCCTGGCGCCTTGCACTGCCAGAGGTACGGGTCCACTCGTCCGAGCAGGAGAAGGCAGGCCACACGGAATGTCAGACCCGACAAAGCCAGGAGAATCCGGGAGACCATCGCGGACAAGAAGAGGAGAGGCCGAAGCAAACAGAGCCCCCGCCGTCGTAGGAGGTGGAGTAGGCGGTAACGGAGGGAGCAGAGCCAACGGCAACGATGGCGGAGGAGCCGACGGTAGATGTCCGGCGGCCTGCGACGCCCCAATCTCCCCGAGCAGCCCATGGGCGGGACGACGACCAGGGGAGAAGGCCGAAACACCAGCAGGAACACGGACCGGGGGAAGCATCGCCATCGTAGGGCGAAAAGCCGTCGAGCCCAGAGACGTGCGGTCGGAAGCTGCAGGGCAGCGGGATGTCGAAGACTTCCGGCGACGTGGAGAAGCTGAGTGGTGCCGCATCGACCCCGCTGTGTCCGCCGATAACGGAGACACACCAGACTGAGGGACCTGCGAAGCGGTGACCACAGGGCGCGGAGACACCAGAGGAAGGGTCAGCAAGGGGCGAACCCCTTCGTCCATGAAGCGGGGGACCCGGTCTAAATGGGCCTGAACAGACCGAGCCACGCCCGACCATGCAGCGGGGAGGTCGACCCGTGCCGTCGCAGCATCCGGTGAAGTAGGGCGAGACCCAATCGTCATAAAGGTGACGAGACACGGGCCACCCCATCTGGGGGTGAAGCTATCACGGCAGGAGCACGCAGCAAGGGCGGGGCACCCAGTATGCCCAGCTCCCATAGCCGGACGGGCACACCCAAGGCGCGCGCAGGCAGGGAGCGATATCCGCACAGTAAGCGAAGGGAGAAATGAAAGAAGTCCCAGACGAAGCGCAGAGAAAGAGGATGCATAAATTGAAGGAAGGTATGACAGTATGCGCAAAAAAACACACAAAAGATACCAGGCATTATGATAGGTACATAAAAGTAATAACACCCCCCACCCCATGTGGAGAAGGACGGAGACGGACCCCCCCATGTGGGAGGGCCAAGCA
This sequence comes from Paralithodes platypus, assembly GCA_032716605.1. Lineage (NCBI taxonomy): Eukaryota > Metazoa > Arthropoda > Malacostraca > Decapoda > Lithodidae > Paralithodes > Paralithodes platypus. Next base: position 36,398,940 of record CM064506.1, read on the forward strand.
TACATCATAAGCAGCAACAGTCCGAAGAACCCCAAAAACCCAGGCCAGAAAAGACCAAGGTGCAGGTTCAAACACCCTGAAAGAAAGCATGACAGCCATATAAGAACCGAAAAGGGTACCTGAGGGTGAAGGGATCGAAGAGGAGATGGCAGGCCAAGGGACCCAGCAGGGCAGAGCGGGAACACAGCCTGATGTAAAGGAGAAGGTTATGACACAGTAACCGACAAACCCCAAGGACAAACAAGGCAATATTGGCCAAAAAATAGTGGACTGGCGTCCGCTCCAGAGCGGAACAATCGTAGAGTAGAACCAGGTGAAAACAGGAGGGCTAGGGCAGCAAGAGGGAAGGCCTAGGACCGACCAAGATCGGGACTGGTGTCCGCTCCAGAGCGGAACAGGTGGAGGAGAGATCCAGTGTAGAAGCCAAAGAGAAGAAGGAGCCCAAGGGGGCCCTGTCCAGAGCGGAATAGACATCGCTGCAGAGCGTAGATGCTTGCACCAGAGCGGATTTGTCCGCCCTCGAGCGGAAAGGGAGATGGAGGTAAAAACCAACCAAAAGGCTCAACCCAAGTGCACAGCAGGACAGCTGGCAGGGGAGCTTGCATGAGCAAAAAGAAAACAGTGCGATGCAGAGGACCGACCTAGAGACGGATAGGACCATCCTAGGGCGGAGCGGGTCCAGTGTGACCCGACCACAGCAGCCAAAAAAGAGAACATGTCGGAAGTATAGGACCGACCTGGAGCGGGATTTGTCCACGCAGCAGGGCGGAGCCCTTCCCAGAGACCCGCGTCACCAAAAAGGGTGGAAGGGACGACAGTTCAAGGCATCGTAGAGCTCAAAGGAGGGGAAGACCGTGCCGCGGGGACCTCAATGTAGGAGGGAGTTCAATTAAGGGGAAGACTGTGTCTCATGAACTCAAGGCCTAGGGGAGCGCCAACAAAATAAGGGAGAGACAGCGCGGGAGCGAGCGTCAGACGAAAAAAGGGTGCCCCACAGAAGGTTTAGTAAAACCAAAGCGTCATACCCCTGCGAGCCTAAGGTGGTTTAGTAAAACCAGAGATCGGCAAGCAAGAGCGACGAGGCAACATTGACGGTCCACCAAAAGTCCCTTCTCCCCCTTCCAAAAAGTGAGACTAGGAACATGAGGCCTAGCCCTGGCGCCCCCCTCCAACTAAAAGTTAGGCTATTAACAGGGGGCCTAGCCTTGGTTGAGTGGCAGATAAAAACAAAAACACAGGGCACACCCCAATGCGAAACATTCATGTGAAGGTAAGCAAAACATAAGGCCAAAATAACCTGTCAAGGCATAACCTGATGCCCCCTTCATCACAAATGAAAGTGCACAAGTTAGCCTAACTCTTCGCAAAAACCACGCAACGAAAGCAGAAAATAAGCACAAAGCGTAAGAGAACCTACCAGGTAAACAAAACTAAGCCACCGCAAGTGAAAATGATGATAAAAACAGGCAAAGGCCTAAAGAATAACACTCGCCGAAGGGCGACGCATGCGCAGAAGCGTGACCAACCAGTTTCGACGCCATACTCAAATTAACACACCTAAGAGCCCATTTGAAGCGTGCCTACATCACAGATCATCTGTCTAATAACCTTAGATACCATAATTAAGGCCCACAACTCACCCAAAGGGTAGGCGACAGGAGTGGAAGCACAAAAATCGGGCGCATAGAAAACAGCGGGTGTGAACTTGTGAAGGCTTGAGTAGCGCGAAAAGGAATGCCCAATGAACCCTGTCGGGTAGTGGGATGGATCCGTGAAGACGGCTGAAGGAGCCAGATAGGATGGCCTAAAATCCTGTAATTTTCTCTTCTTTCTCATCAATATTTTCTTATTTTCCTTTTCAAATAGTGGCCTCCAAAGTATGTACAACGTACCTAGTAGAGAGAGTAAGGTGCTACTCTAGATGTTATCGTTTTATCGCGCTAATGATTTCGATAATTGCCCGCTCTAGAGCGGAGCACAATTATACGATAAGTATATAGCTCTACGTTGGAACGTAGAGGCTACTACTAAATAGTCACTTTACTAATGTCAAACTTGCCACTTTTATATAACATAACATACGATAGTACCATTGTTTTTCCCTAATGAATATATTTACCAATTTCATTATTACATTAAGTCTATATACATGCATACAGTAAAGTCCTGAAATCCGGAATGCAACCTGCTGAGCAACTTCCAGACTACAGGATTTTCCAGATTTCAGGGACCTCCCTCCCCGAAATTTAATATAATTGTTATGCCGGGTTTTTACTGGGGCTGATTGGATTGATTAGGTAGGTTCTACTTGACTGGAGGAGCCGAATTTGTTTCAACACATGCACAGAAGGTAATAGAGGATAATTATACGTACAAAGCGTACATTCATATTACTATATTCACACACATAAATATTGCATTCAAATAATAGATAATGGTATATACATAGGTGAGACGTACGAGCGAGGCTCCACAGTATAAATTAACTATTAACCCATTAACCCTGTTCAGGTAATGTTCCAGAAGTGTGGCGAAATTAGCAATGTGACCCCTTATGGTTACCGGCACTTTAAACGGCTCTCACCCGAAAACTAATTGATGGATTTTAAATTTCTTGTTACCAATAGAAACTACAATTAATGCTTAATATTATATTAAGAGCAAATTACACTACTGTAAATATTAAGTCTTAACAAAAAAAATGTAGTACACATTTAGGATTATGGACCCCATATGGTGACAGGTTGGTACAGGAAAGGGGAGGAGAGAGAGCGGCGGCTCACACCCTCTCCCAGTCGTAGGACGATGCGGACTGACTGCTCGTCATCGTAACTTCTTGCCATCGGCCTCCGGCTGTGAAATAATCGCGAAAAACCTGTTTTACGCATATTTTTTGCCCCATATGGGGCCAATAAGCCTGAGCAGGGTGTAGTGAACACCACAGTTCTGGGCAGCAATATTAGGCCTCTTTCCCGCCTAAAATCGTAATTTTACGATAAATATCGTTATTACTTATTCATATGCTCCTATTTTATGTTTAATATAAAGATAGTAACCTGTAACAACAATAAAACAAGTGGGAATATCATTATTCTTGTCAAAATCGCGAATGGTAAGCGAGCAGTTCATTCATGAAGTGTGAGAGAGTTGGCAACACACCCTCCTCTCTCAAGGGTTGAAGCAGTACTGAGCTACAGAGTCACACTCTCACTGTCTCTACCTTAGGTAACAGACACATGAACACACACTAAGATCGGGTTGATGTTTACACGAAAATATACCAATGAATTAGGGAATAACAGGGAAAATAGGTGATAATTGAAGGGGGAGGGGGAAAGGGGGGAAGGAGGGGATGTGGAGGAGTGATATGAAGTATGGGGAAAAAACAAAAACATTTAAGTGCTACTGGGGCCTTTTAAAATGTTTATTTAGGCCTTCCCTCTTAAGAGTTTTGCCGCCGTCGCCCAGTAAAACCTCTTAAGAGCTTTCTCGCCGTTCCCAGGCTAAGACTAGGCTCATATAATATAAATTAGTACTCCCTTCAATCGAGGTATTACACTTGTACTTATTAAACTCAAGATATCTTAGTACTTCCTTCAATCGAGGTATTACACGGGTACTTAGTAGAGGTAATATAAATTATATACTGTATAGTACTCCCTTCAATCGAGGTATTACACTTGTACTATTTAACTTCGATCTATCTTAGTACTCCCTTCAATAGAGGTATTACACTTGTACGGTTTTCTTTCAAGATAGAATAGTATGCCCTTTAATCGAGGTAAGGCGCGTATAATTCTTTTCAAAGGTGGGACACAGATATATTATTTAGTATTTATGTTTTCACAGGTTAATGATTATAATAATTGATCTTTCACTTGGTATAAATATATAAAACTTCAATGTAAGTACTTCCCTAAATTAGATGGGCATCACTAGTACTTTTATTCTTTTAATAAATTGAACATGAATTAAAACACATGAAGCCTTTAATTACTTTAGAAACATCAGAAATCATGCCAAAACTGTATTAAACCTAACTAAATCAAACTTTCTCCACAAGCAGGAAAATAAACTTCTAAATAATCCAAATAATAACAAAATATTTTGGTCTACTCTTAACTCATTCAAATCCAACTTCACTACTGCTTCATCCATTCCACCATTAAAATCTCCGACTGGCAATCTTGTAAGTGACCCACGAGGTAAAGCTAACCTTCTTGCGGATATTTTCTCCACCAACTCAACCTTAGATGAAATAAATCAAGATGTCCCTGTACTTAATTTTAATTCGCCTGAAATTCCCTCACTTAAGATCCACACCAGACATGTCAAAACTATTTTGCAGAATCTCTCAGTAGATAAGGCTCCTGGTCCAGATGAAATTCCTCCAATAGTACTTAAGATTTGCTCCTTGGTGCTCGCTCCTGTATTGGCAAAATTTTCCGTCTGTGTACTCATACCTCATGCTTCCCAGTACCCTGGAAAGAAGCAAACATCCATCCAGTTCCTAAAAAAGGTGCCTCTTCAGATCCATCAAACTACAGACCAATAGCTATAACTTCCACTCTTGGTAAAGTCTTTGAAATTATATTAAATAATCACATAATTAAGCATCTTGAGAATAATAAATTAATCAGTGATAGGCAATATGGTTTTAGACGATGTCGATCAACTGCAGACATTCTTTGCCTTCTTACGCATCAAATCAACCAAGCTACAGACCAACATGGTGAAACACATACAATAGCACTGGATATATCAAAGGCATTTGATAGAGTCTGGCATCAATCCTTATTGTCGAAGATGTCACACTACGGCCTTGCATCATTAGTTCCACTAATTTCTTCTTATCTTCATAACAGAAAAATATGTGTAATGGTAGATGGCCTTTATTCTCAATTTCACTCAATAAATGCTGGTGTTCCCCAGGGATCAGTTTTGGCCCCAACTCTGTTCCTCATTCATATCAATGATCTCATATCTACCACTCATAATCCAATACATTCCTACGCAGATGACTCAACACTCCACAGTTCCTTCACATTTACCAATTCTTTCACCCAACCCGATCTTATAAATTCAAAAATAAACACTGCAATTTCTCTGAACCAGTACCTTTCTAGAATTAATGAATGGGGACAAAAGAATCTAGTTTCCTTTAATGCACAGAAAACCAAGTATATTCAATTTTCTAACCGACAGAATCTCACTGACTCCCATATATTTTTTAATGATGTAAATATTCCCACTTCCCCTAGTATGGACATTCTCGGTGTATCATTAACTACTAACTTGAGCTGGACACATTATGTTAGAAGCATTGCTAAGAATGCCTCTAAAAAACTGGGACTCCTGTACAGAGTTCGAGAATTCTTCACTGACGAACAGTTGGCCGTAATATATAAAAGTCATGTGCGTTCTCAGATGGATTACTGTTCACCTCTGTGGAGTGGAAGTGGAGTGGTTGCATTGAGGCAGTTGGACAAAATTCAAAATAAAGCTATTAGATTAATCAATAACCCTGCAATCACACAGGACCTTCCTACATTATCCATACGAAGAAACGTTGCATCCCTTGCATTATTCTACAGATATTTTCACAGCAATTGTTCCGAGGAACTTGCTTCAATTGTGCCTCCTCTCCACATCTTTCCCCGTAGAACTAGGGCAGCTGAGAGCGCCCATGAATTTACACTTTCTCCTCCACAATGCAGAACTTCTGCTTATCAGAATTCATTTATCCCCAGAGCTACTACTCTTTGGAATTCACTTCCCTCGAATTGCTTTCCACAAACTTACAATCTACAAATGTTTAAATCCAGTTGTTACAAACATTTTATGAATGGAGGATGCCTTTAGGCACATGGACATTTTTGTTTTATCTGTGTTTTTCCTTCCTCCGTTCATTGTCTCTTTAAAAAAAAAATCTTTCTTGCATCAACACTAAGTACTTCTATCACAAATAGATTCTCACTAGTACTTATTATGCATTTTCAGTAGCATACAAAGGGGATAGCAAGTTTTAATGAAGTACTTCCTTTTATCAATAAGGTAGAGTACAATTACTTATGAGGGATTTCACTATAGATTACCTAGGAGCACTCTGTAGTCTTCTGGTGAACATCTGGGCTGTGGTGGTTGTCCTGACGTGGCTGGTTGACAGAAATTGGAGACTCAAACTCTTGGTGTTGGGCCTTGAATAATACCTACAATATGCCAGTGCATCTGTAGAGTATAATCGAGCTAACGTAGGAGAGGACTCGCTAACTGCTCTGGCCGTTATAAGAGTTTTGATACAGAACTTTCAATACTCTTGGTGTTGGGTCTTAAATATCGTGTGCAATATGCCAGTGCACCTGCTACACGTAATCGAACTTACGTAAGAGAGTTGTTTGTGACGTAACTTCTCTTAACCCCTTCAGACTCATATGACGGAGAGGTTGCCAGATTAGCAATAAGAAATAGAGTTCTCTCACTCTTATAATTACCTCTCCAAAATTAGTTTTCTGCCCACAGCTAAACTCAAAGACAACTGCAGAGGTTGAAGTAACTAAACTAAAGGTTTCTAAATACCCCTGATGGTAACAAAGGCTTTAAAGTATCCCTAATAGGCTCAAAATCGCGTCATATGTCGGAAAGGGTTAACTGTTCTGACCATTATAAGAGTCTTTCAGAACTGAGTTTTGATGAGGAAATTTTGGCCTTTACCGATATCGTGTCCAAGAGCAAGTGCCTGGGCGTCCGTATCGGAGGGACTCTATTGTGGAGTGCCGTTACGGAGGACGGTATCTCACAGAGCCCTCATCTAATTAATATACAGCCAGTGCGTGAACAATTAATAGGCAGGGGTGGTTTGTTACTAATAGAGTGCTTGACAAATCCGCATTCTTTATTAATAACAACGCCGGATCGAGGCAGAGAAACGGATATTAGGTAGCCTCCAGTACGGTCTAATAACAAATTCCTTTGATGAGCCACGATGTTAAATAAGATTTGAATAAGGCTTTATTACCAGTGCAATCAGGGTTTTACTCCAATATTAAAAAGGGGCCAAAATTTTCCAGCTATTAGTTATTCTCCAGTGATAAATAACTAAGAGCTTTCCAACTGTGTGTAATGATCCTAGAATTGTCTGCGGTGGTCATACCTTTTGTGGGGTTCTTCCGGCTGGTCCGTTTTGGGTTAATAAGGGCACAGGTACTGGGGGTACTTCTTGGGGTACTTGGGGTAGTCCCTCCTGGCTTCACGGTCACGGCGGAGATGCGGCTTCGATGTAGAATGGCGCTTGGAAGTATGATGTTTATGGTGCCTTTTCTTGTGTTGTCTTTCCTTGCCATCTTTTCTTTTCTGTTGTGCCTTGGGATTGTCAATGGTTATGAATAAATTAGTCCCGGGTGTTGGAGGACGTGCCACTTCTATTGTAGCGACTCTTGCATATCTTGATGGGCTGGTGGTTGTTTCCTTTTGGTTTGGAGGTGTGGTGGGCAGTGCAGGAAAATCGATTGGTGGTGGTGAAGGCGTGGTGAGGCGTTTCTCTGTTATTTTAATAATAAAAAACATTAATAAAACATGGGGGTTCTGAGATTTCAGATAATTGAATTTTTCTGTTAAAAGACAGTTTACCTGTTTTGCCATGCTTTCAAGAAGTGAGGTTATAGGTTTGAGTCCCGAAGGGAAGAAGTAAAACCTAATATTTAGTAGTGGCCCCGGAATCATTGACGATATTCCTTAAACAGTAATGGCGCTCTTTAAACCGCAGAGTCAGCTGTTCAAAACACCCGCCCCGGAGCGCCAGAGACCAAACATCGTAAGCATACGCTCATAATTACTTAACCTCTGAAGTGCGCATGGGGGTAATTGGAAACGTCCCCCTGTGCTGACGTATTTGAGGTGTTTCCGTCACTAAAATATTCATTGTGCCATTAATAGCATTAATACTTATCCATATGCGCCTATTATGGGTTGATTATAAAGGTATTAACCTGAAACAACAATAAAACGAGTGAAAACAGCGTTTGGATGGTCAAAATCGGAGATATAGCCCGCGAGTTGTATAATGTATGGGTGAGGCAATCTGCTTTCCCGCCAATTTCCCCCAAGGCCACTGAGACACAGTCGATCGATACTCTCTCTCTCTCTCTTGCACTCGCTTGCTATCAGTGATGACCACACCCTCCAATCGGATTTCTAATGTTAGCACAAAAATATACCTCAGAATAAGGGAATAACAGGGAAAATAGGTGATAACTGAAGGAGAGGAGGAAAGTGGGGAAGGAGGGGAGGTAGAGGACTGAGATTTTGCATGGCCCAGGGGCAAAAAAAAAAAAAAAAAAAAAATAACAAAATATTTTTTTTTCGATGTCAAAAGTTGATTTTTTTTTCTTCTGACTCTTAAGAGTCTCCCCGCAGTGCGCCGGGGGAACTCTTAAGAGTCTCCCCGCAGCTCCCGGGTTAAGGACTTGTCCTTATGATGCGGATGCCACTACGAAAAAAATAAAAGAAAAAAGAAAAGAAAAAGATTAGAACTCTTAAACTGCTATGCTTCCCATCGTGTGGATGTTGATAGCGTGGGTTTGCCCCGAGACGCTGACGCGCCATTCTTCCTTCTCTGACATTTCAAGATAACCTAGAACATAGACTACAGTAGATCTGGACTGGACACGAAAATGGAGCTTTGCAGTAAGGGACCCAAGATCGGAGAACGAACCCTCAAGTTCGAACCTCAAAGCCGCGAAAATGTGATATTTTCGTGGTTTCGAGGTTCGAGGTGAAGATATGCCTGATATCACAAGTCAGGAGGGGGACATTCGTGATAAATATCAAACCACTAACAAAATAAAATAGGATGAGAATAAACCCATTGCTTAGAGCTCTAACTTCCTTTATTTTTGTGACAAAAATACAGTATTTTTTTTTACAGAGATACAGGTAGCGTACTTAAAAATACTGTATACCTGTGTACAACATTTTCTTAAATCTAGGACAGAGATTGCAGAAAAATTGCACTTCATATAAATTGTCGATTATATGTACAAGCAGATTACGTACATGCATACTGTACAACATATACAACATATTCTCCAACTCATGACTATGTTTCCAGTCCTTGAGTGATAATGAGTATCACATTCAAAAATAAAATATTTGTCTATGCATATTCTATTATACAAAATACAATTCCCTTTTGGGACTTCGGTGAGACCTTTTCTATTGCACAAGACATATCGAAGGCTTTCGATAGAGTCTGGCACAAATAATGAATTTCTAAACTACCCTCCTTCAGCTTCTCTCCCTCCATCAATGCCTTTGTCTCTAATTTCCTTTCCGGCCGTTCCATAGCTGCAGTTGTGGACGGCCATCGCTCACTTCCTCATTCTATCAACTCCGGTGTTCCTCAGGGCTCTGTCATATCTCCCATTCTCTTTCTAATTTTTATAAATGATTTTCTCAACTGTACCTCCAGTCCCATCCATTCATACGCAGATGATTCTACCTTACACTACTCAATTAGTTTTCCTGAACGCCCCAGCCAGCAATCCCTCAAAAACAAACGTAATGAAGCCAGGCAACACTTATCTTCTGATCTAACTACTATTTCCAATTGGGGCAGAGTAAACCTTGTTGCCTTTAATGCTTCCAAAACCCAATTTCTTCATCTTACTACCCGTCCGGAACTCTCAAAGGACTACCCCCTACACTTCAACAATACAAAAATCAATCCTTCATCTTCTCTCAATATTCTCGGTTTCTCCTTTTCTTCTGCTCTAACTTGGAAGGACCATATTACCAGTCTTGCTAAGGCAGCCTCCCAGAAGCTGGGTGTGCTCAACCGCCTCAAGGGGTTCTTTACCCCTGCACAGCTTCTTGCTCTGTACAGGGGCACAGTGCATCCTTGTATTGAGTATGCTAGGTCTCATTGGCTTGAAGTTGGTCAGCCTAGACAGGGGCCTATATTTGAACTTCACAAAAGAGCAAAGGCTAGGACCAAATATGCCATTAGATTTATTAAGCAAAATGAAAACCAATTAAGGAAGGAAGCCCTTGCAAAGAGTCTGGCAGAAAAGGATACTAACTGTTTTTGGAAGGACATCAGATCCATGCAAAATTGTAACACACCATTACCTGTCAGTGTTGAGGGGGTTACGGGTGAAGAAAACATTGCTGACTTATGGAAAACTCATTTTAAGGAACTACTTAACAGTGTAAACCAAAGGTCTACTAATGGTGCAATTCAATATGTGAAAGATAGTAATTATGAAGACATTAAAGTGACTGAAAGTGATCTTGAGAATGCCATAAGAAAACTTAACCTAAATAAAGCTTGTGGGCTGGATGGTATATATGCAGAACATCTTAAATATGCAGATAAGTTGTTAATAGATAAACCTAGTTCTTGCATCACCAGTCTATTTACGCATGGTGTCCTGCCGGAGTCTATGATATCCGTAATACTTGTTCCTGTCATTAAAGATAAATCAGGTAAAATTACAGCAAAAGACAACTACCGCCCAGTAGCACTTGCTAGTGTGGTGAGTAAGGTAGTTGAAATGATAATGCTAGAAAGAATGTCTGCATATATTGTCACCAGCAGCAATCAGTATGGCTTTAAGAAAAATCACGGCACAGACCAATGCAAATATGTGCTGAAAGAAGTGATTGATACATACAACAAACTAAATAGCTCAATTTTCTCTTGTTTTCTTGATGCAAGTAAGGCTTTTGATAGGGTGTGTCACAAAACCTTATTTGAAAAATTAGTTAACAGGGGAGTGCCTAGCTATATTGTTAGGATACTTATTTCCTGGTATGCTAATCAAAAAATGTGTGTAAGATGGGGCAACATCCTGTCAGGCTCTTTCGCCGTAACCAATGGTGTTAGGCAGGGGGGGATATTATCTCCGTATCTTTTCAACGTCTACATGGATGATCTTAGTCTGGAGCTGAACAAGACTCGCACTGGGTGCTGTATTGGCAGCACCATTGTAAATCATCTCATGTATGCTGATGACCTAGCCTTAATCGCGCCCTCTGGAGCAGGACTGGATAAATTATTAAGAGTATGTGAAAAATTTGGAATCGAACATTCAGTCAAATTTAATCCTATAAAGAGCAATATCATAATATTTAAATCTAACCTTCTATTGAAATCAAAGCTACCTAAATTCCATTTGTATGAAGAAATTATAGAAGAAGTAAGTAAAGTAAAGTATCTAGGACACTATATTTCATGTGATCGCTCAGATGATGAGGATATGGGTCGTCAGCGAAGGCAACTTTACATGCAGGGAAATTCAATATTAAGAAAATTTCATATGTGCACATGGGATACAAAAATAACATTGTTCAACTCCTACTGCTCACCAATGTATACAGCACAACTATGGTGGAACTATAAGAAAATGACAGTGAATAGACTAAGTATCTCATATCACAATATCATGAAAATGTTTCTGGGGCTCTCAAAATATGAGAGTACAAGTACGCTATGTGCCTATATGAACTTACACTGTTACAAATCACTCATTAGAAAGCTAACATATAAATTCATTCAGCGCCTTAACACTTCTGAGAACAGTATCATTAAAATGCTACAAACTCCAAGCATAGTGTACACCTCCAGGATCCAGGCACACTGGAGGAAGTTGCTCTATATTTAACCTTAAGTAATGATTTCAGGTCTGCTACTCTACAGAATTAGCATACCGGTACTGATCCTCATAGTGCAGTACAGTACCGATATTCCTATACTGTACTGTAGCAACATACTGTACCGGAAGCTAAATGATGTGAGGCATGGTACTGTACACAATTAGGACAGTGGTTTTGGTAACACAGTAGTTTGATGACCACTGTTTTTGGTTGAGGCAGTGCTGTGAACTACATGATAGCAAGCTGGGTATTATTTAATTTCTTTTTATTTTATGTAGCCTATGTACAGTAGCTTATATATATTTATATATATTTATGTTACTGTAAGGTATATATGGACCCCAGTATGGTCCCCTCTGTACTGTGTGAGTCTGAAATAAAGTATTATTATTATATTATTATTATTATTGCTCACATGTGTGGGGAGGATCCTCTCACATCGCACTCCTAGACAAAGTAGAAAGGAAAGCCTTTCGTATCATTAACTCCCGTCTACTCACCAACTCTCTGCAATCTCTCTCTCTTTGCCGCAATGTTGCATCTCTCTCGCTATTCTATCGCTACTACAATAATCAATGTTCCTCAGAGCTTTCCCAGTGTATACCACCTCCTCTAAGTAGGGTATGTAGTACCCATCTTGCAACTCAATCCCACCCCTACTCTGTGCAACTCTCCAACCCGAGTGAAATGTTATTCTCAGTCTTTCTTCCATTCAACAGCTGAGCTCTGGAACTCTCTCCCAGAATCAGTCTTTCCTCCTTCCTATGACTTAAATTGCATTAAACTCTTTGTGTCCAGGTATTTTGGCTCGAACGTCCCTTGATTTTGGCCCTATCACTCTTTCAACTCTGGGGGAGGCACTCGATACAGGCAGTTTTGCCTTTTGTCTCCCTCACTCACATAACCAAAACAAATTTATTGAGTATTGTTCACACGTGTGGGGAGGATCCTCTCACACAGCACTTCTAGCCAAAGTAGAAAAGAAAGCCTTTCGTCTAATTAACTCACGTCCACTCACTAATTCTCTGCAGTCGCTCTCTTCGCCATGATGTTGCATCTCTCTCACTATTCTACCGCTATTACAATAATCAGTGTTCCTCAAAGCTCTCTCAGTGTATACCACCCCCGTTACGTAAAACACGTAGCACCTGTCTTGCAACACAATCCCACCCTTACTCTGCGCAACTCTCCAACCCAAGAGTGAAATGTTATTCTCAATCTTTCTTCTATTCAACAGCTGAGTTCTGGAACTCTCTCCCAGAATCAATCTTTCCCTCATCCTATGAATTAAATTGCTTCAAACTCCATGTGTCCTGGCATTTTGGCTCGAACCTCGCTTGATTTTGGCCCTGTCACTCTTTCAACTCTGGGGAAGGCACTCATCACAGGCAGTTCTGCCTGTTGTCTCCCTCACTCACAGAGAAAACAAAATACTGTATAGATGGTGTGGTCAGGGAGGTAAAAATGAGAACTATGGGTGGAGGATTGTGTTTAGTAGGAAAGAATGGTGGAGATTGCAAGTTGAATCAGTCGCTGTTTGCTGATGACACAGCATTGGTAGCAGATTCTGAGAAGCTGCAGCGAGTAGTCAAAGAGTTTGGTGTGGTATGTGGAAGGAGGAAGCTGAGGGTGAATGTCAGTAAAAGTAAAGTGATGGTGTGTAACAGAAGTGATTGCAGGATAAATACATATGTACGGCTGGATGGGGAATTACTGGAACAAGCGGAGAGTTTTAAATATCTGGGAGGAGTGATGAGCAGGGACGCAGGTGTGGAAATGAAGGTATGACAGAGAGCATGTGAAGGAAGGAAAGTTTCTGGAGCACTGGAAAGTATGTGAAAGGTGAGAAATGAAAGTTAAAAGTGCAATGTATCAAGGGCTAGTAGTACCAACAGTGATGTATGGGGATGAGACATGGACTCTAAAGGCACAAGAGAGAAGAAAGTTAAATGTGATGGAAATGAACTGCTTGAGGAGTATAATGTAGAGTGACGCGTATAGACAAATTGAATGAAGAGGTACATAGGAAAGTGGGACAGCAGGAACTCTTGTCGGCCAGAGTGGATAGTGCTGTGCTGGTATGGACATTGGACATGTTGAGTAAATGAAAAATGAAAGGCTTACAAAGAGAGTATATGAGTCAGATGCTTGTGAATAGATGAGTGATAACGTGGTCGTTGGGAGAGGGGGTCGGGCGCCAATTGGACTAGATAATAGTCCGTCAGGTGCCTGGCTCAGGGAGCCAGTGTATATGAAGGATCATGCCTGGATGTGAGGTGGGCAGGCATTGTGGTGAGCTCCGCTGCATGTCTGCCTGCTGAGACTGGAACCTCTCTGGGAGGTCTGGGGCTGGAGGTCCTTAGTGATCCTTGGTCTCTGGGTCTTCTGGGCAACCTGGATGTGTGTAAATGTTTATTTTGTTTTTTATGTTGTGTTTTGTTGTCCCTGTTCGGGCACTGTCTCGAGTCGACCACTCCCAGCTATGAAGTATGTGCCTGAGTATATACTGTATATACATACTGGCCAGTTGCAGGTTACATCATAAATTAATGTAACATGCAAGTGGCCTTCGTGCAACATCCTTCATGTTTAGTGGCATCAGTGCGTGTTTGCACATTTCGGTTTGGCAATTTTCCCAATTTTAACTATTTTCTTTTGCTTTTCTATCTCAATTTTTCAACTTTAATTCTCAGATGATAAATGTCCGGATTCTCTGGCTTTCCAGATTATCGGGTTCCGTATTTCAGGACTTTTACTGTACAGTGATTAACTCGAGAAGCGCGATAAGCCTTACGGAATGGTCACCATAGCGAACGCGATAGGCCTCACGGAAGCAATATCATAAAAAATACCTTCCAAAATGCCCCAAGGGCTCTCGAACCAAAGGAATACGTGATTAGGTGAGATAATTAGTCTAGTGCTTCGTACCACTCATCCTCATGTGTTTCAACCCTCCCTCCCCCTTTCCCCCTCCTCAAATATCGGTATTTTTCCTCATATTTCCCCCATTTATCGGTTATTTTTTTGTGCGAATTACATTCACGCGGTTTCATACACACCAGTGAGTCACTTAGAGATCTTATGCAATACTGAGATCCCTCCCGCGGCAGTCAGTGTATTGCTAGACGTTGCAAAGAGAGGATGTGTCTCTCTCAGCCTGCAGTCCCAACATAGGACCAGGTGGCGAAAATATAAGTTTTTCACCACTCAAACTATTTTCCTACTGGCATTATCGCTCTTCAAGGTTCATAATTAATTTTGTCCATCGTATAAGTAAAATAAACGCACATGGAAAAGAAATAATGCTCTATATCGTAAATATAACGAATTCTGTCAGAATCTAAGGCTAGAAATTCACAAATAACCACCCTAGCCCCTAGGGTATTTTCGCGTCCTGCGGGTTAAAAATCGCTTTCCATTACCTGTGCATACATTGTAACGGCGCAGGCGTGGTTGCCTTTCCGCAGTTAAAATAATACAATTAAGTCCTGTCACAATACCACCCCATTACTTTGGCTGATGTTGGCATAGTGCTAACCGTGCCACAGCAAGACTCAACTAAGTCCAACTGCATCACCTGCACCTGCAGTATCTGCAAACCACACCAGCTTCAACAGTGCTACAAGACAGTACCATACCAAGACTCTACTGTACATTAGGCAACATGGACTTTAGAATAGCAAAATCCTGCCACAACACTGCCCCACCATGTAAACACTGTGGCCGACTCTGGCGTGGTGCCAAACAGCGATCAGGTAAAACTAGTAAAGTCCCCTGTGGCACTTATCTGCACCCCACAAGCCTCAGCAGTGCCAATAGCAAAGCTTTATCTTATAGTAATGGCTGTTGGTCCACAAGTTTACCGCTATCCCTCCCATTAGTCGCCTTGTACGACACACAGTAGGATGCATGAGGGCATATATATTTTTTACGATGCTAGGCTTATAGTCTGGTCAAAGCAACTGGGAGCTGTACGCCTCCCTGTCGGCTGATCCTGCTTCCGGCATGCTCTGACGTGTCGCGTCGCTGGCGGTGGATACGCAGTCCGCCCGCTCAGACGGGCCTCATCGCAGTGCTCCTGGGGGTGGGGTTTTGGGTCGCGGGAGTTCCCACTGAATTTTCCGCCCTTGCGCCTGTCGCTGGCCACAAGGGACGTCGGGACAAACAGTTACCAGGAGGGGTCTAACCTGGAGATGGGGGTCCAGGCCTCCACTCAGGTCTTGTCCCCATCACCTGCCAGTCTCTCAGGAGGTGGCCGCCATTATAGCGTCGATGCACGAGCGGAGGGTTGTTCCAGCGGTGCAACCCGACCACAGAGTTTTCCTCTTTTATGTGTTCCTGGTACCGTAGACTGACTGCAACACTATGAGACCGGAGCTGGTTCTGTCAACCCTCAACAGTTCTGTCGTGAGCACGCGGTTTTGGGTGCTGCTGATACACCTGGTACGACTGGCGCTTCAGCCTCTGTCGTCGGTGGTGTTGCTGTGAAGGCGCCATATTAGCCCTGTGGGTCCGCGCCTCATGTGTTTCTTTTTGTGTTCTGCGTCTTAGATTTGCTGTTTATCTATTAGATAGGAGGCTCATCTCTCCGCAGGATAATGCTTCAGGCCGTCGCTATGAGGCAGTTGCATTTATATATTGATATTAGCAGGCGCTCTGGTCTAAGAGTTGTCACACATGGTGTGGAACTTTCCAGGGTCCGTGTCTGCTCCTCCCCTTGTCCGTGGGGTTTCTCCACTCACTGCTGCCGCCTTCATAGGTAAGTAAGAGTAAGAGATCCAAGATGATATTTATTATGTGCCTCGTGGCCAGCCTCAGTAGGGGTATTCTTAGTACGTTAGGGGTATTATTATTATTATTTTAATGCTTAATATTACCATGTTAGCCCTAAGATGTGACCCTCGTTCTCATGTGGTGATATTATACATGTGAACAGGGTGTCGGGAGACGCCCTGCGGATTTAGGGGTCTTCTTGAGGGTGCTGATTTTCCCAAATAAATCGGCACCTTCAAAATAGTTTGTTTTTTTCTTCTGGCGATCTTTCTGTGTATTGATACCGGATACTCGCCTCGCAGGTGAGATAGGAATTTGCCAAATTACCCGGAGTGGTGTGCTGTACCACTAAAACTTCCGGCAGAAATGCTGATTCCCAAGGGAAGTATCTCGGCCTGGCCGAATGAACTCGCCCTAACCGAGAGCCTCACGCGGCATAAGCAGACTTATAACCCCCGGCGGAACAGTCCAGTGAGATAGACTATACCTCAAGTCCCTTAGACGATCGGATAGTTAATTGCCAAGGTTAATATGGGCCGGTGACACATTGTCACAGGTAAGCAGTTCAAAAGACGAAGAGATCTTCAGGTTCTTCTTCGCATACAAGTACAGCGGAAGGTTAGAGTAGCGGTTGGTCTACAGCTACCTTTCCGGCGTAATTGTGAGAGTGATAATGTGTGTACCTCTTGGGTTATCCTTATGAGCATTGATTCCTGGAAATGTTCTATTTCTAGAGCACGACACATCAGTAGCGGCGCAAGTCGGCAGGGGAAGGGGCCGATCCCGGCGGGGGGGGGTTTCAGCTCCATCATGCCTCTAGTCAATCTCTGCGCTACTCCTACTTGCTCTCTTATCCCTGTTTTTGCATATAAACTTTGCTTAAAGTGTGTGAAATGCCTCGATAGATCACGAGGTATTTGGGTGTAAAAAAAAGTGTGCCATTTGTTCCGAACTTCGTTCTACATTATTTGGTAAAAAGGATCATGTGTGTTTAGTAGCACTCAAAGAAATCAAGAACATTTACAATGCCTACACAAAAGACATTGCCCATAAGGCCCTTCATTGCAACGATGAAGCTCTTTGGGAGCACTTAGTTATTAACCCGGGAACGGCGAGGGGGGGTAATGAACTAGCTCCCCATGGGCGAGCATATGGGCTCCATTCAGGCCTATAATAGTCATTTTACGATAAATATCGTTATTACCTATTCATATGAGCCTATTTTACCTTCACTATGAAGATAGTAACCTGTAACAACAATAAAACAAGTGAAAATATAATTTTTCTGGTCAAAATCGCGAATATAGATGGACCAGGTCATTCATGAATTATGGAGAAAATTGAGGCAACCCCTCCCTCCACGAGGCCTCAAGCCACACTGAGCCTACTCATACACACACTCGGTTGTGTAACACACCCGCTAGGCATGTAAGCACATCCCCCACACAGTTTGCAAATGTTAGCACAAAAATATACCAACAAATTACGGTATAACAGGGAAAATAGGTGATAATTGAAGGGGGAGGGGAAAGGGAGGAAGGAGGGGATGTGGAGGAGTGATATAAGGTATAGGGAAAAAAAAAAAAAAAAATTGTTTAGTGCTGTTTAAATGGTATTTTTAGGCCTCCCTCTTAAGAACTTTGCCGCCGTCGCCCAGTAAAACCTCCTAAGAGCTTTGCCGCCGTTTACGGGTTAAGTCGCCAGTTCTGTAATTAACGCCAGCCAAGTCTACTAAATCTAAAGCTAAATCTCAAATTCTATCGAAAGAGTTAGTAAGTAGTGGAGATAGCAGTGACTCTAGCAAGGCACCCCCCCCCCCCCCCATAAGAGGGGACGCTCACCTTCGCCGAGTGACCACTCTAGGTCCAGGTCAAGGTCCCCCCTCAGGCAGTCCAGACAGTCTTCGGTGGAGTCTTCAAGGTCCCACAAGAGATGCAAGGATGACATGGCGGAAGCTAGACACAGAAAAGCAGAAAAGGGGCATAAGAGTTCCCGCAAGGAGGAGACGCAGTCCCGGCACCGGCTACCGCCGGAGTCGCGGCCACTTCCCTCCACCTCTACCTCCATTTTGTCTAACGTCCAATCTGGCAGCTCGGAGGTAGGGACGGAGGAGACTGAGTCGACTCCCAGGGAAGAGTCTAGGGAATCTTTAGGTGTACCTCAGGAAGGAAATTTGCTATACCTAAATTAACCCTTCAGACCGGAAGGGCTCTTAAACACCCATAAAAAACACACCCGAGCTACCCGGAAGGGCTCTTAAACACCCATGAGCTCAAATCCTGTAAGCTTGGTGTGCGAGGCGTACGTCCGACGCATGTAAACAACAGCCGGCTGGACCGACGCCCCGCATCTCCAGCCACAAGAAGGAGTGCGTCGTTTGTTCGTGTGTGCCTGTATGTTATTGTTAAGTATCGAAAAGTAGTGTAAAGTGTCTGTTTTTGCCATAAAGTTATCTCCAATGAAATCATCATCACAACTGAACCAGTTGACTTAGAGAGCTCTACTTAATCTCTCTCTCTCTCTTGCACTCGCTTGCTATCAGTGATGACCACACCCTCTAGGTGATAACTGAAGGAGAGGAGGAAAGTGGGGAAGGAGGGGAGGTAGAGGACTGAGATTTTGCATGGCCCAGGGGCCAAAAAAAAAAAAAAAATAAAAAAAAAAAAATTAAAAAATATTTTTTCAAGTTGATTTATTTTCTCTGACTCTTAAGAGTCTTCCCGCAGTGCGCCGGGGGAACTCTTAAGAGTCTCCCCGCAGCTCCCGGGTTAACGCCATTCTACAGGTACGAAACACATCTACGCTTGGGGATGCGCGGGAATGCGGAAGCAAGCCAAATAACAAAGATGCGGTAGCCTAGGCGTAGACGTTTTTCGGCCAAAACCCCCGGGTTTCGGGGAATATATATATAATACATAGCCGGGGCTGGAGGGTTAAACTTGAACTTACCAGTCAGTAGGCCTTCTATAGTGTTACGAGTACTGGCTGAACAGTACCGTGGTTATACGACCTGCAGACACCCAGTCTTGGACAACTCCCAGGTGAGTCAAGTAATACCAGATTCACAAACTCCTGATCAGGGTCAAAGTATTTGGAGATAATCTGTGTTAAATATAGTTAAGCTAATCTGCATATGTGATATTTTCCCAAATACTTCATATATATTTTATACACGTTTACAATAATTACCTTTCTGATGCGTAGCTCGCCCTTAAGAACGTTGAACCCTCAACGATGAACCAGCTACTCAGCGAAACAACAAACCACCATCGTAACCAAGAAGCACAAACGCCGACACACAAAAACCACAGCCCAAACAACTGCAACGCCATGTAATACCAATCAAACCACATACCGTATCCAACTCACTATTTACACCATCTGCTAGGCATGCCTTAAACCACCATTACATGAAACACGCCGGACAATCGCTCCCCACTATCGCTAACACAACCTCTCTCCACGATCTCTACTTTCCGACCCCCTTCTCCTCCCCACATCGCATACACTCCCCCACTCACGTCATCAGCTGATGACGTCATCGCATCCTCGATAATTTAATCATCAGGGTAATCTACCCTACAAATTATAGATACCCTACATGCGATTATACTATAGGTAGTACAGTATAATTATATGATACATAACATATACATTTACTTAATTACCACCCAACTCTTTATCTAATTTGTCAAGGGTTAAACAACCATACCGGTCGTTTGCAGGCCAACCATACTAGTCGTTTGCAGGCCAATTTGTAGCCAGCACATCAAGATTCTAACAAAATTCCCTATTATTTTTTTTTATTATTTTTTTTTTTTCTACTACACACAGTCTAATATTGTGCATTACGACACACAATCTAATATTGTTGCATTACGACACACAATCTAATAATGTTGCATTAGTAATGCAACAATGTCACTACTATGTTCATAAGACATCTCTATGTAATACTCTACATAGTAATTGCTCCAATGAGCATTTGAGGTGATGCCCCCTTTTTGGTAAGGCAATTTGCAAGTTGACTCCTTGTATCTACCCACTCCACACCAGTAACTTCTCTTTTAGCCAGCATATCTTTCATACAGGCAATATTAATCCTAAGGTACTTATCATCCACCTTCTTAACAGACCTTAGTGCTTCTACGAGAGACCTATTATCCACATAGCATTGTATAGGCACTTCCCCAATATCACCAATATCTTCCAGTATTTTTCCAATATAATATGCACTCTCAGCTGCTTCCAACAGAGCCATAATAATAATAATAATAATAATACTTTATTTCAGACTCACACAGTACAGAGGGGACCATACTGGGGTCCATATATACCTTACAGTAACATAAATATATATAAATATATATAAGCTACTGTACATAGGCTACATAAAATAAAAAGAAATTAAATAATACCCAGCTTGCTATCATGTAGTTCACAGCACTGCCTCAACCAAAAACAGTGGTCATCAAACTACTGTGTTACCAAAACCACTGTCCTAATTGTGTACAGTACCATGCCTCACATCATTTAGCTTCCGGTACAGTATGTTGCTACAGTACAGTATAGGAATATCGGTACTGTACTGCACTATGAGGATCAGTACCGGTATGCTAATTCTGTAGAGTAGCAGACCTGAAATCATTACTTAAGGTTAAATATAGAGCAACTTCCTCCAGTGTGCCTGGATCCTGGAGGTGTACACTATGCTTGGAGTTTGTAGCATTTTAATGATCCTGTTCTCAGAAGTGTTAAGGCGCTGAATGAATTTATATGTTAGCTTTCTAATGAGTGATTTGTAACAGTGTAAGTTCATATAGGCACATAGCGTACTTGTACTCTCATATTTTGAGAGCCCCAGAAACATTTTCATGATATTGTGATATGAGATACTTAGTCTATTCACTGTCATTTTCTTATAGTTCCACCATAGTTGTGCTGTATACATTGGTGAGCAGTAGGAGTTGAACAATGTTATTTTTGTATCCCATGTGCACATATGAAATTTTCTTAATATTGAATTTCCCTGCATGTAAAGTTGCCTTCGCTGACGACCCATATCCTCATCATCTGAGCGATCACATGAAATATAGTGTCCTAGATACTTTACTTTACTTACTTCTTCTATAATTTCTTCATACAAATGGAATTTAGGTAGCTTTGATTTCAATAGAAGGTTAGATTTAAATATTATGATATTGCTCTTTATAGGATTAAATTTGACTGAATGTTCGATTCCAAATTTTTCACATACTCTTAATAATTTATCCAGTCCTGCTCCAGAGGGCGCGATTAAGGCTAGGTCATCAGCATACATGAGATGATTTACAATGGTGCTGCCAATACAGCACCCAGTGCGAGTCTTGTTCAGCTCCAGACTAAGATCATCCATGTAGACGTTGAAAAGATACGGAGACAATATCCCCCCCTGCCTAACACCATTGGTTACGGCGAAAGAGCCTGACAGGATGTTGCCCCATCTTACACACATTTTTTGATTAGCATACCAGAAAATAAGTATCCTAACAATATAGCTAGGCACTCCCCTGTTAACTAATTTTTCAAATAAGGTTTTGTGACACACCCTATCAAAAGCCTTACTTGCATCAAGAAAACAAGAGAAAATTGAGCTATTTAGTTTGTTGTATGTATCAATCACTTCTTTCAGCACATATATGCATTGGTCTGTGCCGTGATTTTTCTTAAAGCCAAACTGATTGCTGCTGGTGACAATATATGCAGACATTCTTTCTAGCATTATCATTTCAACTACCTTACTCACCACACTAGCAAGTGCTACTGGGCGGTAGTTGTCTTTTGCTGTAATTTTACCTGATTTATCTTTAATGACAGGAACAAGTATTACGGATATCATAGACTCCGGCAGGACACCATGCGTAAATAGACTGGTGATGCAAGAACTAAGTTTATCTATTAACAACTTATCTGCATATTTAAGATGTTCTGCATATATACCATCCAGCCCACAAGCTTTATTTAGGTTAAGTTTTCTTATGGCATTCTCAAGATCACTTTCAGTCACTTTAATGTCTTCATAATTACTATCTTTCACATATTGAATTGCACCATTAGTAGACCTTTGGTTTACACTGTTAAGTAGTTCCTTAAAATGAGTTTTCCATAAGTCAGCAATGTTCTCTTCACCCGTAACCCCCTCAACACTGACAGGTAATGGTGTGTTACAATTTTGCATGGATCTGATGTCCTTCCAAAAACAGTTAGTATCCTTTTCTGCCAGACTCTTTGCAAGGGCTTCCTTCCTTAATTGGTTTTCATTTTGCTTAATAAATCTAATGGCATATTTGGTCCTAGCCTTTGCTCTTTTGTGAAGTTCAAATATAGGCCCCTGTCTAGGCTGACCTACTTCAAGCCAATGAGACCTAGCATCTCTGGAGGCCTGATACAGGTCAGCCACATAGTCTTGCCAACCTGGCTTATTGAATGAGGACTTATATTTACGGCTATTAAAAATACTTTCCCCCGCTTTTGATAAAGAATCTATTATACTATTGTAAAATTTAATAATGTCCTTTCTGTGTTGTGCATCACTAAATTTTGGATCCCTGCATTGTGCTACACCATTACCATCATATTGCACCCTATTTAATAAGTCCTTGGTTTTATCACAGTACATTTGGCACTCTTCATTTGAGATTACATTCCATGGAACTTTTGCCTTGATGCTATTGCTAGTTTCTGTTATTTCCGGTGCTTTATTAATTTGGATTGTTAATTCTATAGGTATGTGGTCGTCATCCGTAATGTCGTATCTTATGGCCATTTCTGAGATAGAGTCATGAAAGTCAGAGCAAGAGATTGCATGATCAAGCCACGACCTGGTCTCCCATGCTTCACTAACATATGTATAGCTATTTTCTGGAAGCAGGTTTTTGGAGGACAAAATTAAACCTTGCTCCTCACAAAACCTTAACATATGTTTAGCAAACATGGAACCACCCAACTCGTGAGGGGTAGCATTCCAATCACCTACCACTGAGTAACACGTTATCTCTAATTCAGAAATTAGGCCACCAAGCTCCCCTAACTTTTCCAAATAAAGTTCTTCATTTTCTGCACACTGATACGGTAAGTAAACACAAAATATTGTAAATTTTCTGTGTCCCACTTCCAGCTGTATTCCCGCACACCAGCTTAAATTTGTCTCAATGGTTTTAATTACACTATCTAGGCACGATCTCCACATTATTGCAACTCCCCCTGGGGGGTGACCTGCCACAATACCATCACGTGTGTCCATAGTGGAGACCCCGTACCCATGGAAATCTTTATCTAATATGTTCAAATTACCTAAGTCCTGTTTTGTGTACCAGGTTTCCTGAAGGCAGACTATGTCACTGGTCCATAGTTTCTGCTGCTAATGTGGACTTCACCACTCTCCTTATTTTCCTTGATTTCCACATGACAGGACATTTTCTACCCTCTGTGTCAGTTAGAAAAACTATGAAACCTCCTTGAGAGCCACAATCGGTCAAGTTTGCAAATGAAGCGTCACTGTAACATTCTAGGTGCAGTCCTTCAGACAGAGTGGGAACGAATATATGTATGTGGTAAACTATCAATGGAAGTTAAATATTACTAAGCTATAATGAATCAAATAAAATCAATCTAAATGAATACTCTATATCTAAATTGAATTCAATCTGAAACAAGCTAATTTATATCCAAAGGTCTCACATAATAAATGTATATAATTATAGGGTAAGGTTATAAGGGTTAATATTAGCCAGGAATTAACTCACCAATAGTTCCACGTGGCAATGAGGCAAGGGAGAACGTTTTACCCAATATGGTGGTGGACAATGGGGAACGAGACTTCGGTCCCGAGACACGAGTCAAGTTAAAGAAAGAATAAATGATTACATGGGAATGGACATGAATATTATGCTTATCTATCAGTCAGTCATGATGTCGATGAGAGCGTCGTGATGGTGTAGCTGTGTGTATTGCTGTATGTGTATTGTGATTAGAGGCACAAAAGCACGATCAACTGAGGGCGGAAAATTAGATGTTAACTGGTTGGTGTTCGTGAAGGCTCTGGCCTCAAAAGCACACCTTGCTGCCTTGGCAAACCGCCAGGAGCCCAAATTATCGTACCGCATTTAGGTTGCTCTATACGATAAATTATATTAATATATACGATAAATTCATATATACTACATAAGACCATGGCAATATTGCTTAATAGCATATTAGGCCTTTTATAACTTAACTTATTTACAATCTTATAATATACGATCTACTCGTCCTACATCGTGCTGTAGGAGAGATCGTGACGTCACAGAGACATCCAAGATCACAAAAGAGTCATAGTCTATCGTATTTATACGATACACTCCCCCCACAAAAAAGACCTGAACCCCACCTTAAACCTAAAGTTGCCCAGAGGCTATCTTCTGACGCCACAAGTCGACAGCGCCAGCAGCAGCGCGTCTGGGACGCGTCCCGGTCCGAGAATGATCACCATCAGTATGAGGTGAGTCGTTCCTTCGAGAATCCTCGGACCCAGCAATAACAGGTGGAGCCTCAGATTGCAATGCGGAATCTAGCTCCAAAGCGTACAAACGTGCGATAGGACGAACAGTAGTTCCAGTGGCTGTCTTTAAAAGCGCCACCCGCTCTACAGAGTCTGCCCCCTTGTATACCTCCAATACGCGGCCTAATTTCCAGTATAAATGAGGACTATCTTCTTTAATTAAAACAACGTCACCAACTGTAGGGGCCGTTGGTCTACCAGAGGGAGTAACACTCCTTTCCCTCAATGCTAGCAGATATTCACTAATCCACCGTTTCCTAAAATCCTCGATTATCCTGGATATATACTGGTATCTCTTAGACACCGCTACCGCAGAGTACAACGAGGGATCCTCTAACTCTACTATGGACTGAAAATCAGATGGAAACGCAGTCAATGGTTTTCCATATAGCAAGTGAGCTGGCGTTAATGGTAGTGGTTCTTGCAGGTCGGTGTACACATATGTAAGCGGGCGATCATTCACGACTGCCTCTATCTCTGTGAGGACTGTCGTCAACTCACTCTTCTTTAATAGAGCACGTCCTACAACCGCTCTTAGTCCTGACTTTACTATGCCGACACACCGTTCCCACATTCCACCAAACCAAGGTGCCTTAACTGGAATGAACCTCCATTCGCACTTTTTCTCTCCCAAAAAAGTGATGATAGTAGGATCACTACTCATATCCTTTAGATATTTTGATGCTTGGACATAAGTGGGAGCATTGTCGCTAAGAATGAGTTGAGGGAATGAACGACGGGCACAAAACCGTCTGAACGCCAGCATAAATTCTTCGCTAGACATATTATCACATAGTTCTAGGTGTACCGCTCGAGACGTCGCACAGGTAAACAATAATATATAAACCTTCTCATGCTCCCTCGTCTTCAATGCCCCTGTGTAATCTAATCCTACCGCTTGGAAAGGTTCTACGTGCTTTACACGGCATTCAGGTAGAGGTGGAGCTGGTCCAGTTGCATATGGTTTACCCTTTAGTCTCTGGCATATTACACACTTTCTCACTACGCGTCGAGCTACTTGTCGAACTCTGGGTATCCACCATATGAGACGTAAATTTGATATAATATGACATACCCCGTAGTGTTTTACTTCCCTATGTGCACGTATGATCAATAGATCAGTAACGTGATGTCTTGTTGGCATAAGTATAGGTCGGTTTGTGCCGTCTGGTACACCCGACCACTTCAGGCGACCCTCACACCTGATGAGGCCATTGTCTAGGTGCAACCTTAGTTGACGCACTATATTAGGCATTAATGTCTTATTCGAGCCTTTCAAGGATTCTAATTCATTGGAAAAGGTTTCTACTTGAACCCATTTGATCAAAGTTACTTCAGCTGCTTTAAATTCACGAGCATCAATGTTGTGACCCCTGTTGCAGAGTTGGCCCGTTACTTTAAGCTTGAGATTGGATACATATCGCAACACCCAAGCTACAACTCTGACTAGTTTATTATAGTCACCGAATCTTGCCCACTTCATGATAGGACCCGGTGGCTCATTTGGTTGGGCTGTAACTGCCACTGTTTCCAGTGGCAGAAGTCCCTCACCAACAGCATGCCATATCGTCCATTCACTTTCATGGAGCAGCCACTTTGGACCATGCCACCACAATTCGGACTTCATTAACTGGCTAGCCGTTATACCCCTAGTTATGAGATCACTAGGGTTTTCCTTTGTATTTACATAATGATAAGCAACGTCTGGCAAAAGGGCTCTAATCTCATCTACCCTATTCCGCACATAAACTGGCAGAGACTTCTTGCTATGTATCCAGTTGAGTGCGACCTGACTATCGCACCATACGTGAACGATTTCAATATTTAATTCGCTCTCGTATGCTGCGCGTACATGTTGCACCAGACGTGCTAATAGCAGCATGGCAGTCAATTCCATTTTAGGGATAGTTACCTTTTTAACCGGGGCTACTTTGGCCCGGGCTGTAACTAAATGTGCCCCAAATGAAGTAACAACATATATGGCTACCCCGTATGCCGTGGCGCTAGCATCGCAAAACGTGTGTAACGTAACGTCACCGAACGCCGCCACTTTACGAGGTATAGGTTTAGTACATAGGATGGCATATTCATTCAACAACAATGTCCCTTGGTCATTCAGGTCCTCGGGCAAACTGTCATCCCATCCTATTTTACGTCTCCAAACTTCCTGCATTAGAATCCTAGCTCTTATGGTAACAGGTAATGCTAGACCCAAAGGATCAAAAAATTGCGCAACTTTGCTCAACAGACTTCTTTTTGTGTGCGCTCCTGTCTGCTGAGCAAAAGACCTTGTTTGAAAAGTTAGTATGTCATGTTTAGGTTGCCAGATCATCCCCAAATTTCTGGACTTTTCCTGGTTAAGAGATGCCGTACCATCCACCTGTATTAAACTCTGAAGATCTTCACTATTAGTAACCCACTCGCGGAGAAATAGATGTGCATCCGCAAACAATCTGCGTGCTTGCCAGTATGCATACAACAAATCATCTTGACTATCGCTAGTACCCTGCAAATTGTCAATGTATAATCCGCGAGATAGTTTACTTGTGTCCTCATGAGTGTCAGCTAGATGTTTTCTGATTGTGGCATTTAACAAAAACTGCGAGCAAGTGGCCCCAAAGAGTACAACCCGAAAACGGTATATTATGATGGGACTTTCAGAGTCGCTAATGTCGCTGAACCAAAGAAAGCGGGTAACATCTCTATCTTCCCCCTTTAGCTTGACCATCAAGAATGCTTTCTCGATGTCACTGGTATAGGCGTACTTTCCCAGCCTAAACCGCAATAGATGTTGGGACAGGTCCGACACCATGGACGGACCTGTCAACAGGCAGTCATTCAGACTGGGTTGTTGACCTTGGTGGGCAGAACAGTCATACACCACCCGTATTGGTGTGGTGACGCTGTCTTTCTTTACCCCATGATGGGCCAGATAGTGAACCCTACCCTTCTTACACGGTTCCTTGACATCGACTCTCTCAATAAAACCCCTATCCTCATAACTCCGAAATATATCGTCATACGCCTGGCGCGTGCTCGGTTCGTTAGACAATTTCCGCTGCAATGCGCGCAAGCGACCTAATGCCAAACCATAGTTGGTAGGTAGGCTTATCTCACTGTTCTTCCAAGGTAAACTAACTTTATATTGCTTGTCCGAGGCACAGTAGCACACAGACTCGTCAAACCTTTGTAGCGCAACTTCTGAGTCATAATCAGTCTCCATAGGATTAATGCCTATGTGATCCAATCTCCACAGTCGTTCCAGGTCGAACTCGGCAGCCATCTTAGGGTCACTAGGTTGGGAATCCTCCCTTCCCAACTCCTCTGCCGCGGTTACATTGACTCTATATATCGAGACCGTGTCGACCAGGACCTTTGACTGTGTAGTATGCACCTTTCCGCTCATGCAGTATCCAAATTAAGTGGGGATTAAAATTACACCACACATCTTTTTAAATCCAGGGTATACTACTTCATAATAATGATCCACACCAAGTAGAACATGCACCTCACTCTGATTTCCCATGGGATCTGACAAGTTAACCCCTTTGCTACGTAATGCGTGTTCCACCTTCTTCACACCCACAGATACATATTCTGGTAGGGTGTCTACTACGATACAAGTCATAAAGTACCGGTTTTTACGATAGAAATATGAAATCTCCGCTATCTCGTAGTCTTGTTTATCAGTAACCCCTGTGAAGCCCTGTAATCGAAGAGTCTCAGCCCCTACGATTCGGTGCTTCAGTCCCACTAGTACGGACCTCTTTATAAAGGAACGTTGAGACCCTTGATCTAGAAGTACCCGACAAACTTTGTTAATGTCATTACCTTCCATGGGAATCTGTATTGTGGGCAATATAGTGGTGTCTTGCGTGCTACCTAGTGCCACAGTTGTAGTACCCTCATTTTTGACGTCTTTGACTTTATCTGCAGTAGGACACAACTTATCAAAGTGATGTCCTTTGCAGTGCCGACAGGGCCTTAAGTATGTAGCAGTACATTGTCCCTGCTTACCATGTTCCCCACTTAGACAACCTACACATAGCTTCAATCTTCTCGCCTGTGCTAGTTTTGTCTCATTTGTCGGGTATTTTACACAGAAACTCCATTTATGTTTGTTGTTACATAGCTTACATAGAATCTGAGCAGGTTTCTTATACACACCCTCTTTCTTTACTTTAGTCCCCACTGTCATGCTTACTGTTCCCCTCTTCTCCACATTCTCACTCCCTCCCGACACATACATTCTCCCTTTGTTCAACTGTAGATTATTGATCTCCTTACTGAACTGAGTTTTGAACTCCCCCAGCTCAAATGATCTTACCTTATCAAGTATTGCCATAGGAAGCTTCTGACGCAAGATAATGACTATCATTTCCTGCGTGGTAAGCCCTAGGGTCTAGCGATCGAGTATGGCACTCCATATTTGCCCTGAAGTTTGTCAACTCATCAACCTTATACTGTGGTTCTGCGAGCCCCAACAAGGCAACGACATGGGCCATCTTCAACTGCTCTCTATCCCCGTACGTGGACTCTAATAAGTGTACCGCTTCAAGATAACTACCACCTACTACTGCAAAACCCTCTATTAAATGTAAGGCCTCTCCTTCCATTTGTCCCTTCAGATAGTGAAACTTGCGGACATTATCCAAAGAGGATTCATGAACCGTAGATCGAAATACGTCCCAAAAAGCTAACCACTCGGTTAACTTGCCCCCAAATGTAGGAAGATTGAGCTTTGGGAGGTGTACAGCATGTTTTGGGTCAGCCCTTCTATGGGCCTCATTATCGCCTCCCTTCTTACTTGCGACAGCACGCTGTAATAGGCGCTTCGCTCTAAAGACAGGTTCGTCATAGAGGGCGCGATTATCACACTCTGTAACTATCTCTTCCTCCTCTATCATGTCAGCCACAATCACCTCACTCAGAGCCGTAATACGACCGTGGGTAGCCTGGACGTTATCTAATCTAGCCTCCAATTCCTCTAGATCAGCAGTAGTGATGAAAGTGTTTAAGTCCACAATTAGCCTATTTAACACTCCCCGAAGTCCCGCCCTTTGATTTTTAGGGGCTTTGCTTAGCACCCCACTAGACGGTGTCTCTTTATGGTCTTTATCCATTTTGCATGTGAGCCTATAGGCTACGTATCTAAATATCACGTTACAAAAACAACGGCCAAATAATAGGCTACTTAAGAGACGCCAACCGGCGGACTTCTATGTTATGGAGAAAAAATAGTACACTATATAGCAATACCTACTAATGGATCATATTGAACAAGAAAAAATGTTAGGTCAGGTCATATGTCACAGGAAGTCTGAAACTGAAAAGAACATTACTGGGGAAAGACGATGGGTGGGAAGCAGGACTTAGGCAGGCACAACGATGTGACCCTGCATTCTGGCTCTAACCATCGCTTGGCTAGCCTTGCCAGTTTATCATAGAGTTGTTCCTGCATCCTGTTATATGTCCCCTTGTTCATTGCCTTAAAATCCCTTACTGGTAGCTAATTCCCGGGTCTGGGCACCAATGTGGTAAACTATCAATGGAAGTTAAATATTACTAAGCTATAATGAATCAAATAAAATCAATCTAAATGAATACTCTATATCTAAATTGAATTCAATCTGAAACAAGCTAATTTATATCCAAAGGTCTCACATAATAAATGTATATAATTATAGGGTAAGGTTATAAGGGTTAATATTAGCCAGGAATTAACTCACCAATAGTTCCACGTGGCAATGAGGCAAGGGAGAACGTTTTACCCAATATGGTGGTGGACAATGGGGAACGAGACTTCGGTCCCGAGACACGAGTCAAGTTAAAGAAAGAATAAATGATTACATGGGAATGGACATGAATATTATGCTTATCTATCAGTCAGTCATGATGTCGATGAGAGCGTCGTGATGGTGTAGCTGTGTGTATTGCTGTATGTGTATTGTGATTAGAGGCACAAAAGCACGATCAACTGAGGGCGGAAAATTAGATGTTAACTGGTTGGTGTTCGTGAAGGCTCTGGCCTCAAAAGCACACCTTGCTGCCTTGGCAAACCGCCAGGAGCCCAAATTATCGTACCGCATTTAGGTTGCTCTATACGATAAATTATATTAATATATACGATAAATTCATATATACTACATAAGACCATGGCAATATTGCTTAATAGCATATTAGGCCTTTTATAACTTAACTTATTTACAATCTTATAATATACGATCTACTCGTCCTACATCGTGCTGTAGGAGAGATCGTGACGTCACAGAGACATCCAAGATCACAAAAGAGTCATAGTCTATCGTATTTATACGATAATGTACTTGATCAGTCTTTACTCTCTTAACTACCTTATTAGCGTCCATCATGTCACCAACAGTACATTTCTTTATCAAGGTGCTTAAAGAACAAACATCAAACGAAATATCTGGCCTAGTCTGGGTCCCTACCCAATTGAGTTGACCAACAACTGACCTATACTTGTGAACTTCTTCCTCGTTTAGTCCTGAATCTTTTCTTTGAGCCCTTTTATGACTTATGTCCACTTGTTTCAGCGACTTTATGTAGCTTTCTTGATCTATACTAATTCCATCGGCCGTTTGCTGTATGTTCAAGCCTACATACTTGAACTTCTTGGAATTAGCTGATCCCACCAGAAAATTGTTTTTCAATTTTGAAACCACACACTCTTCAAACTGATCAGTACCACCCCAACAAAAGTCGTCCACATGAATACACACAATGCCTTCCAAATTATTATCTCTGGTATACATAAACATTGCTGGATCAAATCTCGACATTCTCATACCAAGCATAATCAGTTCTTCTTTTACAGTGTCATACCACACTCTTGCAGCATCACTCAGTCCATAAACCGTCTTTTTAAGTTTCCAAATTCTTCCACTGAAGAATTCCGGCGGAGGATGTAAATATACCTCACGTTTAATGCCGTTACCTTGCAGGAATGCCGATTTAATGCCTATCGTGTGACATGACCACCCTTTCATTTGTATAGTAGCTAGAGCCAACCTCAATGATTCTTTACCACATGTAGGAGATTCGGTGTTTACCTCATCCTTAAGCTCTTCCTCGAATCCGCGAGCCACCAGTCTGGCTTTCACAATCCTACCTTGTTTAGTCTCTTTCTCGGTCACAATCCACCTTGTGGAAATAATGTCCTGACCTTCCCATTCCACTTCATCATATACATCATTCTCTCTCCAACTGTCTATTTCTTTTCTCTTGGCTTCCATAGACTTTTCACCTGAACAAGTAATCATTATTTCCTCCTCATCTTCTATTTCTCTAATTTCATTAATGTCCTTCACGAAATCCATCCAGGTCTCTTCTCCGTTCTCTTCATTACGATAGTTAAAGCAATTCTTAAATTTACCCGATGCTTTGCCTGCCCTGCTCAAGATCTTGACGTTAATCCTCTCATTGGAATCTGTAAGTGATACCTCATATCGCTTTCCTACCTTTGGGATAGCATTCCTTTCCTCATTACAATCCTCCACAGTTTCACCACTTACATCATCGCCATCATCACTCACTGCAGCGGCCTTCTCTGTCGTCTCCTCTGTAGTCTGTAAACTGCTTCTACCTTCATTACTAGAGCTAACCACATTACTGGCCGAGTATCCTTTCACTCTGCATACATGGGCCCTTACAACATAACCTCCATGCCGCAAAATGTTAACCTTACCATCCTTACCTATAACTCTTGCAGGACCTCGCCAGCTGTCCTCGCCTTCTCGTTTATAATAGACATAATTGCCTATCTTAACATCTTCATCATTTGTTTTACGAATGTTATGTGACAAAGCCCTTTTAATTCTCTCGTTAGCATCAGATTTCACAAATTCCTCTCTACACTTACGCAAAGCATTCAAATTATTAGCTACAATCTGAGAGGATGTAACATTTTCCAAGGCTGGAGGGTTATCTGCTGCTATGTTAGGATGGTTAGGATTAAAACTAAACACCAACTGATTAGGGGAGAATCCATTATTGTTGTGAAGAGCATTCCTGGCAGCCACAGCCCAAGCCAGTGCAGTTTTTATGTTGCATTTAGTATCTTCTTTAATCTTTAGTACGTTAGCCTTTAGCACTGTGAAATGCTAGGTTTTTCCAGGTTAAATAGGAATGGGAATTATCCCCAGGCTACCTTTAGGATCAACCTTTCCTGGTACCTGGCGCGGGGTACGAACCTCTGAAGGGAATTTAACCCCCCTAAAAACCCACAGGTTTTGAGATGCCTTGGGTGGGGTTCGAACCCTGGTTAGTGACGCACCACCATCACCACCAGGCCCGCGCGCTAACCCACTGTACTACCACGGACGTACAAAAGTATAGCAACCTTAGTCCGATTTTTAAGAACCACGGTGATAGTCTCTCGAGATGAGTTTATTGGACTTACCATCTACGACTATTTTCGAACCACGGTGATAGTCTCTCGAGATGAGTTTATTGGACTTACCATCTACGACTATTTTACGCTATACCTGACGTCAACTCGGGTTAGTATTATTGTGGGTGCGGGACATTTTCGAGGGCATTACACCACATTCCTTTTTAGTTAGGCTAGTCCCTAGCCTCGTAAGGTCGTAGGGTATCGTAGCCTTTTTACCTTAGCCATCTCAATTCTTGGTATAGGGTTCGCGTGACGGGTGCTCCAGCACGTAGCTACCAGGTCACGTTCCCTTACTGCCACCAATGAAATGCTAGGTTTTTCCAGGTTAAATAGGAATGGGAATTATCCCCAGGCTACCTTTAGGATCAACCTTTCCTGGTACCTGGCGCGGGGTACGAACCTCTGAAGGGAATTTAACCCCCCTAAAAACCCACAGGTTTTGAGATGCCTTGGGTGGGGTTCGAACCCTGGTTAGTGACGCACCACCATCACCACCAGGCCCGCGCGCTAACCCACTGTACTACCACGGACGTACAAAAGTATAGCAACCTTAGTCCGATTTTTAAGAACCACGGTGATAGTCTCTCGAGATGAGTTTATTAGACTTACCATCTACGACTATTTTCGAACCACGGTGATAGTCTCTCGAGATGAGTTTATTGGACTTACCATCTACGACTATTTTACGCTATACCTGACGTCAACTCGGGTTAGTATTATTGTGGGTGCGGGACATTTTCGAGGGCATTACACTTACCCCAACCAGAGATTGTATAAGACAACCTGGTTACCAGTATCTGTCATAAGTACCCCGAAACAATAACTAAGTACCCCTCCGAACTGCCGCTGTTGTTGGTATATTTATATTTAATAGAAAACGCAGTTCCCAGGGCCAACTAATAGTATCCATAACCCCTCGGACTGATCACATAACTCTATCTTTTCCAGACTCATATACCACCCCATAGTTGCATTCCCCGGTAGCATTTGGCTAACGTATTCTACTGCCTTTTCAAACTCCAATATCAATTGTAGCCTAATGCCACCCCCACGGCCAGGGACCTTAGGGGCAAAATTTCCCTGTAGCCCTTGAACTCTCCCCCCCCCCCTCTCATTATAAGCCCCCGCACTTCTCTACTCTTGTCCGACCTAGCCTCTCTCTCATACCTCTCGAAGATCCTTGAATTGTCCGTTGCTAATGCTCTCCAACCTTTTATTATATACTCCTATCCAGCCTACCTTCACTTAGTAGGCCAGAACAACATTAGAACTTTACTAGCCCCTTGCATGCCATCTATTCTCTTACAACCCATTCACAACCCTGCACCCAATGGTCGTCGGTGCGAGGCTAGCCGCCTCGCCAGTAACTAACTTCTATTGCCATACTTCCAGATAAATGTGGCAGAGTTAGCAACCCAGTCTCCACCACATCCAGCAAACCCTACAATTAACAACCAGCCGAGTAAAACCAGCTAGCCAAGGCACCTTCGGTTTTGGTATTAAGGACACCCACATCTGTCTCATACACAGAGGGTTATTACGAACACTGGTGATATGGCAAGCCCCTAGCCACAGCCGCCGGACGACTATCACAGAGAGAGGGCGCCCAGCTCCCCCTTTTTGCCCACCCGAGGAGGGAGACCCCCACCCCGCGGAGGTATACCTGGCCCCTGTTTTGACTTTCGAGTCATTGCCAGGTAGCACAGGAATTCTTCCTATCAATGAACTAACCATGCATGACTAACACCTTTACTAACCTCTATTTACTCACAATAAACCATTTACCTTTCTTGCATGCTCTGATCACTAAATTAGCACCTCAGCTATACCATAGAATGAAGATTGCACAATCTAAGAGAGACGCTCCTATCACAGCTGTCCCCATCCTCCTCGCAAAGTAGATCCAGTCTCCCTCCCCTAAATACTTCCAGTATAGCCAAAATAGTACCTCTTACTAAGGCTCAGTTATATGAAAATATAAAGGCTTCCTATAGCCCTGTGCCACAACAGTAAATACCATCTTACCTAGTCCCCATATCTATTGAGAGCTCAATTAAGTCCATAAGACTCGAGATCCCTACTGTCTACAGGGTCCAGAACCAAGCCTATAAATCTAACTCCCGCCCCCAGTCAAATCAGTTGAAAGCTAGACACCAACCAGTGGTCACTACCCTGCAGTTTACCTCTAGCTCTGCCCTCGTGTTGTTCCGGAGTGAGATTCCAGATCCGGCAGACTCCGTGGCAGAGAAGACTGATAGAAGCATCTGTCCATGTACAAGTCCTAACGTGCACCTTATAACCTTCACACAAATTCGTGGGTATATAAGTGTGTAGCCAGCAACGATCGTCAAGAGATCCGACTTGAGAACTTCCTACATTTTGGACCATCTGGACGGCCGAGGAACCAGTCGTTAGCCCCCAACATCACCGGAAGCATGATAACCAGGACCAGATCTACCAATACTATTCAAGATTCATGTTGCTAGTACTAAGTGTTATAGTACTAGCTTGATACTCACTTATTAACTTTCTATAAAGTGGCTAAAACCTTGCCCAGTGTAATTCATATTTAACCATTCCATTTGGGACGTACTAAGCGATCAGTGCTCTTTAATTAACAGGCGACTTTGACTCTCGTAATTACCTTATTTAGATATTAAAACTAGTGATATCTAACGTTCGCCCACTGATTTGTGTTCTACGTATTTCTGCCATAAGAATATAAAACTTAGATCAGTACCCCCATGAGGTTACTAGAGATTCCGTGTTCTACATATACGCGTGTCTAACCCTAACTGTGAGCTGCTACTTGGGCACGCGACCAGCCAGTAAGAGGTCAACTCAGTGACATTGAATTATACGAATATATTGAGGTCTTCCAGTAAAATATAAACTTGCTAATTAAACCCGTGATCAGAAGGATATACCTGAACGTTGGAAGTGGGAGACTAGGCTCCATCCAGATCCGCTAATGCTAGTAGTTCCCTTCTATTATTTGTTTTGTGCGAGAATTACTATCTTTCTATACTCTTTATTTATTTACGTCAATAAACGTGAACTTGTGTCGTTTTACCGTGTGTTTATTTTGTGTTCTCTATTCCTCATACCTTGTATTGTGCATGCAGCCTTATATACCCAGTCATTCAGAACTCACATTACCCAAGTTAAACCTGTAGAAAAACAGGGCAAAACATTGGTGGCAGCGGTGGGATTCTTGTTCTGGGGCATTTTACACTGCATTCAGTCTTTCACACGTCCCATTACTCCATGGACTTTCTGCGGCAGTACACATTATCTCAATGTTGAAATTCTCACCCATGCTCCTGAAATCCATATTATTAAATTCTCCTCCATTATCAGTCAACATCTTCTTGGGTGTGCCAAATATTGCTATCCAGTATCTCATAACAGCATCTATAATCACACTTGGGGTTTTATTTTTGATCACGCATGCATTACAGTATCTAGTAGCGAGATCAATCATTACAAGGAAATACTTATCCTCAAAGAATTTCAGGTCCATACTTACAACGTCATTGAAGTTCCTCGCCATTGGCATACTAACCACAGGTCTAGACGGTGTTCTCTGGAACTTACTACAAGTTTCACATGATTCTCCAACATTTCTTATTTCATCTTCTAACTCTGCATCTATGATACCAGCTTCCTTGACCAATGTGATAAGTTTTTCCTTTGTAGGGTGGGCGAATTGCTTATGGAGTTTCAATGCTTTCTTCTTGGCATCACCTTTTCCATAGCTGTACAAGACATACCTCATGAAGTTCCTGTCCTCTCTGAAACTCTCGAATTTATTTATAGGCATAGCATAATGACCAGTGCTAGTGATTTTCAAGTTCTTAATTCTACCATACTTCCAGTCAACTTTGTCTTCAGCCAAATTCATCACCAAACCCATCTTTTTCATGAAAGATTTACTTAGCAAAAGTGGTATATCCGACTCAACAACATCCGTCTCGATCATTAGCCTTTCTTTACCAATATAAGCGGGTATGCTGACTTTCCTATGGGCTTTCACTGTGTTACCATCACCAAACCGGAATGATTTATTGGTGCTATACTCCTTAACTTTACTCTTATCATTTACATCAATCATTTCATGATATTCCTCCAACCATTTATCCCCACACACATTAACGTTACAACCCGTGTCAAGTACTGCACAACCTATAGTTTCCTTCCTCAATGTTCTGGTATCACTGTTATCCTCAAAGAAACTGTCTAGTCATACTTCCTTTTTGTCTACTTCCTTTACTTTGTCACAATTCCTCACCCAATGATCTTTCGATCCACATTCAAAACATCCACCGTCAAGCCTATTCCTCCTCCAACTTCTTCTCTGGTATCTACGATATCTACCACCCCTATTGTATCTACCATTGTTCCAGTTCCTATGATAACCACCTTGGCCACCATAATTGGTTGTCCACATGATCTCTTCTTCTGTATTACCGTCCTTTGAAGATACAGCAGTCTCCTCAATCTTAGAACATATTTCTTTTAGTTCCTGTTCCAAAATTGTTTTCTATTCTTCAAATCATCCTTCCCATTCACCTTTGTCATATATACCGGTTCAGACTTAACCTTAACTTCTTGAGTTACTTCACTCCTTGTCACACTGCTTGACTCAAACATTCGTTTTAATGTTGATCGAACCTCCTTAAATGATAGGGGTTTTGTTGATGCCATAACCTGTTCCCTTTGTATTTCCGTTAATTTACAATTCTTCACCAGACGGAAAGCCAACACCTCATCTGGCAGTTCCATGCCCTTTTCTGTCATTTTGTAGTACTTCATGTCAAATTCTCTCATGAAATCG
The DNA here is from genome assembly GCA_032716605.1 of Paralithodes platypus. Taxonomy (NCBI): domain Eukaryota; kingdom Metazoa; phylum Arthropoda; class Malacostraca; order Decapoda; family Lithodidae; genus Paralithodes; species Paralithodes platypus. Next base: position 36,437,196 of record CM064506.1, read on the forward strand.
CAAATTGACATGTCATCCTTCCTCACACATTCCTCAAAATTCTGATATGCCATAAATTTCCTTCTCTCGGGTTCCTTCAGGAAGGCCTCATCTAATTTTGCTATCAGTAGGTCAACTCCATTCTCTTTCTTCTTATCCTCTGTTGACACCTGATTAGCCACTTCCCTGGCTTGACCAGTTAACGTGAGATGAATGGCTAGCGCTTGCTTCTTTTTATTTATATCCGTTAATTCTGTCCACATCAATACATCTTCCTTCCATTGTTCATATTTGTCTAAATCAGTTAACATGGGGGGATTCTTAATTACAGAAGCCATGACGGAACTATGGACCTCTAGGTTATGGGCCCAGCACGCTGTAACTACGCTCTGCTACCAAATTTGTTAAATATAGTTAAGCTAATCTGCATATGTGATATTTTCCCAAATACTTCATATATATTTTATACACGTTTACAATAATTACCTTTCTGATGCGTAGCTCGCCCTTAAGAACGTTGAACCCTCAACGATGAACCAGCTACTCAACGAAACAACAAACCACCATCGTAACCAAGAAGCACAAACGCCGACACACAAAAACCACAGCCCAAACAACTGCAACGCCATGTAATACCAATCAAACCACATACCGTATCCAACTCACTATTTACACCATCTGCTAGGCATGCCTTAAACCACTATTACATGAAACACGCCGGACAATCGCTCCCCACTATCGCTAGCACAGCCTCTCTCCACGATCTCTACTTTCCGACCCCCTTCTCCTCCCCACATCGCATACACTCCCCCACTCACGTCATCAGCTGATGATGTCATCGCATCCTCGATAATTTAATCATCAGGGTAATCTACCCTACAAATTATAGATACCCTACATGCGATTATACTATAAGTAGTACAGTATAATTATATGATACATAACATATACATTTACTTAATTACCACCCAACTCTTTATCTAATTTGCCAAGGGTTAAACAACCATACCGGTCGTTTGCAGGCCAACCATACTAGTCGTTTGCAGGCCAATTTGTAGCCAGCACATCAAGATTCTAACAATCTGAACCCTCAAATGTGGAAAACAGTGTTCGTTTTCAGGAAAGTGTTAGGGACAGTGACATAATTGAGCCCATCCCCTCCTCAGTACCTGACCTAGTGTGGCCAGTGAATGGTCATGGGTATAGGAACATAGGCAACAACCACCGGAACTTATAGAAGTGCGGGATGAGCCGGAGGACATAGAACTGTCCTCACCACAACCCAGGCATACTGAGGAAGGGTCTGAGATAGGTTCAGAATCTTCCAAAGAATCACATAGTAAATGTATAACTACTGATGATTTAGACTATATTCTTCATAAGGTTATGCGACAATACAATGTGCCTAAAACTCAGGATCCTATCACCACTACACCGGGAGCTTCCCCGATAGGGTCACTTGTGTGGCCTCTGGAAACTTCCAGGGTTGTACCACCTAATATGTCCCTCCCCCAATTTAACGTCATCCCGGCGAGCACTACGGAAAGCGGCACGACAGTGCCCGCCTCATTAACAACAACCAATGTCCGTGTTATAACGGATGTTACTCCCCCACCTCTTGACAAAATTCCCCACAGAAAAGGCCCTATGCCTCTTCTGTATGGTCCCGACTGCTCGTGGATCCCAGCGATAGCAAAAAACCCGAGCGTAGCACAGACCACCGTATCGGGGGAGATCCCTGTTCCTAGTGAGTGGGTTATAGAGGTTAGTAAGAGTAAGAAGCTGAGGGCCAAATATGCACAAGGGCAAGTATTGGATGTAACTATCAAAGCTATTCCTAATGTTTATTCACCTGAATTTTGTGTGTACTCTGCTACTCCGGCATTACCTCCCGCCTCCTCTGCACGACTTTTTGCGGATTGGACAAAGTCTGACGGCGTGAACGATATTAAATCGCTCAATACGCTAACGCCGGAGTTGGATACAACTCCAGTTCTAAATCAGTCTCACCATCCAGTTCTGCAGGTGGGGCAGGTAGGTCTAGGCCTGTGGGTGGACTGGGAGGTGGAAGCTCAACAGTTTGCAGCTACGATCACATCAAAATCCTCCCACCAAATACCTCAGGATAACCACAATTGGTTTTCAATGCCGATCAATAAAGCCGGAGGGGTGTCCCCTGCTCTTTTTAATTTCCTGTTGGCTCCCAATTTGTCTCTCTATGGCTTGCAGGAACCCTTTTCAACCCCTCCTCCAGCGCACTTAGACAGAGACTTTAAATTGCGAAACAAAGCATTTATACTATTTTCACAATTCATTCTGAGCCGCCAAATAGCCCAGTTCCTCACGAGGACCATAGCCGCTATTTCTGACCAAAATGTAAGGAAGGCCACCGATCTATCAAGGCGGCTTCTATTACAGAACTCCATCCAGTCCTTGGGTGACATCCGAATAGCCTTGTTGGAGGCTGTTCGTGCACGTCAAGACTTAAGAGTATATATGGTTAAGAAGTTACCGGACGACATTGGTCGCCGAGTAACACTCTCCCCTGTATTAACTGCTTCTTTGCTAAATCTAGAAACATGGAAGGCAGTTTATAATATGGTTGATAGCTTGCAGCCGAGTACCTCCGAGCCTAGGAAGGAGAACTTTAAGAAACCATACTCCAAACCCAAAAGCGGAGGTAAGTCACAACACTCTGGTGCTAAGCAGCCCTTTCAGGGAACCATGCGTCCTCCGGCGCAGGAACGTACTCAGCACAAGCCCAAACAGGGAAAATATTCAGGAAAGTGGCATAATAAGAATAAGTCACAACATAAGTCAAGTCAGGGAGCGACGCCAGCCAAAACCAGCCAACCGTCTACCCCTACCCCACCACCAACAAAAAACTAGTTTGTCAAACTCTCTCTCTCCCGGGGCCTATCGAAGGCGAGTTGGATCCGAGGGTAGTTCTGCCGGACAAGCCCAGTCAAGTAACTGGGTCATTTCAGGTGTGTCACCGGGCCTGGCCCCGGCGAACTTGGGCACGGACAGTAGTACGCAAGGGCATCACCTGGCGGTGGCTTCGGCGACCTCGTTTACGTCAGACTCGAGAAGTCAATCATGTTTCTTTAGAGTTTAGAGGTGGAGTCACTAGTCCAGGAAATTATCACCAAGCATGTCATTGTCCCGGTCGACCCAACTTGCCCTGTATTCACGTCAAGACTTTTTCTCGTGCCAAAGAGGGACAGTGTTCAAATGCGACCAGTAGTAGATCTCTCGTGCTTGAACACCCACATTCACAATTCACCCTTCAGGATGTTCACTGTGAACCACATCAGGCTAACACTTCCACCACAAGGATGGATGTGTTCATTAGACCTGACAGACGCCTATTGGCATGTCCCCATCAACAAAAGGTTCCAAAAATTCCTCGCCTTGAGGATCAGGCAAGAGACAATTATGTCTATCAAAGAATGCCATTCGGGTTGAACCTGGCACCGAGAATATTCACAAAATTAGTTCGGCAGGCCCTCATGCCAATGTTAAATCCGGGGGATCAATGTGTTGTGGTACCTAGATGATTGGCTGGTAGTGGCGGAGTCAGAGAGTTTATGTAAAATCCATGTCAGACAAATTATCAATTACAGTATGTACAATCCCTAGGGTTCAAGGTCAACTTGGCAAAGTCACATCTTGTTCCCACATGGGCAATTCAGTGGATAGGGCTGGTCTGGGACACAGCCAATCTTACTCTCAGTCAGAGTGTGGACAACCGCAACAGATTTTGAAAGAAATTGTTCGTGTTTCTCCACAGTCTGAACACGATGAGATGCTGGGAGCCTCTGGTCGGTTCTCTCAACTGGATTCAATTAACGGTAAAGTTGGGCCGGTTGAAAGTGAAGAGATTATTCTTGGAAGGCAACAACTATTTCCCGCTATTGCCGGCGGGAAAATTGTGGTAAATTCATCCCTTAATTCACAACTTACTGTCGGTCTGGGCGAAGAGAGAAATATTGCACTCATTAATGACGTGGGTATCTCCCCCACCTACGGTATGGGTAATAATAATAATAATAATAATAATAATGCTTTATTTCAGACTCACACAGTACAGAGGGGACCATTCTGGGGTCCATATATACCTTACAGTAACATAAATATATATAGACAGCTACTGTACATAGGCTACATAAAATAAAAAGAAATTAATAATACCCAGCTTGCTATCATGTAGTTCACAGCACTGCCTCAACCAAAAACAGTGGTCATCAAACTACTGTTACCAAAACATCTGTCCTAATTGTGTACAGTATCATGCCTCACATCATTTAGCTTCCGGTACAGTATATTGCTACAGTACAGTATAGGAATACCGGTACTGTACTGCACTATGAGGTTCAGTACCGGTATGCTAATTCTGTTGACACGGACACGACACGGACGCTTCAGGGACAATAGGCTGGGGTTATCAGTCGAGCCTAGGCCATCAAGGGCAGGGTCTTTGGTCCCAAGACAAGAACTTTCATATCAACAAGCAAGAGCTTTTAGTACCTCTGTTTTTCCTTCAAACTCACGGCTCCTCCTTGCGGGGGAAATCAATAGCTTTTCGAATGGACAATTTGAACTGCATTCAAAAGCAAGGGTCAACGATGTCTCGGAAGTTGTTAGAATTGTCAGAGAAGATTTTTGCTCTGGCCGAAGAGCTGAGCATTCATCTTCGTGCATCATATCTCCCAGGCATAGCGAACGTCTGGGCAGACGCACTGTCCCGGAGACAGAGCACCACAGTAGAATGGGCAATCAAGCAAGACATCTTCAACAAGATAATTGCAGAGCCATACCGTCTACAAGTGGATCTATTCGCGTCCGAGGAGAACCACAGACTCCCTCTCTACCTAACCCGCCGGGAAACGACATCGGCAGGAGGTTCAGACGCATTACTGGAGGATTGAAACAGGTGGAGTTCCATCTATCTTTTTCCGCTTCCAGACGCCTCACTCATGTGTCTAGTAGTTCACAAACTACGGGGTTACCGGGGCATACTCTCGATGATCGCGCCTCTATGGCCGGCTCAGGTGTGGTACCACCAGTTGAAAATGTTGTGCGAGAACCCGGTGTCGCTCCCGGTCTCGTACTTCCACTTGGAGACAATTGGAAACCTAGAGACCTCGCTGACTTTTGCCTTCTGGACATTCAAAATGACAAATAGTTAACTCCGTATGGAGAGAGCATTACCAATAAATTTCTTAATCAGTATACTATGTCCACCAGGAGACAATACCAATCACATTGGAAAACATTTACAACCTGGATAGTAGAAACGGCGCAAACAGATGCATCAGTAGCTTTGGTTTTTAACCCGGGAGCTGCGGGGAGACTCTTAAGAGTTCCCCCGGCGCACTGCGGGGAGACTCTTAAGAGTCAGAGAAAAAAAAAATCAACTTTTGACATCGAAAAAAAAAAAAAAAAAAATTTATTTATTTTTTTTTTTGGCCCCTGGGCCATGCAAAATCTCAGTCCTCTACCTCCCCTCCTTCCCCACTTTCCTCCTCTCCTTCAGTTATCACCTATTTTCCCTGTTATTCCCTTATTCTGAGGTATATTTTCGTGCTAACATTAGAAATCTGATTGGAGGGTGTGGTCATCACTGATAGCAAGCGAGTGCAAGAGAGAGAGAGAGTATCGATCGACTGTGTCTCAGTGGCCTTGGGGGAAATTGGCGGGAAAGCAGATTGCCTCACCCATACATTATACAACTCGCGGGCTATATCTCCGATTTTGACCATCCAAACGCTGTTTTCACTCGTTTTATTGTTGTTTCAGGTTAATACCTTTATAATCAACCCATAATAGGCGCATATGGATAAGTATTAATGCTATTAATGGCACAATGAATATTTTAGTGACGGAAACACCTCAAATACGTCAGCACAGGGGGACGTTTCCAATTACCCCCATGCGCACTTCAGAGGTTAAGTACTTAGACTATTTGTTTGAACATCAACACCTTTCTGTAGTTATGCTGAAGAACCATCTCTCTGCCATCAGAACTCACTTTTACGACCTTACAGGGCTATCCATACCGCAGGCGGAGGAGAAAGGGTTCATGAGGCATGTTTCGAGCTCCGCCCACCACCCAGTCAGCTCATGCCTACCTGGTCACTGGACAAAGCTTTGACTTTACTTCATTCGCGCAAGTACAACTTCGCGCCGGATTTTGACTCATTATTAAAGAAGGCTGTGTTCCTTATAGCTTTGGCTAAAGGAAACAGGGTATCTGAGCTGGCGATGAGCAGAGAACCTAATTGCCTTAGATTTGGGAGACTTAATGAACATTTACAAATTGCTCCATCTCCTACTTTCATAGCTAAGAACGAGCATATGTGATCATGTGTTCTCCGAATTTACGATTCCGGCTCTCAAACGCAGGCATACACATCATGTTTTAAGTCCGGTGCAAACTTTAATCAAGTTTATGAGGGTATCGCAGCCCCAACAACAGGGAGCCTTATGGGTCAACAGTACAGGTACTCGAGTCACGAGAAGAAAATTGGCTTCCTTGCTCGTAGATGTAATTCAGGAAAGTAATCCTGGTGTAGTGGGCAGAGCCCACGACATCAGAAAATGGGCTGTCTCGTTAAGGTTTCTACAAAATTATTCAATAAATGATATAGCAAACACTAAATTGTGGGCATCCAATCATACTTTCTTGATGCGGTACCTGTCGGTGGCTTTGGATAAACCAAAACTGACCTGTGTGGCCTTACGTCAGCGGGTCTAGTTGGTCTATGTGCTACTAAGTTAAGTTTAATCTTAATGGTAAAAAGAAGGGGGGGGGGGTTGCTGGAGAGCTGGAGAGCTTAAGACCTCTAGAGTCTAGACCCTCCGCCGGACTATGTGATAAGGTCACGAGCTGTGATACTTGAAAAGTCGAGCTGGTTATACAGCTCAAATTTTTATTTTTATGAAGATATCTATCATAGTTGCAACTATAGGATACTAAGTGAGATTGTACAAACTATATACAGTAAACTTCCATTAATCCGAAGGGCAGCGGACCGGCCCTCGTTCGGATTAGTGGATTTTTCGGATTATCGGACTTTACCCCTATGAACCTGTGTATTAATGGCCTGACGAAAACATTGAGGCATTAGGCCACCCAAATGACACACACACATATCATATGTTCATGAAATCACTTCAAAAGTTTACCATTGTCATTGTAGCCTATTACCTACTTCAAAACATTCAGATTAATGGTCAAAGGAATCTGCTGATATAAACTTCTTCTTCTTCTTCTAAACACCATATGTCCGCATCGTCTACTAGCGAGTTTGTCTTGCTCTTGAAGATCAGATCAGATGTGGTTCGGGAAGTAATGCCTTAACAACGGCACTTCCCTGAGAGGTTCTTGTAATTTTCCTTTTGTGATTTTCCTTTTGTGATGTGCTCTGTTATATTATATTGTATTGAAAGCACCCTTGTCTTGTTGTCTTGAAAGCACCCTTGGGACGCTCCGATCACTGAACTATAAATAGTAGCGTATCGGAACGTCCAAAGGTGCGTTTTCAAGCTCAAGACTGAATGCGCTTGCAGAAAATGCGGTGCAAGCCAGTAGCGCATCGGAGCGTCCCAAGGATGCGTTCAAGAGCAAAACAAACTCTCTAGCAGACGATGTGGTGTTTACGTTTATATCAGTAGCTTCCTTTGACCATTAACCTAACAAGTGCGCATGGGGGTAATTAGACACCTCTCCCTGTGCACATGTATTTGAGGTGTTTCCGTCACTAAAATATTCATTGTACCATTAATAGCATTAATACTTATCCATACGCGCCTATTATGGGTTGATTATAAAGGTATTAACCTGAAACAACAATAAAACAAGTGAAAACAGCGTTTGGATGGTCAAAATCGGAGATATAGCCCGCGAGTTGTATAATGTATGGGTGAGGCAAGCTGCTTTCCCGCCAATTTCCCCCAAGGCCACTGAGACACAGTCGATCGATACTCTCTCTCTCTCTCTTGCACTCGCTTGCCATCAGTGATGACAACGCCCTGCTTGCAACTCGCTAATGTTAGCACGAAAATATACCTCAGAATAAGGGAATAACAGGGAAAATAGGTGATAACTGAAGGAGAGGAGGAAAGTGAGGAAGGAGGGGAGGTAGAGGACTAAGATTTTGCATGGCCCAGGGGCCAATTTTTTTTTTTTTTTTTTCGATGTCAAAAGTTAATTTTTTTTTTCTCTGACTCTTAAGAGTCTTCCCGCAGTCCGCCGGGGGAACTCTTAAGAGTCTCTCCGCAGTTCCCGGGTTAATCTGAATGTTTTGAAGTGACAATGACAATGGTAAACTTTTAAAGTGAATTCATGAACATATGATATGTGTGTGCTCCATTATGTGTCATTTGAGTGGACTAATGCCTCAAAAAGGGGACTGGGACTTCTTGAAATTCGGACCATCGGGTGAATTCGGATTTGGCCTCAAATTGAAAAATTTGAACTATTGGGAGATTCGTATCATCGGTCGTCGGATTAAAGGACTTTTACTGTAACATGTACAAATTTACGTTAAGGACATAAAATATACTCGTATGATTTATTGTGCCTTTGGACAGGAATAAAAGAATGTTCCTGGAAAACAAATTTTATTAAATCTCAATGTGATATTCTTAACAGATGTACCTGCATGGTCATTTTAAGCAGACTGTCACGGGGTGGAAATTATATTCGTTTATATAACCCTTCCCCTGATCTTATGAATTATATGTAATGCCTCAGTGAGCAATACACAACTACTGTATGCAGTAGAAATATATATTTATTATAGAGGTTACCTGATATGGGGACAACTGGCTTGATAATTAGCCTAATAACATGTGTACAGCCTATAACCTAGCATATAAAAGTATAAATATCATCATAGTTATTAAATAAATACACATGTAACAGGCAATTATATTTATTAATGATATGTGCAGAAAGATGATAAGGCAAGCACTCAAGGATTCACACAGCCTATAGTCTGTTTACTCCTAGCCTAGCCTATCTCAAGCCTACTGATTTAACCTAACTTAACACTAAAGTCTAGCCTAGCCTAACTTTAAATACTGTACTGTACTGTAGAATACTAGAACACAAGGCTCAGTGACCAGCAGTCTATGACTAGTACCAGTAATGCAAGATACTGTATATGGTAATCTAACCTTCTTGCCTGATACTGTAACCTAAACCAAATCACTGACCTACATGTGTACAGTAGCTTATAGCAGTCCTAATTGGTTACACACTGAATAGGCTATCTTACCTGGTAATCACCCTAGGGACTTAAAAGCTCATAGGATGGTATTTGACCCTCCAAAATTGGAAAGCCCCAATCCTGCCTGCCCAAAACCAAGGTGATCACCCCCACTGCTCAGCCTCCACGTGTGTAATGTAGAACAAGACCCCCAAGCGTGCATCCCCTCTCCCCGCGAAGGAAAGACACCCTAAAACCCCCCCATGAACGTAGCTGAATACTGTACAACTCAACTACACTGTACAGTACAAAACTCAACTAGGAACATAATATAAGTCAACATAGGAAAACAAAAATGTGGTTACTACTACATTCCTCCCCAAAATATTTGATTTTACTATGCTAAAATCACCTAGGTATAAGACACACAATCACTCATACTGTAATGTAAACCTAACCTTGTCACTGGTGTATGATGGTCACCTTTGAGTAGAAAAAAACCCTCAACATTTACGTTAAAATTTCCACTGAGAGGGGAAAAACGCCTAAGCTTGCATCTCAAGCCAGTGATAAAACCCTAGTGGAAATCCACAAAGTTACCACAAGGAAAACAAGTGGGAAAACCCACAATGACTATGGAAATCAAACTAACTGGTACTGTAAGGTGTATCAATACATCGATAATAAATTTAGAGATAATAGAAAAGAAATCCTAGTGATCCCGGCCGGTACTGTAAAAAACCCTCTCCTCTCGAGTGCGACGTCTTAGGGTCCGTGCTCTTGAGTACGACACCCTTGGAGTCCTCGAGTAGCAGCGCAGGCCAACAACACAACCTGTGTACAACATTTCTGCAGAATCATACGGAACACACTATATTCTATATCTCTCCTTACAGTTAGTACAGTAAATCCTCAACTACACAATTAATATTACACTACGTTGCAGTTGCTTCTCGAGCAGCACTGCCTTCCTCCCCACAGATGTCTTCACCACTTACTAGTCTGGACAGACGATCCGCTCCAACATTGTCTCTACCCTTGATGTACCGGACTGAAAAGGAGAATTGTTGGAGGAACATTGCCCATCTTATTAGCCTAGCATTTGCATTCTTTGAGGTATGGAGACTGGTTAATGGCATATGATCAGTTTCTAAGGTAAATTTCTCCCCAAACAAGTAGTAGTACTTTTTAACTCCTTCTACTACTGCAAGCAATTCCTTCTCAACAGTACTGTACTTAGATTCAGCTCCCTTGAGATGCCTGCTGTAGTATGCTATTGGGAAGAGCTTACCATCCTTATCTTGCATGAGGACTGCCCCCACAGCATCTTGTGACGCGTCAGTACGCAGGAAAAAGGGACATGAGAAATCTGCCAGATGTAAGATTGGTTGTTTAATGAGACAACCCTTTAGACATGTCAATGTTTCTTCCTGTTCTGGGCCCCATGCAACTTTGTTGGGTGAGTGCTTCTTAACTAGGTCATACAAGGGAAGAGCTGCTGTGGCGAACTGGGGTATGAAATCCCGATAGTACCCCACTAGACCTAGGAATGCCCTTACCTGTTTTTTCATTGTAGGCCTAGGTACGTCACGAATCTTGGTTATCTTGTCGTCTTGACACCCGCAAAATCCATCTCCTACCACGTGCCCTAAGTACTGTACTTGTGACTGACCGACTTCGCATTTACTGGGCTTCACTGTCAGATTGAACTTACGCAACTTACTCAACACCTTGTCCAGTAGTTGTAAGTGCTCGCTGAATGTTGATGAATGCACCAGGACATCATCCACGAAGATCTCCACGCCTGGTATGTCCAGCAGAACCTTACGCATCATCCGGTTGAACACTGCAGGTGAGTTAGTGAGACCAAATGGCAGCACAGTGTATTGGTACAGACCGTCAGGTGTTCCAAAAGCTGTGATCTTACGACTAGCAGGGTCTAAGGGTATCTGGAAGAAACCCTTCGTCAGATCAAACTTTGAGAAGAAACTTGATCCTGCAAGACAGGCGAAGATGGTACGTGGGTCACACATGGGTTCAGCGTCCACCTTCGTTAACGCATTCACCCTGCGATAATTCCCACAAATACGCACCCCACCGTCCTTCTTACTTACGACTACCATTGGACTACAGTATGAGGATGACGACTTCTCGATGATGCCTGCAGCCTCCATCTCTTGCATCTCCTTTCTTACCCGATCCTGTAGTCGAAGAGGGATAGGGTACGGCTTGATTCTCACAGGGACCGTGCTGTTCAACTCGATGGTGTGACTCTCTACTCTAGCAATACCTGGCTTATCAGAGAACACGTCACCATACTTACCAAGGAGAGAATCCAGCTGACATCTCTCCTGGTCTGACAAACCTGAGCCACGTTGCACCTGCGTGAGACCTTCCTCCTGCCTATGTTTAGCTGTTACAGGACCATCACCTTCACTCTCCATGATCACTGCTGCAGCACTGGTAATGGTGTCTGACTTACCATATTGCCCACGCACCAAGTCTAAGGTATCCAACATCTCAGGAGTTACAACCTTATTGCTGTGAAGGGACAGTGCCGCTCCACTTACCTCTCGTTGGTGATACTCCTTCAACATGTTGATGTGGAATCATTTCTGACGATCCCCCATCTGGAGTCAGACACACGCTCAGTGATCACGTAGGGGCCTTTCCACTGCGCTAGCAACTTATTGTTAGCTGTAGGCAAGAGGAGCAAACACCGACTACCTGGGTCTAACCTACGTACCTTAGCTTTCTTGTCGAAATAACACTTTTGAACCTCCTGTGCCTTGGTCAATTCCTGCCTAGCTAAGTCACATGTGGATTGTAGCCTCTCTGCAAGATCAAGAACATATGTATAGGTGGTTTTTACCTCAGTGTCGGGTACCTCATCATCCCAAAGTTCCCTCAAGACTTGTAATGGGCCACGAACTACACGCCCATAGACTAACTCAAAGGGAGAGAACTTCAGTTAACTCTGGGGAGCCTCCCGGTACGCGAAGAGCAATTGGGCAATGAAGCGAGGCCACTCCTTTGGTTGGTCAGCCGTCATCCGCCGCAAATTTTTTTTCAAAGTTCCATTGAACCTCTCACAAAGGCCGTTACACTGTGGATGGTACGGTGTTGTCCTAAGACCCTTGACAGACAATAACCGGAGTACCTCCTCCATCATTCCAGAAGTGAACTGTGTACCCCTGTCACTCAACACTTCCTTGGGAATACCTACCCTACAGAATATCTCTAGCATGGCCTCGGCAACTGTGGTTGTCTCGATATCCTTCAGCGCCACAGCCTCGGGCCACCTTGAAGCGAAATTGACCAGAGTAAGTATATACCTTGCTCCGTTACTGGCTCTAGGGTTGATTGGACCTACAATGTCGACCGCAACTCGTTCGAAGGGACTAGAAATAATAGGCAAAGGTTTGAGCAACGCAGGCTTGACACTACCTCGGTTACAAGTCTTCTGGCACACATCGCACGAACGGATCCACCTATGGACATCTGCTAATATGCCAGGCCAGTAAAACTCTACCTGAACTCGTTCCTCTGTTTTCTGTTTACCCATGTGACCTCCGAGCGCGGACTCATGTCCTAGCTTAACCACTGCCTCACGGTACTTCTTTGGGACCACAAACTGCCACTGTTCCTCACCGTTGGAAAATTGTACGACCCGGTAGATCCGACCCTTCTTGCGTGGAAACTTACACTTACGACCATGAGCTTCTAAGACTATGCCTTTCTCCAACTTTTCTCGAACACTACCCAATGTCTTGTCCGACTGCTGCTCTTGAACAACATCGTAACTCCGGGCAAGCTCTGTGGAAGTCGAGACGGACAATGGCTTAGAACTTACCTTAGCCTTGGCAGCACTCCTGGTAACTGCCGCCGCACCTGTTTGCGTCGCTATGTCATTTCTGGGGCCAAAACTAGCACCTGGGATATTTCCGACAATAAAATTATATATAGGATCCTTCATCACTGTTGCAATCGTCCAACCTGAGAAGAATGGGGAGTCGACCTCTACACAAGCTTCGGGAACAGTCACCACGGTACCATCGATCATGCGGACGTGGATCCACTTACCTGTGAACTGGTTGTCACCTACCAAGGAGTCACGCACAATGCAACCCGAAGACCCATTGTCCCTCAGCAATTCGACCGACACCCCACCTACAGTACCTGGCTGGACAAGGAACCTAGTCTGACTACCAAGTACACTGGCAGAACCCGATACTAGCCCTAGTCATAAATCATGGCCTGGATCATGTGTTACAGCCTGAGTCTTATCCTGTTCTGTGACCTGATTCGCAGCTGCAGAATCCTGCTGATGGCCTCCCCAAGATCTCCACCGACCTGTGTTGCTTGAACCTGATGCATTTGATCCCCGAAACTGGTTAGTCTGAGTGTAAGAGGGTTGAGCGTGAGACTTACCTTGACCCTTTTGATTTACCGGTACCTGCTGCTTGGCTGTCTCAGAGGAAACCTGGTTTTCTTTACCTTTGTGCCAGGTCTTCCTCCTATGATACCCGTGGGCTTCAAAGAAGGCGTCAGCCTCAGCTGCCATACCCTGAACTGTTTTTACCTTATTTATTTTGAACTGTGCGACCAGTTCAGTGGGAGCAGACTTCTCAAACTGGGTTCACAGCATGAGATCTCTCAGACCATCCCTGGTGTCAGGGGTCTGGTCTTTCTTCACCCAAACATCCAGGTAACCCTCTAGCCTTGCGAGATACTGCGTAGCTGTCTCCTTCTCCCCCAAAATAGCCTGAAGATACTGCGTCCTAGCCGCCTGAGATGTTAGACCATACGCCTCCAACAAGGTGTCTTTCATCCCGTCGTAGGTGCACCTGTTGTCACCCAGACGGTGCAGAAGGGGCAGAGCACGACCATCAAACAAGGACAAAAACTGCAGATCCTTCGTAGTGGCATCAAGATTATATTTGTCAAGAGAAACGTTCAAACCTATGAATGAAAGGCTCTATGTCTTCACCCTCCTTGTACATAGGAAGCTTGATACGAGGCAGGACCCTCGAAGCCTCACCAGACCCATGGGACCGAGACCCAGTCTGAATCAGTTCAAGCTGACGTGTGTGTTCACGTTCGGCTTCAGCTGCTGATACTGCTGTTGCTGCAGCTTGATATTCAGCCATGGCTCGCTCATGGTCACGCACCGCCTGTGCTTCCTCTCTTACAAGCCTACGGTTCTCCCGTTCCTCATCTTTACGGGACTGTACATATTCCGTCAAAGACTGATTAGTCAGACCCAAATCCTTGCCTTCTTCGTAGAATACCTGAATAGGAATAGTTGCCATTGCTGCAAAATTATAGTGGCAAAAGAAAATGTTATTCACTAACCTATCAGGAGAGGATGCGTAGCCTCACTCGAGAATATAAATGCACTAAAAATAAAATCACATGGGGAAATAAAACACACTTATCACGAGAGGATGCGTAGCCTCACTCGAGAAAAAAGAAATGCACTAAAAATAAAATCACGAGGATGCTTAACCTCACTCGAGAAACAAAAATGCACAAAATAACATGGAGAAATATAATGCACCAAAATCACATGGGAAAATAGACCTATCAATTGCACAAAAATCCCTAGGCTAAATCACATGGAAAACAATTATTTTAGCCTAACGGCACAAAATCACAAATTAAAAGCTAGCCGTCCAGATCAGGTCCTGGTCACGGTCGCCACTTGTCACGGGGTGGAAATTATATTCGTTTATATAACTCTTCCCCTGATCTTATGAATTTTATGTAATGCCTCAGTGAGCAATACACAACTATTGTATGCAGTAGAAATATATATTTATTATAGAGGTTACCTGATATTATGGGGACAACTGGCTTGATAATTAGCCTAATAACATGTGTACAGCCTATAACCTAGCATATAAAGGTATAAATATCATCATAGTTACTAAAGGCACTCTTGAAAATAAATACACATGTAACAGGCAATTATATTTATTAATGATATGTGCAGAAATATGATAAGGCAAGCACTCAAGGATTCACACAGCCTATAGTCTGTTTACTCCTAGCGGTTTATAGACTGAATGCTCCATTGCCTGAATGCACCATTACCTGAATGCACCAACCCCTAGTCTGAATGCACCGTGTGTCAGGTCCCAGTGCACCATATATCTGGTCCCAATGCACTACTCCCAGTCGAAATGTACCGCTCCTTTTGGTCTCAATGCACCAACTAATTTATGGCCAGTTGACACGAGTTTCTAGCTGACTTTTATTCAACTTGCATGAAATTATCTAAACAATAAGATATATATCTTATTGTTTAGATAATTTCACGCAAGTTGAATAAAAGTCAGCTAGAAACTTGTGACTTAAGAAGTCAGTGCTTCATAGCAACAACATGAAACTAATACAGTATAATGAACAAAAAGAAGCTCCATAAACTCCTCAACTACCTCGAGAAGACTTGGATAACCAGCACATCACGTCCACCATCTACCTGGTCAACATTTAATAGACTAGTGAGAACAAACAATGAAGTCGAAGGTTGGCACCATCGACTTAATTACAATGCCCCCAGTAAAAAGATGAATCTCTATCTGCTTATCAGTACACTTTTTGACGAGACCAAGCTACTCCCTCTGCAGGTTAGGTTGATTAAACAGAAGAAGCTGTGTAGGATCCAAAATAAGAAAAACAAGTCAAAGCAGCAAAAGCTAAAGCAATTGTGGACTGCTTATGAAAACCACGACATAATTACATCTGAGTACTTGGGCAGTGCAGTAACTTAGCAGATCATGGAGAAGACTGAAGATTGAAATCATATATAGGCTAGGCCTATGACACATTTGTAGCTGTATAAAACAGCTACAACTAAGGCTAAAAACTTTATATGTTATATTTTTTAAACTTTTAGATAAGTATATTTTGTAATTAACCTATATAACAATCCAGCATTAAGAAACTGATGTTAAATAAAATATATTCAAACTAGCCTAGGCTATATGAATCTTGTACTTATTCCAACATCCTGGTAATCTATAGGTCTACAATAACACTGGTGCATTCGGTCTAGGCAGCTGGTGCATTCCGACTAGGCAGCTGGTGCATTCAGACTGCTGGTGGTGCATTCGGTCTGGTGCATTCAGGCAATGGTGCATTTAGTCTAGATACCCTCCTAGCCTAGCCTATCTCAAAGCCTACTGATTTAACCTAACTTAACACAAAAGTCTAGCCTAGCCTAACTTTAAATACTGTACTGTAGAATACTAGAA
Organism: Paralithodes platypus; assembly: GCA_032716605.1. Lineage (NCBI taxonomy): Eukaryota > Metazoa > Arthropoda > Malacostraca > Decapoda > Lithodidae > Paralithodes > Paralithodes platypus. The sequence continues at coordinate 36,453,652 of CM064506.1, forward strand.
CACAAGGCTCAGTGACCCTAGTACCAGTAATGCAAGATATATGGTAATCTAACCTTCTTGCCTGTTACTGTAACCTAAACCAAATCACTGACCTACATGTGTACAGTAGCTTATAATAATAATAATAATAATAATAATTCTTTATTCCAGACACATAAGATAGATACAGTATAAATACAGTACGACCTAATGGTCCATATCACATACACTTCTCGTCAGAGCACAGATAATAATTATACACAAAGATATATTAATAGACACAATAAAATAAAAAATACAGTAGGCCTATTTACAGAATAGAGGCGTAGAGCACATATCACATTTTGTCACAATATAACACAGATAGGCTAACTAAGGCTATTGCTCAATGTTGGTTAACACCTATTGCACAGATCATTGCTCATAGTTCAATTAGACCTATATATTACATTACAGTACATACTATGTGTGCAGCAGCTTCTGCCAGTGAGATATAATACGGGATTCATAGATATGATCACTAGACCAAAGAGCTACAATCAGCGTGTTACTGGAGGATTGCAGTCGCTGCGAAAAGCTGTACACCAGTCTCCTGATGACAGCCCGACAGCACTGCACATCCAACAGTGTGCACACCATACTAGTGCTTTCATATTTAGAGAGACCAATGAACATCTTGAGTATATTATGATAGGATGTACACAGACCATTTATGGTGGCTCTCTTATACTTCCACCACAAATGGGCCGTGTACATAGAGGAACAATATGTCCGGAACAAAGTGACTTTAGTTTCCCAATTACACATGTGGAATTTTCTCAAGATGGTGTTACCACGTAAATATAGCTGTCTGCGCTGACGGCCGATATCTGCATCATCTGAGCAATCGTTTGAGATAATGTGTCCCAGGTATTTTATTTTGTTTACTTCTTGAATAATTTGATTATTGAGTGAGAAATTTGGCAGTTTACTTTTATACAGTAATTTTGATCTAAATATAAGAACAGCACTTTTCAGTGGGTTGAATTTAACACAATGTTTACTACCAAAAGATTCACATATATCAAGAAGTTTGCTCAGACCCGCAGAAGACGGTGCAATAATGACCAGATCATCAGCATACATGAGATGGTTGATGATTTTATTCCCACCATAACATCCAATCTGCTCTTTATTCAATTTATCACTTAATTCATCCATATATACATTGAATAAGTAAGGTGAGAGAATACTACCCTGTCTCACTCCATTGGTTACTGTAAAGGAATCCGAAATAATGTTACCCCATCTTACATTAAATGTTTGATTGGCGTACCAGTACTTCAAGATTCTCAGTATATAGGATGGCACTCCCCTTGTTGCTAATTTATCAAACAGGATATTGTGGCAGACTCTGTCAAATGCCTTACTAGCATCAAGAAAGCATGCAAAAATAGAGCTGTTCATTTTGATGTACCCATCCACTAGCTCCTTCAGAGTGTAGATGCACTGGTCCGTACCATGATTCTTTTTAAAACCAAATTGATTACTATTAGTTGAGATATACACTGAGATTCTGTCTAAAATGATTAACTCTAGTATCTTACTTACAATACTGGCAAGGGCAATAGGTCTATAGTTGTCTTTTGATGTAATTTTGCCAGCCTTGTCTTTAATTACTGGTATCAAGGTAACGGACATCATAGATTCTGGTAGGAAACCATGGATTAGAAAGCTGGTAAAGCAACTGCTGAGTTTCTCCAAGAGGAGAGTGGAGGAGTACTTCAAATGTTCAGCATATATACCATCAAAACCACAGGATTTGTTAGCATCTAGCCTACTTATTGCAGCCTTGATTTTTTCACTTGTAACTTTAATTGTGTCATATTTTTCTTCTTTGTTACACTCTGTTGTAGCAGCAATGGTATTTCCTTGGTGCCCAACAGAGTTAAACAAAGTTTGGTAATGTGTTTTCCAAAGATTGGCTATGTTATTAGTACCAGAGATCCCATCTACACTAACGGGTAGAGGTGTGCAGCTATTATGCATTTTTTTAATATCCTTCCAGAAGGCCAATGTGTCTTTGCTAGCAAAGTTTTTGGCCAATGCTTCTCTTCTTAATACATTTTCATTGTTTTTTATATATCTGATTGCATACTTGCATCTAGCCTTTAGTCTGGTGAACATGTCAAAAATGGGTCCCTGTCTCGGTTTGTTATGATCCAGCCATACACTACGATCATCTCGGGATGCCTGGTATAGTTCTGAAACATGGTCATTCCACCCAGGTTTGTTAAAAGAGTAATTTTTGTTATGCTTGTGAAATACTATGTCACTAGCCTTAGTAAGACAAGATATAATATTATTGTACAGTTTGCTGCCTTCTTCTCGATGACTAGCATTAACACAATTGGGGTCTTCACAGGTAATGGCATCCTCACTGCCAGGATCAAGCTCAGAAAGGAGAGTGTGTGTTAAAGTGCAAAATTGCTCACACTCCTCCTCGTCAGTCCTAACTGGTTACACACTGAATAGGCTATCTTACCTGGTAATCACCCTAGGGACTTAAAAAGCTCATAGGATGGTATTTGACCCTCCAAAATTGGAAAGCCCCAATCCTGCCTGCCCAAAACCAAGGTGATCACCCCCACTGCTCAGCCTCCACGTGTGTAATGTAGAACAAGACCCCCAAGCGTGCATCCCCTCTCTACGCGAAGGAAAGACACCCTAAAACACCCCCCATGAACGTAGCTGAATACTGTACAACTCAACTACACTGTACAAAACTCAACTAGGAACATAATATAAGTCAACATAGCCTAGGAATACAAAAATGTGGTTACTACTACACAGACCTTCTTCGAAGTAACACACTGCTTGTCTTTTCCACTTTTCTATTTGTATTGTAAGTAAACAATAAAGACTTATGTTTGTTATATGATTCTTTGTCTCTACCTATAGGTTAGTGGTTTGATATTGTCACGAATGTCCCCCTCCAGTCTTGAGATATCAGGCATATTGTCAATGATGTATTATAGGTTTGAGTCCCGAAGGGAAGAATGAAAACCTAATATTTAGTAGTAGCCCCGAAATCATTGACGATGTAGGGCCCTCCCTTCGATCCCCTTCCCATTCGCATGATGTCTTAAGTTTAGTCTTGATATATCATTGAAGAACGAATGGCGATGCTTGGTTCAGCGTCTGGGCTAGAATCCATGTTATGCCCTGTTTTTCTACAGGTTTAACTTGGGTAATGTGAGTTCTAACTGACTGGGTATATAAGGCTGCATGCACAATACAAGGTATGAGGAATAGAGAACACAAAAGAAACACACGGTAACAAGACACACGATCATGTTTATTAACCTAACAAGTGCGCATGGGGGTAATTAGACACCTCTCCCTGTGCGCATGTATATGAGGTGTTTCCGTCACTAAAATATTCATTGTACCATTAATAGCATTAATACTTATCCATATGCGCCTATTATGGGTTGATTATAAAGGTATTAACCTGAAACAACAATAAAACGAGTGAAAACAGCGTTTGGATGGTCAAAATCGGAGATATAGCCCGCGAGTTGTATAATGTATGGGTGAGGTAAGCTGCTTTCCCGCCAATTTCCCCCAAGGCCACTGAGACACAGTCGATCGATACTCTCTCTCTCTCTCTTGCATTCGCTTGCTATCAGTGATGACCACACCCTGCAACCAGATTTCTAATGTTAGCACGAAAATATACCTCAGAATAAGGGAATAACAGGGAAAATAGGTGATAACTGAAGGAGAGGAGGAAAGTGGGGAAGGAGGGGAGGTAGAGGACTGAGATTTTTTTTTTTTTTTTTTTTCGATGTCAAAAGTTTATTTTTTTTTTCTCTGACTCTTAAGAGTCTCCCCGCAGTCCGCCGGTGGAACTCTTAAGAGTCTCCCCGCAGTTCCCGGGTTAATATACCACTGCTGAATACTCGTGCAAGACAATATGATAGAAATTAACAACACTAGCATAAGTGGATCTGGATGGAGCCTAGTCTCCCACTTCCAACGTTCAGGTATTAATCTTCTGATCACTGGCTTATTTAACAGGTTTATACTAGAGACCATCAATGTTACTTATAGATTCATATTCACTGTTAGATTTATTACTGGTAGCTCTGGTGCACAAGTAATAGTTCACAGACTAGATTAGACACGCGTATTTTAGAGCACAGGAATTCTAGTAACCTCAGGGGGGTACTGATCTAAGTTTTATATTCTTATGGCAGAAATACGTAGAACACAAATCAGTGGGCGAACGTTAGATATCACTAGGGTTTTCTCCTATGTAATAATATCTGGATAAAGGTAATTACGAGAGTTAATGTCGCCGGTTAATTAATAAACACTGATACGCTTAGCACTTCCCAACTGGAATGGTTATATATGAATTACACTGGGCCACTTCGTAGAAATATTAATAAGTGAATCTCTAAATAGCACTGTAACAATGGAGTACTGATAGAGTGAATCTTGGGTAGTATCTGATTGGTCTGGTCCTGGTTATCTTGCGTCCATGATGTTGGGGGCTAGCGACTGGTTCCGCGGCCGTCCAGGGTGTCCATATGTATGAAGTTCTCAAATACGTGGATTTATTGCTGCCTTTTATCTTTCTGATGAGGTAAGCTTTGTTTTCTGACGTTCCCAGCGTATTTTTCTTCACTTGGTGAAGTTTTTTCTGGGTCCCGAGTCAGTCTTCCCTTTGTCGGAAGTATTTGCTACGGTGGTGTGTTGGCGGTGGTTCCTGTTGTGATATTTCCAGTGTTTGTGTATATTTCAACATTTATTATGCCGTCTACCTAGGCCTAGCCAGCCGCTCGTAGCTTTGCCACATGTACTAGTGTTATTGTTTATTATTTATAAATATGCCCTACTGTGTCATGTGTATCCGGGTTTTAGTTGTGTATTGGCTAATTCCTCGGACTATAATTGTTTCCTGGTTTAGTTGTGTATTGGCTAATTCCACGGATTATTGAGTGACCTTGGGTTAGTCGTGCGTGGCTCTCCTCGTGTCTCTTGTTTGTTCAGATGGTGTCTGTTCAGGGTGGGTTTCCTTCCGGCGGGTTTTTTCTCGGTTTCACCATGAAAAAATCCCGGCCGAGAGCCGTGTTGGGCCACACGTGGTTGTTAACACTGGCTTGTTTTCCCCGGCGTTGGGGTGTCTGTGGCTCTCCAGGACTGCGTCTCTGTGGGTGCCTGGTTTCAGGCCTCCTTTGATTCCCGGCGGGATGGCTGTACCCATCTATAAAACGTTGTTCATGCGGACATACGTTATGTAGTTTTTCTACCCGGTTTTACAAAAACCACATGAAAAACCTAGCTGTTGTTTTAGGCTTTCCTCCCCGGCGCTCCTAGGTGGAGGAACTAAGGAATTTACAAAATTCGATTTCGATTTAACCACTTAATTTAGTGATACAATTAGGTATCACCGCCTTCAAACTTACGGCGATCTTTTGTGACAATTCGTTAGACATCAGATCTCGTATCATCCTGCCCTGTGCTATTCTACTAAAATATTTCAAGGGCCGGCGTCTTTATGGGGGGTTGCTTTGTTACAAAATTGAATCTTGAGACAGTCACCACCACCAAGAGACTATAAGCGCCATGCTGGACCGTTATATTATATCAGAGGGTATTCTTCACTTTCTTTAAAAAAAAAAATTTGTTTAGATATTCTGAACCCCGCCGCGTAGCGAGCTGTGTTCGTTGTGTCATTACATCTCGTTACCCGGCGGGTTATTAACACTTGTGTGCGAACATGTTGGGTTAACCTTATGAGCATTAATTCCTGGAAATTTTCTTTTTTTCCAGAGCTGAGCTCCGGCGGACCAATACAGACCCGGCGGTAGTTTTCTCCCACCAGTCTCTGTCATGGCTACCGTGGCCCCAGTTTTTGCTTTGTGCACTACCCCTGCTTGTGCTGGTATCCCTATTTTTGCGCATACCCTTTGCATAAGGTGTGTTAAATGTCTAGACCGTTCAAGGGGTCTCTGGGTTATGCGTAATTGTTCTTTTTGCTCCCAATTAGCTGTAAAGGTCCTTTGTGATAATGATAAGACCGCGGCGGTAGCGTTGAGAGAGGTCAGGCAACAGATGTCAGCCTACACTACCATTGTTGCGCATAAATCACTTCAATGTGACAACGTCCCACTTTGGGATAGATTGCTCTCCGAACACCCTCCCCCTAAACGTTCCTCTAGAGTCACGAGTATTAAGCCGGCGGAGACTGGTCAGGGTTCTGTATCTTCTGCTGCTACACCTAAACGCCCAAGAGAGCCTACACACCCGGTATCCGCCTCCTCGTCTCGGGCGAGATCTCGGTCTAGGTCTCCTCTTAGACACCAGTCATCTAGTCGTGCCTCTTCACCGGCGAGTAAGAAGAGTAGGACGGAAGGTTCCACCAGTGGTCACGGCGAGGAATCCTCCAGATCTAAGAATAGTTCGCGGTCACACCGTAGCCATAAAAATCCTCCAAAAAGGATTCACATAAACGGAAGTCCTCTCGACATTCACCAACTTCTAGTGCATCTCATCGTACCTCTACCCCAGACAGAGTTTGTGTTAAGGCCCAAGAGTCCAGTGCAGCGCCTGTCCCAAAAGAGGATTTGCCACTTAATATTTTAACCCTGGAATTGGAAAGTTCAGGGGGTTCAGTAATTGAGAATGTTTCAGACTCTCAAGAGAGCGTAGGCCAGGGCCTCGGTGTTTGGCGGTTTGCTCAACCAGGGTCTGACCACCCACGTCCGACTCAAACGAGTCACACAGTAGCCGATGTCCACAGGGACGCGGCGATCCCATCCTCTATCCCAGACTTATCTTGGCAACAAGGTACCCCTGCCTCGGCGGGGTCTTCTCAGGAGGATCAGGAGGAGAAAGACGAAGTTTCAATAATTTCGGAGATGGAAGGACAAGGGTCAGGCTCAGGCTTGGATGCCGCACAGGATACTAATGATTCACCTGTAAGTTCTTCATCAAACCAGTTTGTTACGGCACAAGAAATTAATGGGCTGCTTTTTTTTTTTTTTTTTTTTTCTATATTCCAACTTACTTCCTCTCGGGCATAGGCTGAGAGCCTTAACATTCACCGCTTTACAATGAACAGTGAAGCCCGTGAGGTCTTGTTCCAGTCTAAGGAGTGAGACATGTGAAGCACGTAGAGTACAACGAGCACCTGCCATCTTGCCTTCACATGAGGCACGGTGCTCACTCATGGCCCGAAACGACCCCATCTCTGAAGCCATCTCGTTCCCGTGCTTCACTGTCTCACCCCTTGCACTCGGACTCTCACACTTACACACACACAACGCCACCTGTTGAGCAGATAACTCACCATACTCATGCTTTATCTAAATTTTTTGGCCAACAACAGGAAAACCCCACAATGGACTTGGGGGCTCCCACGACAAGTTCTACGGTACGGCCTCTGATGACTTCGATTGATTTATCTAAGATCCCTAACCCTCCCACTCTGTTAACCTCAGGGATCACTAGGCCTGCTACGGCGGCATTGACAACTTCAAATGTCAGGGTCATAACGGATGTCAATCCACCCCCTCTAGACAAAGCGCCTCTTAGAAAGGTAGCTATGCCCTTACTTTATGGGCCAGACGAGTCATGGGTTCTTTTGAACCCCTCTAAACCAGAGCTTGCCCAACCTACCTTGTCAGGGGAACTCCCGGTACCGCGTGAGTGGGTCATCCAGGGCAATAAGTCAAAGAAATTAAGGGCCGTGGATACTTTGGGTAATGTTCTGGACGTAAACATCAAGGCTATACCTAGTTATAATAATAATAATAATAATAATTCTTTATTCCAGACACATAAGATAGATACAGTATAAATACAGTACGACCTAATGGTCCATATCACATACACTTCTCGTCAGAGCACAGATAATAATTATACACAAAGATATATTAATAAAGACACAATAAAATAAAAAAAACAGTAGGCCTATTTACAGAATAGAGCACATATCACATTTTGTCACAATATAACACAGATAGGCTAACTAAGGCTATTGCTCAATGTTGGTTAACACCTATTGCACAGATCATTGCTCATAGTTCAATTAGACCTATATATTACATTACAGTACATACTATGTGTGCAGCAGCTTCTGCCAGTGAGATATAATACGGGATTCATAGATATGATCACTAGACCAAAGAGCTACAATCAGCGTGTTACTGGAGGATTGCAGTCGCTGCGAAAAGCTGTACACCAGTCTCCTGATGACAGCCCGACAGCACTGCACATCCAACAGTGTGCACACCATACTAGTGCTTTCATATTTAGAGAGACCAATGAACATCTTGAGTATATTATGATAGGATGTACACAGACCATTTATGGTGGCTCTCTTATACTTCCACCACAAATGGGCCGTGTACATAGAGGAACAATATGTCCGGAACAAAGTGACTTTAGTTTCCCAATTACACATGTGGAATTTTCTCAAGATGGTGTTACCACGTAAATATAGCTGTCTGCGCTGACGGCCGATATCTGCATCATCTGAGCAATCGTTTGAGATAATGTGTCCCAGGTATTTTATTTTGTTTACTTCTTGAATAATTTGATTATTGAGTGAGAAATTTGGCAGTTTACTTTTATACAGTAATTTTGATCTAAATATAAGAACAGCACTTTTCAGTGGGTTGAATTTAACACAATGTTTACTACCAAAAGATTCACATATATCAAGAAGTTTGCTCAGACCCGCAGAAGACGGTGCAATAATGACCAGATCATCAGCATACATGAGATGGTTGATGATTTTATTCCCACCATAACATCCAATCTGCTCTTTATTCAATTTATCACTTAATTCATCCATATATACATTGAATAAGTAAGGTGAGAGAATACTACCCTGTCTCACTCCATTGGTTACTGTAAAGGAATCCGAAATAATGTTACCCCATCTTACATTAAATGTTTGATTGGCGTACCAGTACTTCAAGATTCTCAGTATATAGGATGGCACTCCCCTTGTTGCTAATTTATCAAACAGGATATTGTGGCAGACTCTGTCAAATGCCTTACTAGCATCAAGAAAGCATGCAAAAATAGAGCTGTTCATTTTGATGTACCCATCCACTAGCTCCTTCAGAGTGTAGATGCACTGGTCCGTACCATGATTCTTTTTAAAACCAAATTGATTACTATTAGTTGAGATATACACTGAGATTCTGTCTAAAATGATTAACTCTAGTATCTTACTTACAATACTGGCAAGGGCAATAGGTCTATAGTTGTCTTTTGATGTAATTTTGCCAGCCTTGTCTTTAATTACTGGTATCAAGGTAACGGACATCATAGATTCTGGTAGGAAACCATGGATTAGAAAGCTGGTAAAGCAACTGCTGAGTTTCTCCAAGAGGAGAGTGGAGGAGTACTTCAAATGTTCAGCATATATACCATCAAAACCACAGGATTTGTTAGCATCTAGCCTACTTATTGCAGCCTTGATTTTTTCACTTGTAACTTTAATTGTGTCATATTTTTCTTCTTTGTTACACTCTGTTGTAGCAGCAATGGTATTTCCTTGGTGCCCAACAGAGTTAAACAAAGTTTGGTAATGTGTTTTCCAAAGATTGGCTATGTTATTAGTACCAGAGATCCCATCTACACTAACGGGTAGAGGTGTGCAGCTATTATGCATTTTTTAATATCCTTCCAGAAGGCCAATGTGTCTTTGCTAGCAAAGTTTTTGGCCAATGCTTCTCTTCTTAATACATTTTCATTGTTTTTTATATATCTGATTGCATACTTGCATCTAGCCTTTAGTCTGGTGAACATGTCAAAAATGGGTCCCTGTCTCGGTTTGTTATGATCCAGCCATACACTACGAGCATCTCGGGATGCCTGGTATAGTTCTGAAACATGGTCATTCCACCCAGGTTTGTTAAAAGAGTAATTTTTGTTATGCTTGTGAAATACTATGTCACTAGCCTTAGTAAGACAAGATATAATATTATTGTACAGCTTGCTGACTTCTTCTCGATGACTAGCATTAACACAATTGGGGTCTTCACAGGTAATGGCATCCTCACTGCCAGGATCAAGCTCAGAAAGGAGAGTGTGTGTTAAAGTGCAAAATTGCTCACACTCCTCCTCGTCAAGCCCGCCCCATGGCAGTTTTGGATTTACACTATTGTTTGACTGGGTTAATTCTGGCGCTCTTTCCAAACTAGCTGTTAAGGTCAATGGGATATGATCTTCATCTGTATATGTATACTGAATTTCCATATTTGTTATCATATCATGGAAATCAGCACTAGCTACGGTATGATCTAGCCAAGACGTTGAGCCCCATGCTGCACTGACACATGTGTAACTACTATGAGGGAGCATGAGCTGAGAAGAGATAATTAGATCATGCTCACCACAGAAGTTAGTCATATGACTAGCAAACAGAGAGTTACTCATGTCCTTCAGATTAGCATTCCAGTCCCCTATTACAGAGTAGCAGGTGGTATTTAGTTCTTGTAAAAGAGCACTTAGCTCTCCAAGGCATTCCAGGTATTGTTCTTCATTTTCATTACATTGGTAGGGCAAGTACACACTAAGAATAACTACTTTCCGTTGGATATCTTCTATTTCTATACCTGTACACCATGGTAAATTTGTTACAAGTGGTTTAACCCGGCTGTCTAAAGAGTCCCTCCACAAAATAGCTACTCCTCCCGGTGGGTGACCTGCTACTAGACCATCCATAGCATCGGTTGTCGAGACCCCAAACCCATGAAAATTATCACAGATAGTACTGAGGTTACCCAAATCCTGTTTAAAATACCAAGTCTCCTGCAGGCACACAATATCACTGGTATTAAATACGTCTACTACATCAGGGCGTAGGAGAAGCCCTCTGTTGGTTTTAGGGAGCCCCCTACAGTTATAAGTAGCAATACGCAAATTGTTGGGAGATGAAGTAGACTTTATATCCATGATTAAGAGTTGTTGGGAGGGTGGGTTACCGTAGTTATAGAGTCCTCATTTGTTGATACCGGTACCTGTGCCCTACGTTCTCTCCACCAGTACACCGATGCTTCCTCTGGCCAAAGTTCTTCATCCATAAACACCTCGGGATTTGGACACTCGCAGTTTATTCTGAATGAAATATATGTGTGCCAAGATTATTTTGTGTATGCTTCTAAGCCTGCTTTACCCCCTGCCTCAGCTTCAAAACTATTTTCAGACTGGTCTAAGCTGGATGGGTTTAATGATATTAAGACTCTGTCAGCTCTCACTCCTGAACTAGATTTACAGACCGTCACAGACGACGCAGCTAATCCAGTTTTGAAGGTGGGACAGTTGGGACCAGGACCTTGGGTAGATTGGGAGGTAGAGGCTCAAAACTTTGCAACCACTTTCACTTCTAAATCTTCCCACCAGATCCCTCAAGATACTCATTCATGGTTCTCCATGCCGGTGGGTTCTGCCGGCGGAGTCCCGTCAGCTTTGTTTTCATTTCTAGCTGCCCCTAAGATTAATCTTTGTGAGCTGAAGGACCCGTTCACTACCCCTACCCCTACTCACCTAGACAGAGAATTTAGGCTACGGGGAAAAGCTTTTCGCCTGTTCTCGCAGTACATAGTATCTCAGCAGGTGGCTAAGTCTTTACTACGGTCCACTCAGGCAATCGCAGATGCGGATGCTCGAAGATCGGTTGAGTTATCCCGGCGACTGATTCTTCAGTCGTCAATCCAATCCTTGGGTGACATACGCACCGCCTTGCTTGAGGCGGTACGAGCACGACAAGATCTTAGGATGTCGTTAGTTCGCAAGCTACCTGATCGCATTGCTAATCAGGTGGTTATGTCACCAGTGCTTACTCCCTCTTTAATGACCCCTGAAGTGTGGCGAACGGTGTTCAATATGGCACAGGCCGTTAAGCACAGTCCCACCCCTTCTAAGAAACCTGCATTTAACTTCCCCAAACCCAGGCCTACTACTAAAGCTCAGCCAGGGGGATCTAAACCTTTTCTTCCGCCTAAGTCCTCCCACTCCCCCCAGGGTCAGTACAGGCATAGACAGAGTAGGTTTTCAGGTCAGAGAGGACGCGGCCAGAATAAACCAGGTCAGGGCCAGTCTTCGGCCAACACCAGCCAGCCGGCAAAGCGTCCAGCACCACCAACCCCACCATCAAAACACTAAAGTCTCTCTCACTCCCGTGCCTACCTTAAGGCCGGAGGAACCGAGGGTAGTACAGCCGGCGAACCCTTGTCTGCTAACGGGGTCGTTCCGAACGTGTCACCAAGCATGGCCGTTAAACACTTGGGCACGGATGGTGGCACGCAAAGGCATCACTTGGCAGTGGCTCCGGCGACCTCGATTACGTCAGCCGACAACGGCGAATTTTGTTTCTTTAGAGGTGGAGTCACTAGCCCAGGAAATGATTGCCAAGAATGTCATCATCCCGGTCCCACCAAATTACCCTGTATTCACGTCCAAACTATTTTTGGTTCCCAAAAGGGACAGTGTTCAGATGAGGCCGGTCGTAGACCTGTCTTATCTGAATCTTCACATTCACAACGAATCTTTCAGAATGTTAACAGTACACCAAATCAGGCTAACACTTCCACCGGGAGGTTGGATGTGTTCACTAGACCTGACAGACGCCTATTGGCACGTATCGGTCAACAAAAGATTTCAAAGGTTTTTGGCCTTAAGGATCAGGCACCAAAATTTTGTTTTTCAGAGGATGCCGTTCGGCTTGAACCTAGCACCTCGATTATTCACAAAACTAGTCCGGCAAGCCCTGATGCCATTGTTAAAACAGGGGATCAGAGTGTTGTGGTATCTAGACGACTGGCTGGTGGTGGCAGAGACACAACAATTATGCATAAAACATGTCAATATCATTTTAAATCATGTCAAAACTCTAGGCTTCAAGGTAAATCTGGTAAAGTCAAACCTTGTTCCCTCACGAGTAATTCAGTGGATAGGGCTGGTCTGGGACACCGCCGCTCTCACTCTGAGTCAGAGTGTGGACAATCGCAACAGGTTTCGCAGGAAACTGTTCAGGTTTCTTCACAGTCTGACTACGACGCGAAGGGTCTGGGAGTCTCTGGTCGGCTCTCTCAACTGGATTCAACTAACTGTCAAGTTGGGCCGGTTGAAAGTAAAACGATTAATATTGGAAGGCAACAAATATTTCCCGCTCTTACCGGCGGGAAAATTATGGCTCATCCCGAAATTAATCCACACCTTACTAGCGGTCTGGGCGAAGAGGGAAACATTGCACTCAATAATGTCATGGACCTCTCCTCCACCAACGGTATGGGTAGACACGGATGCGTCAGGCACAATAGGGTGGGGATTTCAGTCAAATCAGGGGCACCAGGGTCAGGGGCTTTGGTCCCACTTAGAAATCTCACATCAATGTCAAAGAATTACTAGTCCCATTGTATTTCCTTCAGGCTCACGGCCCGGCGTTACGGGGCAAGTCGGTGGCCTTCAGAATGGACAATCTGAATGCAGTCCACTGTATTCAGAAACAAGGGTCAACGAGGTCAAGGAAGTTGCTAAACGTGTCGGAAGAGATTTTTGCTCTAGCCAACAGTCTAGATATTTATCTTCACGCATCTTATCTCCCAGGCGTAGCGAACGTCTGGGCAGACGCTCTGTCCCGGAGACAGAGCACGACAGTAGAATGGGAGCTCAAGCAACCCATTTTCAACCTAATGATTGCAGAGCTCTCCCATCCACAAGTGGATCTTTTTGCGTCCGAGGAGACTCACAAACTCCCTCTATACCTCACCCGCCGGGCAAAAACGCCGGCAGGGGGGCCAGACGCCCTAGTGACAGACTGGAACAGATGGAGCTCCATCTATCTGTTTCCACCGCCAGATGCGTCACTAATGTGCCACGTAGTGAACAAACTACGAGATTATCGAGGCTTAGTCTCGCTAATCGCGCCCCTGTGGCCGGCGCAGTTGTGGTACCAGCAATTGAAAATGTGGTGCCCGGACCCGGTATCGCTCCCGGTCGGGTATTTCCACTTAGACACGATTGGCAACCTAGCGACCTCGCTGACTTTTGCATTATGGACATTCAGGAGGCCAAGTGGCTAGCACCATACGGTAGAGATGTGACCAATAAATTACTCAATCAATATACTCAGTCTACAAAACGACAGTATCAATCATATTGGCAAGCCTTTACTTCTTGGATCGTTAGAACAGAACAAACTGTACCCTCAGTGGCATTAGTTTTTAATTATTTGAATTATCTGTTTGAGCAGAAACGTTTATCTGTGGTAACATTAAAAAATCACTTAACTGCGATTAGAGTGCCCTTTTTAGACCTTACGGGTCTTTCCATACCGGTAGCGGAGGAAACAGGTTTTATGAGAGCATGTTTTAAACTCCGCCCACCTCCCCGTCAGCTCATGCCTACTTGGTCTCTGGACAAAGCTTTGTCTTTGCTTCACTCTCGTCTGTACCAAAATACTGCAGACTTTGCATTACTCTTAAAAAAGGCGGTTTTCCTTTTGGCTTTGGCCACCGGAAACAGAGTGTCTGAGCTGGCGGCGATGAGCAACACACCTAATTGTCTTAGGTTTGGTAGACTTAATGAATGTATTTCCATTGCACCCTCCCCAGGTTTTGTAGCCAAGAATGAGCATAGTGCACACGTGATTTCTGAGTTCACGGTGCCGGCGTTAAAAAGGGGAAAGGTGCATCATAATCTATGTCCAGTGCAAGCTCTAACCAAATATTTGAGAGTAGCTCCTCGAAACCCCCAAGGTGCTTTATGGGTAGCAAGTACGGGTAAACGCTTACTTAAACGGCGATTAGCCTCTCTTCTGGTAGAAGTCATTAAAGAAAGTAATCCCGGCGTTGTGGGTCGGGCCCACGATTTACGCAAATGGGCAGCCTCTTTACGTTTCCTGAATTTTTTTTCAGTCGAAGATATCGCGTCCACGCAGTTGTGGGCGTCTAATCATACGTTTCTGTCTAGATACTTGTCAGTTGCTCTAGACAAACCTTCCTTACCATGTATAGCTTTAAGGCAGAGGGTCTAGGTGGCCCTGCAGTCACTTTTGTTTACTTTCACGGGAAAGGGGGGGGGGGGGGTGCAGTCAGTTGACATAGGACACCCTAGACCCCGCCGAAGTATGAGAGCTGTGATACAATTTAAGGTTAAAATGTGATATGAAAATTTCTCAGCGAGAAATTGTGCTAGTACAATGTTAAGTACAAAACAACGGTGTTGTTATAGTAGGTTTAGCTGCGAAAGCAATTTAATATTAGAACAATGGAGTTCCTTTGCAATTTATCTCCAAGTTTATTTTGGGGTTTATTATGTGCACATATAAACTTATAACTTGTTATTTTTTGTCACCACTCGTTGAGTGGGGTGCCTTTGTAACTACAGATCTGTGTTCAGAATCTTCAGGGTTACCCATTTTTTGTCAGGCAGGCTTCTTTGAAGCACGCACCTGCCTGAACCCCCTTTTTCTTGTATATTTTCGGCCTACGCCGTTCGTTAATATATTTTCAAAAGTAAGAATACTATGTGGTTGTTTTTATTATCTGCTTTTCTAGAGTTATGATATGATTACGAATGTCCCCCTCCAGTCTTAGAAATCAGGCATGTTCGTCAATGATGGAGGGGCCACTAATAAATTATAGGTTTGACTCCTGTAAGGAGATAAAGAAAACCTAATATTTAGTAGTGGCCCCGTAATCATTGACGACTGGGGCCCTCCCGACCGTCCCCTTCCCATTCGTTGATGTATTGAGGATTTTGGTTTACTTGATATGTCAGTGAAGGAGGAATGACGCCTGAATCAGCGTCTGGTCAGAGATCCACACAAGTACATCCACGATATGATGGAAAGCTTATTAGATAGTTATTCTTATTTTGTTTTTGTTTTTATTTTTTACGAAGTTTTTTCGTAGTGAGAACCCAATTCATAATGACTGAAGCCATGAGTGAGGTCGCGTGCGCTCATGATGAAGGCTCCTCAGTTTTTAAATGCTCTGCGCGGTAGATTCAAAACTACGGCGGATTAGTGTTTGAAGAGGATGCCTTATGTAATAGGCATGTTCGTCAATGATTACGGGGCCACTACTAAATATTAGGTTTTCTTTATCTCCTTACAGGAGTCAAACCTATAATGTATGAAGTTCTCAAATACGTGGACAGGTCCTTCTATCCAAATCCGCCACGGAGTCTGCCAGCTCTGGAACTCACTTCTCAGCAACTAGCAAGGATAGAGCTCAAGGCTATTAACTCTGGTGACCAACCTGGGTTGGTGTCTATCTTTCAACTGATTTTACTGGGGGCGTGAGCTGGGTTTATAGGCTCGGTTCTGGACCCTGTAGGCCATAGGGATCTCGAGTCTTATGGACTTATTTGAGCTCTCAATAGATATGGGGACTAGGTAAGGTGGTGATTACTGTTGTGGCACATGGCTATAGGAAGCCTTCATATTGTGATATAACTGAGCCTTAGTAAGAGGTACTATTTTGGCTATACTGGAAGTATTTATGGGAGGGAGACTGGATCTACTTTGCGGGGAGGACTGGGACAGCTGTGATAGGGGTGTCTCTCTTTATTGCTCAGTCTTCATTCTATGGTATAGCTGAGGTGCTAATTTGATTATCCGAGTATGCAAGAAAGGTGAATGGGTTATTGTGGGTAAAGAGAGGTGAGTAAGGGGGTTAGACATGCATGGTTAGTTCATTGATAGGAAGAATTCCTAGGCTACCTGGCAATGACCCAGAAGTCAAAACAGGGGTCAGGTATACCTCCGCGGGGTGGGGGGTCCCTCCTCGGGTGGGTAAAAAGGGGTAGCCGGGCGCTCTCTCTGGGATGGTCGTCCGGCGGCTCTGGCTAGGGGCTTGCCATATCACCAGAGTTTGTAATAACCCTCTGTTTATGAGACAGATGTGGGTGTTTTTAATATCAAAACCGAAGGTGCCTTGGCTAGCTGGTTGTAATCGGTTGGTTGTTAATTGCATGGTTTGCTTGATGTGGTGGAGACTGGTTGCTAACTCTGCCACATTTATCTGGAAGTATGGCAATAGAAGTTAGTTACTGGCGAGGCGGCGAGCCTCGCACCGACGACCATTGGGTGCAGGGTTGTGAATGGGTTGTAAGAGAATAGATGGCATGCAAGGGGTTAGTAAAGTTCTAATGTTGTTCTGGCCTACTAAGGGAAGGCAGGCTGGATAGGATATATATATAAAAGGTTGGAGAGCGTTAGCAACGGAAAAATCAAGGATCTTCAAGAGGTATGAGAGAGAGGCTAGGTCGGACAAGAGTCGAGAAGCGCGGGGTATTTTAATGAGAGGGGGGGAAGCTCAGGGGGGCTACAGGGAAATTTGACCCTAAGGTCTCTGGGCGTGGGGATGGCATTAGGCTGCAGTTGATATTGGAGTTTTGAAAGGACAGTGAAAGTACGTTAGCCAAATGCTACCGGGGGATGCAAATACGGGGTGGTATATGAGTCTGGAAAAGATAGAATCATGTGGACTGTGGGGCGATGGGGGAACTGTAGGTGTGTGCTTGACTGTGGATAAAGTAGGGAAAAACATGGTGTATTATTACTCGTCAATACTAGGGGTTATGGACCTATTATTTGACACGATTTCTTGTACGTCTAGGTGTCCCTGGGAACTGCGTTTTCTATGAAATATAGACCAAAGAAAAGCGGCAGTTCGTAGGGGTACTTCCTTATTTTTTCGGAATACTATGATAGATACTGGTAACAAAGGTTATCTATACAATCTCTGGTTGGGGTAAGAATTGGAGTTACAGCATGGTGGCTAACATCTGTATTCATGGCTGTCTAAGTCTTATGGGGGCAACGGTTCTATATCCTGGTGTACCCGTGGGTATCTTAATTTTTTATGAGTTTGGGCATGTGGTTTTTAACATCTACTTCTCGGATGTAAGAACATACATATATGGCTGTCGGATTTGTTGGCATTGGCTCAACTTAAGGACAGGGCATGGGTGTTTTTAATATGAATGTATATTCTTGTTCATCATCGTGTAGGTAGAATCGGGCGGGTAAGAGGTGTAGGACACGAAGTAAAATGGCGTAGTGTGGACTGTGGATATGAAGGAGGTAAGTGGAAGACGTATGACAATTGTGGAAAAGTAAATGGAAAAAGGTGAACACAATGGCGGATAAATATACTTAACCTAAGGATTGAATACATAGATTTTATGGGCGATGAGTCTTCAGAAACTTAGTCTGGCAAGACAAGATATGTTAGGAAATGTTAATATTAATACTTAAACTAAGGATTGAATACATAGATTTATGGGGGCGATGGGTCTTCAGAAACTTAGTCTGGCAAGACAAGATATGTTAGGGAATGTTAATATTAATACGTAACCAAAGGATTGAATACATCGATGAACGACGACATTATAGTCGTAGTCCTAATAAGGTGATGAAACCTGGTTGATCTGCACTTGGCACAATACGACACAAGGACAGTGCCGCTATGTCGTATCAATACTGGTGGCAGTTAATATTATAGAGACACTTAGTTACTAGAGGAACAATGGAAGGGGGCGACTGAGCACGGGTTACATATATCTATACTCGTCATGGGAAATGATATACGAGGTCTAGGGACAGGCGTGGGTGTTTTTAATATGAATTATATATTCCTGTTCATCATCATTGTAGTTAGAAGTGTAGGACACGAGGGGGTAGTGTACGTGAGGTGTGGAAAATGGTCAGTTTAGAAGGGGTAGGTAGGTGCGGCCTGGAGCTGCTTAGCCCTGCAGGCTTGGGCCTGTCTGAATTGGCTGGCTCGGTCAGCTGGTCCTTTCGTTCTGTGGACCTTTCTTTCGGGTGTTTCTGTGTGGTGTTCGCTCGTGGCTTCTGTGGTGGGCTTCTCGTTCTGGGGCATTTTAATCCACATAAGACATCCAGAGCTAGAAAGCCTTAATATAACAAATTTTAAGTTAATTTTTATTTTCTATTTTTTACAAAGTTTTTTCGTAGTGAGTACCCAATCATAAAGACGATTCCATAAGAAAATTAGCGTTACACTTATGATGTAGGACGCTTTCTCCCTGCGGCGGGTATTTCAAACAAGCTGACCGTGTGTGCTTGAAAGGGGACTATTATACTAATAGGCATATCGTCAATGATTTCGGGGGCCACTACTAAATATTAGGTTTTCATTCTTCCCTCCGGGACTCAAACCTATAATTAACCCATCTGTAACTTAACTTCACACGACCGGCCAACCTGGACGGCCAACGGAGCATCAGAAGACATAAATCAACTAGTGTAAACATCTCCAAGAAAAGAAAGAATATAGACACTACCTAAATCAGTACCAGTGGCAAGGTATAAAAGAAGTTAGAGTTCAAAAGTGATAAAAATAAACAGAGTCCCTACTACCTCTGAATTAGTATAAAATCCGTTAAAGGGTTCAACTAAGTCAATCTATGGAAACAGATTACGTTTATGTATGTACTAGTGAGAAATATATTTAGTGTACCTTTCTAACTCAAAGAATAACAAATATCCAAAATAAGACGGATTTTGGGCATCAACTAACTCTGTCATACTTCCGCCAAGTGAGAAAATAAACAGAGTCCATCACTCCTAAATTTGAGTTAAATTATCAAAGTGTTCCATGAACATAATCTATAGAAACAGATTACTAATATGCGAGTAGTGATAAATACGTATAGCATACTTCTTTAACTCACATAGCGAATTAAGACCAAATAAGGCGGTTTTCGCACATCAACGAACTCTGACAATAATCTCAACTAGTATGAAATATTTTAGAGTCCACAAAACTTGAACTCAAACTAAGAAAGTCCATCAGTGTATAAGCTTCCATATTCAGCGCCAGGAAATACAGTAACCTTCTGTAACCTCGTCCAGTATTATCCACTAAGAAGTACAAACCAAGGTATATAGTGAATTTTAATATAACCTGATCAAGTATTTCTATAATCAGATATCAACAAGAGAATAGTGCGTATGATTCTCCAGAAGAAGATTCAATTTCTAGTTGTATTGAATATACCTGATCTCCCTCTTGATCTGCGATCGTGCTAGAATTTAAATTGAGTTATGCCACTTATGTTCCCATGTCTTTAGTGATTCTGATTCTCCATGTTGTAACTAGTGAATAAGTGAATAAAGCTGTACTATAAATTATATTTTGATATTATACATATCCTCTATTATCTTACCTTTATATATTTGTAAAATGCCCCAGAACGAGAAGCCCACCACAGAAGCCACGAGCGAACACCACACAGAAACACCCGAAAGAAAGGCCCACAGAACGAAAGGACCAGGTAACCGAGCCAACCAGTTCAGACAGGCCGAGGCTCGCAGGGCTAAGCAGCTCCAAACCACACCTGCCTACCCCTTCTAAACACTGACCTTTCCAACACCTCGCATATACACTACCCCTCGTGTCCTACACCTCTACCTACATGATGACGAACATAAATACACCTTAAAGTTAATACACCCATGCCCTGTCCCTAAATTAGGATGTCAATATCAACATACCCTAAAATACCTTGTCTTGCCAGACTAAGTTTCTGAAGACCAATCGCCCCATAAATCTATGTATGTTCCTCCCAGGTTAAAACACCCATGCCAGTCCCTAGACCTCGTATATAATTTTTCCATGACGAGTATTGTTATGCCCTGTTTTTCTACAGGATTAACTTCGGTAATGTGAGTTCTAAATGACTGGGTATATAAGGCTGCATGCACAATACAAGATATGAGGAATAGAGAACACAAAGAAACACATGGTAACAAGTTACACGATCACGTTTATTGATATACCACTGCAGAATACTCGTGCAAGACAATATAATATAATTGAACAACGCTAGCATAAGTGGATCTGGATGGAGCCTAGCCTCCCACTTCCAACGTTCAGGTATTAATCTTCTGATCACTGGCTTTAATTCAACAGGTTTATATACCGAAGACCATCAATGTTACTTATAGAATCATATTCACTGTTAGACTTATTACTGGTAGCTCTGGTGCACAAGTAGTAGTTCACAGACTAGATTAGACACGCGTATTTTAGAGCACGGGAATTCTAGTAACCTCAGGGGGTACTGATCTAAGTTTTATATTCTTGTCTTAGAAATACTTAGAACGCAAATCAGTGGGCGAACATTCAGATATCACTAGGGTTTCACTTCTATGTAATAATATCTGGGTATATGGTTGATTACGAGAGTTAGTGTCGCCTGTTAATTATTGAACACTGATACGCTTAGCACTACCTAATTGAATGGTTATATGAATTATACTGGGGCAAAGAGATAGCCACTTCGTAGAAATATTAATAAGTGAATCTCTAAACAGCACTGTAACAATGTAGTACTGATAAAGGGAATCTTGGGTAGTATCTGATGGGTATGGTCCTGGTTATCTTGCGTCCATGATGTTGGGGGCTAACGACTGGTTCCGCGGCCGTCCAGGGGGTCCATATGTGTGAAGTTCTCAAATACGTGGACAGGTCCTTCTATCCAAATCTGCCACGGAGTCTGCCGGCTCTGGAATCTCTCAACTCCGGAACAACACAAGGGCAGAGCTAGAGGTTAACTTCAGGGTAGTGACCACTGGTTGGTGTCTAGCTTTCAACTGATTTGACTGGGGGCGTGAGCTAGGTTTATAGGCTCGGTTTTGGGCCCTGTAGACAATAGGGATCTCGAGTCTTATGGACTTATTTGAGCTCTCAATAGATATGGGGACTAGGTAAGATGGTGATTACTGTTGTGGCACATGGCTATAGGAAGCCTTCATATTTTTATAACTGAGCCTTAGTAAGAGGTACTATTTTGGCTATATTGGAAGTATTGAGGGGAGAGAGACTGGATCTACTTTGCGAGGAGGATGGGGACAGCTGTGATAGGAGCGTCTCTCTTAGATTGTTCAATCTTCATTCTATGGTATAGCTGAGGTGCTAATTTAGTGATCAGAGTATGCAAGAAAGGTAAATGGTTTATTGTGAGTTAATAGAGGTTAGTAAAGGTGTTAGTCATGCATGGTTAGTTCATTGATAGGAAGAATTCCTGTGCTACCTGGCAATGACTCAGAAGTCAAAACAGGGGGTCAGGTATACCTCCGCAGGGGTGGGGGTCTCCCTCCTCGGGTGGGTAAAAAGGGGTAGCTGGGTGCCCTCTCTCTGTGATGGTCGTCCGGCGGCTGTGGCTAGGGGCTTGCCATATCACCAGTGTTTGTAATAACCCTCTGTTTATGAGACAGATGTGGGTGTTCTTAATATCAAAACCGAAGGTGCCTTGGCTAGCTGGGTGTACTCGGTTGGCTGTTAATTGCATGGCTTGCTGGATGTGGTGGAGACTGGTTGTTAACTCTGCCACATTTATCTGGAAGTATGGCAATATAAATTAGTTACTGGCGAGGCGGCGAGCCTCGCACCGACGACCATGGGGTGCAGGGTTGTGAGTGGGTTGTAAGAGAATAGATGGCATGCAAGGGGTTAGTAAAGTTCTAATGTTGTTCTGGCCTACTAAGTGAAGGTAGGCTGGATAGGAGTATATATATAAAAGGTTGGAGAGCATTAGCAACAGAAAATTCAAGGATCTTCAAGAGGTATGAGAGAGAGGCTAGGTCGGACAAGAGTCGAGAAGCGCGGGTGTCTTAATGAGAGGGGGGGGGGGAAGCTCAGGGCTACAGGGAAATTTGCCCCTACGGTCCCTGGGCGTGGGGGTGGCATTAGGCTACAATTGATATTGGAGTTTGAAAAGACAGTGAAAGTACGTTAGTCAAATGCTACCGGGGGATGCAAATACGGGGTGGTATATGAGTCTGGAAAAGATAGAATCATGTGGACTGTGGGGCGGTGGGGGAGAAGGAGGTTAACTGTAGGTGTGTGCGTGACTTGTGGATAAAGTAAGGAAAAACATGGTGTATTATTTCTCGTACATACGAGGGGTTATGGACCTATTATTTGACACGCTTTTTGTGTACGTCTAGGTGTCCCTGGGAACTGCGTTTTCTATGAAATATAGACCCAAGGAAAGCGGCAGTTCGTAGGGGTACTGCGTTATTGTTTCGAGGTACTATGATAGATACTGGTAACAAAGGTTATCTATACAATCTCTGGTTGGGGTAAGGATTACGTTACAGCATGGGTGTATTAACTTCTAAGGTATATAACATCTACTACTTGATGTAAGAACATACATAGATATAATTATGGCTGTCTGATGTGTTGGCATTGGCTCAACGTAGGGACAGGGCATGGGTGTTTTTAATATGAATGTATATTCTTGTTCATCATCGTGTAGGTAGAATCGGGCGGGTAAGGGGTGTAGGACACAAAGCAAATTGGCGTAGTGTGGACTGTGGATACGAAGGAGGTAAGTGGAAGACGTATGACAATTGTGGAAAAGTAAATGGAAAAAGGTGAACACAATGGCGGATAAATATACTTAACCTAAGGATTGAATACATAGATTTATGGGGCGATGGGTCTTCAGAAACTTTGTCTGGCAAGACAAGATGTTAGGGAATGTTAATATTAATACTTAAACTAAGGATTGAATACATCGATGAACGACGACATTATAGTCGTCGTCCTAATAAGGTGATGAAACCTGGTTGATCTGTACTTGGCACAATACGACACAAGGACAGTGCCGCTATGTCGTATCAATACTGGTGGCAGTTAATATTAT
This sequence comes from Paralithodes platypus, assembly GCA_032716605.1. Taxonomy (NCBI): domain Eukaryota; kingdom Metazoa; phylum Arthropoda; class Malacostraca; order Decapoda; family Lithodidae; genus Paralithodes; species Paralithodes platypus. The sequence continues at coordinate 36,477,331 of CM064506.1, forward strand.
AGAGACACTTAGTTACTAGAGGAACAATGCAAGGGGCGACTGAGCACGGGTTACATATATCTATACTCGTCATGGGAAATGATATACGAGGTCTAGGGACAGGCGTGGGTGTTTTAACTTCTAAGATATATAACATCTACTTCTCGGATGTAAGAACATACATAGATATAATTATGGCTGTCTGATGTGTTGGCATTAGCTCAACGTAGGGACAGGGCATGGGTGTTTTTAACCCCTTCAGACTCATATGACGCAGAGGTTGCCAGATTAGCAATAAGAAATAGTTCTCTCACTCTTATAATTACCTCTCCAAAATTAGTTTTCTGCCCACAGCTAACTCAAAGACAACTGCAGAGGTTGAAGTGACTAAACTAAAGGTTTCTAAATACCCCTGAGGGTAACAAAGGCTTTAAAGTATCCCTAATAGGCTCAAAATCGCGTCATATGTCGGAGAGGGTTAATATGAATGTATATTCCTGTTCAACATCTTTGTAGTTAGGAGTGTAGGACACGAGGGGGTAGTGTACGTGAGGTGTGGAAAATGGTCAGTTTAGAAGAGGTATGTAGGTGCAGCCTGGAGCTGCTTAGCCCTGCGGGCTTGGGCCTGTCTGAATTGGCTGGCTCGGTCAGCTGGTCCTTTCGTTCTGTGGACCTTTCTTTCGGGTGTTTCTGTGTGGTGTTCGCTCGTGGCTTCTGTGGTGGGCTTCCTGTTCTGGGGCATTTTACTTCCCTCTCCTTCATTATAGGCTCGTCCCCGAGCCTCAAGGGTGAAGTAAAAAGAAGCATAGTTATGGTGAGTCATTTTGAGAGTGTTTAGAAGGTTCCACCAAGCAAGAGAGCGACGGTCAGGTTTCTTTTGTAGGTCAATGTATACCTGTAAGAATGTGTCATCTGTGTTGTGACGGGCGGTTGCCCGGGCTTGAGGTGGGCGTTGTAGACGTAAGTGTCCAGTGGGGGTTTTTACTTTAACCTTTCGTATGAATGGTTTGTAGTTTTCCCCCGTGGGAGGAGTCGGAGTGAGGTGTGTGAGAAGGAGGGGGTGTGTTGTGTGGCTTGGGTCTTTAGTGGCAGAACGGGGTGTTATTTTTGTATAACTGTCTTTAAATCTGATGGGTCTGTTGATTATTCTACCTCTGGCGGTCCTGGTGGGAAGGTAGATGTTTGTCGTGGGACTTGAGTCGCTCGACGATGTTTTATATTGAGGGGAAGAACGTTTTACAGGTGAAGGTAAAGTGTTTAACAATGTATAAAACAAAATTAAAAGATAGTCAGAAAAGTGTAGGTTAACAAGAAAAGTAGTATGACTAAGGGAAAAAATAATAATATAAAGTATATGGAAAACATGTAAATTTATAGAATCATGCCCAATCGCTTAGGAATTGAAAACAATCAAATTTTTTTTTTTTTTTAAGTACAATAATATCCTCATCATCATCAGGGGGGGTTATTTAGAGTCGCCGTTAGTCTGGGTGACGGTCTGGTAATAGGGGGGGTGGTGGTGGTTGTGGCTTTGACCTTTGGTGGTTCACTTTCACTTTGGAAGGGAGGGGTGGATATACTGTTAGGCCTGTCGTTAGGAATGTGGGTCTGGGTGCGAGCTGGCCCGGGGCCAGTTTTGGAGGGGGGTTCAGTGGTTCGGCGGGGGTTAGTGATAGGGGGGGGTTTAAAGATGAAACGGGCAGGTCGAGTCGGGGTTGTTGTTGCGGAAGAGGTTGGGCTTGAGGGGGAGGGGTTGAATTGTGTAGAGAGTTGTGGTCGTGAGTGGGGTTTGGGGAAGGGTGAGTAAGGCTGAAGGTTGAGAGTTTACTATGATCGGGTGGTTTGGAGGTTTGGGGTGTGGGGATTTGATAGATGGTGGTGGGGGGGGGGGGGGGGGGGGGGGGTCTGGGCAGGCAGGGTTGTGGTTTGAGAGGGGTTGAATTTGGACTGATTTTATTTTCGGGAGAGACATGGATGGGATTTCGAGGAGTGGTTGAAGTTGAGAGGTTGATTATGTTGTTTGGGGCGAGAGAGAGAGTATTTTGGGGTTTAGACAAGGTGTAAAAAGTTTTGTGGTTGGATGGGGATGGGATTGGTATTTTGTCGAGCGGGATCTTTGGGGGTGGATTTTGGGGCGGTGGGGTTAGGGGAGAAGAGGGGGGTAAGATAGGGGGGAAAGAGGAGGTAGGGGTTATTTAAGGGGGTGATTGTTCGTTCTGAATGTGGTCGTGAGAGGTTAGTCTGGCAGGGTGGGAATTGGTGGAGGTTGAAAGTTTAGCTGGGCTCATGATGGTGGGGGACCGACTGGTGAGCAGGTGTTCGGTACGCATGAGGGGGGGAAATCACTTTGGTGGGGGTCACGCGTGAGGGGGGGATTAACGGCGCGTGTGGGAGGATCAGAGTGGTGGGGTGTGTCGGTGGCAGTGACGGTTTGTTTAGAGGTTATATGGGATTGGTGGGTTTGTCTGTCATGAGTGGGTGAGTCAAGTGTGGGGTTTAGAAGTTTATTAGGGGTGTGAATTGTGGGGGGGTGGAAGGGAGCTACTGACGGAAAACTGTCACAAGGGAAATTTTGTTGGTGGGGGAATAGCTGAGCATTTCTGGGGGAAGGGGGGAAACATGGTTGGGTCCCTAGGTCGTCACGCGTGAGGGGAGGATTAACGGCGCGTGTGGGAGGGTCAGGGTGGTGAGAGGTGAGCGAGTTAGAAAATGGGATTTGTTGGGGGACTGCGGAGGGTTGGTGGGGGAAGAGTTAGGTGTAGAATAGGGGTTATTGGTAGAGGACTGATGTATTGATTTGGGGTTGTTAACAGGACGAATTTGGGGAATTTTCTTGGTGTCAGTCTTGGTCTGGTTAAAGGTTATGTGGGACTGGGGAGGATTGGTGGGGGCAGAGTTAGGCATAGGACATGGGTTATTGAGGGAGGAGTGATGTACTGATTTGGGGTTGTTAACAGGACGAATTTGGGGAATTTTCTTGGTGGCAGTCTTGGTCTGGTTAGAGGTTATCTGGGACTGGTGAGTTTGTTTGACATGAGAGGGCGAGTCAAGTGTGGGGTTTTGAAGTTTTCTAGGGGTGTGAATTGTGTGGGGGTGGAAGGGAGCTACTGACGGAAAACTGTCACAAGGGGAATTTTGTTGTTTGTGGAATAGCTGAATATTTCTGGGGGCATGGAGAAAACATGTTTTGGTACATAGGTAGGCATAGCTAGAAAACGGGACTTGTTGGGGGGACTGCGGAGGGTTGGTGGGGGAATAGGAGGTAGGCGGAGCTATAGCATTCCTGGTTGATGCGGGTGTTTGAAGGGGTTCACCGAGGTTGGGCAGGTGGGGAGATGACGGTGGGGGGGGTGTGGTTGACCGTTTTGAGGGGGGGACAGGTGATGAATATGAGGAAGTGAGAGGCGTGACAGGTTGTTGAGCAGCATTTTTTAGGGGTGAATTTGAAAAAGAATTGGTTACTGTGGGGGTGATCATTTCTACGTGCTGTGGTTTGTTGGCAGGCATAGAAAAAGGATGGGGTTTACAATTGATGGAAGATGATTGTTGGTGGATGGCTGGGCAGGGGAAAATTTAGGGATGGTCAGAGAGGATAGAGGCAAGGAAGAGTGCACTGGGGTTGGACTTTCACCGGAAGTCATTTTGGAAGGGTGCACAGAGTTTTCTTTAGGGGGATGGAGGAACTTATCCATGATAGGGGTCAGTGGAGGAATACGTTTACTTTCTTGGATAGGGGCTGAAGGGTTGGATAGGGGATTCATCGAACTGAGTCGGCATTCTTCTCTGATGGAGAGCATATGTTCTTCGAATGAGCCGTACGGGTCGAGATGGGCGATGATGTGGGGTGGGAGGATGTTTAACAATGCGGTGAATAAGAGTTCATTTTGTTGCTCGTCATCTTCAGAGCTATACGTGGTCCTCACGTATCTGTAGAGTTGTATGAGGGTCACATTTATATCCCCTTCATACTTGATCTCGTCGACTGATTTTATTATTTCGGGGGCGACGAGGGAACCCAAAAGTGGCCCTAAGGTCCGGATCACGAGGGATCGAAACTGGTTCCAGGTAATCTCTGGCATTACCTGTTTAACAATTTGGGAAACGGCTTTTCCCAACTACATAATGTGCAATAATGCAACGGCGATTTTTTCGCGGTCATTTTGAAGTGCCACATCTAACACTGGCTTTACTATGTCTAAGTAAGTGGCGATGTCATACGTGTTTACATCATACTTGGGAATGTGTGTGAGTAGCTGCCATTTTTTCGATGTTGCCATGCTTCTACTGTTCCAAACTTGCAGTGTAATGCAACCTTTTATCCGAATCAAGAACCACCGCTGCCGCCAATGTTATGCCCTGTTTTTCTACAGGATTAACTTGGGTAATGTGAGTTCTAAATGACTGGGTATATAAGGCTGCATGCACAATACAAGATATGAGGAATAGAGAACACAAAGAAACACATGGTAACAAGTTACACGATCACGTTTATTGATATACCACTGCAGAATACTTGTGCAAGACAATATAATAGAATTGAACAACACTAGCATAAGTGGATCTGGATGGAGCCTAGTCTCCCACTTCCAACGTTCAGGTATTAATCTTCTGATCACTGGCTTTAATTCAACAGGTTTATATACCGAAGACCATCAATGTTACTTATAGAATCATATTCACTGTTAGACTTATTACTGGTAGCCCTGGTGCACAAGTAGTAGTTCACAGACTAGATTAGACACGCGTATTTTAGAACACGGGAATTCTAGTAACCTCAGGGGGTACTGATCTAAGTTTTATATTCCTGTCTCAGAAATACTTAGAACGCAAATCAGTGGGCGAACATTTAGATATCACTAGGGTTTCACTTCTATGTAATAATATCTGGGTATATGGTTGATTACGAGAGTTAGTGTCGCCTGTTAATTAATGAACACTGATACGCTTAGCACTTCCTAATTGAATGGTTATATGAATTATACTGGGGCAAAGAGATAGCCACTTCGTAGAAATATTAATAAGTGAATCTCTAAACAGCACTGTAACAATGTAGTACTGATAAAGGGAATCTTGGGTAGTATCTGATGGGTCTGGTCCTGGTTATCTTGCGTCCATGATGTTGGGGGCTAACGACTGGTTCCGCGGCCGTCCAGGGGTCCATATGTGTGAAGTTCTCAAATATGTGGACAGGTCCTTCTATCCAAATCTGCCACGGAGTCTGCCGGCTCTGGAATCTCTCAACTCCGGAACAACACAAGGGCAGAGCTAGAGGTTAACTTCAGGGTAGTGACCACTGGTTGGTGTCTAGCTTTCAACTGATTTGACTGGGGGCGGGAGCTAGGTTTATAGGCTCGGTTTTGGGCCCTGTAGACAATAGGGATCTCGAGTCTTATGGACTTATTTGAGCTCTCAATAGATATGGGGACTAGGTAAGATGGTGATTACTGTTGTGGCACATGGCTATAGGAAGCCTTCATATTTTTATACAACTGAGCCTTAGTAAGAGGTACTATTTTGGCTATATTGGAAGTATTGAGGGGAGAGAGACTGGATCTACTTTGCGAGGAGGATGGGGACAGCTGTGATAGGAGCGTCTCTCTTAGATTGTTCAATCTTCATTCTATGGTATAACTGAGGTGCTAATTTAGTGATCAGAGTATGCAAGAAAGGTAAATGGTTTATTGTGAGTTAATAGAGGTTAGTAAAGGTGTTAGTCATGCATGGTTAGTTCATTGATAGGAAGAATTCCTGTGCTACCTGGCAATGACTCAGAAGTCAAAACAGGGGGTCAGGTATACCTCCGCAGGGGTGGGGGTCTCCCTCCTCGGGTGGGTAAAAAGGGGTAGCTGGGCCCCTCTGTGATGGTCGTCCGGCGGCTGTGGCTAGGGGCTTGCCATATCACCAGTGTTTGTAATAACCCTCTGTTTATGAGACAGATGTGGGTGTTCTTAATATCAAAACCGAAGGTGCCTTGGCTAGCTGGGTGTACTCGGTTGGCTGTTAATTGCATGGCTTGCTGGATGTGGTGGAGACTGGTTGTTAACTCTGCCACATTTATCTGGAAGTATGGCAATAGAAATTAGTTACTGGCGAGGCGGCGAGCCTCGCACCGACGACCATGGGGTGCAGGGTTGTGAATGGGTTGTAAGAGAATAGATGGCATGCAAGGGGTTAGTAAAGTTCTAATGTTGTTCTGGCCTACTAAGTGAAGGTAGGCTGGATAGGAGTATATATAAAAGGTTGGAGAGCGTTAGCAACGGAAAATTCAAGGATCTTCAAGAGGTATGAGAGAGAGGCTAGGTCGGACAAGAGTCGAGAAGTGCGGGTGTCTTAATGAGAGGGGGGGGGGGGGAAGCTCAGGGCTACAGGGAAATTTGCCCCTACGGTCCCTGGGCATGGGGGTGGCATTAGGCTACAATTGATATTGGAGTTTGAAAAGACAGTGAAAGTACGTTAGTCAAATGCTACCGGGGGATGCAAATACGGGGTGGTATATGAGTCTGGAAAAGATAGAATCATGTGGACTGTGGGGCGGTGGGGGAGAAGGAGGTTAACTGTAGGTGTGTGCGTGACTTGTGGATAAAGTAAGGAAAAACATGGTGTATTATTTCTCGTACATACGAGGGGTTATGGACCTATTATTTGACACGCTTTTTGTGTACGTCTAGGTGTCCCTGGGAACTGCGTTTTCTATGAAATATAGACCCAAGGAAAGCGGCAGTTCGTAGGGGTACTGCGTTATTGTTTCGAGGTACTATGATAGATACTGGTAACAAAGGTTATCTATACAATCTCTGGTTGGGGTAAGGATTACGTTACAGCATGGGTGTATTAACTTCTAAGGTATATAACATCTACTTCTCGGATGTAAGAACATACATAGATATAATTATGGCTGTCTGATGTGTTGGCATTGGCTCAACGTAGGGACAGGGCATGGGTGTTTTTAATATGAATGTATATTCTTGTTCATCATCGTGTAGGTAGAATCGGATGGGTAAGGGGTGTAGGACACGAAGCAAATTGGCGTAGTGTGGACTGTGGATACGAAGGAGGTAAGTGGAAGACGTATGACAATTGTGGAAAAGTAAATGGAAAAAGGTGAACACAATGGCGGATAAAGATACTTAACCTAAGGATTGAATACATAGATTTATGGGGCGATGGGTCTTCAGAAACTTAGTCTGGCATGACAAGATGTTAGGGAATGTTAATAATAATACTTAAACTAAGGATTGAATACATCGATGAACGACGACATTATAGTCGTCGTCCTAATAAGGTGATGAAACCTGGTTGATCTGTACTTGGCACAATACGACACAAGGACAGTGCCGCTATGTCGTATCAATACTGGTGGTAGTTAATATTATAGAGACACTTAGTTACTAGAGGAACAATGCAAGGGGGCGACTGAGCACGGGTTACATATATCTATACTCGTCATGGGAAATGATATACGAGGTCTAGGGACAGGCGTGGGTGTTTTAACTTCTAAGATATATAACATCTACTTCTCGGATGTAAGAACATACATAGATATAATTATGGATGTATGATGTGTTGGCATTGGCTCAACATAGGGACAGGGCATGGGTGTTTTTAATATGAATGTATATTCCTGTTCATCATCTTTGTAGTTAGGAGTGTAGGACACGAGGGGGTAGTGTACATGAGGTGTGGAAAATGGTCAGTTTAGAAGAGGTATGTAGGTGCGGCCTGGAGCTGCTTAGCCCTGCGGGCTTGGGCCTGTCTGAATTGGCTGGCTTGGTCAGCTGGTCCTTTCGTTCTGTGGACCTTTCTTTCGGGTGTTTCTGTGTGGTGTTCTCTCGTGGCTTCTGTGGTGGGCTTCTTGTTCTGGGGCATTTTAAGTATAGATATATGTAACCCCGTGCTCAGTCGCCCCCTTGCATTGTTCCTCTAGTAATTAAGTGTATATATAATATTAACCGGAGTATGCCACCAGTATTGATACGACATAGCGGCACTGTCCTTGTGTCGTATTGTGCCACGTGCAGACCAACCAGGTTTCATCACCTTATTAGGACGACGGCTATAATGTCGTCATTCATGCATGTATTCAATCCTTAGGTTAGTTATCTTTATCCGCCATTGTGTTCATCTCTTCCATTTACTTTTCCACAATTGTTATACGTCTTCCAATCACCTCCTTCGTATCCACAGTCCACACTACTCTATTTTGCTTCGTGTCCTACACCTCTTACCCGCCAGACTCTACCTACATGATGATGAACATGAATACACATTCATTTAATACACCCATGCCCTGTCCCTAGGTTGAGCCAATGCCAACCAGTTCAGACAGCCATAAATCTATGTATGTTCTTCCATCCGAGAAGTAATATGTTCACCCCCTTAAAATACCTTGTCTTGCCAGACTAAGTTTCTGAAGACCAACCGCCCCCATAAATCTATGTATGTTCTTCCATCCGAGAAGTAGTATGTTAAAACCCCATGTCCTAATTGATAAGAAACTATGATACCCACGGGTACACCAGTGTATGTAGAACCATTGTTCCTGTAAGACCTTGCCAGCAATGACTGAAGATGTTAGCCACCATGCAGTAACTTTGTATATACCACCCTCTGTTACCATTGTCTCGACGCATTTTCACCACGAAACAATACCGAAGTTAACCCTACGAACTGTCGTTTTCTTTGGTGTATATATCATAGAAAACGCAGTTCCCAGGAACACTAGATCAGCAAGAAATAGTGTCAGATTAACAGTATCCATAACCATCGTATTGACGAGTAATAATACACCATGTTTTTCCCTACTTTGATCCACAGTCAAGCACACACCTACAGTTAACCTCCTCTTCCCCCACTCCAATATCAACTGTAGTCTAATGCCACCCCTACGCCGGAGACCTTAGGGTCAAACTTTCACGTAGCCCCTGAACCCTCTCCCTCTCATTAACCCCCCACGCTCCTCGACTCCTTTCCGACCTAGCCTCTCCTCCATACCTCCTGAATATCCTTGATTTTTCCATTGCTAACATTCTCCAACCTTTTATATATATACTCCTATCCAGCCTACCTTCCCTTAGTAGGACGGAACAACATTAGAACTTTACTAACCCTTTGCATGCCATCTATTCCCTCACAACCCATTCACAACCCTGTACCAAATGATCGTCAGTGCGAGGCTAGCCGCCTCGCCAGTGACTAACTTCTATTGCCATACTTCCAGATAAATGTGGCAGAGTTAGCAACCCAGTCTCCACCACATCCAGCAAACCATGCAATTAACAACCCAACCGATTAAACCAGCTAGTCAAGGCACCTTCGGTTTTGGTATTACGAACACCCACATCTGTCTCATAAACAGAGGGTTATTACAAACACTTGTGATATGGCAAGCCCCTAGCCACAGCCGCCGGACGACCATCACAGAGAGCGGGCGCGCACCTCCCCTTTTTTACCCACCCGAGGAGGGAGACCCCCACCCCTGCGGAGGTATACCTGACCCCTGTTTTGACTTCCGGGTCATTGCCAGGTAGCACAGGAATTCTTCCTATCAATGAACTAACCATGCATGACCAACCCCTTTACTAACCTCTATTAACCCACAATAACCCATTCACCTTTCTTGCATACTCGGATAATCAAATTAGCACCTCAGCTATACCATAGAATGAAGACTGAGCAATATAAGAGAGACGCTCCTATCACAGCTGTCCCAGTCCTCCTCGCAAAGTAGATCCAGTCTCCCTCCCCTCAATACTTCCAGTATAGCCAAAATAGTACCTCTTACTAAGGCTCAGTTATATCACATTATGAAGGCTCCCTATAGCCATGTGCCACAACAGTAATCACCACCTTACCTAGTCCCCGTATCTATTGGGAGCTCAAATAATTCCATAAGACTCGAGATCCCTATGGCCTACAGGGTCCAAAACCGAGCCTATAAACCCAGCTCCAGCCCCCAGTAAAATCAGTTGAAAGATAGACACCAACCAGTGGCTGGCCCTCTTAAGTTGACCTCTAGCTCTGCCCTTGTGTTGTTCCTGAGATTTGAGTTCCAGAGCCGGCAGACTCCGTGGCAGATTTGAGATAGAAGCATCTGTCCACGTACAAGAAATCTACGTGCACCTTTTAACCTTTACACACCAGTGGGTATATAAGCGTGTAGCCAGCAACGATCGCCAAGAGATCCGTCTTGAGAACTTCCTACATATGGACCCCCTGGACGGCCGCGGAACCAGTCGTTAGCCCCCAACATCACGGACGCAAGATAACCAGGACCAGACCAACCAAATACTAGCCAAGATTCACTTTATTAGTACTACCGTGTTACAGTACTAATTAGAGACTCACTTATTAATCTTTCTATGAAGTGGCTATATCTTTGCCCCAGTATAATTCATATATAACCATTCTATTGGGAAGTGCTAAGCGTACCAGTGTTCATTAATTAACAGGCGACATTAACTCTCGTAATTACCCCAATTCAGATATTATTACATAGAAGTAAAACCCTAGTGATATCTAACGTTCGACCACTGATTTGTGTTCTACGTATTTCTGCTATAAGAATATAAAACTTAGATCAGTACCCCCCTGAGGTTACTAGAATTCCCGTGCCCTAAAAATACGCGTGTCTAAATCTAGTCTGTGAACTTTTACTTGCGCACCAGAACTGCCAGTAATAAATCTAATTAGTGAAATTGAATCTATAAGTAACATTGATGTCTTCCAGTATATAAACTTGCGAACCAAGCCAGTGATCAGAAGAGTATACCTGAACGTTGGAAGTGGGAGACTAGGCTCCATCCAGATCCACTAATGCTAGTTGTTCATTTCTATCATTTGCCTTGTACGAGTATTCATACCTTCTTATGCTTCCTATTAACCATCTTCAATAAACGTGATCGTGTGTCTTGTTACCGTGTGTTTATTTTGTGTTCTCTATTCCTCATACCTTGTATTGTGCATGCAGCCTTATATTAGTCAGTTAGAACTCACATTACCCAAGTTAAACCTGTAGAAAATCAGGGCATAACAATTTGTATGAACTCAGATATCCCAGTCTCGAAAGAACTCACCCTAACTAATAGTTAAACCTGAATAAAATCAGGGCATAACAGATGTCATCACCCCCCATAAAATATAAATATCTATTGTGAGTTTTTTGCTATTTTAGGAACAAAAATATAACAAAGCAAAGCATATGTGCATTATTTGTCAAATTAACATGCTTTGAGGAGTGACAAAAACAGGATGAGAGTTTTAGCGAGCTTTAACCCTTTAAACCTCTCTGACATATGACGCTATTTTGAGCCTATTGGGGATACTTTTAGGCCTTTGTTACCATCAGGGGTATTTAGAAACCTTTAGTTTAGTTATTTCAACCTCTGCAGTTGTCTTTGAGTTAGCTGTGGGCAGAACACTAATTTTGGAGAGGTAATTATAAGAGTGGGAGAACTCTATTTCTTATTGTTGCTAATCTGGCAACCTCTGCGTCATAAATGCGTGAAAGGGTTAAGATTATTATTTGAGTCCTTATTTTGGGATTATTTTGATCTACTTGAATGTGTACAAAATTGTGATGGGTATGCATATAATATAATTGCTTACTTTTGAGTATATGTATACAAAGTCTAATATACTGTAGGTTATCACCCTTCCATACGATTATGACGCTTCTTCCGGACATTCTGAGGATATGGATAAGTACATTTGAGGCGTTCATTCGCGGAACGTGTTGACCGCCCAAAATAAAAAACCGAGTAAATCGCGTCTGAAGTTTGCCGACTTATAAAAAGCTGTAACTATCAGACCCGATTAAGGAGAGAGGTGACAGTGTTATCAAAATGTTCGGAAAATAGTATCTAGCCACGTACCACAAAAAAAATAATAATAATTGCTTGTAATTTATCGCAGAACATGATAGTTGCCCAAAATAAAAAAGGAGTAAATCGCGTCTGAAGTTTGCCGACTTATAAAAATCTGTAACTATCAGACCCGATTAAGGAGAGAGGTGACAGTGTTATCAAAATGTTCGGAAAATAGTATCTAGCCACGTACCACAAAAAAAATAATAATAAATTGCTTGTAATTTATCGCAGAACATGATAGTTGCCCAAAATAAAATAAAAAATAAATCGCGTCTGAAGTTTGCCGACTTATAAAAAGCTGTAACTATCAGACCCGATTAAGGAGAGAGGTGACAGTGTTATCAAAATGTTCGGAAAATAGTATCTAGCCATGTACCACAAAAAAATAAAAATAAATTGCTTGTAATTAATAGTAACGTGAGTGTGATTGAAATAATCCCATGATTTTATAACCCCATATCAATTCAATACTGTAGAAACGTTGAGAAAAAGCAAATGTATAACAATAAAACATAAATAATATTATCAGTGAATAATAATAAGACATGGAAGAGTAGGGTAAGATAATAGAAACATAATTTTATAAAATTAATAAGCGATAATAAAGATTAGAAAATGGAGGAAGACATGGTGAATAATAATGAATAAGTAAAACACAAGAATAGAGTAATAATTTTGCTACTTTAATGTTATTGATTTATTATTATAGAAAGTAAGCTAGTATTAATGTTAATTAATTAATTTGGGATGTTTTATTCAGCTTGGGAAGGACATGATTTTACAAAATTTTAATCTAAGGAAGGAATTTGATGGCTAGTTACTATAATGTTCTTGTGTAAAGATTGCTATTGTTTAACAATTTGACCTTACTAAAATGCATTATTACTCTATTCTATTGTTACATTTATATATTCATACTCACCGAGTAGTCAGGCAGTGTCGCTATCACTGTCACTATCATCTGCATACTCTTGCAGGTTGTCATCAATATCAGAGGAGTCAGAGTTGTTGTCCAAGGCTGGTCTAGCTGCTCTACTGAGGTCCCTCTGCATACGAAAAAGTTCGTGGTAATACTCCGAGTGGATTGGCGGAATGTAGGATAGCAGGTCGTGGACGGCTTGGAGTTTGTCAGCTTGAAGTTTGATGGCAGCTGGGTACTTGGGGGTGAGTGGCACTCGTGACAGATTAAAGGCCGATGGAGCATACTTGGCTTTACCTGGCATAAGCCTGAGACAATGCAGAGGCCCCTCGTAGCCTCGAGACAGCTGATACCCATCCCTATATTGCAGAGTAAAGCAGAATCGGCGACATTCAGAGAATAGGAGTGGCTTGGCGGGTGTACGGTGAGTTATGACACTTTGCAACAGGTCTAAGTTTAGAAAGTCCTCTCTCACCATGGGAATGACCTTGTTACCTGCGTGGACCGCACGCTCAATCACCTTGATATAGTGTTCAAAATCATAGATGTTCCCCTCAACCCTGAAGCGCTTTTCTATGTTCCCAAAAGCCCTGTCACACGCCATGTAACTATGTCCTGGGATGAGGAAATAATGGACCACTTCCTGAAGACGGCGACTGTGCAGTTCGTAAAGATGGCAGAGCATGATATTAATGTTCTTATTCTGTCCACCACAATTGTCACTGAATAGTATAAGCTTGCCAAAATCACCATGACGCAGTACTTCATTCTCGATCCACTTTTTGATGCACGAACCCACCTCGACCGAGCCACGCCCACCTGTCACCACCCCCACGAAGAACTGGTTTTCACCGGTCTTGAGGTTGGAAATGCATAAATTGTACAGCCAGACTTTCTTCTTATAGTAGGCAGCATTAGTGGTGAGACGAGGTATTGGCTGTGTCTGTTGGAGGTCCAAGGCTATGACACGAGTATCATCGTCCCTGTCCTGCCCCAGAGTCTTCATAAGTGTTTGTGCCTGCCGTGCCATCGCCAGGTGTTCATCAAGTTCAGCCTGCAAGATTGCCTTATCTGCGTCATTACTGGCATGTTTCAAAGTGGCCTTAGCTAGGTCACAGGTCGAGCAAGTATCAGTATTTGGTGGTGAGAAGGAGAGTTCTTTACTTTTGAAAACTTTCCGGTAATAACTTTCCTTGACTACGCTGTTGTTAGGATAATTCTCAGCCATCCAGGTTGAATACAGGTGGTACATCCGGCTTAAACTCAACGATGTCTCTAGGTACCGCAAATTGGGCGATTTGGCTCTGCTATAATGGCTGGTAACGCTGGGGAATGATGCAATGTGTTTGTGCACACGCTTTGCATCAGGACCTGCAATGGTGACACGGTTCTTGTGTTGCCCGCGGCCGTCTCTCTTCGGTGTACCAGTGTCACTCACGTGGGTCAGGGCATTCTCTAATCTTGTCCTACCTATGGCTAAAAGTTGATGAAGGCTGTCTTGCAAACCTTATAAGTTGTAGACTGGTAGGAGAGAGTAAATTTGCGGGTGCATGACCGATGGGACCAGGGTTGTTGATGTCGGCAGGCTTTCTTCGTCGTTTCACTGGCACTGACAGAACGTGTTTCTGAATGAAGGTATTCTGGACTAACCAATCTCCAGTTTGCCAGAAGTTATTGTGGATTGCTTGGCGGATAGGTTCAGCAATTTTATCGTAGCATCCATCATTGCAAGGCGGCCAATAACTCTAGCATTCACTGTATTTCCTGTTTGGCGGCTGACATATTCCTTCCCAGTATTTCTCTTGTTCCTGGCGATTATTTCAGACCAATTGTCGGGGTACACCTCTTTTTTATAGGTGGGGGTGGGCTCCCACTATCACTCTCACTTTCACTATCACTCATTGTTCAGGGAAGCACTGCAACACGGTCAAAACGGCACAAAAACAACACCAGGTGCAAGGTAAATGATCCGTACGGCGTGAGAGCTGAGCTAGACTGTATTGTGGCGGGAGAACAGAGAGCAACGTGCGCCGTGAGTGGCTGAGCTGGCGCCCACGCGGTACCATAGCCGGGCTGTCATTGGCTGGCTGAACACACGCTGCCTGGGTGGCGCGTATCACCCTATGCGATGCAGAGACTAGGGCTAGGCAAACGCCCTGTCAACACGGATGAAAGTGCGTCGTACTTTATGCGATTTTCAACCATGTTGACATTCTCAAATATAGCTCCCTACCGCGGCTCCAGATTCGAGAAGGTTGTGGCAATATAATGCGATAATATAACGGCTTTTGCCAGAGGTGGCGGTTATCACGTTCCGCGAATGAGCGCCTCATTTATATTAACCACATCCAAATTGATTACTTTATTATGGATATAAACAAAAAGTCTCAGAACAGTTATCAAACTCATAAAGTCTGAATTGGATTGAGTTTGGACTTGGTTTGACTTGGTTTGATATTCGACACCCTTAACCTAAGACGTGCGCATGGGAGGTATGAGACACCACACGCCTGTGTGCACGTATTTTAGCTGTTCCCATTACTAACATCGTTATTTTACCATAAATAGCATTAATACTTATCCATATGCGCCTATTTTAGGTTGATTATAAAGGTATTAACCTGTTACAGCAATAAAACAAGTGGAAACAGCGTTTGGATGGTCAAAATCGGCGATACAGGCCGGGAGTTACATAATGTATGGCTGAGGCAACCTCCCTCCCCTCCCCTTGTCTGGAGAGACACTGTTACGCAATAGTCTCTCTCTCGCTCTTTCCCACGCTTGGTAACAGTGATGACAAGGCCCTGCTACCAACTCGCTAATGTTAGCACAAAAATAGACCACAGAACAAGGGAATAACAGGGAAAATAGGTGATAACTGAAGGAGGGGAGGAAAGTGGGGAAGGAGGGGATGTGGAGGAGTGATATTTGGCATGGCCCAGGGGCAAAAAAAAAAAAAAAAAAAATGTTTTAAATGGAGTTTTTTAGGCCCAGGATCTTAAGAGTCTTCCCGCAGTCACCCGGGGAAACTCTTAAGAGTCTTCCCGCACTTGCCAGGTTAATGGTGTAATACGACACCTTTTCCAGTCTATCGGAGATAGTGGTGGTAAAGAAAAACGTGGCTAGTGGTGGTAACGAAAAATGCAGCTTTAGCCATTCTCGAATACTAGACATTAATCTAAGCATGTACTTATACCGAACTGCACTATGATAGCCTAATGATTACACGATTGGAAGGGTTAGTTGCTAGGAATTACTCCTACACTAGAATATTTGCAATATAACCCACCCACCAATTAACTTACAAATAACCATAATTAATTAAATCAATTAAATTAATGAATACATATGGCACTCCCAAGATTCGAACCTAGGATACTCACACCGATATCCAGCGCACTAACCATTTATTAAATATACAGTATATTACACCTGGATTTGTTTTATAAGCAATAACCTGAAAATTTATCAGGAAAAATTAGCCACACCTTATTACATAACTAACTAAATATATTATGTATTAGGGTAGTCTAGCTAAATTGTATGCAGTTCACTGGTGAAATTTTGGGTTGGAGTCATATGATAAATGGCTTGAAATGAGATACAGATGCTTATTGAGCTCATTCAAAAGCTCATAGTTGCTCAATGATGCCAACCAGTTTCAATAAGTAGAAACAGAACAGTAAGGATCTTATATGATTTTTGGATTGTCCACTATGACCCACATCTAGCCATCAATCAAATGAATTGAACAAAATTGTTGGACATAAGGCTACTGTGAAAGCACCTGTTAGTACATGATATTGATACCCCCAACCCCCCTTTAAAAAAGATAAGATTTGTTTCTATAATTAATTCATAATGTATAAATAAAATAAAAATAAATATATACAGTATATGGATGGCGTCATGAAAGAAATACAAGGAAGAGTCCTGATAAGGGAAAGTAGTGAGTGGAAGTTGGTTGTACTATTGTTTGCTGACGATACAGTTCTCACAAGTGATATTGAGTAGAAATTCCTATATTTTCTAGGAAATTCCTATATTTTCTATGTGTACGGAGACAAGCAAAGCTGCTTGTAACAAGTCCCCCCCTCCCCCCAAAGTTGCAGGGTTTCGTAAATATGTTTAGAGATGTGTGTGTGAAACAGAACCTGAAGGTCAATGTGGTGAAGAGTAAGGTTATGGTCTTTGAGAGGGATTTATTCACACAGTGTGAGGTGAGATTGAATGGTCAATAAATGGAGAATGTCAGCTAATTTAAGTACATGGGGAGTATGATGAGTAAAGAGGATGAAGTGCGAGAAAGGGTACAGTGCAACAAGGGAAAAGGGTTGTAGGAACTCTGAAAGCAGCAACAAGGAATAGGTTGATCAGCATGAAGTAAAGAAGTCACTGCATGATACGTAGTGTGGTAATCCAAACAATGGCGTACAGGAATATAGCATGGACATTGTATGAGAGACATAACTTGGAGTTACTGTACCTTGGAGAGGTTCAGCTGTCCGTCAGCGGCCTCTGCGAGAGCTGCTCTCCCTGAGTCTTTTTGCTGCCGGTGCTTGATGAACCAGACTATTTGAAGGAGCAGCTCTCTCCCCAGTGAAGCATGGCTGATCAGGCACTGTAAGGCACTGATCAAGCACATAAATCAAGAGTGAGAGGGGTGGAACTGGAAATGAGTAACTTGAGAAGTGTGTGTGGAGTCACATAGAGAGACAGACGAATGATGAGGTACAAGAACATTGTGGTGTGGATGTGGACGAGCTGGAGAGTGTGAAGAAGAACACCTTAACCCAGGGACTGTGATGGTCCTTACAGAAGCACAGTATTTAAGCATGTGTAAAAACAACCTTTCAAATACTGTGCCAGTGCTGGGATGTCTCAAAATTGGGTGACACATAAAAAGTAGTGATATCTCTCCATACCACATACTCCACTCCTCTCCCCCCCCCCCCCCTTCCTGCCCTCAATTTGACCTTTTATTTTACACAGATTCTAGCAGTTCATGGGTTAAGGCGATCGGTCCTATGGAACGTATGGCAAATCAGAGAATGACTAAAAGAGTGTATGAGAGTAAGGTGAAAGGGCAGAGAGGAAGAGGCAGGCCGAGTGTGAGGTGGGAGGATGGAGTTGAGAGGTATATGAGTGAAAAGGGAGCTAGGCGGAGAAGAAAAATATATTTTAAAATACTGTTTAATATATCCAGTAGGAAAATCTAATGCCAATACTGTTTGTAATTTGGCTAACATAGGTTTTCATATATATTTCATATATTACAGGTACCTACCCGATAGCACTATCGTTAGTGAGTGATATTTGTATTTTGTACTATTGTTATTATCTTGTCAAGCTACAAATTTGATTTTAATAGAACAGTTTGACACTTAATGTAGTTTCTATATTCATGCAGAGTTTAGTGAAATTTACCAGAGCGTCCCCGACTTCCCAAATTGACTGATTCCTTGAACGTGACAACGGTGCGTTATTGTGTGTGCAATTGGTTTGCTTGGGAACCAGATTAACTTGCGCATGTGGTGATGTACACCCTATGTGGTGGATTGCGTTCTTTTATTTATAAATTATTATTTTACTTAACCCGGGAACTACGGGGAGACTCTTAAGAGTTCCCCCGGCGGACTGCGGGAAGACTCTTAAGAGTAAGGGGGGAAAAAAATCCATTTAAAACACCCAAATTTTTTATTTTGTTTCCCCCTGGGCCATGCCAAATATCACTCCTCCACCTCCCCTCCTTCCCCAATTTCCTCCCCTCCTTCAGTTATCACCTATTTTCCCTGTTATTCCCTTATTCTGTGGTCTATTTTCGTGCTAACTGAAATGCTAGGTTTTTCCAGGTTAAATAGGAATGGGAATTATCCCCAGGCTACCTTTAGGATCAACCTTTCCTGGTACCTGGCACGGGGTATGAACCTCTGAAGGGAATTTAACCCCCCTAAAAACCCACAGGTTTTGAGATGCCTTGGGTGGGGTTCGAACCCTGGTTAGTAACGCACCACCATCACCACCAGGCCCGCGCGCTAACCCACTGTACTACCACGGACGTACAAAAGTATAGCAACCTTAGTCCGATTTTTAAGAACCACGGTGATAGTCTCTCGAGATGAGTTTATTGGACTTACCATCTACGACTATTTTACGCTATACCTGACGTCAACTCGGGTTAGTATTATTGTGGGTGCGGGACATTTTCGAGGGCATTACACCTCATTCCTTTTTAGTTAGGCTAGTCCCTAGCCTCGTAAGGTCGTAGGGTATCGTAGCCTTTTTACCTTAGCCATCTCAATTCTTGGTATAGGGTTCGCGTGACAGGTGCTCCAGCACGTAGCTACCAGGTCACGTTCCCTTACTGCCACCAATGAAATGCTAGGTTTTTTCCAGGTTAAATAGGAATGGGAATTATCCCCAGGCTACCTTTAGGATCAACCTTTCCTGGTACCTGGCGTGGGGTACGAACCTCTGAAGGGAATTTAACCCCCCTAAAAACCCACAGGTTTTGAGATGCCTTGGGTGGGGTTCGAACCCTGGTTAGTGACGCACCACCATCACCACCAGGCCCGCACGCTAACCCACTGTACTACCACGGACGTACAAAAGTATAGCAACCTTAGTCCGATTTTTAAGAACCACGGTGATAGTCTCTCGAGATGAGTTTATTGGACTTGCCATCAACGACTATTTCACGCTATACCTGACGTCAACTCGGGTTAGTATTATTGTGGGTGCGGGACATTTTCGAGGGCATTACACCACGAACGAACACCACACAGAAACACCCAAAGGAAAGGTCCACAGAACGAAAGGACCAGCTGACCGAGCCAGCCAATTCAGACAGGCCCAAGCCCGCAGGGCTAAGCAGCTCCAGGCCGCACCCAGATACCCCTTCTAAACTGACCATTTTTCCACCTCATGTACACTACCCCCTCGTGTCCTACACTCCTAACTACAAAGATGATGAACAGGAATATACATTCATATTAAAAACACCCATGCCCTGTCCCGACGTTGAGCCAATGCCAACACATCAGACAGCCATAATTATATCTATGTATGTTCTTACATCCGAGAAGTAGATGTTATATATCTTAGAAGTTAAAACACCCACGCCTGTCCCTAGACCTTGTATATCATTTCCCATGACTAGTATAGATATATGTAACCCGTGCTCAGTCGCCCCCTTGCATTGTTCCTCTAGTAACTAAGTGTCTCTAATATTAACTGCCACCAGTATTGATGAGACATACCGGCACTGTCCTTGTGTCGTATTGTGCCAAGTACAGATCAACCAGGTTTCATCACCTTATTAGGACGACGACTATAATGTCATCGTTCATTGATGTATGCAATCCTTAGTTTAAGTATTAATATTAACATTCCCTAACATCTTGTCTTGCCAGACTAAGCTTCTGAAGACCCATCGCCCCATAAATCTATGTATTCAATCCTTAGGTTAAGTATTTTTATCCGCCATTGTGTTCACCTTTTTCCATTTACTTTTCCACAATTGTCATATTTCTTCCCCTTGCCTCCTTCGTATCCACAGTCCACACTACGCCAATTTACTTCGTGTCATGCACCTCTTACCCCAACCAGAGATTGTATAAGATAACCTGGTTACCAGTATCTGTCATAAGTACCCCGAAACAATAACTAAGTACCCCTACGAACTGCCGCTGTTGTGGGTATATTTATATTTAATAGAAAACGCAGTTCCCAGGGCCAACTAATAGTATCCATAACCCCTCGGACTGATCACATAACTCTATCTTTTCCAGACTCATATACCACCCCATAGTTGCATTCCCCGGTAGCATTTGGCTAACGTATTCTACTGCCTTTTCAAACTTCCATATCAACTGCAGCCTAATGCCACCCCCACGCCCAGAGACCTTAGCGTCAAATTCCCCTACAGCCCCCCTGCACTCCTCCTCTCTCATTATAAGACCCCGCACTTCTCTACTCTTGTCCGACCTAGCCTCTCTCTCATACCTCTTGAAGATCCTTGAATTGTCCGTTGCTAACGCTCTCCAACCTTTTATATATATACTCCTATCCAGCCTGCCTTCACTTAGTAGGCCAGAACAACATTAGAACTTTACTAGCCCCTTGCATGCCATCTATTCTCTTACAACCCATTCACAACCCTGCACCCAATGGTCGTCGGTGCGAGGCTAGCGCCTCGCCAGTAACTAACTTCTATTGCCATACTTCCAGATAAATGTGGCAGAGTTAGCAACCCAGTCTCCACCACATCCAGCAAACCCTACAATTAACAACCAGCCGAGTAAAACCAGCTAGCCAAGGCACCTTCGGTTTTGGTATTAAGGACACCACATCTGTCTCATACACAGAGGGTTATTACGAACACTGGTGATATGGCAAGCCCCTAGCCACAGCCGCCGGACGACTATCACAGAGAGAGGGCGCCCAGCTCCCCCTTTTTGCCCACCCGAGGAGGGAGACCCCCACCCCCGCGGAGGTATACCTGGCCCCTGTTTTGACTTCCGAGTCATTGCCAGGTAGCACAGGAATTCTTCCTATCAATGAACTAACCATGCATGACTAACACCTTTACTAACCTCTATTAACTCACAATAAACCATTTACCTTTCTTGCATGCTCTGATCACTAAATTAGCACCTCAGCTATACCATAGAATGAAGATTGAACAATCTAAGAGAGACGCTCCTATCACAGCTGTCCCCATCCTCCTCGCAAAGTAGATCCAGTCTCTCTCCCCTAAATACTTCCAGTATAGCCAAAATAGTACCTCTTACTAAGCCTCAGTTATATGAAAATATAAAGGCTTCCTATAGCCATGTGCCACAACAGTAAATACCATCTTACCTAGTCCCCATATCTATTGAGAGCTCAAATAAGTCCATAAGACTCGAGATCCCTACTGTCTACAGGGTCCAGAACCGAGCCTATAAATCTAGCTCCCGCCCCCAGTCAAATCAGTTGAAAGCTAGACACCAACCAGGGGTCACTACCCTGCAGTTAACTTCTAGCTCTGCCCTTGTGTTGTTCCGGAGTGAGATTCCAGAGCCGGCAGACTCCGTGGCAGATTTGGATAGAAGGACCTGCCCACGTATTTGAGAACTTCACACATATGGGCCCCCTGGACGGCCGCGGAACCAGTCGTTAGCCCCCAACATCATGGACGCTAGATAACCAGGACCATACCCATCAGATACTACCCAAGATTCCCTTTAGCAGTACTACATATTACTGTGCTGTTTAGAGATTCACTAATTAATATTTCTACGAAGTGGCTATCTCTTTGCCCCAGTATAATTCATATAACCATTCAATTAGGAAGTGCTAAGCGTATCAGTGTTCATTATTTAACAGGCGATACTAACTCTCGTAATCAACCATATGCCCAGATATTATTACCTAGAAGGAAACCCTAGTGATATCTGAAGGTTCGCCCACTGATTTGCGTTCTATGTATTTCTGAGACAAGAATATAAAACTTAGATCAGTACCCCCTGAGGTTACTAGAATTCCCGTGCTCTAATATACGCGTGTCTAATCTAGTCTGTGAACTACTACTTGTGCACCAGAGCTACCAGTAAGAAATCTAACAGTGAATATGATTCTATAAGTAACATTGATGGTCTTCGGTATATAAACCTGTTGAATTAAAGCCAGTGATCAGAAGATTAATACCTGAACGTTGGAAGTGGGAGACTAGGCTCCATCCAGATCCACTTATGCTAGTGTTGTTCGATTCTATTATATTGTCTTACACGAGTATTCTGCAGTGGTATATAAATAAACGTGATCGTGTAACTTGCTACCACGTGTTTCTTTGTGTTCTCTATTCCTCATATCTTGTATTGTGCATGCAGCCTTATATACCCAGTCAATTAGAACTCACATTACCCAAGTTAAACCTGTAGAAAAACAGGGCATAACATTGGCGGCAGCGGTGGTTCTTGATTCGGATAAAAGGTTGCATTACACTGCAAGTTTGGAACAGTTGAAGCATGGCAACATCGCGAAATTTTCAGCCACTCGCACACATTCCCAAGTATGATGTAAACACGTATGATATCACCACTTACTTAGACATAATAAAGCCAGTGTACGATGTGGTACTTCATAATGACCGCGAAAAAATCGCCGTTGCAATTTTGCATATTATACAGTTGGGAGAAGCCGTTTCCCAACTTGTTGATCAGCCTACCTTTAAAGAATTTATTCGCCAAACTGTGACACAGTGTACGCCAGAGTTTACCTGGAACCAGTTTCGATCCTTCGTGATCCGGACCTTAGATCCACTTTTGGGTTCCCCCGTCGCCCCCAAAATAATAAAAGTCGACGAGATCAAGTATGAAGGGGATATAAATGTGACCCTCATACAACTCTACAGATACGTGAGGACCACGTATAGCTATGAAGATTACGACCAACAAAATGAACTCTTATTCACCGCATTGTTAAACATCCTCCCACCCCACATCACCGCCCATCTCGACCCGTATGGCTTATTCGAAGAACATATGCTCTCCATCAGAGAAGAATGCCTACTCAGTTCGATGAATCCCCTATCCAACCCTTCAGCCCCTATCCAAGACTCCGTGCACCCTTCCAAAATGACTTCCGGTGAAAGTCCAACCCCAGTGCACTCTTCCTTGCCTCTATCCTCTCTGACCATCCCTAAATTTTCCCCTGCCCAGCCATCCACCAACGATCATCTTCCATCAATTGTGTTACCCCATAAACCCCATCCTTTTTCTATGCATGTCAAACAAACCCACCAACCCCAGATAACCTCTAACCAGACCGTGACTGCCACCAAGAAGATTCCCAAAATTCGTCCTGTTAACAACCCCAAATCAATACATCAGTCCTCTACCAATAACCCCTGTTCTACATCTAACTCTTCCCCCACCAACCCTCCGCAGCCCCCCCAACAAGCCCCGTATTCTAGCTATGCCTACCTATGTAGGCCTACCACAACATATTTTCCCCATGACCCCAGAAATGTTCAGCTATTCCCCCACCAACAAAATTTCCCTTGTGACAGTTTTCCGTCGGTAGCTTGTGACAGTTTTCAGTCAGTAGCTCCCTTCCACCCCCACACAATTCACACCCCTAGAAAACTTCGAAACCCCACACTTGACTCGCCCTCTCATGTCAAACAAACTCACCAGTCCCAGATAACCTCTAACCAGACCGAGACTGCCACCAAGAAAATTCCCCAAACTCGTCCTGTTAACAACCCCAAATCAGTACATCACTCCTCCCTCAATAACCCATGTCCTATGCCTAACTCTGCCCCCACTAATCCTCCCCAGTCCCACATAACCTTTAACCAGACCGAGACTGACACCAAGAAAATTCCCCAAATTCGTCCTGTTAACAACCCCAAATCAATACATCAGTCCTCTACCAATAATCCCTGTTCTACACCTAACTCTTCCCCCACCAACCCGCCGCAGTCCCCCCAACAAATCCCGTTTCCTAACTCGCTCACCTCTCACCACCCTGACCGCGCCGTTAATCCTCCCCTCATGCGTGACGACCTAGGGACCCAACCATGTTCCCCCCCTTCCCCCAGCACTGCTCAACTATTCCCCCTCCATCAAGATTGCCCTGGTGCCAGTTGTCCGCCAGTAGCGGCCTTCCACCCCCCAACAATTCACACCCCTAATAAACTTCAAAACCCCACACTTGACTCACCCCCTCATGACAGACAAACCCACCAACCCCAGATAACCTCTAAACAAACCGTCACTGCCACCGACACACCCCACCACTCTGATCCTCCCACACGCGCCGTTAATCCCCCCCCTCACGCGTGACCCCCACCAAAGTGATTTCCCCCCCCCTCATGCGTACCGAACACCTGCTCACCAGTCGGTCCCCCACCATCATGAGCCCAGCTAAACTTTCAACCTCCACCAATTCCCACCCTGCCAGCCTAACCTCTCACGACCACATTCCGAACGAACAATCACCCCCGTACATAACCCCTACCTCCTTTTTCCCCCCTATCTTACCCCCCTCTTCACCGTTACCCCACCCGCCCCAAATTCCACCCCCAAAGATCCCGCTCGACAAAATACCACTCTCATCCCAATCCAACCACAAAACTTTTTCCACCTTGGCTAAACCCCAAAATACTGTCTCTCTCGCCCCAAACAACATAATCAACCTCTCAACTTCAACCACTCCTCGAAATCCCATCCATGTCTCTCCCGAAAATAAAATCAGTCCAAATTCAACCCCTCTCAAACCACAACCCTGCCTGACCAGACCCCCCCCACCATCTCCCTATCAAATCCCCACACCCCAAACCTCCAAACCACCCGATCATAGTAAACTCTCTACCTTCAGCCTTACTCACCCTTCCCCAAACCCCACTCACAACCACAACTCTCTACACAATTCAACCCCTCCCCAGCACCAACCTCTTCCGCAACAACAACCCCGACTCGACCTGCCCATTTCATCTTTAAAACCCCCCTATCACTACCCCCGACCGAAACCACTTAGACCCCCCTCCAAAACTGGCCCCGGGCCAGCTCGCCCCCAGACCCACATTCCTAACGACAGAACTAACGGTATATCCACCCCGCCCTTCCAAAGTGAAAGTGAAACCCCAAGGTCAAAGCCACAACCACCGCCACCCCCTATTACCAGACCGTCACCCAGACTAACGGCGACCCTAAATAACCCCCCCCCCCCCCTGATGATGATGAGGATATTATTGCACTAAATGTTTTTGATTGTTTTCAATTCCTAAGCGATTGGGCATGATTCTATCAATTTACATGTTTTCCATATACTGTATACATTATTTTTTTCCCTTAGTCATACTACTTTTCTTGTTAACCTACACTTTTCTGACTATCTTTTAAATTTGCTTTATACATTGTTAAACACTTTACCTCTTCTTAATTTCCTGTGTTCTTAATTATCTGTTCTTTCTTAAATTTACATGTTTTCCATATACTATATATTATATATTTTTTCCCTTAGTCATACTACTTTTCTTGTTAACCTACACTTTTCTGACTATGCTTCTTTTTACTTCACCCTTGAGGCTCGAGGACGAGCCTATAATGAAGGAGAGGGAAGTAAAATGTCCCAGAACGAGAAGCCCACCACAGAAGCCACGAACGAACACCACACAGAAACACCCAAAGGAAAGGTCAACAGAACAAAAGGACCAGCTGACCGAGCCAGCCAATTCAGACAGGCCCAAGCCCGCAGGGCTAAGCAGCTCCAGGCCGCACCCAGATACCCCTTCTAAACTGACCATTTTTCCACCTCATGTACACTACCCCCTCGTGTCCTACACTCCTAACTACAAAGATGATGAACAGGAATATACATTCATATTAAAAACACCCATGCCCTGTCCCGACGTTGAGCCAATGCCAACACATCAGACAGCCATAATTATATCTATGTATGTTCTTACATCCGAGAAGTAGATGTTATATATCTTAGAAGTTAAAACACCCACGCCTGTCCCTAGACCTTGTATATCATTTCCCATGACTAGTATAGATATATGTAACCCGTGCTCAGTCGCCCCCTTGCATTGTTCCTCTAGTAACTAAGTGTCTCTAATATTAACTGCCACCAGTATTGATGCGACATACCGGCACTGTCCTTGTGTCATATTGTGCCAAGTACAGATCAACCAGGTTTCATCACCTTATTAGGACGACGACTATAATGTCATCGTTCATTGATGTATGCAATCCTTAGTTTAAGTATTAATATTAACATTCCCTAACATCTTGTCTTGCCAGACTAAGCTTCTGAAGACCCATCGCCCCATAAATCTATGTATTCAATCCTTAGGTTAAGTATTTTTATCCGCCATTGTGTTCACCTTTTTCCATTTACTTTTCCACAATTGTCATATTTCTTCCCCTTGCCTCCTTCGTATCCACAGTCCACACTACGCCAATTTACTTCGTGTCATGCACCTCTTACCCCAACCAGAGATTGTATAAGATAACCTGGTTACCAGTATCTGTCATAAGTACCCCGAAACAATAACTAAGTACCCCTACGAACTGCCGCTGTTGTGGGTATATTTATATTTAATAGAAAACGCAGTTCCCAGGGCCAACTAATAGTATCCATAACCCCTCGGACTGATCACATAACTCTATCTTTTCCAGACTCATATACCACCCCATAGTTGCATTCCCCGGTAGCATTTGGCTAACGTATTCTACTGCCTTTTCAAACTTCCATATCAACTGCAGCCTAATGCCACCCCCACGCCCAGAGACCTTAGGGTCAAATTCCCCTACAGCCCCCCTGCACTCCTCCTCTCTCATTATAAGACCCCGCACTTCTCTACTCTTGTCCGACCTAGCCTCTCTCTCATACCTCTTGAAGATCCTTGAATTGTCCGTTGCTAACGCTCTCCAACCTTTTATATATATACTCCTATCCAGCCTGCCTTCACTTAGTAGGCCAGAACAACATTAGAACTTTACTAGCCCCTTGCATGCCATCTATTCTCTTACAACCCATTCACAACCCTGCACCCAATGGTCGTCGGTGCGAGGCTAGCGCCTCGCCAGTAACTAACTTCTATTGCCATACTTCCAGATAAATGTGGCAGAGTTAGCAACCCAGTCTCCACCACATCCAGCAAACCCTACAATTAACAACCAGCCGAGTAAAACCAGCTAGCCAAGGCACCTTCGGTTTTGGTATTAAGGACACCCACATCTGTCTCATACACAGAGGGTTATTACGAACACTGGTGATATGGCAAGCCCCTAGCCACACCCGCCGGACGACTATCACAGAGATAGTCGCTCCCCCTTTTTGCCCACCCGAGGAGGGAGACCCCCACCCCCGCGGAGGTATACCTGGCCCCTGTTTTGACTTCCGAGTCATTGCCAGGTAGCACAGGAATTCTTCCTATCAATGAACTAACCATGCATGACTAACACCTTTACTAACCTCTATTAACTCACAATAAACCATTTACCTTTCTTGCATGCTCTGATCACTAAATTAGCACCTCAGCTATACCATAGAATGAAGATTGAACAATCTAAGAGAGACGCTCCTATCACAGCTGTCCCCATCCTCCTCGCAAAGTAGATCCAGTCTCTCTCCCCTAAATACTTCCAGTATAGCCAAAATAGTACCTCTTACTAAGGCTCAGTTATATGAAAATATAAAGGCTTCCTATAGCCATGTGCCACAACATTAAATACCATCTTACCTAGTCCCCATATCTATTGAGAGCTCAAATAAGTCCAAAAGACTCGAGATCCCTACTGTCTACAGGGTACAGAACCGAGCCTATAAATCTAGCTCCCGCTCCCAGTCAAATCAGTTGAAAGCTAGACACCAACCAGGGGTCACTACCCTGCAGTTAACTTCTAGCTCTGCCCTTGTGTTGTTCCGGAGTGAGATTCCAGAGCCGGCAGACTCCGTGGCAGATTTGGATAGAAGGACCTGCCCACGTATTTGAGAACTTCACACATATGGGCCCTCTGGACGGCCGCGGAACCAGTCGTTAGCCCCCAACATCATGGACGCAAGATAACCAGGACCAGACCCATAAGATACTACCCAAGATTCCCTTTAGCAGTACTACATATTACTGTGCTGTTTAGAGATTCACTAATTAATATTTCTACGAAGTGGCTATCTCTTTGCCCCAGTATAATTCATATAACCATTCAATTAGGAAGTGCTAAGCGTATCAGTGTTCATTATTTAACAGGCGATACTAACTCTCGTAATCAACCATATGCCCAGATATTATTACCTAGAAGGAAACCCTAGTGATGTCTGAAGGTTCGCCCACTGATTTGCGTTCTATGTATTTCTGAGACAAGAATATAAAACTTAGATCAGTACCCCCTGAGGTTACTAGAATTCCCGTGCTCTAAAATACGCGTGTCTAATCTAGTCTGTGAACTACTACTTGTGCACCAGAGCTACCAGTAAGAAATCTAACAGTGAATATGATTCTATAAGTAACATTGATGGTCTTCGGTATATAAACCTGTTGAATTAAAGCCAGTGATCAGAAGATTAATACCTGAACGTTGGAAGTGGGAGACTAGGCTCCATCCAGATCCACTTATGCTAGTGTTGTTCGATTCTATTATATTGTCTTACACGAGTATTCTGCAGTGGTATATAAATAAACGTGATCGTGTAACTTGCTACCACGTGTTTCTTTGTGTTCTCTATTCCTCACGGAACGAAAGGACCAGCTGACCGAGCCAGCCAATTCAGACAGGCCCAAGCCCGCAGGGCTAAGCAGCTCCAGGCCGCACCCAGATACCCCTTCTAACTGACCATTTTTCCACCTCATGTACACTACCCCCTCGTGTCCTACACTCCTAACTACAAAGATGATGAACAGGAATATACATTCATATTAAAAACACCCATGCCCTGTCCCGACGTTGAGCCAATGCCAACACATCAGACAGCCATAATTATATCTATGTATGTTCTTACATCCGAGAAGTAGATGTTATATATCTTAGAAGTTAAAACACCCACGCCTGTCCCTAGACCTTGTATATCATTTCCCATGACTAGTATAATATATGTAACCCGTGCTCAGTCGCCCCCTTGCATTGTTCCTCTAGTAACTAAGTGTCTCTAATATTAACTGCCACCAGTATTGATGCGACATAGCGGCACTGTCCTTGTGTCGTATTGTGCCAAGTACAGATCAACCAGGTTTCATCACCTTATTAGGACGACGACTATAATGTCATCGTTCATTGATGAATGCAATCCTTAGTTTAAGTATTAATATTAACATTCCCTAACATCTTGTCTTGCCAGACTAAGCTTCTGAAGACCCATCGCCCCATAAATCTATGTATTCAATCCTTAGGTTAAGTATTTTTATCCGCCATTGTGTTCACCTTTTTCCATTTACTTTTCCACAATTGTCATACGTCTTCCCCTTGCCTCCTTCGTATCCACAGTCCACACTACGCCAATTTACTTCGTGTCATGCACCTCTTACCCCAACCAGAGATTGTATAAGATAACCTGGTTACCAGTATCTGTCATAAGTACCCCGAAACAATAAGTAAGTAACCCTACGAACTGCCGCTGTTGTGGGTATATTTATATTTAATAGAAAACGCAGTTCCCAGGGCCAACTAATAGTATCCATAACCCCTCGGACTGATCACATAACTCTATCTTTTCCAGACTCATATACCACCCCATAGTTGCATTCCCCGGTAGCATTTGGCTAACGTATTCTACTGCCTTTTCAAACTTCCATATCAACTGCAGCCTAATGCCACCCCCACGCCCAGAGACCTTAGGGTCAAATTCCCCTATAGCCCCCCTGCACTCCTCCCCTCTCATTATAAGACCCCGCACTTCTCTACTCTTGTCCGACCTAGCCTCTCTCTCATACCTCTTGAAGATCCTTGAATTGTCCGTTGCTAACGCTCTCCAACCTTTTATATATATACTCCTATCCAGCCTGCCTTCACTTAGTAGGCCAGAACAACATTAGAACTTTACTAGCCCCTTGCATGCCATCTATTCTCTTACAACCCATTCACAACCCTGCACCCAATGGTCGTCGGTGCGAGGCTAGCGCCTCGCCAGTAACTAACTTCTATTGCCATACTTCCAGATAAATGTGGCAGAGTTAGCAACCCAGTCTCCACCACATCCAGCAAACCCTACAATTAACAACCAGCCGAGTAAAACCAGCTAGCCAAGGCACCTTCGGTTTTGGTATTAAGGACACCCACATCTGTCTCATACACAGAGGGTTATTACGAACACTGGTGATATAGCAAGCCCCTAGCCACAGACGCCGGACGACTATCACAGAGAGAGGGCGCCCAGCTCCCCCTTTTTGCCCACCCGAGGAGGGAGACCCCCACCACCGCAGAGGTATACCTGGCCGCTGTTTTGACTTCCGAGTCATTGCCAGGTAGCACAGGAATTCTTCCTATCAATGAACTAACCATGCATGACTAACACCTTTACTAACCTCTATTAACTCACAATAAACCATTTACCTTTCTTGCATGCTCTGATCACTAAATTAGCACCTCAGCTATACCATAGAATGAAGATTGAACAATCTAAGAGAGACGCTCCTATCACAGCTGTCCCCATCCTCCTCGCAAAGTAGATCCAGTCTCTCTCCCCTAAATACTTCCAGTATAGCCAAAATAGTACCTCTTACTAAGGCTCAGTTATATGAAAATATAAAGGCTTCCTATAGCCATGTGCCACAACAGTAAATACCATCTTACCTAGTCCCCATATCTATTGAGAGCTCAAATAAGTCCAAAAGACTCGAGATCCCTACTGTCTACAGGGTCCAGAACCGAGCCTATAAATCTAGCTCCCGCCCCCAGTCAAATCAGTTGAAAGCTAGACACCAACCAGGGGTCACTACCCTGAAGTTAACTTCTAGCTCTGCCCTTGTGTTGTTCCGGAGTGAGATTCCATAGCCGGCAGATTCCGTGGCAGATTTGGATAGAAGGACCTGCCCACGTATTTGAGAACTTCACACATATGGGCCCCCTGGACGGCCGCGGAACCAGTCGTTAGCCCCCAACATCATGGACGCAAGATAACCAGGACCAGACCCATCAGATACTACCCAAGATTCCCTTTAGCAGTACTACATATTACTGTGCTGTTTAGAGATTCACTAATTAATATTTCTACGAAGTGGCTATCTCTTTGCCCCAGTATAATTCATATAACCATTCAATTAGGAAGTGCTAAGCGTATCAGTGTTCATTATTTAACAGGCGATACTAACTCTCGTAATCAACCATATGCCCAGATATTATTACCTAGAAGGAAACCCTAGTGATGTCTGAAGGTTCGCCCACTGATTTGCGTTCTATGTAGTTCTGAGACAAGAATATAAAACTTAGATCAGTACCCCCTGAGGTTACTAGAATTCCCGTGCTCTAAAATACGCGTGTCTAATCTAGTCTGTGAACTACTACTTGTGCACCAGAGCTACCAGTAAGAAATCTAACAGTGAATATGATTCTATAAGTAACATTGATGGTCTTCGGTATATAAACCTGTTGAATTAAAGCCAGTGATCAGAAAATTAATACCTGAACGTTGGAAGTGGGAGACTAGGCTCCATCCAGATCCACTTATGCTAGTGTTGTTCGATTCTATTATATTGTCTTACACGAGTATTCTGCAGTGGTATATAAATAAACGTGATCGTGTAACTTGCTACCACGTGTTTCTTTGTGTTCTCTATTCCTCATATCTTGTATTGTGCATGCAGCCTTATATACCCAGTCAATTAGAACTCACATTACCCAAGTTAAACCTGTAGAAAAACAGGGCATAACATTGGCGGCAGCGGTGGTTCTTGATTCGGATAAAAGGTTGCATTACACTGCAAGTTTGGAACAGTAGAAGCATGGTAACATCGCAAAATTTTCAGCCACTCGCACACATTCCCAAGTATGATGTAAACACGTATGATATCACCACTTACTTAGACATAATAAAGCCAGTGTACGATGTGGTACTTCATAATGACCGCGAAAAAATCGCTGTTGCAATTTTGCATATTATACAGTTGGGAGAAGCCGTTTCCCAACTTGTTGATCAGCCTACCTTTAAAGAATTTATTCGCCAAACTGTGACACAGTGTACGCCAGAGTTTACCTGGAACCAGTTTCGATCCTTCGTGATCCGGACCTTAGATCCACTTTTGGGTTCCCCCGTCGCCCCCAAAATAATAAAAGTCGACGAGATCAAGTATGAAGGGGATATAAATGTGACCCTCATACAACTCTACAGATACATGAGGACCACGTATAGCTATGAAGATTACGACCAACAAAATGAACTCTTATTCACCGCATTGTTAAACATCCTCCCACCCTACATCACCGCCCATCTCGACCCGTATGGCTTATTCGAAGAACATATGCTCTCCATCAGAGAAGAATGCCTACTCAGTTCGATGAATCCCCTATCCAACCCTTCAGCCCCTATCCAAGACTCCGTGCACCCTTCCAAAATGACTTCCGGTGAAAGTCCAACCCCAGTGCACTCTTCCTTGCCTCTATCCTCTCTGACCATCCCTAAATTTTCCCCTGCCCAGCCATCCACCAACGATCATCTTCCATCAATTGTGTTACCCCATAAACCCCATCCTTTTTCTATGCATGTCAAACAAACCCACCAACCCCAGATAACCTCTAACCAGACCGTGACTGCCACCAAGAAGATTCCCAAAATTCGTCCTGTTAACAACCCCAAATCAATACATCAGTCCTCTACCAATAACCCTTGTTCTACATCTAACTCTTCCCCCACCAACCCTCCGCAGCCCCCCCAACAAGCCCCGTATTCTAGCTATGCCTACCTATGTAGGCCTACCACAACATATTTTCCCCATGACCCCAGAAATGTTCAGCTATTCCCCCACCAACAAAATTTCCCTTGTGACAGTTTTCCGTCGGTAGCTTGTGACAGTTTTCAGTCAGTAGCTCCCTTCCACCCCCACACAATTCACACCCCTAGAAAACTTCGAAACCCCACACTTGACTCGCCCTCTCATGTCAAACAAACTCACCAGTCCCAGATAACCTCTAACCAGACCGAGACTGCCACCAAGAAAATTCCCCAAACTCGTCCTGTTAACAACCCCAAATCAGTACATCACTCCTCCCTCAATAACCCATGTCCTATGCCTAACTCTGCCCCCACTAATCCTCCCCAGTCCCACATAACCTTTAACCAGACCGAGACTGACACCAAGAAAATTCCCCAAATTCGTCCTGTTAACAACCCCAAATCAATACATCAGTCCTCTACCAATAACCCCTGTTCTACACCTAACTCTTCCCCCACCAACCCGCCGCAGTCCCCCCAACAAATCCCGTTTCCTAACTCGCTCACCTCTCACCACCCTGACCCTCCCACACGCGCCGTTAATCCTCCCCTCACGCGTGACGACCTAGGGACCCAACCATGTTCCCCCCCTTCCCCCAGAAATGCTCAGCTATTCCCCCACCAACAAAATTTCCCTTGTGACAGTTTTCCGTCAGTAGCTCCCTTCCACCCCCCAACAATTCACACCCCTAATAAACTTCAAAACCCCACACTTGACTCACCCCCTCATGACAGACAAACCCACCAACCCCAGATAACCTCTAAACAAACCGTCACTGCCACCGACACACCCCACCACTCTGATCCTCCCACACGCGCCGTTAATCCCCCCCCTCACGCGTGACCCCCACCAAAGTGATTTCCCCCCCCCTCATGCGTACCGAACAACTGCTCACCAGTCGGTCCCCCACCATCATGAGCCCAGCTAAACTTTCAACCTCCACCAATTCCCACCCTGCCAGCCTAACCTCTCACGACCACATTCCGAACGAACAATCACCCCCGTACATAACCCCTACCTCCTTTTTCCCCCCTATCTTACCCCCCTCTTCACCGTTACCCCACCCGCCCCAAATTCCACCCCCAAAGATCCCGCTCGACAAAATACCACTCTCATCCCAATCCAACCACAACACTTTTTCCACCTTGGCTAAACCCCAAAATACTGTCTCTCTCGCCCCAAACAACAAAATCAACCTCTCAACTTCAACCACTCCTCGAAATCCCATCCATGTCTCTCCCGAAAATAAAATCAGTCCAAATTCAACCCCTCTCAAACCACAACCCTGCCTGCCCAGACGCCCCCCACCATCTCCCTATCAAATCCCCACACCCCAAACCTCCAGATCATAGTAAACTCTCTACCTTCAGCCTTACTCACCCTTCCCCAAACCCCACTCACAACCACAACTCTCTACACAATTCAACCCCTCCCCAGCACCAACCTCTTCCGCAACAACAACCCCGACTCGACCTGCCCATTTCATCTTTAAAACCCCCCTATCACTACCCCCGACCGAAACCACTTAGACCCCCCTCCAAAACTGGCCCCGGGCCAGCTCGCCCCCAGACCCACATTCCTAACGACAGAACTAACGGTATATCCACCCCGCCCTTCCAAAGTGAAAGTGAAACCCCAAGGTCAAAGCCACAACCACCACCACCCCCTATTACCAGACCGTCACCCAGACTAACGGCGACCCTAAATACCCCCCCCCCCCCCCCCCCCTGATGATGATGAGGATATTATTGTACTAAATGTTTTTGATTGTTTTCAATTCCTAAGCGATTGGGCATGATTCTATAAATTTACATGTTTTCCATATACTGTATACATTATTTTTTTCCCTTAGTCATACTACTTTTCTTGTTAACCTACACTTTTCTGACTATCTTTTAAATTTGCTTTATACATTGTTAAACACTTTACCTCTTCTTAATTTCCTGTGTTCTTAATTATCTGTTCTTTCTTAAATTTACATGTTTTCCATATACTATATATTATATATTTTTTCCCTTAGTCATACTACTTTTCTTGTTAACCTACACTTTTCTGACTATGCTTCTTTTTACTTCACCCTTGAGGCTCGAGGACGAGCCTATAATGAAGGAGAGGGAAGTAAAATGTCCCAGAACGAGAAGCCCACCACAGAAGCCACGAACGAACACCACACAGAAACACCCAAAGGAAAGGTCCACAGAACCACAGGACCAGCTGACCGAGCCAGCCAATTTTAGACAGGCCCAAGCCCGCAGGGCTAAGCAGCTCCAGGCCGCACCCAGATACCCCTTCTAAACTGACCATTTTTCCACCTCATATACACTACCCCCTCGTGTCCTACACTCCTAACTACAAAGATGATGAACAGGAATATACATTCATATTAAAAACACCCATGCCCTGTCCCGACGTTGAGCCAATGCCAACACATCAGACAGCCATAATTATATCTATGTATGTTCTTACATCCGAGAAGTAGATGTTATATATCTTAGAAGTTAAAACACCCACGCCTGTCCCTAGACCTTGTATATCATTTCCCATGACTAGTATAGATATATGTAACCCGTGCTCAGTCGCCCCCTTGCATTGTTCCTCTAGTAACTAAGTGTCTCTAATATTAACTGCCACCAGTATTGATGCGACATACCGGCACTGTCCTTGTGTCGTATTGTGCCAAGTACAGATCAACCAGGTTTCATCACCTTATTAGGACGACGACTATAATGTCATCGTTCATTGATGTATGCAATCCTTAGTTTAAGTATTAATATTAACATTCCCTAACATCTTGTCTTGCCAGACTAAGCTTCTGAAGACCCATCACCCCATAAATCTATGTATTCAATCCTTAGGTTAAGTATTTTTATCCGCCATTGTGTTCACCTTTTTCCATTTACTTTTCCACAATTGTCATATTTCTTCCCCTTGCCTCCTTCGTATCCACAGTCCACACTACGCCAATTTACTTCGTGTCATGCACCTCTTACCCCAACCAGAGATTGTATAAGATAACCTGGTTACCAGTATCTGTCATAAGTACCCCGAAACAATAACTAAGTACCCCTACGAACTGCCGCTGTTGTGGGTATATTTATATTTAATAGAAAACGCAGTTCCCAGGGCCAACTAATAGTATCCATAACCCCTCGGACTGATCACATAACTCTATATTTTCCAGACTCATATACCACCCCATAGTTGCATTCCCCGGTAGCATTTGGCTAACGTATTCTACTGCCTTTTCAAACTTCCATATCAACTGCAGCCTAATGCCACCCCCACGCCCAGAGACCTTAGGGTCAAATTCCCCTACAGCCCCCCTGCACTCCTCCTCTCTCATTATAAGACCCCGCACTTCTCTACTCTTGTCCGACCTAGCCTCTCTCTCATACCTCTTGAAGATCCTTGAATTGTCCGTTGCTAACGCTCTCCAACCTTTTATATATATACTCCTATCCAGCCTGCCTTCACTTAGTAGGCCAGAACAACATTATAACTTTACTAGCCCCTTGCATGCCATCTATTCTCTTACAACCCATTCACAACCCTGCACCCAATGGTAGTCGGTGCGAGGATAGCGCCTCGCCAGTAACTAACTTCTATTGCCATACTTCCAGATAAATGTGGCAGAGTTAGCAACCCAGTCTCCACCACATCCAGCAAACCCTACAATTAACAACCAGCCGAGTAAAACCAGCTAGCCAAGGCACCTTCGGTTTTGGTATTAAGGACACCCACATCTGTCTCATACACAGAGGGTTATTACGAACACTGGTGATATGGCAAGCCCCTAGCCACACCCGCCGGACGACTATCACAGAGAGAGGGCGCCCAGCTCCCCCTTTTTGCCCACCCGAGGAGGGAGACCCCCACCCCCGCGGAGGTATACCTGGCCCCTGTTTTGACTTCCGAGTCATTGCCAGGTAGCACAGGAATTCTTCCTATCAATGAACTAACCATGCATGACTAACACCTATACTAACCTCTATTAACTCACAATAAACCATTTACCTTTCTTGCATGCTCTGATCACTAAATTAGCACCTCAGCTATACCATAGAATGAAGATTGAACAATCTAAGAGAGACGCTCCTATCACAGCTGTCCCCATCCTCCTCGCAAAGTAGATCCAGTCTCTCTCCCCTAAATACTTCCAGTATAGCCAAAATAGTACCTCTTACTAAGGCTCAGTTATATGAAAATATAAAGGCTTCCTATAGCCATGTGCCACAACAGTAAATACCATCTTACCTAGTCCCCATATCTATTGAGAGCTCAAATAAGTCCATAAGACTCGAGATCCCTACTGTCTACAGGGTCCAGAACCGAGCCTATAAATCTAGCTCCCGCCCCCAGTCAAATCAGTTGAAAGCTAGACACCAACCAGGGGTCACTACCCTGCAGTTAACTTCTAGCTCTGCCCTTGTGTTGTTCCGGAGTGAGATTCCAGAGCCGGCAGACTCCGTGGCAGATTTGGATAGAAGGACCTGCCCACGTATTTGAGAACTTCACACATATGGGCCCCCTGGACGGCCGCGGAACCAGTCGTTAGCCCCCAACATCATGGACGCCAGATAACCAGGACCATACCCATCAGATACTACCCAAGATTCCCTTTAGCAGTACTACATATTACTGTGCTGTTTAGAGATTCACTAATTAATATTTCTACGAAGTGGCTATCTCTTTGCCCCAGTATAATTCATATAACCATTCAATTAGGAAGTGCTAAGCGTATCAGTGTTCATTATTTAACAGGCGATACTAACTCTCGTAATCAACCATATGCCCAGATATTATTACCTAGAAGGAAACCCTAGTGATATCTGAAGGTTCGCCCACTGATTTGCGTTCTATGTATTTCTGAGACAAGAATATAAAACTTAGATCAGTACCCCCTGAGGTTACTAGAATTCCCGTGCTCTAATATACGCGTGTCTAATCTAGTCTGTGAACTACTACTTGTGCACCAGAGCTACCAGTAAGAAATCTAACAGTGAATATGATTCTATAAGTAACATTGATGGTCTTCGGTATATAAACCTGTTGAATTAAAGCCAGTGATCAGAAGATTAATACCTGAACGTTGGAAGTGGGAGACTAGGCTCCATCCAGATCCACTTATGCTAGTGTTGTTCGATTCTATTATATTGTCTTACACGAGTATTCTGCAGTGGTATATAAATAAACGTGATCATGTAACTTGCTACCACGTGTTTCTTTGTGTTCTCTACTCCTCATATCTTGTATTGTGCATGCAGCCTTATATACCCAGTCAATTAGAACTCACATTACCCAAGTTAAACCTGTAGAAAAACAGGGCATAACACTAACATTAGCGAGTTGGTAGCAGGGCGTTGTCATCACTGTTACCAAGCGTGGAAAATAGCGAGAGAGAGACTATTGTGTAAGTGTCTCTCCAAACAAGGGGAGGTGAGGAGGGGAGGAGGGTTGCCTCAGCCATACATTATGTAACTCCCGGCCTGTATCGCCGATTTTGACCATCCAAACGCTGTTTCCACTTGTTTTATTGATGTAACAGGTTAATACCTTTATAATCAACCTATAATAGGCGCATATGGATAA
Source organism: Paralithodes platypus (assembly GCA_032716605.1). Taxonomy (NCBI): domain Eukaryota; kingdom Metazoa; phylum Arthropoda; class Malacostraca; order Decapoda; family Lithodidae; genus Paralithodes; species Paralithodes platypus. The sequence continues at coordinate 36,516,098 of CM064506.1, forward strand.
GTATTAATGCTATTTATGGTAAAATAACGATGTTAGTGATGGGAACAGCTCAAATACGTCAGCACAGGAGTGTGGTGTCTCATACCCCCCATGCGCACTTCTTAGGTTAAGTATTGTTTCCACATAGCGACTTTGATTAGTTATTTTGTCTTTTTACTGTGTTCGTATACGTTTTGGTTTGTTTATTTTGCAAGTTTTACATTATAATTTTGTGTAATCTACAATAGTTCTACCGGTACTATTTTGGGGGTACAGTAGTATTTTTATTGATTTTCCATACAAAATGATCCACTGCATATAATTTGTGCTAATCTACCCTAGGTCGCTGGGTGAAATAACGGAAAAGCAGTTTGCTCAACAATCACTACCACCAAAAATCGATCTTTCATTCGAGTAGCGAAGGAACCCGGGAGCGAGAGGACTAACCACCGCTACCGCCAACATTGTTGGATCTCCACCACCACCACCACCACCACCACTGCTCCCACACACTCAAGGTGTAAAGTCAGTGAAAATAGGTTAGCCTAAAACAGACCTCGGATGCGGAAATACCTTGAGCCGACCAGGCCAAGTGGGATATCTCTATTGGTCTAACTGGTATAGTGTCTGCCTCACAACCCAAGGGTCAAGAGTTCAAGCCCTCACCAGGGCTTGATATTTTCGGGAGGCTATTCCCGCATCTAACGAAGTTTAGGTGTGCTGGTAATATTGTTCAGATGGTTGAGAGTAAGATCGGAGCTCCATAAATCCTCTTTCGGGTATGGTGTGAAAACCAATTCCTACAGGACAAGGAAGGGAATAGGAGAGTACAGGGGGTGTAGTGAGAACTCGATTTGGTTGGGTTGTGGAGTTGCCGGCTGCTCAAGCGAGTTGCCAACTGGGCCGTTAGTGTGCCTGTGTAGCACCGGTGCCTTGTATGTGCACCGCTCAGTGAAGTTGACTCACCATTCCCGTTCGCCTCTCTGACAGACTCCTGGTCGTTTCGGCTCAGGCTTGTTCCTCTCTGTTCGTTCCTCTCTGTTCGGAGCCTTCGCTTCCCGGAAGGTGAAGTAGTGTAAAGTCAGTGAAACTAGGTTAGCCTAAAACAGACCTCGGATGTGGAAATACCTTGAGCCGACCAGGCCAAGTGGGATATCTCTATTGGTCTAACTGGTATAGCGTCTGCCTCATAACCCAAGGGTCGAGAGTTCAAGCCCCCACCAGGGCTTGATATTTTCGGGAGGCTATTCCCGCATCTAACGAAGTTTAGGTGTGCTGGTAAAATTATTCAGATGGTTGTGAGTAAGATCGGAGCTCCATAAATCCTCTTTCGGGTATGGTGTAAAAACTAATTCCTACAAAGGTCACCCAGCAGGGCTGCCAACTGTATCTTCCGAAAAGGTCGAAACACAAGTTACCAACCTCAAGATAACACATCCGCCTGAATCCTCCAACACCCGGAAAGGATTTATTCATCATCATAAACAATCCTGAAGTCCAGAGAGATAAAAAAAGTAAACAGGAAAGACAAACTTCAGCATTCAGTATTAATATTATTAACCAGCTAGAACGCACCCAAGATGCATCAAAGAAAACACCTAAGCAGGGCAGACAATTACATACCCTGCAAGGCCGAAAATACGTGTGACCACTTTCCTCACCAATTTCACCTCTCCTACAACATCCCAAACCTACAAACTTGCAACCGCTGTCCACTCCATCTACCTCCAGCCTACAGACCACATAAGCAGCCCCAGAACAAACCAGAAGGCCAAATAAAAATGACCAAAGCCCCGAGCAACAAATGCTCACCGTTTTCTTCTTTCTTCCTCTTCCAGCATCGCATTTATGATGATACTATATGTAGTAATTGCATGTCTTGCAAATCATGCACACCTCCATCACCAAGCCCGTGCAAACCACGCAAGGCCAAGAGAACAGAAAAGCAACTCAACCAATTAGCATGTAAGGCCAGCAAGCCAGCTATTTCCGATTTGTCTTTGCCCACCACACCTCCAAGCCAGAAGGGAATAACCACCAATCCCTCCAGAAGCACAAGAAGTCATTACCATCGAAATAACGCATTCTCCAACCCCAGGAAAGAAGTTATTCACCAGCATGAACAATCCTGAAGTACAGAATAATAAGGAAAGGAGAAAGAAAAGACGACACAAGAAATGACACCATCAACACCAGAAGTCTAGGCGCCCTTCCACCCCTCAACTTCACCACCGCCCTGAAGAAGAAAATGAAGAAGTACTATTCAGGCATCACACCCCAACTCGAAGCCACAGGGAAATAACCACCACGGACATCCTGCAGCCAGGCGCCTTTCTACCACCCAACCACACCACCGCCCTGGCACTGAGAAAGGGAAATATTACTACCGACGATTTTAGGATCGATAACTCAGTTGGAAGACTGTTCTTGCTATCCATAGATGTGAGACAGTTGGAAGACTGGGGGTTCAATAGGACAATGGTTCTTGGTATCCATAGACGTAAGACTGTTCGAATATTGATGCTAACTGGTAAATTGTTTGGAGTGGGTATCAACAAGGCTAGTTATTAGACTCCTCCACAGAGGCTAACTAATATCTTTCCCCTACCCCAGCTGGTGCTATTGTGGATAAAGTACGCTACCCATAGGCAAGTAGCTTTATCTGAAATAGACCAAAAAGCTTAAAACATACCACAATCCTCAGTTCTGAAAGACTCTTATAAAGACCAGAGCAGTTAAGAGAAGTTGCCTTAAAAAACAACTATCTTACATTAGCTTGATAATGCGTACATATCTATCTATCTATATGCTCAGGCCCAATCCCCACTTTTCCTATTTTTTATTTTTATTTTCTATTTAATTCTATTTTATTATGTTTTTTTTTTGTTTTTTTGGGGGGGTGGCTCATATATCATACATATACCATAGTATAATCGTATATACTATGCAAGGTCCAACCTCAAGACTCTGAAAGTTTTGCATCAAAGTTCTTATAAAGACTAGAGTAGTCAGTGAGTTCTCTTCTGCGTTAACTCGATTCTAATTACCTATGCAATGGCTAGGTAGATAGTATTCAAGGTCCCAATCCAAGAGCTCGAGTAAAACTGTGCTAACCAAGTCACGTCAGGACAACCCCCACGGCCAACGCATCTACCAAAGATTGGATTACTTATTCTACAAATCTAAAGTGAAGTTACTATACCGTTATAATACACAGGAGCAATAACTGTGAGAAGGATCTATACTTTATATTTATTATTTATAGAGAAGTGTATTTAGTGTATTTATAGAGAAAGAGTATAAAAGGATCAACAGTGGAAATTAGTCTAAATGCATATATATAAAAAGAAGTATTCTCGAAACAGTGGATATTACGAGCTTATGCAAAAAGCGAGACAAAGAAAGTACTAGTGAAGCCCAAATAAATCAGGGAAGTACTGATAATAATTCTGGTAAAGAAAATAACAAATAAATTCAAGTTAACTTATGCGTAAGCACCATAGTGATTTAACTCAGAAAAAATAATTACATTCAGCTTCCAACCCAGAATAACTCTACGCATATCAAAACCAAAAGTTTGTATATATAATCACCACGTAGCCTATCTCAGCACAAGTGTAAATCCTCGATTGAAAGGAGTGCTATCCCTATATCTGGAATAAATACAGGACAAGACTGTGTAATACTTCGATTAGAAGGCGGTCCACACTACTCACCTAGATATTGCATAGAATAACCAAGTCTTACGAGTCAGACGTAGTGGAGCCCCGTTCATGCATCTGTTATTGTTGTTCTTGACCATGTATTCTAGCCTTAAGTATGCGATATTCTTGTGCCAATAAATAGAATATGAATGCACATATTGTTATAATTATCCTCTATTACTTTCTGTGTCTGTGGTAACACGATTTCGACTTCTCCAGTTAGGAAGAATCCACCTATTCAAACCAATCAACCCCAGTAAAAACCTGGCATAACACTGGGACTGAGGAGTGATTTATCTACTGACGGTTCTCTGCCGTCGCTGATACTGAACGGGTTAAAGACTTAAAGTTAAGGGGATATTTCCACTTGAGGGATCTTATTCTGGACCCCTTTCTCCATAATGTTTATGTCCATTGCTTTTGAAATTTTAAGACGTTCGCCCCATTAGTTTGGCAATTTTAAGAACTTTCACCCCATTTCCGTCGATTTTAAGACCTTTAGTGCCATTTAAGTGTCGTTTCTTTCCTGGCAAGAGACAGCGAGCCTGCAATTTAAGAGGAACCGGCCTTCAGCTGGAAAAAATTTCTACCGAAAAATGTATAAATATATCTTGAAACCCCCTTTAGAGGGTGTAATTTTAAGCTTGATGGAGTCCTAGGGAACAAACTAAAGACCTCCCCTCAAGTTCAATAGTTCCTACTGTTCCCCTGATGATCATTAAATTACCAAAACAATGACATATTCATATTTTCCTGTACCGGTATTCCTTCTCATATTCAACTCTGTCTACACATAAAATTAGCCCAGTATGCAATCCTGTTGTGGAGAGTTTGTTATATTTAACCAACATAATGACTTCAACACAAAGTATGAGTTATAAATTATAAAACTTTAAACATTATTAATTAACAACGGGTACTTAGCTCATACACTAAAATTAAGTTCCAATTCTATAAAGGATAATACAACTGTTGACTCACTCCTACAACTGTTGACTCCTACAACTGTTGACTCCTATAACTGTTGACTCCTACAACTATTGACTCCTACAACTGTTGACTCCTACAACTGTTGACTCACTCCTACAACTGTTGACTCACTCCTACAACTGATGACTCCTACAACTGTTGACTCCTACAACTGTTGACTCCTACAACTGTTGACTCCTACAACTGTTGACTCACTCCTACAACTGTTGACTCACTCCTACAACTGTTGACTCCTACAACTATTGACTCCTACAACTGTTGACTCCTACAACTGTTGACTCACTCCTACAACTGTTGACTCACTCCTACAGCTGTTGACTCACTCCTACAACTGTTGACTCCTACAACTGTTGACTCCTATAACTGTTGACTCCTACAACTATTGACTCCTACAACTGTTGACTCCTACAACTGTTGACTCACTCCTACAACTGTTGACTCACTCCTACAACTGTTGACTCCTACAACTATTGACTCCTACAACTGTTGACTCCTACAACTGTTGACTCACTCCTACAACTGTTGACTCACTCCTACAACTGTTGACTCCTACAACTGTTGACTCACTCCTACAAATGTTGACTCACTCCTACAACTGTTGACTCCTACGACTGTTGACTCCTACAACTGTTGACTCCTACAACTGTTGACTCACTCTTACAACTGTTGACTCCTACAACTGATGACTCCTACAACTGTTGACTCCTACAACTGTTGACTCCTACAACTGATGACTCCTACAACTGTTGACTCCTACAACTGTTGACTCCTACAACTGATGACTCCTACAACTGTTGACTCCTACAACTGTTGACTCACTCCTACAACTGTTGACTCCTACAACTGTTGACTCCTACAACTGTTGACTCATACAACTGTTGACTCCTACAACTGTTGACTCCTACAACTGTTGACTCACTCCTACAACTGTTGACTCACTCCTACAACTGTTGACTCCTACAACTGATGACTCCTACAACTGTTGACTCCTACAACTGTTGACTCCTACAACTGATGACTCCTACAACTGTTGACTCCTACAACTGTTGACTCACTCCTACAACTGTTGACTCCTACAACTGTTGACTCATACAACTATTGACTCCTACAACTGTTGACTCCTACAACTGTTGACTCACTCCTACAACTCCTACAACTGTTGACTCCTACAACTGTTGACTCATACAACTATTGACTCCTACAACTGTTGACTCCTACAACTGTTGACTCACTCCTACAACTGTTGACTCACTCCTACAACTGTTGACTCACTCCTACAACTGTTGACACGTGGTGATGGGCTGGTCTATCAGAGTGAGAACTGAGCGATCTCTGCCATACCCATAGCTTACTCTGACTGTTCCTTTTACTTATATATTTTCTAGATCTCAAGTGACGGTGTCTCTTCCGTGTATTGACCTCCCAATCTACCAAGATTGGAAGCCAAAGCGTCACATTTTTCCTTTTCCCCTCAGCTTTCTCTTCATAATTGCTGAGGGGCACATGGCCCTGGGTGGGGCTTTGGTTTCCCGGGCGTTTCCATACCCTGCTCAGCTCCCTGCCATGGAGTGGCTTCGGTCACCCAGGCTTTATTGTGGTCGGCAGGGAGGGTTCTATGGGGGCGCTGGGTTATGGCCTTGGCTCTGCTCGGGGCCATGGGGCTGTTCGGCCAGGCAGCTTGGGGAACAACAACAACAACAACAATGTTGACTCCTACAACTGTTGACTCCTACAACTGTTGACTCACTCCTACAACTAGTGACTCCTACAACTGTTGACTTCTACAACTGTTGACTCACTCCTACAACTGTTGACTCCTACAACTGGTGACTCACTCCTACAACTGTTGACTCCTACAACTGTTGACTCATATAACTGGTGACTCACTCCTACAACTGTTGACTCCTACAACTGTTGACTCCTACAACTGTTGACTCCTACAACTGTTGACTCTTAACACCTTACGAGCGGCTAGGTCGGTAACTTCTACTACCTGCCAAGCGGGTGGTTTTATCCTAAACAAGCTTATTTCTGTGCTCTTTTTCATGCATAAACAAGAGCCATAGCGTAATACAATTATGTATCCCTGAAAGGGCGATAATTGAGCTTTCCAATGACACCAGAACCATCCTTCTACGACCACGCGTTCTCTTGCAACGATCGTGCAAGACGAAGGAAAAATCCCTAAAATACGGTAATTTCCTTACATAATTCCCTGTGTAGTGAGGTAGTGAGTATGGATGAGTGTGGAGGGGGCCTCAGTTGTCGCGCAGGACCCGTGCCGACTGGTCAGAGCCGACCTACGCTCCTCCCACCGCTCGGCTCTCTTGATGTGTCTCTTGTCCGACTATAGCCGGGTGCCGCTCTTTAGGGGTTGAAGCTGTTGACTCCTACAACTGTTGAGTCCTACAACTGTTGACTCACTCCTACAACTGTTGACTCAGCACAGGACAACCAGGAAGGAGGACCGAAGACCGCTCGGCTCTCTTGATGTGTCTCTTGTCCGACTATAGCCGGGTGCCGCTCTTTAGGGGTTGAAGCTGTTGACTCCTACAACTGTTGAGTCCTACAACTGTTGACTCACTCCTACAACTGTCGACTCAGCACAGGACAACCAGGAAGGAGGACCGAAGACAGCGAGGACGGCAACCTACAAAGGAATTAAATACTAATCCGTCAAGAACCGCGAATTTGGATAAAGCTCCACCAACACGACCCAAATTCAAAACCGCCAGGGATAACGACCGAGGACCGAGGACAGCCATGAATGTAAATGTAGATCCGACCAGAACCAAAAATTCGATGAAAGAACGTTCTGTGAGTTCTAAAACCGCAACTTTAAAGGTTTTCTATGCAAACGCTCGTAGCATACGCAATAAATTTTCAGATTTAGAGGAACTAGTGTTTACAGAAAATTATGATGTGATTGGCATAACAGAATCTTGGCTCAATACAGAAGATAGAGACTTTTTAGCAGAGTATTCACTTCCCGGTTATGTAATGTTTGAGAACAGCCGAATAAATAAAAATGGAGGTGGCGTTTTATTTTATATCAAAGAAAGTCTTAACCCGACCCTCGTGTCAAAACCTCAAATTGTGAACGTCGACACATCTTTTGTGCTAATAAAGAATAATAAAGGTACAAAAATAATACTTGCGTTAATATACAGACCTCCAGCTCAATCAGTGCAAACTGACCGAGAAATTTACGAACAAATTGCAGATGTAAGTAACTCACAAGATACCGTAATTTTTGGCGACTTTAATTTACCTGTGACCAAGTGGGGCGATACTCTTACTTCACACTCCGGACATGACTTGTATACGAACTTGCAAGAGAGTTCGCTTTATCAATTTGTTCGAACGCCGACCCGTGGTAATAACGTTCTTGACATTGTACTTGCAACAAAAGAAGAATTGATAGAGAATTTGAATGTTGGTGATGAATTCAGTAACAGCGACCATCGTACGATAACTTTCACTTTAAAGTTTACTAGTAACGAACCAAATAGTAGCATCGAAAAAGTCCCTAATTTCAAGAAAGCAAACTTCCATAAACTTAGAGCTATGTTTAAAGAAACTGACTGGAGCTTTTTAATTAACAATAACGACATAAATACATCTTGGAAGTTATTCGAAACCACTTACCTAAAAGCAGTGCAAGACTGCATACCATCGAAAATACGGCGTCCAGGCCATAATAATAAGCCCAAATGGTGGAATAAAGATATTTCAAACTGCCTGCTTGCTAAAAAATTTGCTAATGATAGATTAAAATCCTCACAAAATGACGAAGAACGGGTGAAATTTGTAGAGCTACGACGCAAGGCCAAAAAGTTAATTAAGCAGAGTAAAAAGACCTTAGAGTTACATATTGCGAATCAAAGTAAAACAAACCCGAAAGAATTCTATAGTTATATCAGAAAGAAAAAAGTAGTTACTTCAACTGTTGGACCGTTAGTCGATGAAAATGGAGAATACACCAAAGACGAAGTACAAATGAGTAATGTCCTCAATACCTTCTTTGCATCAGTTTTTACAACAGAAGACCTCAGTGATATCCCTACACCATCGCCGATTCAGATTGATAATTCAGATGTTCTAAGCAATATCACCGTTACAGAGAGAGAAGTATTGAATTGTTTAGATAAACTCAAGGTAAATAAAACGCCAGGACCTGATACAATCTCGCCTAGAGTTCTAAAGGAAGCTAAGGATGAGCTCTCCAAACCACTGACATTACTATTCAATAAATCCTTGCAGTCTGGAACTATGCCTGATCAGTGGAAGCTAGCCAACGAAACACCGATATTCAAAAAAGGCAGCAAATCCCTACCCAGTAACTATCGTCCAATTAGCTTAACCTCAGTTGTTTGTAAAATGCTAGAAACGGTCATACGAGACAGACTCGTAAATCACTTAGAGGAAAATAACATACTTAAAGATACTCAACACGGCTTTCGTAAAAAACGTTCCTGTTTAACAAACCTCGTAGACTTCTTCCACGATATCCTCAACCTCTACGATGAGAGTAAAGCTGTAGATATTATATACCTTGATTTTCAAAAGGCCTTTGACAAAGTTCCCCACAAACGTTTACTGCTAAAACTAAAAGCGCATGGAATACAAGACGGTGTGTTGAAATGGATAGAAAATTGGCTCAGCAACAGAAAGCAAAGGGTAGTCATAAACGGTAAGGCATCTAAATGGACCAATGTAAGTAGCGGGGTACCCCAGGGATCGGTACTAGGACCAATTCTCTTTCTAATTTACATCAACGACATAGATGAGGGTCTCACCTGTACAATCTCAAAATTAGCTGACGATACAAAAATTGCAAATAGCGTACTCTCAAAAGAACAAGTTGACGATATGCAACACAATCTAGATAAATTGTCATGTTGGGCCCAAATTTGGCAAATGAGTTTCAATGCGGATAAATGTAAAGTACTACATGTCGGATACCTAAATGAGAAAGCAAACTATTCGATGAATGGCACTCAGCTTAAGAATGTAAACAGAGAAACCGATCTGGGAGTAACAATATCGAGTAACCTAAAACCGAGTCAACAATGTTCAGAAGTTGTTAAGAAGGCAAACAAAATAATTGGCTTTATAGGCAGGTCATTTGAGCATAAATCCAAAGAAGTAATCCTAACCCTTTACAATTCCTTAGTCCGCCCTCTTCTGGAATACTGCGTTCAATCCTGGTGCCCTTATTACCAAAAAGATATAGACAAGCTAGAACGAGTTCAACGTAGAGTTACCAAAATGATACCTAGCCTAAAGAACAAACCATACGAAGAGCGTCTTAGAGAATTAAATCTATTTCCTTTAACCCAGCGCAGATTAAGAGGTGACTTAATTCAAGTGTTCAAAATCATCAAAGGCATCGACAATATGAACTGTAGTAAGTACTTCACTATCGACCAATCTAATTACACACGGGGAAACGGTTGCAAAATTATTGGTAAATCTTTTAACTCGCACGAATCTAAGAATTTCTTCTTCAATCGAGTTGTCAACTTGTGGAATGGGCTTCCCCGAAACGTTATAGACTGCATCACCGTTGATTCATTTAAACTCCGCCTAGACAAATATCTCTCATTAAACCCGCGACTGACTGCGTTTGTAAATGAATAACTTTATTTTATCCCCCCCTCAGTTACTAACCCATCTGTCCTCTACTAACTCCCTAATCCTGCCACGGACATTAGTTCCAGGGCAGTAATTCCCTTTCCAATGTTCCCTTACCCACTCTAAACCACTGTTTGGACACTTGATCCTCAGTGTTTTGGAGGACAAGCAACCTAGAAGGGTCACTAGACCTGTTGTTGCTTGATTTCCTTTGTACTCCTTTGTACTCCTTTGACTCCTACAACTGTTGACTCACTCCTACAACTGTTGACTCCTACAACTGTTGACTCACTCCTACAACTGTTGACTCATACAACTGTTGACTCACTCCTACAACTGTTGACTCCTACAACTGTTGACTCATACAACTGTTGACTCACTCCTACAACTGTTGACTCATACAACTGTTGACTCACTCCTACAACTGTTGACTCCTACAACTGTTGACTCATACAACTGTTGACTCCTACAACTTTTGACTCATACAACTGTTGACTCCTACAACTGTTGACTCACTCCTACAACTGTTGACTCCTACAACTGTTGACTCCTACAACTGTTGACTCCTACAACTGTTGACTCCTACAACTGTTTACTCCTACAACTGTTGACTCACTCCTACAACTGTTGACTCCTACAACTGTTGACTCATACAACTGTTGACTCACTCCTACAACTGTTGACTCCTACAACTGTTGACTCACTCCTACAACTGTTGACTCACTCCTACAACTGTTGACTCCTACAACTGTTGACTCATACAACTGTTGACTCACTCCTACAACTGTTGACTCATACAACTGTTGACTCACTCCTACAACTGTTGACTCCTACAACTGTTGACTCTTACAACTGTTGACTTCTACAACTGTTGATTCACTCCTACAACTGTTGACTCCTACAACTGTTGACTCCTACAACTGTTGACTCCTACAACTGTTGACTCCTACAACTGTTGACTCCTACAACTGTTGACTCCTACAACTGTTGACTCCTACAACTGTTAACTCACTCCTACAACTGTTGACTCCTACAACTGTTGACTCCTACAACTGTTGACTCATACAACTGTTGACTCACTCCTACAACTGTTGACCCCTACAACTGTTGACTCACTCCTACAACTGTTGACTCCTACAATTGTTGACTCACTCCTACAACTGTTGACTCCTACAACTGTTGACTCATACAACTGTTGACTCACTCCTACAACTGTTGACTCATACAACTGTTGACTCACTCCTACAACTGTTGACTCCTACAACTGTTGACTCTTACAACTGTTGACTTCTACAACTGTTGACTCACTCCTACAACTGTTGACTCCTACAACTGTTGACTCATACAACTGTTGACTCACTCCTACAACTGTTGACTCCTACAACTGTTGACTCATACAACTGTTGACTCACTCGTACAACTGTTGACTCATACAACTGTTGACTCACTCCTACAACTGTTGACTCCTACAACTGTTGACTCCTACAACTGTTGACTTCTACAACTGTTGACTCACTCCTACAACTGTTGACTCATACAACTGTTGACTCATAAAACTGTTGACTCACCCCTACAACTGTTGACTCCTACAACTGTTGACTCTTACAACTGTTGACTTCTACAACTGTTGACTCACTCCTACAACTGTTGACTCCTACAACTGTTGACTCATACAACTGTTGACTCACTCCTACAACTGTTGACTCCTACAACTGTTGACTCATACAACTGTTGACTCACTCCTACAACTGTTGACTCATACAACTGTTGACTCACTCCTACAACTGTTGACTCCTACAACTGTTGACTCTTACAACTGTTGACTTCTACAACTGTTGACTCACTCCTACAACTGTTGACTCCTACAACTGTTGACTCACTCCTACAACTGTTGACTCCTACAACTGTTGACTCCTACAACTGTTGACTCTTACAACTGTTGACTTCTACAACTGTTGACTCACTCCTACAACTGTTGACTCCTACAACTGTTGACTCATACAACTGTTGACTCACTCCTACAACTGTTGACTCCTACAACTGTTGACTCATACAACTGTTGACTCACTCCTACAACTGTTGACTCATACAACTGTTGACTCACTCCTACAACTGTTGACTCCTACAACTGTTGACTCTTACAACTGTTGACTTCTACAACTGTTGACTCACTCCTACAACTGTTGACTCCTACAACTGTTGACTCACTCCTACAACTGTTGACTCCTACAACTGTTTACTCCTACAACTGTTGACTCACTCCTACAACTGTTGACTCCTACAACTGTTGACTCCTACAACTGTCGGCTTAGAGAGTTGGACATAATAGGGATGGGAATGTGCCACAAACTCTCTGTAAGGGAAGAGGTATACACTGAGAAAGTTCTGTAAAACACTGATTATTGTAATAGCCGTAGAAGAGAGAGAGAGAGAGAGAGAGAGAGAGAGAGAGAGAGAGAGAGAGAGAGAGATGCAACATTACGGTGTGTACTAAAGGGTGAGGGCTGGTCCTATCCAGTGAGGTTGTGCATCCTCTACCCAATCTTAGCCGTTTCTGTCTGTCTCTTTACCTGTACTATTGTTCCTACTTTGAAGGTGGGAGGAGGCTAGGAATCCTCCTCCCCTTGTAAAATTCTCCAACTCGTTAAGACAGAGAAAGAGGCGAGGGAACGCAAAAGTGGTCCCGGACCCTAAGAATTGGAACCTTTAATGTTGTTTCTATTCGGGCTCTGTCACAAGTCGGCCACCCCCAGCTATGTGGTATGTGCCTGAGTATATAAATACTGTACATACATACATACACACCCTTACATAATATTTTTTTATTTAGCTTTGCGAGTATAGGTATTGGGCATTTGTGTTGTACAATCTCATCGACATGGGTTATATAAATTGATATGAGCTTGATAATAATTACAGGTGAATTATTTTGCAAATTCAATTTCAGTCACATTTGAAGCAGCTATTTAAATAGCTAACGGAAATATTTAGTTTACACCTAATTTGGCTATCAAATTTGTTGTTTAAATTTAGAGATATACGGTATCATATTATATTATTTATATTTAGAGATATACGGTATCATATTATATTATTTATATTTAGAGATATACGGTATCATATTATATTATTTATATTTAGAGATATACGGTATCATATTATATTATTTATATTTAGAGATATACGGTATCATATTATATTATTTATATTTAGAGATATACGGTATCATATCATATTATTTATATTTAGAGATATACGGTATCATATTATATTATTTATATTTAGAGATATACGGTATCATATTATATTATTTATATTTAGAGATATACGGTATCATATTATATTATTTTAACTTTTCCCCTTTGATTTCAGTGTTACAACATATTTGTTAGCTTTTTAACCTCTCAGCTGCACAGCCCCTGTAGTATACACCATACCCCTGTATGTAGGTATTTAGATACATTCCTCACTAAAATCGTTAATTTACCATAAATATAATTAATACTTATCCATATGCGCCTATTTTATGTTTAATATGAAGATAGTAACATGTTACAACAATAAAACAAGTGGGAATAGTGTTTAGATGGTCAAAATCGCGAATAATATTGGTTTGAGTCCCGGAGGGAAGAATGAAAACCTAATATTTAGTAGTGACCCCAAAATCATTGACGATATGCCTATTAGTATAATAGTCCTCTTTCAAGTACCCGCGGTCAGCGTATTTGAAAACCCCGCCGCAGGGAGAGAGAGTTCTCATCATAAGTGTAACGCTAATTATCTTATGGAATCGTCTTTATGATTGGGTACTCACTACGAAAAAACTTTGTAAAAAGTAAAAAATAAAAATTAACTTAATTATTGTTTTAATAAGTCTTTCCATTACGTGGATGTCTTGTGGTTTCTAGCCCAGACGCTGCTCCAAGCGCCGCCATACTTCCTTCACTACCATATCAAGACTAAACTTAAGATATCGCACGAATGGGAAGGGGATGGAAGGGAGGGCCCTACATCGTCAATAATTTCGGGGCCACTACTAAATAATAGGTTTTCATTCTTCCCTCCGGGACTGAAACCTATAATTTATTAGTGGCCCCTCCATCATTGACGATATGCCTGATATCTCAAGACTGGAGGGGGATATTCGTGACAATATCATACCACTAACAAATACCTATAGGTAGAGAAAAAGAATCATATAACAAATTAAGTGTTTATTGCTTATATATTTACATTATTTCGGATTCCTTTACAGTAACCAATGGAGTGAGACAGGGTAGTATTCTCTCACCTTACTTATTCAATGTATATATGGATGAATTAAGTGATAAATTGAATAAAGAGCAGATTGGATGTTATGGTGGGAATAAAATCATCAACCATCTCATGTATGCTGATGATCTGGTCATTATTGCACCGTCTTCTGCGGGTCTGAGCAAACTTCTTGATATATGTGAATCTTTTGGTAGTAAACATTGTGTTAAATTCAACCCACTGAAAAGTGCTGTTCTTATATTTAGATCAAAATTACTGTATAAAAGTAAACTGCCAAATTTCTCACTCAATAATCAAATTATTCAAGAAGTAAACAAAATAAAATACCTGGGACACATTATCTCAAACGATTGCTCAGATGATGCAGATATCGGCCGTCAGCGCAGACAGCTATATTTACGTGGTAACACCATCTTGAGAAAATTCCACATGTGTAATTGGGAAACTAAAGTCACTTTGTTCCGGACATATTGTTCCTCTATGTACACGGCCCATTTGTGGTGGAAGTATAAGAGAGCCACCATAAATGGTCTGTGTACATCCTATCATAATATACTCAAGATGTTCATTGGTCTCTCTAAATATGAAAGCACTAGTATGGTGTGCACACTGTTGGATGTGCAGTGCTGTCGGGCTGTCATCAGGAGACTGGTGTACAGCTTTTCGCAGCGACTGCAATCCTCCAGTAACACGCTGATTGTAGCTCTTTGGTCTAGTGATCATATCTATGAATCCCGTATTATATCTCACTGGCAGAAGCTGCTGCACACATAGTATGTACTGTAATGTAATATATAGGTCTAATTGAACTATGAGCAATGATCTGTGCAATAGGTGTTAACCAACATTGAGCAATAGCCTTAGTTAGCCTATCTGTGTTATATTGTGACAAAATGTGATATGTGCTCTATTCTGTAAATAGGCCTACTGTATTTTTTTTATTTTATTGTGTCTTTATTAATATATCTTTGTGTATAATTATTATCTGTGCTCTGACGAGAAGTGTATGTGATATGGACCATTAGGTCGTACTGTATTTATACTGTATCTATCTTATGTGTCTGGAATAAAGAATTATTATTATTATTATTATTATATACAATAAAATATAAAAATGGAAAAGAAAGCAGCGCGTTACTTCAAAGAAAGTCTGCTTATAATGACCATTCAGGTACATTAGAGAGAATATCACATTGAGATTCACAAAGTTCAAGGCGCATAAATGATATGAATATGTTTTATGTCCTTAAAAAATAACTTTGTACATAGTATAACGTTTGTACATTTTCATTTACTAACTTCTAGATACACTCTGATAGTTATCTTATATATAAAAAATAAAAATTTCTTGAGCTGTAGAACCAGCTTGACTTATCAAGTATCACAGCTCGTGATCTTATCACATAGTCCGGCGGAGGGTCTAGATGTCTATAGCTCTCCAGTACACCCCCCTTCCCCCCTTTTCTTTTCACTTAAATTTAAAAAAGCACATAGACTTACTAGACCCACTGACACAAGGCCACACAGGTCATTTTTGGCTTATCTAGGGCCACAGACAGGTACCGCGTTAAGAAAGTATGGTTGGAAGCCCACAGTTTGGTATTAGCAATATCCTCTGTTGAATAGTTGTTGTAAAAACCGCAAGGAGACTGCCCGCTTCCTGATGTCATGAGCTCGGCCCACTACTCCGGGGTTACTTTCCCTAATTACATCCACGAGTAAGGAAGCCAGTTTTCTCCTCGTGATGCGCGTACCTGTGTTATTGACCCATAGGGCTCCCTGTTGTTGAGGCTGTGACACCCTCATCAACTTGATTAGAGCCTGCACTGGGCATAAATTATCATGTGTATGCCCCCTTTTGAGAGCCGGGATTGTAAATTCCGAGAACACATGCTCGCTATGCTAATTTTTTGCCACAAACGTGGGAGATGGTGCAATTTGCAATTTTTTTTTTTTTTTTTTTTTTTTTTAAAGAGACAATGAACGGAGGAAGGAAAAACACAGATAAAACAAAAAGGTCCATGTGCCTAAAGGCATCCTCCATTCATAAAATGTTTGTAACAACTGGATTTAAACATTTGTAGATTGTAAGTTTGTGGAAAGCAATTCGAGGGAAGTGAATTCCAAAGAGTAGTAGCTCTGGGGATAAATGAATTCTGATAAGCAGAAGTTCTGCATTGTGGAGGAGAAAGTGTAAATTCATGGGCCCTCTCAGCTGCCCTAGTTCTACGGGGAAAGATGTGGAGAGGCGGCACAATTGAAGCAAGTTCCTCGGAACAATTGCTGTGAAAATATCTGTAGAATAATGCAAGGGATGCAACGTTTCTACGTATGGATAATGTAGGAAGGTCCTGTGTGATTGCAGGGTTATTGATTAATCTAATAGCTTTATTTTGAATTTTGTCCAACTGCCTCAATGCAATCAAATGTTCATTTAATCTACCAAACCTGAGGCAATTAGGTTCGCCAGCTCTGACACCCTGTTTCTTGTGGCCAAGGCCATAAGGAACACAGCCTTCTTTAATAATGAGTCAAAATACGGCGCAAGACTATACTTGCGCGAATGCAGAAAGGATAAGGCCTTGTCCAGTGACCAAGTAGGCATGAGCTGACGGGGTGGTGGGCGAAGCTGGAAACACGCCCTTATGAACCCTTTCTCCTCTGCCTGTGGTATGGATAGACCAGTGAGGTCATAAAAGGGAGTTCTAATGGCAGACAGATGATTTTTTAGTGTAACTACAGAAAAGCGCTGCTGGTCAAACAAATAATTCAAGTACTTAAAAACCAGAGCTACTGATGTGTCTGTTTGCGCCGTTTCCACTATCCAGGTTGTGAAAGTTTTCCAATGTGACTGGTACTGCCTCCTGGTAGACAGAGTATACTGATTAAGTAATTTATTTATGACACTTTCCCCATACGGAGTTAACCATTTAGCCTTCTGAATGTCCAAAAGGTAAAAGTCAGAGAGGTCTCTAGGTTGCCAATTGTCTCCAAGTGGAAGTACGAGACCGGGAGCGACACCGGGTCCTCACACCACGTTTTCAACTGGTGGTACCACGTCTGAGCCGGCCATAGAGGCGCGATCATCGAGACTAGGCCTCGGTAACCCCGTAGTTTGTGAACTACTTGACACGTGAGTGAAGCGTCGGGAGGCGGAAAAAGATAGATGGAACTTCACCTGTTCCAGTCCTCCGTCAATGCGCCTGGACCCCCTGCCGAAGTTGTTACGCGGCGGGTTAGGAAGAGAGGGAGTCTGTGGTTCCCCTCGGACACGAATAGATCCACTTGTGGACGGTAAGGTTCTGCAATCATCTTGATGAAGATGTTTTGCTTGAGAGCCCATTCTACTGTGTTGCTCTGTCGCTGGGACAGTGTGTCTGCCCAGACGTTCGCAACGCCCGGGAGATAAGTAGCGTGGAGATGAATGCTCAGCTTTTCGGCCAGAGCAAAAATCTTCTCTGACAACTCTAGCAACTTCCAAAACCTCGTTGACCCTTGCTTTTGAATGCAGTGTACCGCATTCAAATTGTCCATCCAAAACGCTATTGATTTCCCCCGCAATGAGGAGCCGTGAGCCTGAAGGAAAAGCAAAGGGACTAACAGTTCCTGCGCGTTGATATGGTAATTCTCGGTTTGGAACCAAAGCCCTTGCCCTTGGTGGCCTAGGCTTGACTGATAACCCCAGCCTTTTGTCCCTGAAGCATCTGTGTCTATCCATACCGTAGGTGGGGGAGAAACCCACGTCATTGTTGAGTGCAATATCTCTCTCTTTGCCCAGACAGACAGTAAGTTGTGAATTAAGTGAGGAATTTTCCACAATTTTCCCGCCGGCAATAGCGGGAAATATTTGTTGCCTTCCAAGATTAATCTCTTTACTTTCAACCGGCCCAACTTTACAGTTAGTTGGATCCAGTTGAGAGAACCGACCAGAGACTCCCAGATCCTCCTCGTCGTGTTCAGATTGTGGAGAAACGCAAATAACTTCTTTCGAAATCTGTTGCGGTTTTCCACACTCTGGCTGAGAGTAAGATTGGCTGTGTCCCAGAACAGCACTATCCACTGAATCGCTCGTGTGGGAACAAGATGCGATTTTGCCAAGTTGACCTTGAACCCTAGGGATTGTACATGGTTGATAACGAGCTTGACATGGTTTTGCATAAACTCTCTGACTCCGCCACTACCAGCCAATCGTCTAGGTACCACAACACCTTGATCCCCTGATTTAATATTGGCATGAAGGCCTGCCGGACTAATTTTGTGAAAATTCCAGGTGCCAGGTTCAAACTGAATGGCATTCTTTGAAAGACATAAGTCTCTTGCCTGATCCTCAAGGTGAGGAGTTTTGGGAACCATTTGCTGATGGGGACATGCCAGTAGGCGTCTGTCAGGTCTAACGAGTACATCCACCCTAGTGGTGGAAGGATTAGCCTGATGTGATTCACAGTGAGCATCCTGAAGGGTACATTGTGAATATATTCGTTCAAACGCGAGAGATCTACTACTGGTCGCATTTTAACACTGTCCCTCTTTGGCACTAGAAAAAGTCTGGACGTGAATACAGGGCAAGTTGGATCGACCGGGACAATGACATGCTTGGTGATAATTTCCTGGACTAGTGACTCCACCTCTAAAGACACATGATTGACTTCTTGAGTCTGACGTAAATGAGGTCGCCGGAGCCACCGCCAGGTGATCCCTTTCCGTACCACTGTCCTTGCCCAAGTTCGCCAGGGCCAGACCCGGTGACACGCCCGAAAAGACCCAGTTACTTAACTGGGTCTGTCCGGCAGCACTACCCTCGGATCCAACTCGCCCTCGATGGGCCCTGGGAGAGAGAGAGTTTGCCTGACTAGTTTTTTGCTGGTGGTGGGGTAGGTGTGGACGGTTGGCTGGTTTTAGCTGGTGTCGTTCCCTGTCCTGACTTATTTTGTGGCCTATTCTTGTTATGCCACTTACCTGAGTGCATACCCTGTTTAGGCTTGTGCTGGGTACCTCCTTGTGCTTTGGGAGACATGGGGCCCTGAAAGGGCTGCTTAGCACCAGAAGGATGTAACTTACCTCCACCTTTAGGTTTGGAGTATGGTTTCTTGAAGTTCTCCTTTCTAGCTTGGGAGGTACCCGGCTGCAAGTTGTCAACCATATTATAAACTGCCCTCCATGTGTCCAGGTTGAGCAAAGAAGCAGCTAAATCTGGGGAAAGAGTTACCCGGCGACCAATGTCTTCCGATAACTTCTTAACCATGTACACTCTTAAGTCTTGGCGTGCCCGGACCACCTCCAACAAGGCTATCCGGATGTCGCCCACAGTTTGGATGGAATTTTGTAACAGAAGCCGTCTAGATAGTTCAGTGGCCTTCCGTACATTTTGATCAGAAATAGCGGCTATGGTCCTCGTGAGGGACTGGGTTATTTGGCGGCTCAACAAAAATTGGGAAAATAGTCTGAGAGCTCTATTTCTCAATTTGAAATCTCTGTCTAAGTGTGCAGGAGGGGGAGTGGAGATGGGTTCCTGTAAGTCATAGAGAGACAAATTGGGAGCCGACAGGAAATAAAAAAGATGAGGACACCCTTCCGGCTTTATTGATGGGCATGGAAAACCATAGATGGTTATCTTGTGGAATTTGGTGGGAGGATTTTGAAGTGATAGTGGTAGAAAACTGTTGAGCTTCTTGCCTCCCAGTCCACCCAAGGGCCAACACCTACCTGCCCCACCTGCAGAACTGGGTTATGAGACTGGTCTAGAGCTGGAGTTGAATCCAACTCCGGAGTTAGTGCGTTGAGCGATTTTATATCGTTCACGCCGTCAGACTTCGTCCAATCCGCAAAAAGTCGTGCAGATGAGGCGGGAGGTAATGCCGGAGTAGAAGAGTATACAAAGAATTCAGGAGAATACACATTTGGAATGGCTTTGATAGTGACATCTAAAACTTGCCCTTGTGAGTCTTTGGCCCTTAGTTTCTTACTTTTACTAACTTCTATCACCCATTCCGTAGGCACTGGGATCTCCCCCGATACTGTTGTCTGTGCTATGCTCGGGTTCTTAGCAATAGATGGCACCCACGAGCAGTCGGGACCATATAAAAGCGGCATAGGGCCTCTTCTATGTGGGGTTTTGTCTAGAGGGGGAGGGGTAACATCCGTGATAACACGAACATTGGTAGTGGTCTTGGAGGCGGGCACTATAGTGTCACTTGCCTTATGTTACTTTGTGAGAGTGATCTATTAGGGACAAGTCTGGAAGGTTCTAGGTTCTGCACAGCCGACCCTATCGGGGAGCTCTTGGCGGAGCTATTGGAGTATCCTGAGCCTTTGGTACATTGTATTGGCGCATAACTTTATGCAAGATATAATCTAAATCATCAGTAGTTATATATTTACTATGTGACTCCTTAGACGACTCTGATCCCACTTCCGAACCATCCTCTGTGTGTGGCGGTTGAGCCGAAGGTAGTTCTACCACTTCCGGCTCTTCTTGTACCTCTAACGGTTCCGGCTGTTGATCTGACAGTGGTGTAAAAGCCGGCCAAGGTAAATCCGGCACTGAGGAGGGGATAATTTCAATATCCTCCATGTCCCTGACACTGTCTTGGAACCGTACATTGTTTTCCACTAATGAGAGTTCTGATTGTCTCCACACACTTCGACCTGGATTAGGAGGTTGAGAATCAGGTATCACTTGACTACCTTGTGAACTAATAAGGTCCTGATGCCTGCCTGATGTATATCCCCGATACTGTTCAGCTAACACTCTTTGTGACACTATTGGGGGCCTACTGACAGGTAAGTTCAATTTTGGTATTGCAAAATGTATGTCCTGATTCACACTTAAAGATGCTCTCGACTCCTCCCTGGGAGTTGACTCGGTCCGCTCCGTCCCCACCTCTGAACTGCCAGATTGGACGTTAGGCACGGAGGTGGGGGTGGAGGAAAATGGCTGCAGCTCCGGCGTTGGCCGGTGCCACGACTGCGTCTCCTCCTTGCGGGAACTTTTATGTCCCTTCTCTGATTTTCTATGGCTAGATGTCGCCTCGTCATCTTTTCGCCTCTTGTGAGATCTTGAAGACTCTACTGAAGAGTGTCTCGATTGCCTGAGGGGGGTCCTCGACCGGGACCTTGAGCGGTCACTCGGTGAAGGTGAACGTCCGCTCTTATGGTGGCCGGGGGGGATTGCCTTGCTAGAATCACTGCTCTCGTCACTACTCACTAGCTCTTTACATAGAAATTTAGTTTTGGTTTTAGCTTTAGTAGATTTAGACGGCGTTAATTTCAGCACTGGTGACTTTATCACCAAGTGTTCCCAAAGCGCCTCATCGTCACAGTGTAGGGCCTTATGGGCAATGACATTCGTGTAAGCATTAAAAGTGTTTTTTATTTCCTTGTGTGCTACAAGACATGAAAGATCTTTCTTACCAAATAAATTTGAACGAAGTTCGGAACAAATGGTGCACTTTTTGGATACCCAAATGCCTCGTGATCTATGGAGGCATTTTACACACTTGATACAAAGTTTGTGTGCAAACACGGGTATAAGAGAGCAAGTAGGCGTAGCACTGAGAACAACTAGAGGCATGATGGAGCTAAAGCCCCCCCCCGCCAGGATCGGCCCCTTCCCCTGCCGACCTGCGCCGCTACCGATGTGCCGTGATCTGGAAATAGAAAATTTCCAGGAATCAATGCTCATAAGGATAAACCGAGAGGTACACATGTGTCATCCTTTACTCTCACAAATACGCCGGAAAGTTAGCTGTAGACCAACCGCTACTCTAACCTTCCGCTGTATTTGTCTGCGACAAAACCGCTACAGATTTCGTCGTCTTTAGAACTGCTTACCTGTGACAAAGTGGCACTGGCCCGTAATAACCTTAAAAGCACACTAAACCTTAGTCTAAAAGACCGGAAGGATAGTAATCACTGGACTGTTTCGCCGGGCGCGTATAAGTCTGGTCATGCCGCGTGAGGCTTTTGGTCTGGGCGAGTTCACTCGATCGGGCCGAGATTCCCTTGAGAATCTGCATTTCCGCCGGGAATAGTGGTACAGCACACCACTCCAGGTAATTTGGCTAGTTCCTTTCTCGTCTGCAAGGTGAGTCTCCGGCATCGATACACAGAAAGATCGCCGAGGATTTTTTTTTTTTTTTTAAGGAGACTGACTTATATGAGAAAGTCAGAACCCCTCAAAACCCCACCAAATAGACAGGACGTCTCCTGCCACATTGTTATCATGTAAAAACCCTTTATGACAACAATATACACACCTTAGAGCTAAAATAGTAAAATTAAGCAATAAATCATACACCTAACCAATTAAGAATACCCCTAATGAGGCTAGCCACTAGGCTCATAGTCATTAATATAATGAATTTCTTAGTCTTACCTCTGAAGAAGCAGCGATGAGGGGAGAAAAGCCTAGGGGAAAGCAAAACACGGACCCTGGAAAGTTCCACACCACGTGTGACAACTCTTAGACCAGAGCGCCTGCTAAAATAAATAATAAAATGCAACTGCCTCATAGCGATGGCCTGAAGCATTATCCTGCGGAAAGATAGCCTCCTAACTAATAGTTAAGTAGCAAACACTAAGGTGCAGAATCAAACATGAACACAACATGAAACAGGCACCGGCACTAGAACTAATAGAGTTTTCCCATGCTAGAATAAGAAGGGCTATAGAAAAAATTAACAGAAGTAAGTCACCGGGGCCGGATGGGATACACCCAAGAATCATAAAGGAAGGAGGGGAGATGTTAGTAGAGCCATTGAAAATGTTATTTGAGGTATCGTTTAATACAGGACAAATCCCGATGGACTGGAGAGAGGCGAACATAACAGCTATATTTAAGAAGGGAAAGAGAAATGACCCAGGGAATTATAGACCAGTCAGTTTGACAAGTGTTGTGTGTAAACTAATGGAAACGGTAATTAGAGAAGGAATAATGGATCATATGAAGTCAAACCAACTTTTCAGTGGGAGACAGTTCGGATTCTTGCCGGGGAGGTCGACGGTACTACAGCTAATTAAGGTGGTAGATGATTGGATGCAAATTCTAGAAGATGGTGATGTAATAGACGTGGTATATTGCAATTTTATGAAGGCCTTCGATAAGGTCCCACATAAAAGGTTAATAGAGAAAGTTAGAAGCTATAAGATAGGGGAGAAATGTGTGAAATGGATAGAAGCCTTCCTGAAAGATCGGAGACAGAGGGTACTGGTGAATGGAATAGGCTCGGGGTGGAGAGAAATTACAAGTGGGGTACCTCAGGGATCTGTGTTGGGACCACTGCTGTTCGTTATATTTATCAATGACTTGCCTGAAGTTATAACTAATGGAAGTGAGGTATACCTGTATGCGGATGACACTAAGCTGTATAGAAGAGTGAGGAGTAAGGAAGATATGGGTTTGCTTCAAGGAGATGTGGAGGGCATGAAGGGATGGTCTGAGCATTGGTTAATGCCTTTTCATCCAAAAAAAGTGCAAGTACATGCGGATTGGGGCCAGCAAGATAGACAAGGTAGGATACAGTATGTATGAAGCGATGGAGGAAGTGAATGCAGAAAAGGATATAGGAGTAGTGATAGACAATAAGTTAAATTTCTCAGAACATGTAGCGGAAAAGATAAACAAAGCCAATAGAATTGTAGGGCTGATAAGGAGGACATTTGTGTCACTTGACGAAGAAATCTTCAGGAATCTCTATACAGCGCTGGTTAGGCCGCACCTGGAATATGCGAACCAGGTGTGGGCTCCATATATGGTAAAGGATATAGAAGCAGTGGAGAAAGTGCAGAGGAGAGCTAGCAAGCTGGTACCAACGTTGAAGAACGCGGGCTATGAGCAGAGGTTGAGGACACTGGGGCTTCCGACACTGGCATATAGGAGAAAGAGAGGGGATATGATAGAGACTTTTAAGATAGTGTCAGGAAAGTACGATGAGGATGTGTGTGAAGGTATCTTCTTGATGCGGGAGGGAACAAGAACGAGAGGACACTCTAAGAAAATTTACAAAGAAAGAAATAGGCTTGAGAAGGCAAAGAACTCATTTTGTGATAAAGTGGTAAATGAGTGGAACGCACTGCCCCAGTATGTAGTCGATTCCGAATCAATAAGGGAGTTTGAAAGTAATCTTGATAAAGCATGGGGAAGACAAGATTTGAAGTTTGATTATAAAACAAAAATACAGAATAGTAAAAATGTTGCGTCTGCTACCGCCGCCGCCAACACCGTGAACGACCGCAGCAGTGCAAGTACTGGTACTGAGCTGGATACACAGGCATAGTTTGCCTTTTTCCAGAGGATCTACTGTAAGAAACTGTAAGAAATGAACGTGCGGGCCCAATTGGGGCAACAAAGCGCCTGTACAATAGTACCCTATTTTAACACTCTCCTGCGGGCACACCAATTGGGCTGCCTGGTCTAGCTAGTCTAAACCTATTCTAGTACAACTCGGATAGATACAAATGAGCAAAAGACTCACTAGAGTTGAGTGAATGAAGAATAAAGCCGAACACAGGCAGGCACGTCTGGACGCTGTGGACGCAGGGAGAGGAAGGAAGTATGGCGGCGCTTGGAGCAGCGTCTGGGCTAGAATCCACATAAGATATCCACATAATGGAAAGTCTTATTATAACAATAATTAAGTTAATTTTATTTTTTTATTTTTTTACAAAGTGTTTTCGTAGCGAGTATCCATAAGAGAATTAGCATTACACTTATGATGAGAACTCTTTCTCCCAGCGGCGGGGTTTTCAAATACGCTGACCGTGGGTACTTGAAAGAGGACTATTATACTAATAGGAATATCGTCAATGATGGAGGGGCCACTAATAAATATACGGAGCGGTCCAGTCATGAAATGTGGAGCAGAGCGAGGCAACCCCACCTCTCGCGAGGTCTGGTGAGAGATTGGAGGTAGCTGGGCTACTACTCTCTCTAGTAGTAGGGGGGGGGGGGGGGGAAAGGGGGGGACTTTGACAGATGTGGAGAAGTGATATGAGGTATGGAGGACAAAAAAAAAAAAATCAAGTGCTACTGGGGCCTTTTAAAAGTGTTTTTTTAGGCCTAGAATCTTAAGAGTCTCCCCACAGTCACCCAGTAAAACCTCTTAAGAGTCTCCCGTCAGCTGCCGGGTTAAATAGCATCTTTGAATGTGTAACTGTATTTGAATTTGCAAGTAGATTCACTTGTCATTATTATCACGAAAACTCATATTCAATTAAATAACCCATGTGGATGAGATTGTTCAACACAGATTCTGGGCTGGTAATCCAATGGACCCGGGTTCGAATCTCGATATGTCAATGGGAAGATATTATTGGGATGGAATTTGTGCTGTACCTAGTATCAGTGCATTACCACAAAGCCCACCGAAACGCCAAATAAATACCCTCATTGTTCCCTGATTAAATAGCACTGTATGAAATTTTCCCATATTCAAAATATGCTACAGGGGGACAATGCCTAGTGAGTTCATTGCTCAAAAGGTGGCGTTCTGAGAGTGAGGGTCCGAGTCTAGGAAATGAGACAGTGAAGCACTGGAGCGAGGCAGCTTCAGAGATGGCACTGCTTCGAGCCGTGAGTGAGCAACTAAGCCCCGTGCATCCTGCGAAGGCAAGATGGCAGGGGCTGGTTGCAGCTAAAACGTGCTTCACATGTCTCACCTAGACTGGAATGAGACCTCACGGGCTTCACCGTTCAATGTAGAACGGTTGAATGTACAGGCTCTCAGCCTATACCCGAGAGGGAGTAGTTGGAATATTAAAAAAAAAAAAAAAAAAAAAAAAAAAAAAAAAAAAATGTACCTGCAGTATACTAGGAAAGCTATCAACAATATTGTTTAAATATAAACACCATATGAGGAGGAGCACTTTATTGACGTTCCGAATATAGCTCTTTCAGGTCACTGATCTGCGAAACGTCAATAAAGTGCTCCTCCTCATATGGCGTTTATATTCATTCTGTCAACTTTTCTAAGTTATTTCAACAATATTGTTTAAGGTCAAGATAAGATAAAGGAACACATAACACTAGCAGGGGACTATGTGGCTGACCTGTATCAGGCCTCCAGAGATGCTAGGTCTCATTGGCTTGAAGTAGGTCAGCCTAGACAGGGGCCTATATTTGAACTTCACAAAAGAGCAAAGGCTAGGACCAAATATGCCATTAGATTTATTAAGCAAAATGAAAACCAATTAAGGAAGGAAGCCCTTGCAATGAGTCTGGCAGAAAAGGATACTAACTGTTTTTGGAAGGACATCAGATCCATGCAAAATTGTAACACACCATTACCTGTCAGTGTTGAGGGGGTTACGGGTGAAGAGAACATTGCTGACTTATGGAAAACTCATTTTAAGGAACTACTTAACAGTGTAAACCAAAGGTCTACTAATGGTGCAATTCAATATGTGAAAGATAGTAATTATGAAGACATTAAAGTGACTGAAAGTGATCTTGAGAATGCCATAAGAAAACTTAACCTAAATAAAGCTTGTGGGCTGGATGGTATATATGCAGAACATCTTAAATATGCAGATAAGTTGTTAATAGATAAACTTAGTTCTTGCATCACCAGTCTATTTACGCATGGTGTCCTGCCGGAGTCTATGATATCCGTAATACTTGTTCCTGTCATTAAAGATAAATCAGGTAAAATTACAGCTAAAGACAACTACCGCCCAGTAGCACTTGCTAGTGTGGTGAGTAAGGTAGTTGAAATGATAATGCTAGAAAGAATGTCTGCATATATTGTCACCAGCAGCAATCAGTTTGGCTTTAAGAAAAATCACGGCACAGACCAATGCATATATGTGCTGAAAGAAGTGATTGATACATACAACAAACTAAATAGCTCAATTTTCTCGTTTTCTTGATGCAAGTAAGGCTTTTGATAGGGGGTGTCACAAAACCTTATTTGAAAAATTAGTTAACAGGGGAGTGCCTAGCTATATTGTTAGGATACTTATTTTCTGGTATGCTAATCAAAAAATGTGTGTAAGATGGGGCAACATCCTGTCAGGGTCTTTCGCCGTAACCAATGGTGTTAGGCAGGGGGGGATATTGTCTCCGTATCTTTTCAACGTCTACATGGATGATCTTAGTCTGGAGCTGAACAAGACTCGCACTGGGTGCTGTATTGGCAGCACCATTGTAAATCATCTCATGTATGCTGATGACCTAGCCTTAATCGCACTCTCTGGAGCAACACTGGATAAATTATTAAGAGTATGTGAAAAATTTGGAATCGAACATTCAGTCAAATTTAATCCTATAAAGAGCAATATCATAATATTTAAATCTAACCTTCTATTGAAATCAAAGCTACCTAAATTCCATTTGTATGAAGAAATTATAGAAGAAGTAAGTAAAGTAAAGTATCTAGGACACTATATTTCAAGTGATCGCTCAGATGATGAGGATATGGGTCGTCAGCGAAGGCAACTTTACATGCAGGGAAATTCAATATTAAGAAAATTTCATATGTGCACATGGGATACAAAAATAACATTGTTCAACTCCTACTGCTCACCAATGTATACAGCACAACTATGGTGGAACTATAAGAAAATGACAGTGAATAGACTAAGTATCTCATATCACAATATCATGAAAATGTTTCTGGGGCTCTCAAAATATGAGAGTACAAGTACGCTATGTGCCTATATGAACTTACACTGTTACCAATCACTCATTAGAAAGCTAACATATAAATTCATTCAGCGCCTTAACACTTCTGAGAACAGGATCATTAAAATGCTACAAACTCCAAGCATAGTGTACACCTCCAGGATCCAGGCACACTGGAGGAAGTTGCTCTATATTTAACCTTAAGTAATGATTTCAGGTCTGCTACTCTACAGAATTAGCATACCGGTACTGAACCTCATAGTGCAGTACAGTACCGATATTCCTATACTGTACTGTAGCAACATACTGTACCGGAAGCTAAATGATGTGAGGCATGGTACTGTACACAATTAGGACAGTGGTTTTGGTAACACAGTAGTTTGATGACCACTGTTTTTGGTTGAGGCAGTGCTGTGAACTACATGATAGCAAGCTGGGTATTATTTAATATCTTTTTATTTTATGTAGCCTATGTACAGTAGCTTATATATATTTATGTTACTGTAAGGTACTGTATATATGGACCCCAGTATGGTCCCCTCTGTACTGTGTGAGTCTGAAATAAAGTATTATTATTATTATTATTATTATTACCCGGCGTTGTCCGGGTACTACCACCACTACTACTACCATAATCACCATCATCAATCACTACTACCACAATCATCACAATACTACTACTACCATAATCACTGGCCTCGACCTCCCTGTGCCTCATTAAACGGCGACCTCGATTTCGGCCGCTAAATGACCTCCGATTTTGGATCTGACCTCATCTGTAACCCCATTTTGGGGGGCTGCGAACAACTTTCGTTCCATACACCTTTTCGATCGGAGGCATCCTTCTGCCCCAAACGGCAATTTTTTTCATTTTGTTTTCAATTTCGGCCTCGAAATGACCTCCGATTGTGGCCTCGCCCCCTCTATGACCTGACCCAAGTCAATTGACACCCACATGCAAAGTTTTAGCTCCCCAGGTCCAAAACTGCGGCCGCCTTTTAACCCTTGTCTAGCGGGGGGTTTTGGGCTTATTTGGGCATATTCAGGCCCTCCTGAATGATAAATCAAGTATCTGCATGAAAAAAAATTTATTTAGCAAAAAACTAGGCGCTAAAAGTGTTATGCCCTGTTTTTCTACAGGATTAACTTGGGTAATGTGAGTTCTAACTAACTGGGTATATAAGGCTGCATGCACAAAACAAGGTAGGAGGAATAGAGAACACAAAATAAACACAAGGTAACAAGACACACGATCACGTTTATTGAGGATTAATAGGAAGCATAAGAAGGTATGAACACTCGTACAAGACAAATGATAGAATTGAACAACTAGCATTAAGTGGATCTGGATGGAGCCTAGTCTCCCACTTCCAACGTTCAGGTATTAATCTTCTGATCACTGGCTTTGTTCGCAAGTTTATATACTGGAGACCATCAATGTTACTTATAGATTCAATTACACTATTTAGATTTATTACTGGTAGCTCTGGTGCACAAGTAGTAGTTCACAGACTAGATTAGACACGCGTATTTTAGAGCACGGGAATTCTAGTAACCTCAGGGGGTACTGATCTAAGTTTTATATTCTTATAGCAGAAATACGTAGAACGCAAATCAGTGGGCGAATGTTAGATATTACTAGGGTTTTACTTCTATGTAATAATATCTGGATATGGGTAATTACGAGAGTTAATATCGCCTGTTAATTAATAAACACTGATGCGCTTAGCACTTCCTAATGGAATGGTTATATATGAATTATACTGGGGCAAAGATATGGCCACTTTATAGAAATATTAATAAGTGAGTCTCTAAATAGTACTGTAACACTGTAGTACTAATAAAGTGAATCTTGGGTAGTATTTGGCTGGTCTGGTCCTGGTTATCTTGCGTCCGTGATGTTGGGGGCTAACGACTGGTTCCGCGGCCGTCCAGGTGGTCCATATGTAGTAAGTTCTCAAGACGGATCTCTTGGCGATCGTTGCTGGCTACACGCTTATATACCCACTGGTTTGTGAAGGTAATAAGGTGCACGTAGATTTCTTGTACGTGGACAGATGCTTCTATCTCAATCTGCCACGGAGTCTGCCGGCTCTGGAACTCAATTCTCAGGAACAACACAAGGGCAGAGCTAGAGGTCAAGGTCAACTTAAGGGGGCCAGCCACTGGTTGGTGTCTATCTTTCAACTGATTTTACTGGGGGCTGGAGCTTGGTTTATAGGCTCGGTTTTTGGACCCTGTAGGCCATAGGGATCTCGAGTCATGGATTTATTTGAGCTCTCAATGGATACGGGAACTAGGTAAGGTGGTGATTACTGTTGTGGCACATGGCTATATGGAGCCTTCATAATGTGATATAACTGAGCCTTAGTAAGAGGTACTATTTTGGCTATACTGGAAGTATTTAGGGGAGAGAGACTAGATCTACTTTGCGAGGAGGACTGGGACAGCTGTGATAGGAGCGTCTCTCTTAGATTGCTCAGTCTTCATTCTCTGGTATAGCTGAGGTGATAATTGGGTTATCAGAGTATGCAAGAAAGGTTAATGGGTTATTGTGGGTTAATAGAGGTTAGTAAAGGTGTTAGTCATGCATGGTTAGTTCATTGATAGGAAGAATTCCTGTGCTACCTGGCAATGACCCGGAAGTCAAAACAGGGGTCAGGTATACCTCCGCAGGGGTGGGGGTCTCCCTCCTCGGGTGGGTAAAAAGGGGTAGGTGCGCGCCCTCTCTCTGTGATGGTCGTCCGGCGGCTGTGGCTAGGGGCTTGCCATATCACAAGTGTTTGTAATAACCCTCTGTTTATGAGACAGATGTGGGTGTTCATAATACCAAAACCGAAGGTGCCTTGACTAGCTGGTTTAATCGGTTGGGTTGTTAATTGCATGGTTTGCTGGATGTGGTGGAGACTGGGTTGCTAACTCTGCCACATTTATCTGGAAGTATGGCAATAGAAGTTAGTCACTGGCGAGGCGGCTAGCCTCGCACTGACGATCATTTGGTACAGGGTTGTGAGGGAATAGATGGCATGCAAAGGGTTAGTAAAGTTCTAATGGTGTTCCTTCCTACTGAGGGAAGGTAGGCTGGATAGGAGTATATATATAAAAGGTTTGAGAATGTTAGCAACGGAAAAATTAAGGATATTCAGGAGGTATGGTGGAGAGGCTAGGTCGGCAAGGAGTCAAGGCGCGTGGGGGGTTAACGAGAGGGAGAGGGTTAAGGGGGGGCTACGTGGAAGTTTGACCCTAAGGTCTCTGGGCGTTGGGGTGGCATTAGACTACAGTTGGTATCGGAGCTTGGGGGTCAATGACAGGGAAAGTATGTTAGCCAAACGCTACCGGGGGATGAGCAATATGGGGTGGTATATGAGTCTGGAAAGGATAGAATCATGTGGACTGTGGGGCTGTGGGGAAGAGGAGGTTAACTGTAGGTGTGTGCTTGACTGTGGATAAAAGTAGGGAAAAACATGGTGTATTATTACTCATCAATACGATGGTTATGGACACTGTTAATCTGACACTATTTCTTGATGATCTAGTTGTTCCTGGGAACTGCGTTTTCTATGACATATACACCAAAGAAAACGGCTGTTCGTAGGGGTAGCTTCGGTATTGTTTCGTGGTGAAAATGCGTCGAGACAATGGTAAAAGAGGGTTGTATATACAATCTCTGGTTGGGGTAAGAATTAAAGTTACTGCATGGTGGCTAACATCTTCAGTCATTTCTGTCTAGGTCTTACAGGAACAATGGTTATATATACACTGGTGTACCCGTGGGTATCATAGTTTCTTATCAATTAGGACATGGGGTTTTAACATACTACTTCTCGGATGGAAGAACATACATAGATTTAGGCCTGTCTGAACTGGTTGGCATTGGCTCAACCTAGGGACAGGGCATGGGTGTATTAAATTAAGGTGTATTTATGTTCATCATCATGTAGGTAGAGGTGTAGGACACGAGGGGTAGTGTATACGCGAGGTGGGGGAAAGGTCAGTGGTTAGAAGGGATAGGCAGGTGTGGTTTGGAGCTGCTTAGCAATGCGGGCTTCGGCCTGTCTTAACTGGTTGGCTCGGTCACCTGGTCCTTTCGTTCTGTGGGCCTTTCTTTCGGGTGTTTCTGTTCCCGTTTCCTGGTGGTGTTCGCTCGTGGCTTCCGTGGTGGGCTTCTCGTTCTGGGGCATTTTAAAAAGCTTCAAAATGAGACCAGAACGAGCTACGTAGCACTCGTGGTTCTCATACAGTGATACCAGTAACATGGAAGTTTAGCGTATAGCGGCATATTTTTCCCAGCTATGCTCACTACTGGAGTACTGGCTACACTGCCGGCCTCGCGAGAACACAGGGAACATGAGTTAATGGGCGGCGGTAAGCCCTGGGAGTCGGCTGTCTGGCCCGCTGCGTTCCCGGCTATTTGCACTCGATTTTAACCCTTTAAAAGCCTTAATAATGCTCCTAACTTGCTGCAAATTGGAGCCAGACTTAAGTCCGGCCCCGATCTTTAAGGGTTAAGAACGCACAGACAGACAAACAGACACACGAACTGATTTAACCCCTTATTAGCAGGGCCCGACTTAAGTCCGTATCTAAAAACCTGGACTATGTGGCGGGGCCCGACTTTAGTCTGTGTGCAATTTTTGAGCAATAATGGCTCTGAGAGAGAGACGAGCGACGGGAAGAGCGTAGGTTGCCTCATGACCGCTCGGCACGGGTCCCGCGCGCCTACTGACATCTACTCTACACAACTCCACCCTCCCTACCTCGCCACACAGGGAATTATATAAGGAAATTACCGCATTTTAGGGATTTTGCACTCATCTTGCACGATCGTTGCAAGAGAACGCGTGGTCGTAGAAGGATGGTTCTGGTGTCATTGGAAAGCTCAATTTATGCCCTTTCAGGGATACATCATTGTATTACGCTCTGGCTCTTGTTTATGCATGAAAAAGAGCACGGAAACAAGGCCATTTAGGGTAAAAAAAAAAAAACGCTTGGCACGTAGTGGAAAAAAACTGATGGGCCCGCTCGTAAGGTGTTAATAATATAGATAGATTGACAAAATCGAACACAACTGCATCAGCTGGAGCTGAGAATGTTGCCATCCAAGTGGCTCTGAATTCACCCAGATAACTTTAGAAGGAGTTTAGTAAATATGTATTCTATCTTTAGGTTTACCTAAATATTTATGTCTACAGCTTGAACTTCCTAAGGGGAGATGGGTAGTTTTTCTAGACCCCCTTCTCCCTTTTGCTTAGCCCCATTAGTTTTCAAATTTTAAGAGCTTTGCCCCATTAGTTTGTCAATTTTAAGACCTTTCGCCCCATTTCTTTGTCAATATTAAGAGATTTTGTGCTAATTAGGTGTACAAAAAATCCTGGCGAACGATAGTGTGCCTGTTTTTTGGGAAGAACTGGCCGGAACATTTTTCTACTGAAAAATGTACAAATTAATATAGAAGGGGGATATAATGGATGTTTTATTAAAGTTTGATGGAGGTCTACGGAGGAAAAAAAAAAAAAAAAAAAAAAATTAAATAATCAACCAAAAAATATAGCCTTCTCCCTTAAAGCCCGTAACTCAAAAAGGTCAACTGCCTGATTGCAACATGACCATAGCTGCTCTTGACTATGGAGGGGTTTTCCAGTTGTGTGAAGGCAACATAACATTAATAACATTAATAAATTCCTAGCACCAGGCAACAAAGGCCATATGGCACTAAAGCAGAAAACGGATAGTTATAATAATAATAATAATAATAGTTCTTAAAGCTAGCGCATGCTAAGCTAGCTAAGGATAGCTCAATAAGGTCGATTAGGCGTATTTCCATTGGGGTCCTGTACTACTACCCCATCCCTTTGCTCATGAGGGATGGTAACGACTCAGTGCTTGTGAAAAATCTTTAATGCGCCGAGCGTGGGCGCGAACCCGGGCCTTCTGGGTGGAAGTCCGAGACGCTAGTCACTACACCAAGCGAGCCGCTTGGAAAGGAACTCAAATATCGTTAAGGAGACTGAGAGAAGAAAAGAAAGCCATGACACGGTCAACGGAAAAGAAAGGGGACTCGGAGACGATATCGGGAAGACAAGGCCGACGACCAAGGGTAAAGAGGAAGGGAAAACAACGTATTCGGGCCGAAGAAAAGAGAGGACACTCAAGGAAAATGTGAGAAATAGAAATTTGAACAACACACCGGGAGCAAAGCGGCGGAGGAGAGCAGGACATGAGGAAGGAGTGGGCAAGCCTGGTATGGCCTATCCGAAGCCGGGCCAACGCAGTCTCCCAACGGCGAACACGGTGAGAGGGGTCAGTCCAGCGAGAAACGGAGGCCTTAACAGTACGGAGCTTATTAGAGGAAAGAGAAGACCACATGGTTTGCCAACGAGACAGAAGGAAGGCAGAGATAGCAGGATAATAAACAAAGGCGGGAATAGAAAGAGAAGGTGACCTGACCGTCGCAGCAGCACGAGCGGGAACATCAACCTGCTCATTCCCACGGACACCAACATGGCTAGGCACCCAGCAAAAGTGGACAACCTTCTTCCGAGTAGAAAGACTGACAAGCCAATCTTGGATGGCAAGAACCAACGGATGAACAGCAGGGAAAGTCTGCAAGAGAAGATGGGCGTTGTACAAATCAGAAAAAAAGAGTAAAGGCGGAAGATGGAAATGAGCACATGAGACGGACGGCAAAGAAGATAGCATAAAGTTCGGCAGTCAGAACACCGGCTATAGAAGGGAGAGAATACTGATAAGAACGAGAAGAAAAAAGGATGGCAAACCCGACACCAGAAGACGAACGGGAGCCATCGGTGTAAACTGGAGTAGAAGAAGAATGCTGTGCAAGTTGTTCAAGGAAACGAGATAAAAGAACCGGGGGCAGGGTAGAGGACTTAGAACAAGGAAGAATAGAGGGACACACGGAAATACGAGGAAGGAGCCAAGAGGGACACCTACTGAGTCGTAGCGGAAGAACGTGGAAGGGGGAAAACGAAGAATGAGAAAGTAAGGAATCCATACGAGAAAGGAAAGAGGGCCGAAGGCGAGAATGAGACGGTACAGGAACAGTAGGAGTGTTATGCCCTGATTTTGTTCAGGATTAATTATCGGTACAGGTGAGTTCTACAAGACTGGGTTATTGGATTTCACACAGATACACAATGGGAATCAATAGAGGACATAATGTAATTTCGGAAGATGGTTGGTAATACAGCTTTATTCTTAACTAGGAGGGGTACCCGGCGTTGCCCGGGTTTAAATTCTACTACCATAATCACCATCATCAATCACTACTACCACAATCATCACAATACTACTACTACCATAATCACCGGCCTCGACCTCCCTGTGCCTCATTCAACGGCGACCTCGATTTCGGCCGCTAAATTACCTCCGATTTTGGATCTGACCTCATCCGTACCCCCATTTTGAGGAGCTGCGAACAACTTTCGTTCCATACACCTTTTCGATCGGAGGCCTCCTTCTGCCCCAAACGGCCATTTTTTTCGCTCCCGTATACTACATAAGTTCTGCCGAAAATTTTATTAAACAAAAGTGTCTCTGATTTCCACTAAACTCGCCTAAAACCATCTCCAAAGCCTGGGCTTTCCAACGGTGCCCCACACTCCCACCTGGCACCAAAACTGTGGGAGGAGTTTAGTAACAAAGGTACAAAGGTCGGGTAACTGACAAACAGACAAACATTGACCTTTATTTATTAAGATTAACACTTATGCAGAATAGAAATAAAATAATTCACACAAAATAGTATGGGCATATGGTGAGCATCAATGTTGTTGGACTTTTTATAATCTTAGCACTTATCGTGGGTTTGGATGGAGTGCACTTCCCACTTCTAACTATCAGGTATTCTCTTCTGATATATGGCCTAGAATACTCTGAAGGATTCACTCGTAGATCAGGCTAATAATTCTATATTATTTTGTTAAGGTTCTGTGTGACTCGCTGGTGATGATACAAAATTAAGTGATATATATATCTCCAAGAATAATATGTGAAGGAGGTATAGTAGCTATAGTTTCAACTCGTATGGTATGTTCACTTGTCTCAATAACACTTAAGACAGAATATCAGTGAGGGACGATTCAGGTTTCTGGTTAACAATCACAATTACTTATTTTAGAATTGCTTTCACTCGAGCCGTAGTCCCAATAATTAAGACTTATTTCTTTGGCGAGATTAAACCTGAGGGCAAGAATAATTACGGGAGTCAGTTCGCCTAGTCTTAAATTCACTGATATACTTTAACACACGTTAGTGTAGTAATCACTTTGATTTTAGAATAGCATGGATTATGAGGCACAGGGAAAACACTTTATCGTAAAGTATAGTATCGAGGCACTGATACTAATTCCGAATTAAGCACTGTTGAGGTATCTTCTGGTTATCTTGAGGCACGACGTTAGGGGTTAACAGCTGCTGCTCCGGGGGCCGTCCAATGTGTCCGGCAGTGTGGAGAAGGTTACAGATGGGCTAATAGTTAACCGGTGATGAAGTTCCGATAAGTTACTCTTGGATGGGGGTTTTGAATGCAATGTTTCAGGCAGAGGCCGGATTAACAAGATATCGGACAAACGCAAGATAGTCTAGTGAAGTAACTTTCTTGACAGTCGCTTACCTTTAAAAGAGGTTCAAGGAACTCGGGCGGTTTTTAAACCTTTCAGTTACCAATTCTGTACGGGATGCCGCAGATAACTGGTACCTAGGAATTATACATGCAGAGTGCTCAACTAAGAGTTTCTCGCATAATCCCTTCTAACACAAAAGATCTTTTTGTCCTAGATCTATGTGAGTCAAGTGTTTGGTATAATCTATTTAATTTAGTTATCGTCGGAAGGGAGGCCTGCTGCGACAGAGAGCGGAACTATGATAGAAAACGTACTCTTATGGGTAACTATTGGATTCTAGGATGCCAGAACTATTGGGTTACTCAAGGAGCTACTGCACACTCTATAACTGGTTATAAACTAAAGTAGCAGAGGACATACCACTATTAGTTTGTAATACAGTTAATGTTTATATATAACTAGGTTATCTATGTTTCCAATATTACCCAACAGGATGCCGTAATTGTAATACTGAATTCACAAAAGATTTAGCTATAACTCACAGATAGATTATCACTACGGGATGCCGTTTATCAGTAACTATTCTCGAGGTGGGGAGTATAACTAGACTTTCTGCAGAGCGGGAGGCCGGTGATTGAAAGCTAATTATTAACGGCCAGTTTTTGGTTCTGGCGGAAGCTTTTGTAGGGCTGGTCAAGGGGGAAGTGAACTGGGGTATGGCTGGATATCAGAGTTATGAAGGGGTTTATTTTCTCTGCTGAACTTAGGGGAACTTTAAGGGGGTCTTAGTACTTTCAACAAGGGGGTCTTAATTATAGGTGTTCTTCTATAGACATTTAGTTTTAACAAGAGTTAGTAGTATCGTCTTGGAGAGTGATATATGGTGCAAGGAGGGAACTACTTTGTGTGGTGCGATACAGGCCAAGGCTGGGTGATGTTGTCAGTGTTGAACACAAATCTTATTTCTCTCTTTTAACTGAAAAGCTATTTTGAGTATAGAAAGGAGTTTAGATATGTTTTTTGGGCATTTGCTAACAGTCAGGAAGTATAGCAGACTTGGATATGAATGGGGGTTGGTTCATAATCAGATTACAGCTCACCTGATGTTTGGCAAGAATGGTGGTGGGTCGCCTGTGGGTCAAGGTCATTACTACGCGTGGCTGGCGTGCTTGGGGCTCTATGGGTCCCTTGTGGCATGGTAGGGGCTGCACCTGTATGGTATGGGGCATCTAGTTTTCTAGGTTAATTTAGTCTGTTCAAGGGTTCTACTTTTGATCTCTGGGTACCCTTGGCTGATGTTGATATGTTTGTATACTCAGTTCTGCTGAAGTTGATTGGGGTTGATCGTGGGGGTTGATTTTCTTCAGTGTCAAGGTCAAGGGGGTAGCAGGGTGGTTTAGGGATTAAGAGGTTGTTGTTCTAACCTCGCACCGCCCACCATTCGAGGGTCGGGGTTAGAGGATAAAGGGGTTGTTATTCTTAATGGGAATAACATAAATGGTCAGAAATTATACTGGATGGTGGGGGTCTAAATAAATAATTTATAATAAGCATTGTTTAAGGGAATAAGGGGGTCGGGGGTTGAACTGAGGGGGGCCTCGAGCGAGGCTACTGGAAGCCGGCCACAGGTATGTGTCTGGTCTGATTTATATGGGAAAGAGCAATACAGGGTGATCAAAAGGGAAGACCTGTACAGGGTTGCTGTTGTAGGTGTAGAGATGGTGGTAGCGAGAGTCCTAAGATATCAGATACATGTATCTAGGTACTGGGGTTCTTATTCTCGTATTCTGGCTACCTACCTATACATTTAGACAATAAGTAAATCATGACATAGGGAAATAGTTATACATACATAATTGTTATAGATGGGAGAAATGAACATTATAAGTGGGGTTCTTACTTCTTACATACATATAGGACTGAACTTTTTAACAGAGACATAGGGGTGAGGTTTCTCTATTTGCGAAACAGGGATAGGTATGTGGTTTGTCTGATTTTTATGGGAAAGGGTGATACAGGGTGATCAAAAGGAAGGCATGTATAGGGGTGGTGTTGTAGGTGTAAAGATAGTGGTAGCGAGAATCCTAAGATACATACTGTATATAAGTCTTGGGGATTTTCATTACTTGCGTCAGGCTGTATACCTATACTTAGCATATAATTATATCATGGCATAGGGAAAAGTTATACATACAAAATTATAATAAAAGGAGTAATGGACATTGTAACGCAGGGTTCTTCCTGCTTACATACATATAGAGCTTAACCTTAAAAACAGAGGCATAGGAGTGAGGTTTCCCTATTTGTGAAACAGACAGATGTGTGGCTTGTCTGATTTTTATGGGAAAGCGTGATACAGGGTGATCAAAAAAGGAAGGTGTGTATGTGGGTGTGTGGGGATTAACGTGTATGGTGCTGGAGCTATTCTTCATCTCCAGGGAATGTGGTTATTTATTGTAGGTTGTCTATACATGTTTATTTAAAAGGTTGAGAGAATGGATTTATATTAGGTATCCTACATTTGAGATAGGTTATAATTGCAAGGTTTTGGTTTACATGGGGGTGTAGTTATTTGTTGTAGGTTATATGCACATGTAGTTATTTGTTGTAGGTTATATGTACATGTAGTTATTTGTTGTAGGTTATATGTACATGTAGTTATTTGTTGTAGGTTATATGTACTGTAGTTATTTGTTGTAGGTTATATGTACATGTAGTTATTTGTTGTAGGTTATATGTACATGTAGTTATTTGTTGTAGGTTATATGTACATGTAGTTATTTGTTGTAGGTTATATGTACATGTAGTTATTTGTTGTAGGTTATATGTACATGTAGTTATTTGTTGTAGGTTATATGTACATGTAGTTATTTGTTGTAGGTTATATGTACATGTAGTTATTTGTTGAAGGTTATAGGGTACATATTTATTTAAAAGGGTTGAGAGAATAGAACTCTTGGACGATGGTTCTTCTGCTTTTTGTTTCCTGCCTG
This sequence comes from Paralithodes platypus, assembly GCA_032716605.1. Classification (NCBI taxonomy): domain Eukaryota; kingdom Metazoa; phylum Arthropoda; class Malacostraca; order Decapoda; family Lithodidae; genus Paralithodes; species Paralithodes platypus. Next base: position 36,555,876 of record CM064506.1, read on the forward strand.
GTTGGTGGGACTTTTTGAGGTATGAGGCCTTGTCCTTGACTCGGTGACGGGTGCGGCCGGCTTACCGGCGCTGGTGTTGTTTGTCTCTTCCCTCTTTCTCTTCTTCTTGTCTTTTGGTCCTTTCGCCGCTGGTAGTTTTTCTCTAGGTGTTGGTGTCTCGGGGTGTCGGGGTGTCTCGTTTTCGGGGTATTATAAGGAGTAAGAGAGGTCCGCAAAGAAGGAAGCCGAAGCGACCGGGCATAGGGCATGGAAAACTCATTTTAAGGAACTACTTAACAGTGTAAACCAAAGGTCTACTAATGGTGCAATTCAATATGTGAAAGATAGTAATTATGAAGACATTAAAGTGACTGAAAGTGATCTTGAGAATGCCATAAGAAAACTTAACCTAAATAAAGCTTGTGGGCTGGATGGTATATATGCAGAACATCTTAAATATGCAGATAAGTTGTTAATAGATAAACTTAGTTCTTGCATCACCAGTCTATTTACGCATGGTGTCCTGCCGGAGTCTATGATATCCGTAATACTTGTTCCTGTCATTAAAGATAAATCAGGTAAAATTACAGCAAAAGACAACTACCGCCCAGTAGCACTTGCTAGTGTGGTGAGTAAGGTAGTTGAAATGATAATGCTAGAAAGAATGTCTGCATATATTGTCACCAGCAGCAATCAGTTTGGCTTTAAGAAAAATCACGGCACAGACCAATGCATATATGTGCTGAAAGAAGTGATTGATACATACAACAAACTAAATAGCTCAATTTTCTCTTGTTTTCTTGATGCAAGTAAGGCTTTTGATAGGGTGTGTCACAAAACCTTATTTGAAAAATTAGTTAACAGGGGAGTGCCTAGCTATATTGTTAGGATACTTATTTTCTGGTATGCTAATCAAAAAATGTGTGTAAGATGGGGCAACATCCTGTCAGGCTCTTTCGCCGTAACCAATGGTGTTAGGCAGGGGGGGATATTGTCTCCGTATCTTTTCAACGTCTACATGGATGATCTTAGTCTGGAGCTGAACAAGACTCGCACTGGGTGCTGTATTGGCAGCACCATTGTAAATCATCTCATGTATGCTGATGACCTAGCCTTAATCGCACCCTCTGGAGCAGGACTGGATAAATTATTAAGAGTATGTGAAAAATTTGGAATCGAACATTCAGTCAAATTTAATCCTATAAAGAGCAATATCATAATATTTAAATCAAAGCTACCTAAATTCCATTTGTATGAAGAAATTATAGAAGAAGTAAGTAAAGTAAAGTATCTAGGACACTATATTTCATGTGATCGCTCAGATGATGAGGATATGGGTCGTCAGCGAAGGCAACTTTACATGCAGGGAAATTCAATATTAAGAAAATTTCATATGTGCACATGGGATACAAAAATAACATTGTTCAACTCCTACTGCTCACCAATGTATACAGCACAACTATGGTGGAACTATAAGAAAATGACAGTGAATAGACTAAGTATCTCATATCACAATATCATGAAAATGTTTCTGGGGCTCTCAAAATATGAGAGTACAAGTACGCTATGTGCCTATATGAACTTACACTGTTACAAATCACTCATTAGAAAGCTAACATATAAATTCATTCAGCGCCTTAACACTTCTGAGAACAGGATCATTAAAATGCTACAAACTCCAAGCATAGTGTACACCTCCAGGATCCAGGCACACTGGAGGAAGTTGCTCTATATTTAACCTTAAGTAATGATTTCAGGTCTGCTACTCTACAGAATTAGCATACCGGTACTGATCCTCATAGTGCAGTACAGTACCGATATTCCTATACTGTACTGTAGCAACATACTGTACCGGAAGCTAAATGATGTGAGGCATGGTACTGTACACAATTAGGACAGTGGTTTTGGTAACACAGTAGTATGATGACCACTGTTTTTGGTTGAGGCAGTGCTGTGAACTACATGATAGCAAGCTGGGTATTATTTAATTTCTTTTTATTTTATGTAGCCTATGTACAGTAGCTTATATATATTTATATATATTTATGTTACTGTAAGGTATATATGGACCCCAGTATGGTCCCCTCTGTACTGTGTGAGTCTGAAATAAAGTATTATTATTATATTATTATATTACCGGAGAGAGAGAAGGGTCTGACGCCGGAACAAAGAAGGGACACCGGATTCAGCATAGAGGCTTTCAACAGGGGAAGAGCGAAAAGCACCCAAGGCAAGATGCAAACCGAAATGGTGAACAGAGTCAAGTTTATGTAGGACTGTGTCTAAGGCTGAGGTGTAAACCTGACAACCATAATAGAGTTTAGAAAGAACAAGGGCAACGGGAAGGCGAAGAAGGAGAGCACGGTCCGCACCCCAGGTAAGGTGGGACAGAGTCTGGAGGAGACGAAGACGGTGCAAAGCAGCAACCTTAACTGAGGAAACATGATCATCCCAGTTAGGACGGGAATCAAAGACAAGACCCAAGAAGGTAGTAGAAGAGCGATAAGGTAAAATGGAACCGTAAAGCTCAAGAGAAGAACGTGGGATGACGTGGCGACGAGTGAAAGTCATAGCACAAGATTTAGTCGTGGAAAAACGAAACCCGTGAGCGATGCCCCCCGACGAGGCAGCCACAATCGCAGATTGGATAAGGGAGCGTAACGCGGGAATATCCGAATTAGCAGCTTAAATTGCAAAGTCGTCTACATATAAGGAGGACCTGACCTTAGCCGGAAGGGAAGAGATAATGCCATTAATTGCTATGAGAAACAGGATAGTACTTAAGACAGAACCCTGAGGCACACCCTCCGAGGGTATAACTGAGAAAAAGAGGAATTCACTCGTACACGAAAAGAACGAGAAGAAAGGAAAATACGAATAAAGACGCCCATATTACCACCGATACGAAAAGAACGGAGTTGGCACAAAATGTGATGCTTCCAAGTGGAGTCGTACGCCTTCTCGAGATCGAAGAAAACAGCAAGAACAGATTCATGGCGAGCAAAAACAGACCGGACGTAGGTCTCCAAACTAAGCAAAGGGTCAATAGTGGACCGAGCACGCCGAAAACCAAATTGGGTCGAAGACAAAAGTTGACGTGACTCAAGAAGCCACATCAGGCGGACATTAACCATCCGTTCAAACAGCTTGCATAAGCAACTTGTCAAAACAATAGGGCGATAGTCCTGGGGCGAAAAATCTGACTTACCAGGCTTAACCCTCCAGCCCCGGCTATGTATTATATATATATTCCTCGAAAACCGGGTGTTTTGGCCGAAAAACGTCTAGGCTAGGCTACCGAATATTCGTTAATCAGACTGCTTCCCGCATTCCCGCGCATCCCCAAGCGTAGCTGTGTTATTTACCTGTAGAATGGCATTAAGTAGAGCTCTCTAAGTCAACTGGTTGAGCTGTGATGATGATTTCATTGGAGATAACTTTATGGCCAAAACAGCCACTTTACACCACTTTTCGATACTTAACAACAACATACAGGCACACACGAACAAGCGACGCTCTCCTTCTTGTGGCCGGAGATGCGGAGCGTCGGTCCTGCCGGCTGTTGTTTACATGCGTCGGACCGACGCCTCGCACACCAAGCTCACAGGCTTTGACGTCATGGGTGTTTAAGAGCCCTTCCGGGTAGCTCGTGTATGCTTTTTTATGGGCGTTCAAGAGCCCTTCCGGGAACAGAGGGTTAAGGAAGGGAATGGTAAGAGCAGAACTCCATGCAGGAGGGAAAACACCAGACGACCAAACTTTATTAAAAATAGCCAACAAAAATACCAAAGCCTCTGAGGAAAGATGCTTAAGCATTAAATAATGGACTCCATCAAGACCCTCAGAAGTAGCCTTACAGGCACAAAGAGCGGAGAGCAACTCACGCGAAGAAAACGGGGCGTTGTAAGACTCTTCTGAAGACAGAGTGAAAATAACTGGAAAAGTCTCAGCAACGGCTTTAAGTGAATGAAATTCAGGAGGGAGATGAGAGCCACTACTGACAGAGCTAAAGTAGAGACCGAAATGACTGGCAACTGCCTCCGAGTCAGCAACAGACTCACCATCAACATGAAGCACAGGTGAATGAGGAGGTAAACGGTTGCCCGAAATCTTGCGAATGCGTTTCCAGACGGACTGAACAGGAGTAAAGGATGTAATGGAGGAAACATAGGACACCCAACTTTGACGTTTAGCAGACCTGACTGTGCGACGGAGGAAGGCAGACGCCTTACAAAAAAGAATGAAAGAACGATCATGAGCGGGAGTAAAACGCTTACGACGCAAGCTCTTCCAAGAAGCCTGTTTAATGCCTTGGAGCAGGCCGGGGACCACCAAGGAACACATTTTGACATACAGTAAAAGGACGGGAGGTCCGAGGAATAGAGACTAAGGCAGCACTCAAAACAGTGACCAGAAAAAAGGCCAGCAAATCATGCACAGATGAAAAATCAGATGGAGTTAAGGAAGGGACAGACAGTGAAGCAAAAGTAGACCAGTCCGCATGCTGGAAGCACCAACGAGGAGGACCAGGGACAGGAGAATAGGAGGTAGGAGAGAGCAAAACAGGGAAATGGTCGCTATAGAGAGAATCCTCCAAAACAGACCAATGAAAAAGAAGAGACAGGGAAGGGGAACAAAAAGAAAGATCTAGACAAGAAAAGGAACACATTCTAGCATCAAAATGAGTCAGGGAACCAGTATTAAGAAGAAAGAGGTTATTATTGGTAATACAAGACTCTAATGCACAAACCCCACAGGGTGTGCCTACAATTATAATCACCAAGTAATAAAAACGGAGGAGGGAGCCGAGCTAAAAACATGGTAAAAGAACCAAAATCGATGGGAACAGAAGGAGAGAAATAAAGAGAAACAACTGTAATCCAACAACCAAGAAAAACCTTAACAAAGGTGCAAGGGAGAAAAGTAGGGCAGGAAAACTCTTCATAAGGAACAGAGTGGTGAAGGAGGATACAAGTGTCCGAAAGAGAATGAGGAGAACTAAGAAAACAGTAGCCAGGAACAGGGACTGGAGGAGAAAGAAGATGAGTTTCCTGGAGACAGACAACCTTAGGGGAATGAGCAGAAAGTAAAAAACGCAAATCGTCTCTCTGAAGAGAAAAACTGCGAAGGTTCCATTGCAAAATGGACATACTAAAAAATACTAAAAAGAAAGGACAACGAGAGAAGCAGTAAAAGAGAGAATTAAAAAGATATATACAAATATATATCAGAGAGGCGGAACAAAAACACAGAGGACGTAAGAGTAACTAGCCTGACAAGCGCGATATAGACCCAGGTGCTAGGGTAGTTATTTGTGCATTTCTAGCCCTGGATTCTGACAGAATTCGTTATATTTACAATATAAAGCATTATTTGTTTTCGGTATGCTTTTATTTTACATATATGATGTATATATGAACCTTCAAGAGTGCTAAAATAAGTGGGAAAAGCATTTGGGTGGTGAAAAACGAAGATATTGGCCACCCGGTCATAATCTCAGGCGAGAGAGAGCCACAGGCAGCCCTCCCCTCTCGCTGTCTGGGAGTCAACTGAGACGAGCGGGGCGGTGTGTGCCGGTGTCTGGGTGTTGCATAACGATCTTTTATGCAACCCACTTGTGCTACATTATCGCGGGAGAGAAAAATAACCGATAAATGATGATAATAAGAGGATAAATAGGTGATAATTGAGGAGGGGGGGGAGGGGGGAATAAGGTGGGGAAGGAGGGGAGGGGGAGGGGTGAGAAACAAATGGATGAGTACTAGAGGGGAATTATCTCACCTAGAGACAAAATCCTTTGTTTTGATAGGCCCTTTTTTTTTTTGGAAGGCTTTTTTTATGGTCTTGCTTCCGTGAGGCCTATTGCGTTCCCTATAGGAAGCCTTCCGTGAGGCCTATCGCGCTTGCCGGGCTAGGGAGGGAAAAGAAAAACAAAACAAAAACAATAAAGAGAAGAAATTAACGAAAAAATAGAAGAAAACTAAGAAAGGGAAAAAATTGAATACAGCAAGAAAAAACACACAAGTGGGAAGAAAATATATACATTATATACAACACAGATTTACAAAATACAGTAAACACCGTGGATGCAAAATATATACAAGAGAGGTTAACGATGGGAAATAATGGCAAGAATGGGAAGGGAAGGAGGAGGAGCAGGCACTGAAGGAGAAGACTGGAAACCGGGAGGCATAGGGAGATCTAACAGGGAAAAAGAAGGAGGAGGAGGAGGGACGGAAGAGGTAGGAAGGACAGAGGACGGGCGGGAAGAGGAGGAGATGGGAGGGTCAGGAGGAGAAACAGGAGGGTCAGGAGGAAGAGGACGTGGTAAGGGAAGGCAGGAGAGGGGTAGGGGGGAGAGAAGAGGGGGATAGGATGAACTTCGACATGAATGGGTGAAGGCGGTGGGTGAGAAGAACGGATAAATTCATCAATTTTAGGTAAGGTTTCGTAGGAGAAATCTAGGGACACAGTGACAGGAGGAGAAGGAGACTGGATGAAGGGAGGAGAAAGGGAAAAATAGGGAGGAGGCTTCCTCTTCTTCCCGCAGGGACTCGAGCTCCGTACGCCACAGAGACCACCCCTAATGTTTAGAAGAGGAAGGGGGAGAGGAAGAACGGAGCGCAGGAACCTGCTTGGTAGAGGAGATAGGAAGCTTAGAGCGAGGAGGAAATTTGGAGTGACTAGAAGAGGAAGATGGCTGAGAGCGGGGGGGGAAGCTTGGGACGCTGAGAACGTTGAGGGAGACCAGAAGAGGAGGAACGAGGAAGAGCTAGAAGTAGGAGTAGAAGAATCGAGAACAGAGAAAGAGTTAGACAAAGGCACAGAAGAGGAAGAGACGCTAGTAAGGACGGAGGAGACAGAAGAGGAAGAGAAAGTAGGAGAAATTCTGGAAGAAGAACTGGTAGAAGGAATAGAGGGAGACGACAAAACCGGTATGACCGGGGGAGTGGATTGGGGGACGGAAGGAGCGGGGGAGGGGGTAGGAACTGAGGAAACTGAAAAAGAGGGGGTCGTAGTAGAGGAAGGGGAAGAAGAGGAGGGAGGAGACAGAGTCTTGGAAAATGATTGAGAGGTAAAACCCAACCGACGAGCCGCAGTAAGCGTAAGGCCTTGTCTCGCTTTGATGACAGCAACTTCAGACTCAAACAGATAAATGGGGCAATTTCTAGAGTCGGCTGAATGAGATCCTCGACAATTAAGGCAGAACTGGGACGTAGACTGGCATTCACCAACGGCATGTCCCGACTGCGTACAGCGTGGGCAACGAGGGCACTCAGCGGATGTATGACAGTACTTTGCCGGGTGGCCGAAACGCCAGCAGCTGCGACATTGGAGGGGACGAGGAAGAGACTCAGTCACGGGGAGGTGAGTACCACTGATAATAACGTGGGGAGGAAGGGAAAGTCCGTCAAAAGAGATCTTGGCAATGTTTGCGTGATTGCGGCGAAGGTTGCGAGGAGGGATAGTGTAACAGACCACACTAACCACCTTGTGGTCTTGAGCAACAATGATATTCTTGACTAGGTCAGCGCAATCTGCGAATTGACGACCCCCTAGACGTATGGAAGCAGGGATCAGGACAGTCCCTGTACAGGAGTTGGTTTTTATGAGCCGGTATGGAGTTGCCAGAACAATCAACGAACGAAGACATAGCCGTAGCCTGATGTTCGGTTTGGACGGTAACAAGTCGAGAGTCATCATGGCGGGAGTGGAAGGTGACGTCCTTGCCCACCTGCTGAAGGAGACGCAGGTGGAAGAGGAGGTCATCACCGGCCAGAGGAGCAGAGGCAGGGATGGAGAAAAACTTAGTAAAGGAAGAAGGTGCAAAGAAAGAGGACAGAGGGAGGACAGAGGAGCGAGGACGAGAAGAGGACGAAACTGGAAAAGAAGAGGAAAGAGAACGAGGGAGGGAAGGCAGAAAAGGGTCGAGGGTGACAGCGAGAGAGGGTGAAGAGGAAGATGATGAAGACTCAGAAACGACAACAGGAGAGGAGATTAAAGCTTGGGTAGTGGAGATTGGAGAAGGACGTGATGAAGACGTAAAGGTTGTAGAGAGACTCGGAACAGTGGTGAACGAGAGGGACGAGTGATGATCAAGGGACATTTCAGCGGGCAGGTCGAGAGCACCCAAATCCATCCCCGACTCATCGTGCTCCCGCGGTGAATCGGACCGACAGCCAAACAACGTATCCCCGAGTGGCAGGCTGCATGCCACAAGGGGCTCACTCAGCGGAACCTCCAAAGCAGTAGACATGAACAAGGAGGAACAGCGAAAAAAGCATAAGTTGTCACCATATAAAGAGAAAAGGGGGAACGCATGGAAGAAGATACTGCAGTTACCAGGTGCCCCAGGCAATGAAAGGGAAAAAGACCTCCGCAGGGCCACGAAACCCAGAATGTGGCAAATTGAAATGGGACAGGCCTTGGCTTTGAGCTAGGGACCTTGTACAACCCGGGCATTTGTCCTGTAGCTTTGTCTCATGAAGAATGGGGCCGGCGTAGTCACCTGTCACACTCACTGGGAAGAGAGAAGGGAGTCAGAAACTCCAAAGCAACCCTATGGTGCTCATCCTCCAGCACCGAGCCTTGCGAGCCCTCGCCGGCAGCACCTGTCACCAGGTGGACTCTGCCAACTCTGCAGTAATCCGAAACACCAAGGTGAAACCCCGAGGAAACTAGAACCTCTGAAGCAGTGAAAGAAAAAGGGAGGAAAGAAACAGGGAAGACAACAAGAAGGAAAGGGAGGGACGGGACCACAAAAGCGCAAGGGTAGGAAACCGACCTCTGTTAGCTGCCCCAAGAGAAAGCGGAAGAAGGAAAAACGAAAAATAGAAAGGAGGAGAAAGAAAAGGACATGACAAAATTAGTTGGAGGTGATAGGGGGAGCGGTCAAGAACCTTGGCCGCTCGACCTACCAGCCCGTAAGCCCCCAAACGTCGGCAACGAGTCATGTGACATGGGGGTGTGTGAAGGCAAGCTCTCTTCCTTGTTCCCTATTCAACATTCATATTATTGTACTGTCGTGAGCAATAATAGCTGTAGACCCATTTGAATCTGTATTGAACCTAAGCAAACAATACAATGCTTCACTATATCCCAAATGCTTCAGAACTTGGCTTTAACCCCATCTGGTATAAGGTAGATCTTTTTGGACCATCCTTGTTTCATTATATTAATTTGGAGATGCTTCACCTAATTAGTTTGCCAATTATAAAACATTTCACCCCATTCAGGTGTTGATTTTGTTCTGGGTGAGCAATAGCAAGCCTGCAATTTAAGTGTAGGATATCCGGGGACATTTTCCTATAAAAAATGAAATGCACAAATTTAGCATGAAGGGGGTCTGGGTGAGGCATTTTCTTAGTTTGAAAGGGTCTGAGGAGGGTTCTTTTTAGTCTCGGGGGCAAACTAAAAATACATTGCTCAATAATGGCTGAATCAATCAAAACCATTAACAATAATTGGTCCTGATGTGGCGGCGTCTACGCCGTGGGATCACCTCCCGGAGCTGCCAACCGTGGATGGCTGCCGACCCTCCATGGCCGGAGACAAGATCAACGACCAGTGGAGGACAGCCGGCTGCCGGTCGCGGGGAGCAGTCTTCGGGAGCCAAACCGTCACACCTATCCCCTTCCCCCTCCCTGGGGGCACGGGTCCTTGGAGCGGCTTCGGTCGCGCAGGGCAATTTCCACACCTCTCACACCACACACACACATTACAGTTTTTCCTACACCGAGAAATGACTCTCCGGCTGTCATTTCTCGAAGACTTCTTCTAGCCAGGGACATTGAGAGCAACCCAGGACCCACCTACACATACATATGTCCAACTTGCTCAAAACCCATCACTTCGAGTCGCCACACATAAGGGTTCAGTTTCCTGCAATTCATGTGGGAACTGGACCCATTTCACCTGCATAACACTTGCCTCCATGAAACACCATACGAACACCTGGACCTGTTCCTCATGCCCCTCCCTCTCCCAGTCAAATCCCTCCCCTAAAACCCGTCCACCTCTCCTCCCCAACCCACCTAACCTTCCCATACCATCCACTACCCTCCCTAAAACCCGTCCACCTCTCCTCCCCAACCCACTTAACCTTCCCATATCATCCACATCCTCAATTCAACACACCACACCCCAACCTAATCCATTCTCACCCTCATCTCCTGCACCCCAATCCCCACCCCCCCAACCACCTCACCCCCACCCCATCCTCGTGCAGCAGCACCCAACATACATCGTGCACATAACATTAACATTCTCCAATTAAACATAGATGGCATCAACAAAAAGAAACACAAACTCTCACTTCATCAAACAACACAACATACACATTGCCATCTTACAAGAAACAAAACTCTGCACAACACAAAAAACACCTACATTTCATGATTTCACCACCATTAGACAGGACCGGGCCGTCGGCGACGGCGATAGACTCATCACCCTGGTACACAAAGAAATATTATACATAGTCACCAGTGTACATACCAAATCCCTCCTTCCCCCAAATGATAACACAACAAAAATACAATCAATTAAAATACGCACTGGCAACAACTCCAACATAACCATCATAAACACATACATCCCTCCCCAAACATCCCCATCAGTACCAAATGAATACAGACCACAATTACAACAGATCACAAACACCCCACACATCATCCTGGGTGGTGACTTCAACGCAAAGACGTCGGCCTGGTTTGTCGACAACCCCAACACAGACAGAGGGCTGGTACTACAACACCAAACAGATAACCTCATCATCCTTAAGGCCGTGTCTCACACAGTACGTTAGCCGCCGACCACAGCCGATGTTTTCAAAATATTTGAATTTTTCCTTGATCCTCTGACATCGTCTGTGATCGTGTAAAAAAATCGCCTCGTATCGTGGTAGGCGAGGGGTGGTCGAATGGCGCGGAAATGGTCGGCGGTGATCGGCCAAAAAATAGTGGCTGCACTATTTTTGGGCCGATTGTCGGCAGGAAAAACCGTTAAAAATTTACGTGCAACTGACGTGCAACGATCGTACGTGTATCCTGTGCATGTCTTCATTGACGTCCTCTGGTCGGCCAATTTTTTTGGCAGACGATTAGTACGGCCATAATACGACAAATGTACGATACAGTATTTACACAACCACCCTACAATAAATCGTGTTTATCGTATGATATAATAACGTTCCATTTCATTAGAGTACGATCACAACACAATACAGTAAATCGTATATCCGACACGTATAGCGCAGGATCGACACATTAAATACACGTCAAATGTACGACAGGCACAGGACCATTGTCAGTTAAATCGTGTTGAACGTGTGTGGCGCATCGTGGGTGTGTGGACAGGGTGCGGCTCAACACACGCTCTGCCCAGGAATTTTCCACGCCTCCCACGTTCATCATACGTCGTGGCAGCGCGGCTGTGCCCGGCCATAAAACTGACGCGACTGGAGGACGAACAGTCAGTTCTCTCTACAGCCCCATGGAAGCACAATACCTACTCCAGCCTAGACAACAAGCATGGTGGGCAGAGGACTAAAGAATATGAAGTTAATTGCCCCCCCTCAGCAATCAGAAGACCTGTTTGCGCCCGAAGATGATGAAGGCGACGCCCCTGCACAGGAAGAATCATCGACAGAAGAGGAGGACAATGATTCACAAGAGTGTGGGCAACCATTGACCACCCCACCAGGCCCCAGTCGCGAGCTTTCCCCATCACCACGCCTGAACACACAGCCCACAGGGGAGGGATCCGATGACGACCAAGAATCAATTACACCATCACCCACAAACGGCAGCCAACAAACCAGCAATGACAAGGGCAAGCCAAGTGGCAAGAGGAAGCGGGTCTACTCCATCCTCTCTGAAGAAAAGGAGATGATTGTGGCAGAATGGTACAGGGAGCATGAGCTCCTGTATAACAAGAAGCTGAAGGCCTACCGTGACAGAGAGAAGAAGGACAGAGTGCACCGGGAGATTGCAGCTAAGATCAACGTAACTGGTGAGTTAAAGTGCCTTTATTATTTGAGTGTTATTATATATAAACAATGTACTGACCAAGCCTTTGATAATGTTTTTAGGAATGGTAGAAAGGCAGATGTATCAATAATGACATAGATGAGTTAATTGTGTTTGGCATGGTAATATCAGCAGGGTACCTGCGATGGGGCCACGGCCCACGGGTCAAATGAAATACGAACAACAACCTTGTTAATTATTATTTTCCCATCGTTTAGTAGTCTTACGACATACTATTAATGAACAATGTGTACACCAGTAATTCTGTCACATTAAATATGACCAATTTTGTAATCAGAGTGTGAGTTGTGGCATTGTTTAATACAGTTTAACAAATAAGGTGAATGGTACATGTTGATAAATTATTATTCAATTATTTCCAGTCAAGTCTCTTCACAAGTGGCTGGAGAGCATGCGGACACATTTCGCCAAACTCATCCACCTCAAGTCTGGCCAGGGGGCGAAAGAGCTGACGGAGAGGGAGATGTGGATCAAAGAAGCCTTTAGTTTCCTCCGTCCACACATCGTGAGATGCCCCAGCCGTAAAAGCAAGGTATGTTCCAAATAAAAACATTTATTGATGTAGTCTATAATACTCATAATATGTAGGCATACTGTTTGATCACCCGCACAACTAATATTAACCACTTTATTATTTTAACATTTCCAATCAATGCTATAAGCAAATTCAGTACATTAACAAATAATAATAAATGCCGGTTATAAATGATAGAAGGGTCGTAAACGTTTCACTATGAGTATTTAGGCATATTCAAAGGCATACATGTTACTACTGGGATTGACACATTATTTTTAAATTGTGATACATACTTGTTTGTAAATTATAAAGTATGACAGGTTCATAGCGAGGTATCCTCGCCAGGTATATTTGGGAGAGTTGTGGGTAATTGTTTTAGAGTATGGCCCCCTCCCAAAGAAAATGGATTTTTGACCACAGACTAAACCTAATAAAATATGGTTCCCCAACAGCTGTACCGTGCGGCATCCCAGGTCACCTCGCCGGATGTCAACAGCGAGGTGGTTGAGGTGGTGGATGTGGTGGATGAGGTCTTGGATGACCCTGACGACCCGCAAGAGGTGTCGGCTGTGGCCCCCAAGCAGATGCCAATCAAGCGGGCGAAGGCCCTGGAAGATTCGTTGAGAACCCAGGCTGAAAAGGAGTTGATGGAGAAGGTAAATTATTATAACAGTTTTTTATAACTTTGAACAAAACACAAGATTTATTCACACCCGGCCACAATGCAGACACACACACACACGCACACACACACACACACACACACAATTACACATACATAGATACATACAGACACATGAAAAATTACCTTGTGTAGGTGTATTGGAGTATGAATGCATGTATTGTTTCTATTCATGTAACCACACCATTTTCAGAGCTTGGAGAGGTGGAGAACCGGCATTTCTGTTTTATGTACTGTAAGGTGTTATTTGAATGTATTTTGGTCATATGTCTAATAACATTTCTACACACAGCTGCGTGAGGCAGAGCAGCGCAATGCCCTGTTCGCCGAGGAGTGGAAGGCGGCACAGCGGCCAGAGAATCGTCATCTCCAGGAGCTAAAGCAGTTCCACCAGTTCATGACCACAGGGATCGGGAACATGGATCATCGCCTCATTGAACACTACATGACCGAGGCGATGAAGCTGGGCCAGGCGATGAAGGCCTACAGCCGAGGCCTAGGAGGCTTGCCCAGGTTCACCATTTCTGAGGTGTGTCCACCGCAGCAGGCGCCCATTCACACACCAGCACCACCACAGCCAACATACGAGTCGTTGAACGTGGCAGGGCCATCTGGATTCAACCTCGCTACTCATAGCACTAGTACCCCTAGGAGCAGCTGGAAATCGAATACCCCAAACTACGGGCATCCTGAGGCAACCCCTGTCAACCTTGATTCAACACACTCAAGCCAAAGAATGGGCGACCTGACTTCCTTTGAGAGGTTCCTGGATTTGGGCTCCAACAATTTTCTATAATAAGTTTTCACATATACACATACACGCATTATACTGACACCAGGACACCCACACAAACATATGAAATTTATTTTGTATTTTTATAAATAAATGTATTGTACTTTTAATGTTGTCTGATATTTCCTACGAATAAATTATGTTATACTATATTTTATATACTCTATGTTCTGTAATAATGGAAAGACCTATGCAAATAAAAGCAATATAAGTACAAATATATATATAAAATGAAACTTAAAAAATAAAAAAAACGATGAAAGATAAAACCACTATCATTATGAGAAAAAATCAACTTGGGAAAAAATTAATAATGAACATATGTTAACATAATAAACCAAAGATGTAACATAACGAAACAATTGAACACTAAGATTGGCGTTTATCTAAACATCGAAGGTCATATGAAAATAAAGTTGATACAAATAAAAACAGAAAATATAAACCTATTCACATACACTAAAGAACAATGAAATATAAAAGTAGTAACATTTATACTTGTGATAAAACAAAATTTTAATGAAAATATGTAAATATAATAAATAGAAACAGTAACATAACCAAATAATTAAAACTAGAATTTGAGGTTCAAGTTTGATTGGTGTATAATTAGACCTGCATAAAGAAATAATGCCCCAATAAAGTGGATATAAATAAAAACAGCAAATATTAACTGATTCACATAATCTAAAGAACAATGAAAGATAACAGTATTACCATAACAACCACAACATTTATACTTGGCCAAACAAAAACTTTTAAGAACATTATGTAGCTATAAGAAATACAAACAGTAACATAACAAAATAATTTAAAGTTTAATTGGAGGTTCAAGTTTGATTGGTGTATAAAGACACCAACATAAATAAATAAATCCCCAAACAAGGTAATGACAAGAATGAGCACACTTATAACAATCTCTTAAATGATAACAAATAAAATATAAGGAATGGAGCTTTATAAAGATTTTTTACTATATATATTGATAGAAGACGAATATGTTGGATATTTCTACTTACGTTTTGTTACTCGACTGGGTCCTGCCACGCCAGGAGGTTCTCGGGTTTGCTGTAATAGTCTGCCAGGTAGTCCCTCACAAGTTTGGCAGGCCCTGGTCCGGTTTGTCGCAGACGTGGCTGGAGTCCGTGCAGGGGATCCCTCCTCCAGTCTGCAGACATTTCACCAACATCACTAGGTTGTACGTTCATGCCAGGGCATCTGTCGATGAGGATGTTGTGGAGGATGCAGCTGGCGAGGACCACCTTCTCCACAGTGCTAGGTTGTAAGTTGATGGTGGTGAGTAGGCACCGGAAGCGATTGGCTAGAATCCCGAAGGCGTTCTCCACAACTCTCCTGGCCCTCGACAGACGATAGTTGTAGTTACGCTGTTTCTTCTGGAGACCTCGGTGGGGGTATGGCTTCTGCAGCCACTCTCTCATTGGGAAGGCATCGTCACCCACAAGGAAATAGGGCAGAGGCATATCACATCCAGGTAGTGACTCTCTGGGTGGCAAACCTGCAGCGCCATCATCAAGCGCCTTCCGGAGGTCTGTCACCTGGAAGATACCTGCATCTGAGGCTGAACCGTTGGCTCCCACGTCGGCGTAGATGAACCGGCACTTGGAGTCAACGAGTGCCAGCAGAACAATAGAATGGTACCCTTTGTAGTTGTAGTAGTAGGACCCCATGTTGCCAGGGGGCTGCATGGCGATGTGCTTGCCGTCGATTGCCCCTACGGTGTGTTTAAAATCCCAGGTTTCATCGAATCCTGCGGCGACCTCCTTCCACCCCTGTGGTGTCGTGGGGCACACGATGACCTCTTCCATGTACTCCTGGATGATGGCCTCACAGGTTTCGCGGACGACAATGGAGTAGGTGTTGGGGGCCACTCTGAAGTTAAGACACAGGCTCTTGTATGCCTCCCCTGTGGCAAGGAAGCGGAGTGTCATGGCCAGGCGTTGACTGGGCTCCAGGGCCTTCCTCCAGTTGGTGTCCTGCTTGGCGATGCGTGGAGTTAGCCGCTGGACTATCTCTTTGAAGAGGTCCTCGTCCATCCTGAGGTAGTACTTGTACGTTGCCTTGTCAGTGTTCTTTAGAGTCTGCATCAGTTGATAATAGTGGCTGTACATGGGTCTTTCCAAGATCCAAGCCCGGACATGACAGCTACGTTTCTTGCTTTTTTTTTGGTTTGCTCCGTAACTTTCTCAGGGCGATGGTGTACAACAGCTGCAATCTGAGGTTGTTTATATTAGCTTGGTTGTAGTGTATTATGGCCATGTACGCTTCGTCGTCTGTCATGGTGGTCCCAAGGAGGTTTAGTACATCCATGTGCGCCTCCATGTTGACAGTAGGAGCTTCGGTGGTAGACTAAAATGTGCCGGGGCCACACCCCATTATATAAGTGGGCTGCCTTTGACGTATCAGTATCGTGGGAGACGTACGATGGGCGTATTTGTCGTACAACGTATGTGCGTTTGTTGTACTTTAAACGTATGGTTAAGGACCAGAAGCGGCATTATCGTGCTTTTAACGTGCTTTTAACGTGCTTTTAACGTGCTTTAAACGTATGACGAACGTGTGCTGGTCGAATGAGTAGCGTTTCTGGTCAGCGATTTATTCTACAAGGGTCATGTTGCAGACTTGTGTGACGTGTGAGTGTTGAGTGACTGTCGAGGGCTTGTTGTATAGCAATCGTGTGCCAGCGAGGATCGTGCAGTGATCCAGTGATTCGATTACAATCGGCGAAAAAGTGCAATTCGTCCTATGTCGGCAGCTGTCGAGCGGTGGCCGTACTGTGTGAGACACGGCCTTTAACGACATCCATCAATATACCCATATTCCCCACCAAGCCCTCTATAACCCATCATCTCCAGACATCACCTTCTGTTCCCCAGAACTCGCCCCCACAACATCCTGGAGGGTGGTTAGAACCTTAGGCTCTGACCACCTTCCGATCATTATCTCCACCAAAACCAGACTCACCCCAGCTAGCCACAAACACACTTACACCAATTATAAAAGAGCTAACTGGGAAGCATTCACAAATGAGACAGAACAACACTTCACAACTCTAAACAGCGTACCCATCACTAACATCAACAATGCTGTACACATACTCAATAAAACTATCCAAAACGCTGACAAGAAACACATTCCAAGAGGTAACAGAAAAAGACACAATCCCAACTTCACACCAGAAATTCAAAACCTCATCAGACAACGCGACATACTGAAACACTCCCCAGCACCCCACACACAAGACATCACACAACAAATCCAAGCACTCAACACCCAGACTAACAACAAAATACAAGAACAATAAAAACTAAATTGGAATAACTTCCTACAAACACTTGATCACAAAACAAACCCAAAAAAAAACTACAGAACACTAAACAGCATCACACTTTCCAACAGCAACACAACACAATCATATGCTGCAGTCACAACAACAGACTCTACTCCTTCATGTAAACAAGCAACCACTCTCATCAATCCCTTCTCACATGTCAGCCACCTAAAACCCCACAAAGACGACCGACGTGTCATCCGACGTAAGAGACAATTCCCCACAGGCCCTGACTATACACCCTTCACCAATCTTAGTCACTGAGTTGATAAACACCATTATTAAAGATGAGAAAATCCCAGAGGATTGGCTCAAAAGTGTAATAGTAAATATATACAAAGGAAAAGGGGATGCGCTAGATAGAGGAAATTATAGGGGCCTGAAAATGCTTGACCAAATCATGAAGGTCTGTGAGAGAGTCCTTGAGGGTTTGATCAGGCAAAGCATCTCTATTGATGATATGCAGTTTGGTTTTATGCCAGGACGTGGTACAACCGATGCTATCTTCATAGTCAGGCAGATACAGGAAAGATACTTACTAAAAGGCAGGGATCTTTACTTTGTGTTTGTGGACCTGGAGAAGGCCTTTGATAGGGTACCTAGAGATGTTGTGCAGTGGGCTATGAGGAAACTTGGTGTGGAAGAGTGGCTGGTGCGTGTGATAATGAAGATGTATGAGGATTCGCGAAGTTCGGTAAGGGTGAAGGGTGTACTGAGTGATGAGTTCGCAGTCCGTGTTGGAGTCCATCAGGGTTCAGTGTTAAGCCCCCTCCTCTTTATTATGGTCTTGGAGGCGCTGTCTAGAGTTTTTAGAGGCGGACTCCCGTTGGAACTGTTTTATGCAGACGATTTAGTCCTAATAGCTGACAGTATGCAGGATGCTGAGGCCAAATTCAGAGAGTGGAGAGAGGGCATGGCGAGCAAGGGTTTAAGAGTCAATATTAACAAAACCAAGGTTATGCATTGTAGATTGAGACGAGGCAATGTGAAAAAGAGCGGTGCATACCCATGTGCAGTGTGTGGAAAGGGAGTGGGCGTTAACTCAATTCAATGTAGCATCTGTCGATGTTGGGTACACCATGGGAGTAAGCGCTGTAGTAGAATAAAGGGGCCCCTGCCGAAGGATAAGTCAGAAATAGAGAAATTTGAGTGCGTAGTGTGCAAAGGCGAGCTTGTGTTAAGTGATGATCCTGTGGCTGTGAATTTTGGAAATGAGTCTTTGGAGCTGGTGAACAAGTTTTGTTACCTAGGAGATACCATCTCTGCCGGTGGTGGGGCCGAGGCTGCCACTGTTGCTAGAATTAGGTGTGGCTGGGGGAAGTTCAGAGAATTGATGCCAATCCTGACCATGAAAAGAATGCCTCTGCCCCTGAAGGGAAAGGTGTATGCCTCATGTGTTAGAAGTGCAATGACGTATGCCTCAGAAACATGGGCCGTTAAAGTAGAGGATGTCAACAGAATGGAGCGTAATGAGATGAGAATGGTGAGATGGATGTGTGGGGCCAGGCTACAGGATAGAATACATACATACATACATACATAAAATTTTAAGGCTGAGTGTTCCACACATAAGTGCAGTTTCAGTCTCTTGTCCTAATGGCGGCATTCCAGGCAACCCTGTTAAGGGCTGCTTCACTTGTCAAGTTCTTGGATTTGAGATCGGCGCGTATAGTCCGATCCCAGGTCTTCCTCGGTCCACCCCTTGGTGCAGCTCCCTCCACAATCACAGACCTGCATTTTTTCACCCAATTTTGTTCATCCATTCTCTCCACATGTCCATACCATCCCAGTCTACTTGTACGCATCACCTCGCTAATACTCTTTATACCTAAACGTCTCCTCAGCTCAACATTTGTTATTCTATCCTGTAGCCTGGCCCCACACATCCATCTCACCATTCTCATCTCATTACGCTCCATTCTGTTGACATCCTCTACTTTAACGGCCCATGTTTCTGAGGCATACGTCATTGCACTTCTAACACATGAGGCATACACCTTTCCCTTCAGGGGGAGAGGCATTCTTTTCATGGTCAGGATTGGCATCAATTCTCTGAATAACAAATGTTGAGCTGAGGAGACGTTTAGGTATAAAGAGTATTAGCGAGGTGATGCGTACAAGTAGACTGGGATGGTATGGACATGTGGAGAGAATGGATGAACAAAATTGGGTGAAAAAATGCAGGTCTGTGATTGTGGAGGGAGCTGCACCAAGGGGTGGACCGAGGAAGACCTGGGATCGGACTATACGTGCCGATCTCAAATCCAAGAACTTGACAAGTGAAGCAGCCCTTAACAGGGTTGCCTGGAACGCCGCCATTAGGACAAGAGACTGAAACTGCACTGATGTGTGGAACACTCAGTCTTAAAATTTTATGTATGTATGTATGTAATCACCAGACAAAGCACATCATCAACAATCTCAAGCACTCGCACACCTGTGGCCTAGACAACATAAGCAACATACACCTCAGACACCTGGGACAAGGCATACAAGCACTCACTAACATATCAAACTACAGTTATTCACACAACACAATACCAGACATCTGAAAGCATGGTATCATCATCAAATTCCCCAAACCCAAAAAAGACCCCACGCTACCCTCCTCACACCGCCCCATCACACTCCTCTGCACCCCCTCCAAAGTCATGGAACGCCTTGTACTACAACTAATTACACCCGACCTACCCCTAGCTCCAACACAACATGGCTTCAGGCCACTGTACTCCACAAACACTCTTCTCACAGACCTTACACAAAGAGCTTTTGACGGCATCAACTCAGCTAGACCACCACACAGATCACTACTAGCCACACTCGACATTAGTAAAGCCTTTGATGCCATCCCCCGCCACAACCTAACAAACAAAATCTACAACACAAACATGCACAACACAAAAAGGTGCCTGGCCAACTTCCTAGCAGGCAGATGTGCACAAGTATCTTTTGCCGGTCAGTCATCTAGCATCAGAAACTTTCCAAACGGAGTCCCACAAGGATCCGTCCTATCGCCCGCACTCTTCAATCTGTACATGCACGATATAGCTCTACACCCAATACACCCCCAAATAAACTTAGCCTCCTATGCAGACGACATAACACTCACATGCACACACCATGACCCAAACACAGCAACAGATCTCCTTCAACCCTATCTCAACACACTACATGGCTGGTGCACTACAAACAGACTTAATCTAGCCCCAGCCAAATCCACCGCAACCCTGCTCAGAAGCTGGACAGGAGAACACGAATACATCCCTCAACTCACCATAACAACACACGCCTAACACATACACACTCACCCAAAATCCTAGGAGTAACATATGATAGGCTACTCATATGACATTCAAACAGCACACCACAAACACAAAAAAGAAACTGACACCCAGACTTAACGTCCTCAGGTCACTTGCTCACACAAAATTTGGACACAACAAAGAAACCACCACCACAGTTTATAAACAATACATAAGATCAGTGATGGAATACGCAAGCCCAGCCTGGGCTTCAAACCTAGCTGAAACACATCATAAGACCTTACAGACTGTTGAAAACAAAGCCCTAAAAATCATTACATGCTGCACAGCTACTACACCCACAGATCATCTACATCAAGAATCCAAAATCCTCAAAGTCAAAGACCATCTGGACATGAGAGGCACTCAATCCCTGGCAGCAGCCTCCACGAACCAAAACCACCCACTACACTACATGGCAACACACCCACAGGTGTGTTGAAATATCAAATATCAAAACAACACCCAGCACACGGTATCACACACAAATACTGTCCTCTCTCCCTCCCTGCCCACCCCAAACCAACTTCCAGAAGCACATCCATACTCATATCTCTCGCCGATCCATCCACTCACTCATAGACAACACGCAGCTGTAAGCACGACCTCCCGAAATCCATCCTTCCGAATCCTCCCTTCCTCGTGAGGACAGAGTCCACCTGGCCAGGCTGAGATGCGGACACCATCCAGCTCTTCTGAGCTATCAGAAGGGACTGGATGACTCCGTCGTTGACACCTGTCCGGGATGTAACACAGCACCCCATACCATTAAACACATCATAGAAGACTGCATTTCACACAACCACTTACGCCAACAACACAATCTACACTCAATGAGAGCTCTGTGGGAAAGCCCGATCGTGGCCATTGCCTTCCTCAGGGACTCGGGGCTGTTCGGCCAGGCAACTTAGGGAACAAAAATAATTAAACAAAGCATCAGAAACGCACCTCAAGATGTCACACTAGATAAGTGTTAGAAATTAAAAGCATCAAACGAGTGTAGATGTATACTTATTATGGCTCACAACTGTAGCATAAAACTATAACCGAGCAAGAATATGGAACAAGTACGGTAGGGAACATCTGGTGGAGTGGTCTTGCTACAGAGCTGGTAATCTTAAGGTCCCAGGTTCAAATCCCGATGTGTCAATGGGAAGATATTATTGGGATGGAATTTGTGCTGTACAGGTACTTAGTTTCAGTGCATCACCCACCGAAATGCCATAAAAATACCCTCGCTGTTTTCAATAAATTAGAAATTTATAAATATTGCCATATTCAAAGTATGTTATAAGGGCACTGCCTAGGGAGAAAACAGCTCAATAGGTGGCATTTGAGAGAGGTGTCTCAGATTGTGAGAGGAGACAGTGAGACAATGGCGATGCAGCTTCTAGAAATCAGAGTTGCACCGGGCCACGAGAAGACAACCAGGCGTTGTAGGTCTACAAAGGTAAGACCATGAACTTTCTTGATGTCTCACTTACCATCTGGAATAAGACCGCCTGATTTAACTGTGATGAGCGGTTGAATTTACAGGCTGTTTGCCTATATATGGAGGTAAAGATGGAACATATACTGTACCCCCAGGGGGTAAGGGGGCCTTCATCTAATGGTGGAGGAAAAAAAGAATATGCCTCGCGCATCCTACTGCGTGTCGTACAAGGCGACTAATAGGGGGGATGGCGATAGACTTGTGGACCAACAGCCATTACTATGCAATAAAGTTTTGATCTTAGCACTGTCTTGGTCGGCACTGCCGAGGCTGGTGGGGTGCGGATAGGTGCCACAGGGGACCGAGCTTACTTGGGCGCAATTTGGCAACACACCTGTGTCGGCAATAGTGTTTGCAGTGTTGGGGCAGGACTTTATTGTTCTATAGTCCAAATTGCCAATATACAGTAGTCTTGTTATGGTGCTGTCTTTTTGTAACACTGCTAAGGCTGGTGTGCTTGCAAATACTGCAGGTGCAAGTGCTACAGGGGGACTCTGTTGAGTCTTGCTGAGGCATGGTTAGCACTATACCAACATCAGCCACAGTGATGACTTGGTGGGGCAGTGCTGTGGCGGGACTTTATTGTACTACAGTACACTCCAACTACTGTACTGAAAGGCAACCCCGTCTGAGCCGTTACAATGCATGTAATGGAAAATGACGCTAAACCATTGTATTGTATGTTGTATGTATACAGGTACAATATATATAAAAAATAAAAAATAAATAAAATATAAATAAATAAAATGTGACTCAAACAATGAACAGTTGTAGATAAATGAATCAGTTACATGCATTGTGGATGAGTGGCTGAATATAATGCTCTTGCGGAAGTTTGTTTAGTTAAAAAATGGAAGCACTTTGCATTTAAGTTGTTAGAAGTAAGTACAGCCATCCATTAACAATTGTACTATAGGTGGTGGTAAAATTAAGCCTGATCTCTCCATCACACATGTCTGCTATATTTATCTACAAATGTTCCAGGAAATTATGAAATAGGTAGGCATATACAACTATTTTATTTTTCTCTGCTTTGACAATATTATAAAATATGATATTGTATAAGGAACAAGAGACTGAGAACTGTTACTTGTTCCTTATTACAAATTTGTGCCACATCAATCTTACACCTGTAGTAGCCTACAATACACAAAAAACAGATATTGGTTTCTTATTTGACATAGCCTACATTTTTCATTCATACCACAATCTCACAATTTTCAGTGGGAAGTGGGGAGGCAGCTGTGATTTAAATATCCATCCCAGGCATATTCTCCAAGTATATACAGAAGGCCTAGCATGCAACAATTTTCTTTGAATACTGGTACTGCAAGAAAGGTATGGTTTCATTATTAAATTCTTTAAGGGGGGTCACATGCTTTTTTTCTCTACTTTTCTCTCTTTCTCTGGCTTGTATCCATTCGGTCCCATTCAGCCTACTGTTTTAAGACATTTACTCCCATCCAGGCGTTGATTTTTTCCTAGCGGGCGGTAGCGAGCCAGCATATTTTGTTTAATGTTTTTTGACAGTAGGCTAAATTTGTACATTTTTCGATAGAAAAGTTTCTCCGTCAAAGCCGGATTTCTCCATACAATGCTGGCTTGCTACCGCTTGCCAGGAAGAAATTGACTCCTGGATGGGGGATAAACATCTTAAAACAGTAGGCTGAATGGGGTCAAATGGATACAAGCCAGAGAAAGAGAGAAAAGGAGAGGAAAAAAGCAGGTCACCCCCCTTAAGAGGTGTAATGTGATGCATTTTTTACCTACATCCACTCCCTGCTCAAGAGCGGGGCTAGGGCGGGTGTCCTGATGTTTCAGGGACTTCAGTGGACAGGTGTTATTTACTGATGTTTCAGGGACTTCAGTGGACAGGTGTTATTTACTGATGTTTCAGGGACTTCAGTGGACAGGTGTTATTTACTGATGTTTCAGGGACTTCAGTGGACAGGTGTTATTTACTGATGTTTCAGGGACTTCAGTGGACAGGTGTTATTTACTGATGTTTCAGGGACTTCAGTGGACAGGTGTTATTTACTGATGTTTCAGGGACTTCAGTGGACAGGTGTTATTTCATTATTACATTCTTTTTATTTTTTTATTTTTTCATTATTACATTATTTTTGGGTGTTTTTGTTCATTATTACATTCTTTTAGAGGTGCCTTTTCAGTATTACATTTTTGTAGAGGTGTTTTATTCATTATTAATTTTTTTTAGAGGTGCCTTTTAAGTACGGTATTACAATCTTTTTAATTCTTTTTGTCCAGTATTTTTAACCACATACAGTAAGTGCACAAACCTTAAACTTCACTTTGTTTACAGTGACTCAAAATTATAACACAAACCAGTATAATGTCTTAGTTGTATTAATGAGTGTCCGGTAAGTCACACAAAGATAACGGTAAACTAAACATTTGTGTAGCCGTCACTACATACACACAGGTACAGTATTTCACTTCCTGGTTAGTCACATCAGCCGCATCACTTGTCGGTATTCTCGTCACTTATTTATGTTCTCTTACATTAATATATTTATGTTATTTTTGTCAACATCTTTGCTACTAATTCAGGGTCTTCTGCCATCTAAAGCCTCTTCACTAATGTGTTCTTCTCTATTCTAAAACTTTATCACTTATTTGTTCTCTTTTCTGAAGCCTGATCACATATTTATGTTCTTCTCTTTCTACAGCTTCATCCAGAGGCGCCCACAGGCGGACGCACATGCGTCCACTGTGAGCCTCCAGGCATGTGGGCCCCTATATTAGAACATTTCCCTTCCTTAAGTAAGTATCTTATAGGTTATAACTACAGTCCTCTAATATCATTGTTAAGTTGGTGACTATTCATTCATCGTTAAAAACATTAATAAAATAGGATAAGTCTTTATTATTATGTACCGTAATGTGATTATATACATTCTTACTAAAATTTACGAAACCAATATCTGCAGAGTATTGTCTAAAAATAGGATAGTTAATCCTTCCCAACTGTTCGTTTGCTTTCGTTACCGAGTCCTGTAATATTTCATACAATGCTAAATATTTTATCTCTTATTGATAATTTTTAATTTGAATGATAAATTACTAGTGTATATTTTTATTATTTAGTAATTTACTATATAAGAGATCCAAAAAAAAAAAATAATAATATTGACAATTTAAAGCATTAACCCTCCAGCCCCGGCTATGTATTATATATATATTCCTCGAAACCCGGGTGTTTTGGCCGAAAAAAGTCTAGGCTAGGCTACCGTATATGTGTTAATCTGACTGCTTCCCGCATTCCCGCGCATCTCCAAGCGTAGCTGTGTTATTTACCTGTAGAATGGCATTAAGTAGAGCTCTCTAAGTCAACTGGTTGAGTTGTGATGATGATTTCATTGGAGATAACTTTATGGCCAAAACAGCCACTTTACACTACTTTTCGATACTTAACAACAACATACAGGCACACACGAACAAGCGACGCTCTCCTTCTTGTGGCCGGAGATGCGGGGCGTCGGTCCAGCCGGCTGTTGTTTAGATGCGTCGGACCGACGCCTCGCACACGAAGCTCACAGGCTTTCAACCACTGGGCGTTCAAGAGCCCTTCCGGGCAGCTGTTATATGCTTTTTTATGGGCGTTCAAGAGCCCTTCCGTGGTGAGAGGGTTAACGAATTCTACAAACGTTCATTGTTGACACACGAGCCTGATGACGGGTATAGGGCAGGCAGAGGTAAGCCTACGGATATTTATGGTTAAATAATTTATTTTCTTATGATTATATGTTGCATTATGTAATGCATACAAATCTCATTGTTACGCTGTATTTCACAGACGCCGCTAGTTAAATAGGCTAAGGGCCCCGAAATATAGGGAAGCAAATTATCAAATAGGATGCAAATTAATTTAGTGATAGGAGACTAAGTCTTATTATCAATACCTTTTTCATATAATATCTGAAGAAACTTTTGGTCAAGGTTACATATAGTCTCCCAACTCTCCTACTATTTATATTTTCTATTTTGGTAGTTTTCAATATTTGTAAGTGATAATTTATACCAGTGATTGTTGTTGTTGTTCCCCAAGCTGCCTGGCCGAACAGCCCCAAGGCCCAGAGCACGGCCAAGGCCATAACCGAGCGCCCCCACAGAACCCTTCCTGCCGACCACAATAAAGCCTGGGTGACCGAAGCCACTCCATGGCGGGGAGCTGAGGAGGGTGCAGAAACGCCCGGGAAACCAAAGCCCCACCCAGGGCCCTGTGCCCCTCAGCAATTATGAAGAGAAAGTTGAGGGGCAAGGGAAAAATGTGATGCTTTGGCTTCCAATCTTGGTAGATTGGGAGGTCAATCCACGGAAGAGACGCCGTCACTCGAGATCTAGAAAATATATAAGTAAAAGGAACAGTCAGAGTAAGCTATGGGTATGGAAGAGATCGCTCAGTTCTCACTCTGATAGACCAGCCCATAACCACAGTGTGTTGTTGTACTTACACTAGTTGTACTTACACTAGTTGTATAATTTGCGGGAGTGAGCATGCTCGTTAATTCCCGCCTCCTAAGATATGTTTGTCATACCGTGCTTTGAAACTATGCACTGATGGTGGTGTTGCTGTGTGTTGTAGGTGTTACTGTGTGTTGTAGGTGTTGGTGGTGGTGTTGTAGGTGTTGGTGGTGGTGTTGTTGGTGGTGGTGGTGTGATTGTTGCAAATTACTATTTATATTTTCTGTTTTGGTAGTTTTCAATATTTGTAAGTGATAATTTATACCAGTGATTGTTCTATCTATCTATCTATTGCCTGACGCCGTGATCCCCGAAGGGGTGACCACGAACGAACCGCCCCCATGCACCTCTGTCCCCAGTCAGTCGACGCCCCTCCCCCCAACCAGCACCGCCCTCGTTCATGTACTTCCTCACTCCATCCTTCCACCTCATATTCGGTCTACCTCTCCCTCTCTGTCCCTCCACCTCGCTCTCATACACCCTCTTAGTCATTCTCTCGCTTTCCATACGTTCCATATGGCCGAACCATCTCAAGTTGTTCCTTTTCACACTTTCCAGCACATCTACCTCCACACCACACCTCCTTCTTACTTCCTCATTAGTCTGTCTATCCCTCCATGTAACTCCGCACGCACTCCTTAAGTAATTCATTTCCACTGCTCTCACTCTTGGTCTGAGTCTCTCAACCAACGTCCATGCTTCGCTTCCGTAAGTCAGTGTCGGGATTACCACACTGTCATGCAAGGACTTCTTCACTTCCATACTGACCACTCTATTTCTTGTTACTGCTTTTAGCGTTCCTACAACCCTCTTCCCCTGTTGTACCCTCTCCCGCACTTCTTCATCCATAGTCCCATCTTTACTCAACACACTGCCCAGATACTTAAAAGAGTTGATGATCTCCATAGCCTGACCGTTCAGCTTCACCTCACACTCTGTGACTTCACCCCTTTCGAAGACCATAACCTTGCTCTTCCCCGTATTTACCTTCAAATTCCGTTTTTCGCACACTGTTCCAAACTCTTGTACCAGACCCTGCAACTCCCATTCATTATCACTCATCAGAACTGTATCATCCGCAAACAGCAGTATAGGTAGCTTCCACTCAATTCCCTCCCTTTTCAGTGATACACCAACATCCACTGCTCTTGATAGTATTTCTTTCATGACTCCATCCATATATACAGTAAACAACCACGGGGACATCACACACCCCTGTTTCAAACCAACATTCAGGTCAAAGAACTCGCTCTGCTCACTCTCCACACGTACTGCCGCCTTTGCACCCTCATACATGCTCTTCACTGCTTTCAGCAACTTGCCCTCTACTCCGTATATTCTTAGTACTTTCCACAAACCTTCTCTATCCACTCTGTCATAGGCCTTCTCCAAGTCCATAAAGGCAACATACACCTTTTGTTTCTTCTCCAGATACTTCTCCACAACACAATTCAGGGTAAAAATCTGATCTACACATCCTACAAAACCTCCCTGCTCGTCGCCTATCCATTTCTCCGTTCTCACTCTCACTCTCTCAATCACTACCCTACTGTATACCTTCCCTACTACGCTTAGAAGACATATTCCTCGGTGGTTACCACACACTCCTCTTTCCCTTTTGCCCTTATATAGGGGGACTATTATGCCAGTCTTCCAGTCATCGGGTGCACTCCCCTTCTCCCATGCTAGTTTGCACATTTTCCATACCCATTCTATCACTATCTCACCACCATACCTCAACATTTCCCCACACACTCTATCTGTTCCTGGTGCTTTCCCCAACTTCACTCTTTTCATGGCTTCCCACACTTCTGACCTCCTGATCCCCACCTCCTCCTCCACTACTTCTCTTCTTCTCCCTCCCATACCATATTCAGCTATGTTTGCTGGCTCTTCATTCCTTACATTTAGCAACTCACTGAAGTACTCCCTCCATCTTTCGACTCTCTCTTGCTTCTCGGCTAGCATTCTCCCATTCTTATCTTTCACACCCTTACTGTTTCCCTTGCTACCTTCCCTAACTTTCTTGACTTCTTTCCAGAACAGTTTCTTACTCTCCCTCCATTTTACACTCAGATTCCTTCCAAATTCCTCATCTACTCTTCTCTTACTTTCCTTCACTACTCTCTTCACCACCCTCTTACTCTCCACGTACCTCGCTCGTTTCTGTCTCTCGGAATCTTCATTCCCTCTACTACCCAACCACTCTCTATATGCTTTCTTCTTTTCTTCCACAGCTATTCTTACCTCTTCTGTCCACCATGCTGTACCTTTCACTCCCCTCCCTCTTCTCCTCACTCCACACATGCTGCACAGATCTCATCCTTAAACACCTTGCTCATCTCCTCCACTTCCAGGTCGAACCCACCTAGTCGTCTTTCCACTGCTCTCCTGTACTCCTCCCTGACTTCCTCCTCCTGCAACCTCTCCACCCTCCTCACCATTCCACCCTCCTCTCGCCTCCCTCCAGCTCTCCTCACCCACTTATTTTGTATCCTAACCTTAGCTACCACTACATAATGATCAGACAGATCCCCTCCAATACCCCTATACACCCTAGCATTCATCACAGATTTCTTCATTCGTTCATCCACACATACATAATCAATCAATGACTTTCGTTCCACCACTGTCTTATCCTTCATCGTCAACATCCGTTTCCACGTGTACCTGTGGATCATTCTGTGTCGGAAGAAGGTGTTGGCTATCCACAGCCTCCTTCCCACACATACGTCCACAAGTGCACTACCATTCCCATTCACCTCTGATGGTACCCCCCACCCTCCCACCACTCCCTCAACTTTCCTATCACCCACCTTTGATTGTTGCAAATTACTATTTATATTTTCTGTTTTGGTAGTTTTCAATATTTGTAAGTGATAATTTATACCAGTGATTGTTGCAAATTACTATGCGCCCCCTACCCCCACACAAAATATAAACTAGTCATATTTTGCTATATTTAACCTAACCTAACTTAAAATAGGTTAAGTTAGGGGAGTTGGAGACTAAAACTGCTGTAACATTGACCTAACATTGTTCTAATTGTAAAATACCTCACCTACAGTAATTTGCTTCTTTACACAAAATCACTGAGTGGATACTAAGTCTTGTGGGCAATTGTACATGCACAAGTTAATAAAACCTAAAATGTTTGACCAAAAAAAACTAAAGTAGCCGTTTATATTAAAAATATATATTTCAGCTGTATGGAAAAATTTGAGGAAAACTATACTTTTATATTCATAATCTTTTGTTTACTTCACCTTAATATAACTTTCAGATACCTTCAGAATGCATATCAAATTGATAAAAACGGCAAAATTTCCTCGGAGAGGCTTACAGCGCCCCCCCGGACCCCCCAGCTGAGTAGGCTCGCTTCACTCGCCACCCACACCCATGAACAGTGGGCCCTTTATAAGATGTGCGTCCACTACAGGTATTTCTGTGGGTGCCCCTGGCTTCATCACGTATGCTTCCACAACTTCCTAACCTGGCCTTGGCCTTGCTCGGGGCCTTGGGGCTGTTCGGCCAGGCAGTCTGGGGAACAACAACAACAACTTCCTAACCTAGGCTTTCATTTTCTAGTCTTGTCACTTTTTTTTTCCTTTTGTTTTTTCAGAAAGCCTGTAGAGGATTTTCTGTGGGTGTCAAGTTTTCTTTTCAACCTAAATCAGATCATAAAAACGAAGTCTTTTAAGCACTGTTCTTCTAAACAGGCAGACTAAAATCCTCTAATGGTGTATCACCACCGTATTGTTTTATTTGTAAGGTCATGTTCATCTTAACCCCTTCTTTACCGGCGACATCTTTTCAATTTTATTGTAGCCATGTTTAGACTATTTTGGGAAGTTTAAGAAGGATCTGTGGTAGTAAAAATGGTTAAGAGATATACTTGGAACCTGTTAAACTGCTGGAGGCCCTTTTTAAACTGAACAAAAATCGTATATTAGCAGCCAGAAAAAGTTTACAAGACGTAGCCGGTACAGGAGGGGTTAATTGAGGGAGAAAATCCATCCCCTAGTATCTGATTCCCTCACACTAAATTGCACAAAAAGAAGCAACTACATCTTTGCTTCCCACTTTGTTTTTTATGACACCATTACTGTACAGTACTTAACTAAAATTACAGCTTAGTAACCAATACTGTATAGGGACAAGACCATTTTTTTGTGATGTTATGCTTAGTCCACGTAGTCATCCGGTTGTCAAACGAAAGACTACTCAAAACTAGTCTAAAACCTAGTCCTTATTATTTTGTCCCTATTATTGTTAAGTGTGCAAAGTTATTAGTATGCTTTACAGTTCTAATAATGTCAGTGGATATGATTGACAGTAATGTCCATATACAGTTGATACACACATTTTCCAAGCTGTCTCGGGATGAACTGAATCTCCTTATCAATGGTTTACCTGATATTTGTATTTCAAAAGTTTGTTTAATGAGTTTGAGGCTTCATAATGTTTCAGAAATATTAATGACTGCGACTGTACATGTTCACATGGCCACCCTTCTGATAAATAATCTTCTTCATGCCCATAATCTCAAGTGTCTGCTGGCTGGCAAACAGAGAACATTATTAACTTAACCCCTACTGTACCATAGGGCACTACCATAAATGTATCCCCCAGTATCAAGTAATGTGGCCAAAATGGCTTCAGAAGCAAGATATAACAACCTTCCACCTCAAAAGTTGATGAAACACTGACCCAGACAGCCTGTGGAAGCTTGCAGCCATCCTAAGAAGTGTTGCCAATTCCTTAGAACAGTGTTTACAAGTCATGTTACCAGCCACTGCATGATACTGGCAGTTACAAGGACCGTATATTACTGACGGCTTGCAGCCGTCGCTGGGACTGGGGAGTGATTTATTTACTGACAGCGGGCAGCCGTCGCTGGGATTGTACGGGTTAATAGACAAATTTTTAACACAAATAAAATCACTGTCTGTGTTATATGTTCGCTGGACAAATAATTCCTTCGCTCAGGTTATGACTTTATATTACTGGTATTTCTTTTAGGTAACCTCAGATGATTCTATAGAAAAAATAAATCTTATTGAAAGGGTAAGTGTTTGAACATTCAAGTAAGATAGATTTACACAAAGGAGGTTTACCTCAACTTTTTATCAGCACAGTTTTCTGGCAACATTTTGAGACTACTGTATTTTGTATAATGAAGAAAAATTAAAGTCTACTGGTCCCAGAAATTTCTGATTTGAGAGACTCCACTGTAATAGTATCTGTAATAATTTGGTGGGAACTCAAAGGGTGCATGAGTGCCTGCCGAATGTATGGCATTGGATAGATCAGCGTTGTTGGCAGTCATGTCCTGAGGGGCCACTTGAGGGAAGGTCGGATTGTTCATGTGGATTCTGTCTTCGGTATGGCTTGAAGTGTGTGCATGTGCCATACGGTCTGTATTGATGGCTTCTTCCAGGTACCGGTAGCTGTGTGGTGCAAAGTCATTGTTATGCTGAGCTGCAAGGCTGTCATTTACCTGTGCTGTGAAGACATTTTCTATGTGGTCTACAAGAACGTTTTTCATTTGTTCTGTGAGGACATCTTCTGTATGTGAGGCTAAAGTACCGTCTGCTTGTGGGGCCAGGTCTTGGTGCTTGGACATGTGCGCCATTATCATTTCCCTCTGGTCGGTCTTTTCCCCACACACACCGCAGTGGAACAGGAACTTGCCCGAGTGTGCTATGGAGTGTTGGGCCAGTAGTGTTCGATGGGTGAAGCTCTGGTTACATTCCACACACACGTAAAGTTGGTCCTTGGGGTGCGTGAGTGTGTGTCTGGCTAGCAGGTCCTTGTTCGGGAAGAATTTATTGCACTTGTCGCATTTTAGGATCTCAACCACTGGGGGTGGGTGAGTGGTCATGTGCTCCGCCAGTCGATCCTTGTTCGAGAAGAATTTGTTACACCTCTTACACTCCTGGACCTCTCTTATCCGGGGCAGTTCCTTGGTATGGGTGGAGATGTGCGCAGCGAGTTGGCTCTTCTCGCAAAAACTCTGGTGACACAGGGTACATTCGTGGAGCATCACCCTGGCTCCAGGACGATTGTGTTCGATCGGCGTCTTGTGGGTCTTTAAGTGGAATGTGAGGCTGCGCTTCTTTATAAAACATCTATGGCATTTGGGGCATTCATGCATTTTGATCTTCGCAGGGACACGGATTGGTGAACATTTGGCCAGTGGTTCTCTTCTATCGGTTGCTGCTTCTCTTCTCTCAGGGATTTCTTCTCTATCGGGCATTTCTTCCGAGTGAGTTAACAAATGCTCTAATAATGTGCTCTTCCTGGAAAAACATTTGGTACATTTGGTACATTCGTGGAGCTCTACATTTGCACGAGGCACTACAGGTTCTTCTGGCATATCTTGTGAATGAGTTAGTAAATGTTCAGTCAGCTTGGCGTGGTTGAGGAAACATTTATGGCATTTATCACATTCATGGAGTTCTACATTACTATGAATAACTGAAAATTGGTTCTGTGCCACCTGTGTATGTGTTAATGAGTGTTCTGCTAGACTAGCCTGGCTGAGGAAACATTCACTGCATTTGTCACATTCGTGGAGTTGTATTTTTCCACTATTTGAAACTGAACTTGTGGATTCCTCCTCATCCCCATTTTCTGTGGCATGAGTCAACATATGCTCAGTCAGACTGCCCTTTGTAAGGAAATACCTGCTGCATTTTGAACATTCATGAAGCATGGCATTGCTGTGTGAGAGCACATGTTTATCTAATTTATCTTTACTTCTGAAATGCCGGTGACATTGGCCACACACATGAGAGGCTGACATACTGTGAGTCTCCATGTGTTTATCTAGTTTATCCTTACTCCCAAAATATCGCTTACAATGGATGCACATGTGAAATGTCTTGTGTGTGAAGAGAATATGCTTGTCCAGCTTATCCTTATCCACAAAGTATCGATTACACTGTTGACACACATTAGAACCCCTGTGGACGACTAGGACGTGTTTATCCAGCCTATCCTGACGTGTAAAAAACAGGTCACATTCAGGACATTTAAGCTTGTGGGTGCGGATGTGCCTCTTGAGCTTGTCTATCGTTGCAAAGGCTTTATTGCAGACGTCACATTTGTGTTTCATGAAGGTTTTATGTGTGAGCAAATGGAACGTCAGCTGTCTCTGCTTCACAAACTTTTTACGACAGACAAAACAGTTCAATTTTTTAGCCTTGGATTTTGTGACCTGCTTATCTCTACCCTTATATGTAGGATCAACAGACTCTGAATCTTCATCTTCCATTTGATCATCACTCTGAATAAACTCAATGAGTACATAATCATCATCATCAAGTGCTTCCTTTAGCGAAACATCCGGACCACAATCTTGGGTTTCTGGTGTCGTCATTTGAGAATCTGCATTGCCATTATTGTCATTATCCTGCGGTTTAGAATGGGTTTCCATTTGTATATCTTCACTGCCAATACTATCATTATTACCTTGTGGTTTAGAGACTGTCGTTTGATCAGCATCATTAGCAAGATCACTATTACTGGATGATTTTGAACCTTTCATTGTATAGTCAATGGCAGGACACCTATCATCCTGTGGCTCCGAGTCCTGAATTTTATCTGGACTTTTGTAAATATAAAGATTTGGGAGCCTTGCTTGATTGTCCTCATTGTCGGAATGGTCACCGGTTCTGATTAGGCTATCCATTTGTGTGGTGTGAGTCAGAAGGTGTTTTTCCATCAACTCCTTGCGATTGTAGACGTCACCGCAATCCTGGCACTCAAATCGCTTGATCTTAGAATGCAACCAAATGTGTGTACGAAGTTCTCTGGCAGTGGAGAATTGCTTGGTACATATATTACAAATGTGCTTCTGGTCTCCCAAGTGCATGCGCAGATGTGGAATAAATGTGGATTTGCAGGAGAACTTTCTGGGACACTCTGGACATGGGAGACTCTTGGGTGGCTTCAAAACAACACACTTCTGGCATGCTAGAGACCTTAACTTTCTCCCAGATGGTGAGTCAATGTTAAAGATGTCCTTCTGAGTTAAAAGTATGCCACAATTCCAGCATGCACGCTTCTCCGAAACATGAGCTTTCAAATGCTTTGTCAGGTAATATTTGCTGGCTTGCCATTTTCCACAAATGTAACACTTTATCTTTTTCTGGAGTTGTGTAACTTGAAGTATTCTATGGCGTTCCTTAGCATTCTTAGCACTCTTAGTAATCTTAGCACTTCTCAAACGCTTAACACACTTGGTGCGCTTAGGCCTGCAGTCAACGGATAAATGAGCTGTGAACTCCCTTGTGCACATAAACTTTCGGTCACATTTCTCACACTCCTGAGGCTTTATCAGTTCATGTTCTATCGACCAGTGCCTCTCTAGTTCCTCCCACAGTACAAACTCCAGTCCACATTCGATGCACCAGGACCCCTCCTTGTGGATGTATGAGTGAAGCTTAAGTTTAGTCGCATTGCCAAACGGTTTCTCACACTCTTCACATCGATACTTTTTCTTGTAGACATACGAGCGCCCCTTGAGATGGGTCAGTAGGTGCCGCCTCCAAGGTAGAATCCGGGTAAAGGTGTTTGAGCAGATGGGGCACTGGTATCTCCTAATGGGGGCCTCCTCAGTTTCAGAGAGGGGGTGCTCCTCAGTCTTGGAGAGGGGGCACTCCTCTGTCTCAGAGAGGGGGCGCTCCTCAGTATCGGAGAGGGGACGCTCTTCAGTTTCGGAGATGGGACACTGGTATCTCTCAACTGGGGCCTCAGAATCAGTTTTGACACATTCGGGAGACTCTGGTGGACACTGGTAACTATTGTTTGGGGCCTCGGTCTCGGAGTTGGTGTTTTCGGGATTCTCTGGGGGCCACTGGATGCTCGGGACCTGAGTCTCGGTCTCGGCGATACCATCAGGAGCCTCGGGGGGAGACTCCTCCATTTCCTGATTGGATGTGGAAATGCATCATATTAGATTCATCAATTATTTTGTTACAAACTCTTTGTAATAGCTAAGTATAGCTAAGTAATCAAGATGGGGACATAGCACTTTACTGTCAATGAAAAAAACAAGAATAGACCATTGTGGTTGGCATTACCTGTAAGGACTTTTGGGAATGTGTATAGATGTAGCTAATTGCATAATAATTAGTAACTTCTTCTTTCTCAGGTAAAGATAGCAAAGTGTATTTTTTTTTACCCTGATACTGATTGTGTATTGCATAGGTCAGAGTGAGTGCTATAATAATCAAATAAATAATTTGATTATACAGGTACCGTGACACATTCTTTCACTTAATTCTGTTTATTCTGGCTATTATTTGATGATTTTACAGTATTAACTATAGAAAGGGTTTGTGAGAGTCAAAGGGATTAATATTGATTTGGATTTTAAGTTTTTTTTTCTATGTGTATGGAGACAAAAGGCAAAGTTGCCTGTAACAAGTGTCCCTCCCCAAAGTTAAAGGAGTGATAGTATTTTTGTTCTATGTGTATGGAGACAAAAGGCAAAGTTGCCTGTAACAAGTGTCAATCCCCAAAGTTAAAGGAGTGATAGAAATCTAAATTCAAGGTACAGTCAGAAACCGCAATTTCTGAGCCACTTTGATAAGGGCCCGGACATGTGGAGCGCATCGTTTCTGGATGACAGCCAACTTTAACTATCACAAGGCCGCATACCTATGAACACACGTTCCGAACCAAAAGATGCTTCACTCTGTCTACCATGTACAGTTGGTCAAAGTTCCAGCTGACCCACCCTCGCTCTGGGGCTCGCAGAATTATCTGGCAATACTGGTGTAGGAAGGTGTGTCTTACAAAGATTGGGATTGGTAGATCTGATTTTGGCTATATCATTGTTAGAACATATACTAAACAAGGGAAAGTAAGCCTATCTCAAATAAAAATGCATACATCGCTATGTATGATCCCGGACATTCACTCAAAGTTCGTAGATTTGCTTAAATATTCAAGTTATTATATCCACTGATTGGCAACTCATATAAAACCTGCTGGCTGCCACAACACACTTTACTCGATTTTATAAGAATACATATTTCTGTTTTATTGGTGGCTGCTTAACGAAGGAGCATTTAGTCTTCACAACGTGAATATTACGTAGTCTAATTTGCAGTAATACACAGACACAGGTAACACATTAATGGCAAGTGGTATCCCTGCACCACTACACCAGTATTGCCAGCTAATTCTGCGAGCCTCAGAGCGAGGGTGGGTCAGCTGGAACTTTGACCAACTGTACAATTATAATGCTGCTGCTATGCTATGATCCGCATTCATTTATTTATGGATATACAAATGACAAAAATACCTTTATTACATTCCCTTACGCATCTACAGTAAATACGGACACGAATATTACCATAGGTTTTAAGAAATTCAAAATGAAAAGAAATACTTCCAAATTGCTGCCCCCGAGAATGGCTCGGGTTCCAACCTTAAACGTTTCATTGGCTGTTACGAAATTTGATAGTTTAGTTTCGCTCTCTCGCCCCCCACCCTCCAGAGAACTGTCTTCATTTCCATGTTCCCAATGACTACGTTATGCATATTTGTATTAACTTCGAAGAGGAGGATGTTCAGTATTACAGTGTAAATGTTTACCTTGCATTGGTGTGTAATAAACAATTGTTGTGTAAAGAAACGATGGCAATTATGACGTGAATTGCTAGTTACGATTAGTCGAGTGTGTGTGTGTATGTGTGTTATAATAGACATAATGTTCTACAATAGGTGACAAACACCTAAAACAGAAGTACAGTATCTGCTTCATGACATAAAACACAACGAACTATGCAATGTAATATTAATGTTATTATCTGGTTATGAAATTCAGGTGTGAAACGGCAATGAGTTATCAGTAGTGATATATGGGGGGTATTATGTAACACCATACTAAGTTACGCATCGGACGCTGATAGGTATATATATTCGGTATTAAAGTAGTATAACATGTATATAACACTCTAAAGGGTAAAGGCTATTATAAGCATTGCATCGTGATATTACGTTTAGCAATGACTATAGATACCTTTACGATGTTAGTATTATAGTATCTGATGTATTGCAATGTTTACACAATGCAATAATGTTATTAGCATGATATAAAATGGATGAATTATATGCGAGTACCGGTATGTGTTTAATAGTAACTACTGTACTATGGATGACGTCTAATGAATCACACACACACACACACACCGAAAGCCTGTCCATTCACTGCGGTTTGGTAGTGTTTCTTTACATTCTTAATTTTGTAATAGCTATCCGTGTTTATTGTAGATATAGTTAGTTAAAATAGGACTTCAGAGGCTATCAACCCTATTGGATTATTAAGCCAGCACACTGTAAGTCAAGAATAACGGCAGGACTGAAGCCTCTCTGAGAAAACCCCAGTCCCTTGTAGATACAGGAGGGAATAACAAACAATGGTATTTCTGTCATTTGTATATCAGATTCTGTAGTATGAATCGTATGGTAGCATAACAACAACACAATAATTTTACATGGCAGACTGAGTGAAGCATCTATTGGTTCGAAATGTGTGCAGCCTTGTGATAGTTAAAGTGGGCTATCGTCCAGAAACAATACGCTCCCAATGTCCGGGCCCTATCCAGGTGTCTCAAAAACTGTGGTTTCTGACTGTACATTAGTCAAAATATCTAGACACACGGAGCCTGAAGCAGTATAAATCATAGGATGAAGGAAAGACAGATTAAGGGAGAGAGTTCCAGTGCTTACTTGTTGAGTAGAAGAAAGACAGAAAATTGGTCCACTCTTGGGTTAAAGAGTTGGACAAAATAGGGGTGGGAATGTGTTGAAAGTTGGGTGCCTACCACTATCTGTAAGGGAGGAGAAAAACACTGAGAAAGCTCTGAAGAACATATATTATTGTAATAGCTGTAGAGAGAGAGAGAGAGAGAGAGAGAGAGAGAGAGAGAGAGAGAGAGAGAGAGAGAGAGAGAGAGAGAGAGAGAGAGAGAGAGAGAGAGAGAGAGAGAGAGAGAGAGAGAGAGAGAGAGAGAGAGAGAGAGAGAGAGAGAGAGAGAGAGAGAGAGAGAGAGAGAGAGAGAGAGAGAGAGAGAGAGAGAGAGAGAGAGAGAGAGAGAGAGAGAGAGAGAGAGAGAGAGAGAGAGAGAAACGTACAAAGGGTACAACAACAGATCCAGTGACCCCTCAAGGTTGCTTGTCCTCCAAAACACTGATGGTCAAGTGTCCACACAGTATTTTAGAGTGGGTAAGGGAAAAATGGAAAGGGAAGACTGCCCTGGGGCAAATGTCCGTGGCAAGATTAGATGTTAGTAGGGGACAGTTGTTATAGCTAACGCCAACGAACTTGAAGACTAAGCCCCGCCCCATAGACTCCGCCCCCTAAGGCTGCCGGGTAGGTAGGTGAGGTATGAAGTCACTTGCAGTCAAGACCCTCATGAGTAAACTGCTAGGCCTAGTCGGTCAAGGCGTTGCACTTACCACCAGAGTTTGA
Source organism: Paralithodes platypus (assembly GCA_032716605.1). NCBI lineage: Eukaryota > Metazoa > Arthropoda > Malacostraca > Decapoda > Lithodidae > Paralithodes > Paralithodes platypus. The sequence continues at coordinate 36,595,015 of CM064506.1, forward strand.
ATCTAACTCGGGACATATTTTTATTTGTATGTACATATATTTATTGGTCATATTAATACAGTAAACTTCCGTTAATCCGAAGGGCAGCGGACCGGCCCTCGTTCGGATTAGTGGATTTTTCGGATTATCGGACTTTACCCCTATGAACCTGTGTATTAATGGCCTGACGAAAACATTGAGGCATTAGGCCACCCAAATGACACACACACATATCATATGTTCATGAACTCACTTCAAAAGTTTACCATTGTCATTGTAGCCTATTACCTACTTCAAAACATTCAGATTAATGGTCAAAGGAATCTGCTGATATAAACGTAAACACCATATGTCCGCATCGTCTACTAGCGAGTTTGTCTTGCTCTTGAAGATCAGATCAGATGTGGTTCGGGAAGTAATGCCTTAAAAACGGCACTTCCCTGAGAGGTTCTTGTAATTTTCCTTTTGTGATTTTCCTTTTGTGACGTGCTCTGTTATATTATATTGTATTGAAAGCACCCTTGTCTTGTTGTCTTGAAAGCACCCTTGGGACGCTCCGATCACTGAACTATAAATAGTAGCGTATCGGAACGTCCAAAGGTGCGTTTTCAAGCTCAAGACTGAATGCGCTTGCAGAAAATGCGGTGCAAGCCAGTAGCGCATCGGAGCGTCCCAAGGATGCGTTCAAGAGCAAAACAAACTCTCTAGCAGACGATGTGGTGTTTACGTTTATATCAGTAGCTTCCTTTGACCATTAATCTGAATGTTTTGAAGTAGGTAATAGGCTACAATGACAATGGTAAACTTTTAAAGTGAATTCATGAACATATGATATGTGTGTGCTCCATTATGTGTCATTTGAGTGGACTAATGCCTCAAAAAGGGGACTTTGGGACTTCTTGAAATTCGGACCATCAGGTGAATTCGGATTTGGCCTCAAATTGAAAAATTCGGACTATTGGGAGATTCGAATCATCGGTCGTCGGATTAACCCTTCCTCCCCGGGCTGTCTTACCCAATGACGGTCGCCCCTACCCGGGCGATATGGCCGAAAAACGTCTAGGCCTAGGCTACCGTATTTATGTTTATTTTCACTGCTAGAACTTTCCCACTCATCTATAATCGTAGTGCGGTTTTCAATCTGTATTTTGGCATTGAGTAGAGCTCTGTAAGTCAACTGGTTCAGTTGTGATGACGATTTCAGTGGAGCCAATATTGCAGAGATGTTGCCAATATGGGGGCTTTTTAGACACTAATTTCGTCATGACGTCAGAACAATAACATTGAGGAGTCTTCTCCTTCTTGTTTTCGGAGGAGCGGTGACGAACGCTTGGGTTTGTTGACATACGTCGTACGTACGGCGTTCGGACCAAGCTTAATTAGGCTATTAAGCTCATGCCTTAGATAAGGCATACCGGGTAGTGGCCCTTCTTTCGTGCTGTCCTTACCTAATGCAGGCCGGGTAGGAAGGGTTAAAGGACTTTTACTGTACACCATTTATATATGTTTGTTCATTATAGCCTGTTCTATATATACAGGGTTAATAAAAACTTTAGCGACAAAATTACAGGGTGAAGTCCTGACATGATATTAAACGTATTTCCATATGTATTTTACCCAAAAATAAAAGGATTAATTACAGACATGAAAGCCAAATCCATTACCGTGGGCGAACGATCGAACACTTCAAAATCAACCCGCCCCCCCCCCCCACCACCACCACCACAGCACCCCCATTCTCTCTCGGGTAGGTGAGGGAAGTTTTTACACCGTATGAAGCAATGAACCCTTACCGATCCCGGGATTCAAACAGATCCGTAGACCGTAGGCTTTGAATCAATCCCAAGGCTTCGTGTATCATGTAATGTCAGATAGGCTAAGAGAGTAGTAACCAGTAATAGTTTTTATTAATTTTTATTACAGGGTGTACAGTATCAGTGTATTAAATTAGTGTCACATGCAACCATAACAGAAAATCCGATACTTTTATTACACGGCATTGTACAGTATGCCGTTAAATGTACGTATAATAACAGTTGTTACAGAACATTACAGTAAAATTAGGGTTATCCTTGTAAATGAAGAAATTAATACGTACAGTACAGTCACTCATAAATTTTTTTTTTTTTTTTAGATGCCCGGGCGTATACGTTACTACTATCTTATCTGACATTACATGAAACACGAAGCCTTGGGATCGATTCAAAGCCTACGGATCTGTTTGAATCCCGGGATCGGTAAGGGTTTATTGCTTCATACGTTGTAATAACTTCCCTCACCTACCCGAGAGAGAATAGGGGGTGATGTGGGGGGGTTCGGGGTTGATTTTGAAGTGTTGGACGTTCGCCCACGGTAATGGATTTGGCTTTCATGTCTGTAATTAACCTTTTATTTTTGGGAAAAATCCATATGGAAATATGTTTAATATCATGTCAGGACTTCACCCTGTAATTTTGTCGCTAAAGTTTTGAATAACCCTGTATATATATATATTCTGACATACGGAGCCCTGTATGTTAATTTAAGAGTTAGAATTAAGAGTTGAAGGAGTGCCAAACTACCCAGGCGGCGAAGCAGACCAGCGAGCGAACCAGCGAGGGGGAAACCAGCTCGTCCGCATACCAGCAAACAAGCCTTCACACCTTCACACATAGCCCGTAGCCTAGTAGGTAGAGCTCTCGTCTCACACACGAGGGGTCGGGGGTTCAATCCCCGGCCGGGCAGAGACAAATTGGGCTTGTCTCCTTTCATGTGTTAGCCTCAGTTCACCTAGCTGTAAATAGGTACCTGGAATAAGTGGACGACTTTGTGACGTCCCATCTGGGGTTGGCAAAAATGGTACAAGGCGAGATGGGTATCATATGGTTCACCTAAGCTGATGGCTACCTAAGCCTTCGGGCGAGACGGTACCGTCTATAGTGAGAATGGTACCATACAGATCCACCCTAAGCCTTCGTTTCCGATGTCGCCAATTGGCTAAAATACAGACTACACACACATCCACAGCCATTCCAACAGTACATAAAACACTTAACATGCATTTCACGCAATACATTCCCAGTTAAGGAGGCGCGATAATAATGAGCTTAGCTCGCATTGCGTGGATTCCCCTTGACGAACAAGTAACTGAGTAACCTGCGTGCGTCATAGGGGACCCTGCAAACTACTTCGATGACCCGACGCTATGACGCTATGATCGACGCCAGGAGACTCCATTGGACCACGCACCTGCTACGCAACTCGAGGAGCTGTGATTGGGGCGCGCACCATCCCTCGCCTCCTGATTCGTTCCTACACCATCATTGTTTAGTATATAAGACCCGAGTAGTGGGCATTCAAATCAGTCTCATTTGGAGTTGGGAAGGTGAACTTGCAGCTGGAGGAAGACGGGGTGAAGTATTATAATGGGATTGTGACTGTCAGTCAGATTATATAAGTGTGTGTTAAGTGTGTTCGGTGTAAACACTTACGTTATGTTGGTTAGTGAGATATGTGATTGGGAATTAACGTTAACGCTACTATTATGTACTTAACTATTTTAGTTGACTGACTTGTGGACTAAAGCAACTCTTTAAGTAATTGGGTTATGATAAAAGTAATACTATTGTTTTATATTAAAACTTACGAGTTCTTTCATTTTCTTTTAATTAACCCTCTCACCACGGAAGGGCTCTTGAACGCCCATAAAAAAGCATATAACAGGTACCCGGAAGGCCTCTTGAACGCCCAGTGGTTGAAAGCCTGTGAGCTTCGTGTGTGAGGTGTCGGTCCGACGCATGTAAACAACAGCCGGCTGGACCGACGCCCCGCATCTCCGGCCACAAGAAGGAGAGCGTCGCTTGTTCGTGTGTGCCTGTATGTTGTTGTTAAGTATTGAAAAGTGGTGTAAAGTGGCTGTTTTGGCCATAAAGTTATCTCCAATGAAATCATCATCACAGCTCAACCAGTTGACTTAAGAGAGCTCTACTTAATGCCATTCTACAGGTAAATAACACAGCTACGCTTGGGGATGCACAGGAATGCGGGAAGCAGTCTGATTAACGAATATACGGTAGCCTAGCCTAGACGTTTTTCGGCCAAAACACCCGGGTTTCGAGGAATATATATATAATACATAGCCGGGGCTGGAGGGTTAAGCTTACATTGCTTAACGGTACTTAGTACGGTGATACTATTGTTTCACATTAGTAATATCGCCTTAGACTAACATGGCTGTTTTAATGTTACTTCTAGTGATTTCCTAAGCTGAAGAAAATTCTTTTAGCTTCAAAATATTATTTTTGCTTTTCATATTATTTGAGTGAGACCTGAATCGAATCTATGAAGCGATCCTGTAACTTAATTTACTCATAATCAAACCTCAATGTTACGTGGTTAAGAAATACATTTAACTAATTATTAAATATATATCTAACTTTTTATGTGACTTTGATATTAATCCTGATGATAATAATATAATACTATTAACGTAAGACAAGAACCAAGAATAAAACTACATTAATATAATAAAAGGACATATAAGAAACTATCTATTCATTTCAAAAAGGGTAAGAGACAGAAATATTCTTACTTTAATATTTATCTTTCAAGACTTTTTATAGAATTAATAGTCCTTCTTTAGATATAACTTCTTCGGTTCATAACCATAGCCTACTAATAATTAATTAATATTCTTTTTGTATAAATACTACATGACTTTAATTAGTTTCAGTATTTTTTCATAATTAAAGAGTATCAGTCAATAAAGGATACCAAGTCCTAAGATCCAAAAGGAGAGGAAGCAACAACAGGAAATAATTTTATTAGATTTTACTTTTGTTTTGCCTTCAGCTGACTGATATCTTAATATATATCTCTGTGCTATCTAGATTCATCAAGTTAACCACTTGAGGATCCAGATACGTAACAGAAGAGTGGCGACCTTGCCAGGATTAGTTTCATACAGTTTCACTCAGTTTTATTTACGTTTCACTACTTAAAAATAAAATATTAATCATGCCTGATCTAATTAGTGACGAAGATGCTCGAGTTTTCATAGAATCAGAACCCACAGCCCCTGATATTGACCGTCTGTCAAAATCCAAACTGAAAGTGCTTGCCTCACATCTCCAGTTAACTGTCTCAAACATGTCTAAAGTAGAGGTGGCTCAGAGTTGGTGGGATCCCGAGTAAACCTAGCCAACTTGATGTACAATTGCCACCTGGTTTGACCGGTGATCAAATATTCGAACTAGAACTAGCCAGAATAAAAGCAAATACCGAAGAAGCCAGCATAAAAGCCAGAGCAACGACCGAACAATGTGAATATCAATATCGTATAGCTCAACTAAATGTCGATACAAATGCTCCCTTAACCTAAGAAGTGCATGGGGGTAATTAGAAACGTCCGCCTGTGCTGACATATTTGAGCTGTTTCCATCACTAAAATATTCATTTTACCATAAATAGCATTAATACTTATCCATACGCGCCTATTATGGGTTGATTATAAAGGTATTAACCTGAAACAACAATAAAACGAGTGAAACAGCGTTTGGATGGTCAAAATCGGAGATACAGGCCGCGAGTTATATAATGTATGGGTGAGGCAACCTGCTTTCCCGCCAATTTCCCCCAAGGCCACTGAGACACAGTCGATCGATACTCTCTCTCTCTCTCTTGCACTCGCTTGCTAACAGAGATGACAATGCCCTGCTTGCAACTCGCTAATGTTAGCACGAAAATATACCTCAGAATAAGGGAATAACAGGGAAAATAGGTGATAACTGAAGGAGGGGAGGAAAGTGGGGAAGGAGGGGAGGTAGAGGAGTGATATTTTGCATGGCCCAGGGGCAAAAAAAAAAAAAAAAAAAAAAAAAATCGATGTTTAACCCTCTGTTCCCGGAAGGGCTCTTGAACGCCCATAAAAAAGCATACACGAGCTGCCCGGAAGGGCTCTTAAACACCCATGAGGTCAAAGCCTGTGAGCTTCGTGTGCGAGGCGTCGGTCCGACGCATGTAAACAACAGCCGGCTGGACCGTCGCCCCGCATCTCCGGCCACAAGAAGGAGAGCGTCGCTTGTTCGTGTGTGCCTGTATGTTGTTGTTAAGTATCCAAAAGTAGTGTAAAGTGGCTGTTTTGGCCATAAAGTTATCTCCAATGAAATCATCATCACAGCTCAACCAGTTGACTTAGAGAGCTCTACTTAATTCCATTCTACAGGTAAATAACACAACTACGCTTGGGGATGCGCGGGAATGCGGGAAGCAGTCAGATTAACAAATATACGGTAGCCTAGCCTAGACGTTTTTTGGCCAAAACACCCGGGTTTCGGGGAATATATATATACAGTGGAATCTCCAATCTCGATCATAATTGGTTCCCACAAATACCGATCGAGATTCGAAATATCGAGATGCGAAGTTAACTTCTTCTATCTATCTATCTATTGCCTGACGCCGTGATCCCCGAAGGGGTGGCCACGAACGAACCGCCCCCATGCACCTCTGTCCCCAGTCAGTCGACGCCCCTCCCCCCAACCAGCACCACCTTCGTTCATGTACTTCCTCACTCCATCCTTCCACCTCATATTCGGTCTACCTCTCCCCCTCTGTCCCTCCACCTCGCTCTCATACACCCTCTTAGTCATTCTCTCGCTTTCCATACGTTCCATATGGCCGAACCATCTCAAGTTGTTCCTTTTCACACTTTCCAGCACATCTACCTCCACACCACACCTCCTTCTTACTTCCTCATTAGTCTGTCTATCCCTCCATGTAACTCCGCACGCACTCCTTAAGTAATTCATTTCCACTGCTCTCACTCTTGGTCTGAGTCTCTCAACCAACGTCCATGCTTCGCTTCCGTAAGTCAGTGTCGGGATTACCACACTGTCATGCAAGGACTTCTTCACTTCCATACTGACCACCCTATTTCTTGTTACTGCTTTTAGCGTTCCTACAACCCTCTTCCCCTGTTGTACCCTCTCCCGCACCTCTTCATCCATAGTCCCATCTTTACTCAACACACTGCCCAGATACTTAAAAGAGTTGACGATCTCCATAGCCTGACCGTTCAGCTTCACCTCACACTCTGTGACTTCACCCCTTTCGAAGACCATAACCTTGCTCTTCCCCGTATTTACCTTCAAATTCCGTTTTTCGCACACTGTTCCAAACTCATTTACCAGACCCTGCAACTCCCATTCATTATCACTCATCAGAACTGTATCATCCGCAAACAGCAGTATAGGTAGCTTCCACTCAATTCCCTCCCTTTTCAGCGATACACCAACATCCACTGCTCTTGATAGTATTTCTTTCATAACTCCATCCATATATACAGTAAACAACCACGGGGACATCACACACCCCTGTTTCAAACCAACATTCAGGTCAAAGAACTCGCTCTGCTCACTCTCCACACGTACTGCCGCCTTTGCACCCTCATACATGCTCTTCACTGCTTTCAGCAACTTGCCCTCTACTCCGTATATTCTAAGTACTTTCCACAAACCTTCTCTATCCACTCTGTCATAGGCCTTCTCCAAGTCCATAAAGGCAACATACACCTTTTGTTTCTTCTCCACAACACAATTCAGGGTAAAAATCTGATCTACACATCCTCTTCCCTTCCTAAAACCTCCCTGCTCGTCGCCTATCCATTTCTCCGTTCTCACTCTCACTCTCTCAATCACTACCCTACTGTATACCTTCCCTACTACGCTTAGAAGACATATTCCTCGGTGGTTACCACACACTCCTCTTTCCCCTTTGCCCTTATATAGGGGGACTATTATGCCAGTCTTCCAGTCATCGGGTGCACTCCCCTTCTCCCATGCTAGTTTGCACATTTTCCATACCCATTCTATCACTATCTCACCACCATACCTCAACATTTCCCCACACACTCCATCTGTTCCTGGTGCTTTCCCCAACTTCACTCTTTTCATGGCTTCCCACACTTCTGACCTCCTGATCCCCACCTCCTCCTCCACTACTTCTCTTCTTCTCCCTCCCATACCATATCCAGCTATGTTTGCTGGCTCTTCATTCCTTTCATTTAGCAACTCACTGAAGTACTCCCTCCATCTTTCGACTCTCTCTTGCTTCTCGGCTAGCATTCTCCCATTCTTATCTTTCACACCCTTACTGTTTCCCTTGCTACCTTCCCTAACTTTCTTGACTTCTTTCCAGAACAGTTTCTTACTCTCCCTCCATTTTACACTCAGATTCCTTCCAAATTCCTCATCTACTCTTCTCTTACTTTCCTTCACTACTCTCTTCACCACCCTCTTACTCTCCACGTACCTCGCTCGTTTCTGTCTCTCGGAATCTTCATTCCCTCTGCTACCCAACCACTCTCTATATGCTTTTCTTCTTTTCTTCCACAGCTATTCGTACCTCTTCTGTCCACCATGCTGTACCTTTCACTCCCCTCCCTCTTCTCCTCACTCCACACACCTCCTCACATGCTGCACAGATCTCATCCTTAAACACCTTGCTCATCTCCTCCACTTCCTCCATAATTCCAGGTCGAACCCACCTAGTCGTCTTTTCCCTGTTCTCCTGTACTCCTCCCTGATTTCCTCCTCCTGCAACCTCTCCACCCTCCTCACCATTCCACCCTCCTCTCGCCTCCCTCCCGCTCTCCTCACCCACTTCTTTTGTATCCTAACCTTAGCTACCACTACATAATGATCAGACAGACCCCCTCCAATACCCCTATACACCCTAGCATCCATCACAGATTTCTTCATTCGTTCATCCACACATACATAATCAATCAATGACTTTCGTTCCACCACTGTCTTATCCTTCATCGTCAACATCCGTTTCCACGTGTACCTGTGGATCATTCTGTGTCGGAAGAAGGTGTTGGCTATCCACAGCCTCCTCCCCACACATACGTCCACAAGTGCACTACCATTCCCATTCACCTCTGATGGTACCCCCCACCCTCCCACCACTCCCTCAACTTTCCTATCACCCACCTTACCATTCATATCCCCAATCAGAAATATTCTTTCGTTCTTGTCAAACTTCTCCAGGCACGCCTCCACATTCATCCAGAACTCCTCTTTCTTTCTTTCAAGTATATCCTCTGTCGGGGCATACACGCATACAATCACCCACGTTTGTATTCCTACTTTCATTCTCACCCACACAATCCTTGAACCCACAGACCCATACTCTCTTACACATTCCTTCCATTTGCTACTTACAAACAAACATGCACCTTCTCTCGCTGTTCCTTCACTCACTCCAGCACACACACCCATTCCACACTCCCACTCTCTCACATCTGAACCTTTCCATTTGGTCTCTGTCATTCCACATACATCCAGCCTGGCATTCACTAACACTTCCAGAACCTCTCTCTCTTTTGTGCCATCATTCATGCCACTAACATTCCACGTAGCCATTCTCAGAATGTCCGAAGGCATGTCCTTAGTCGGTCGTGGTTCGTCAACGTTGGTTCCGTCCGCATCCGAGGCTGTTCGTTCGTTTTTCCTTGCTTCGATATTTTTTCCGGGTGGGGGTCGCAAGCCCACCGACCCAACCTCTTTAGTCTCTCTTACGACACGCAGAAGGCACGTGGGGCATATTCTATTCCCTAACCCCCAGGGGTTAACTTCTTATGGGAAAAAATACAATCGGTTCCAGCCACTTGCCGACTAACCTACATCAAATCTGTCAATTTTCACATTTGCCCCCACAATCACATGCAATATATATAATATGTTAAAATAGATAAAATTAATAATGAAAGAGTTTTATTTTTACCTTATATTTATTGATAAAGAGGTTTTGTGTGGTTGATTGTTGGTTCCGAGGCGAACGCAGTTAGGTTACTGCGTCTCCGCACCCGGCGCACAGTCACCGTCAACAATTCTTGCAATTGCTTCCCTCACCCTGTCACCACTAGTACCGGCATTTTATGAATGCGATAAAAAAAGGTCCAGGTAGACGACTTCACAATACAAGTTTTCAAGCGAATGGCGGATGTGTGACTGGTACACCAAGTGGCCGCTAGATCTACCGACTTCAATAAATTTTCCATGGTATAAAGTTTAATCAAGTTTTCTTTTGTCTTTACTATTATTATATATTAGATTTTTCTCATACAAATAATAATGTATATTAAAACATGGTAAAGTAATTTATATTACTACGTAAATGAAAGCGGCAGAGACAGGTTAGACTACCGCTTGAGACGATCGATACTAGCGGTACATTAGTATACAGGTGAACAAAACACAATGACTGTGAGGTTCACACATCGATTTGGTCAAGATTAATCTGTTTATATTAGTATATAAGCATCTAGCATCGATATTTAGCTATTAGCTATCGAGATTAACGTTTTTTCATCGAGATTTGTGATTGGGGAGAGCTTGAAGGTGGCATCGAGATGCGAAATATCGAGATGAGATTGATCGAGATATGTGAGCCTACTGTAATACATAGCCGGGGCTGGAGGGTTAAAGTTGATTTTTTTTTTCTCTGACTCTTAAGAGTCTTCCCGCAGTCCGCCGGGAGAACTCTTAAGAGTCTTCCCGCAGTTCCCGGGTTAATTGCTCCCCCTCTGGGATTAACTATGACCAGTGTCATTCCACCTTTCACTGAGGATAATGTGCAGGATTTCTTTGATTTGTTTGAGGAAGTTGCTGGAGGTATGAGGTGGACAAGAGATCAATGGCCTTTTATGTTACAAACCGTTTTGACAGGGCAGGCTCGAGCCACGTATTTGTCAGAAGTAGCAGAGGTTAGGCAGGATTATGACAATCTCAAAGAAGCTATCCTAAAAACCATCAATTACAGCCCGAGGCTTACAGGCAATCTTTCCGTAAAAACCAGAAGAAAGTAGAAGAAACCCATAAGGTATTGGCCAGGACCATGACTAAAACATTCAATCATTGCGTCAAGAGTAAGAAAGTCACAAGCTACAACGATCTGAAGGAGTTGGTCCTGTTAGAAAATTTCCTATGGAAAATTGATTCTTCTGTAGCCTATCATTTAAGGGGAAAAAGGTAGATTGTCTTGCCGACGCCGCTGACATGGCTGACACATACGTGCTCAACAACAAATTTCGTGGAAAGAAGCCCTACGATAATTCTAGTTCTAATTTTAAGTATCCCAATCACAAATCTGACAGACCCAGTCACAAGCCTGTAACGTCTTCCCCAGCTAGCCAAAATAGAATTGTTCCCCCAACTAAAAATGCGACTCAGGGCAATGGTAACAGAGGTGGGGCCCAAATTAATAGTAATGCTCAAAGAGGGAACGTTCCCGTATCCCCTAAAGTATGTACTTTTTGTGGCAAGAGAGGCCACCTAGCTTATCAGTGCTGGGCCAAGGAGAGAACAGAGAGATCAGGGCAGACAGTTGCCGCCGTATCTCAAACTCCATATGTGCCTGTAATGCAGGACTCCCGACAGAAGGAGTACCTAGCACCAAAAGTTCCTTTAATGCAGGACTCTCCCGACAGAAGGAGTACCTAGCAGCTAACTTAAATCATCTAGACAGGGGTGTAGTAGCATGCGTGGTGCAACCCACTAGGGTTAAGCCAATAATAATTTCACCATCAGTGCAGGACAGTTACCGTCCCTTTTTTTCATCTGGCAACGTGAGTTTAATGGTTGCATGCATGAGGTAAAAATTCTGAGAGACACAGGTTCTACTAGCACCCTCATGGTGAATCCTTACATTGAGTGCCCACCTGGCGAACCAGTTGTAATGAGAGGTGCTGGAGGCCAATTTTATGCATACTTGGTAAAAGGCGAAATTGAATGTGAGTTACTACAGGGTGAGGCCACCATAGCTTTGTGTAGGTCCCAAGATATCCCTGTGCCTGGGGTAACACTCCTTTTGGGGAATGATGTAGCAGGTGAGAAGGTCCGACCAGACCCCATTTTGTCACTTTCTCCTGTTAACGAGCCACTAACCGGTGAGCTCGAAAAGGAGATGCCAACAGTTTTCCCTGTGTGTGCTGTCACACGTTCAATGTCTCAAGTAGCAGTTCCCTCAGACAGAAATGTACCGTATGTAAGAGTTGATGAAAGGGATGATGAGAGTGTGAATGACGCTCCAACTGTGCCTGATGATGTGACTGAGGTGGATTTATCTGACACCTTTATGGCTCATCTTGACCCTAATGATGACCATGAAACCCCTCCAAATTGTCCTAGTGGCCTGGTAGAGCTACAGAGAGATGATAGAGAATGCAAGGAGTTAGCTGCCAGGGCCGTGAGTGAAGAGGAATGTGAGAAGGAGGGTGGTGAATGTTTTCTACCTCAAAGGAGGAGTATTGTGGCGTAGATGGAGACAGCCACACAGACCAATCGATGACGGGCCTGGGACGTCCATCAAGTAGTAGTCCCCAAACCTTGTCGTAGAGATATCTTGGAAATGGCACATTGTATACCATTGGCAGGACACCTAGGTGTGAGATAAACTCTAGACAGAATCAGAGCCCACTTTCACTGGCCAGGAATGCGTGCAGATGTAGTGGAGTTTTGTAGAGTGTGTCACACTTGCCAGATCACAGGAAAACTCAATCAGAAGGTGCCTGTACATCCTCTGGTGCCCTTGCCCGTCTTCGAGAATCCTTTTACTCGGGTGGTAGTGGACATTGTAGGCCCATTGCCTAAGACTTCCCAAGGTAACATTTATTTATTAACTATTATGGACATGGCAACTCGCTACCCAGAGGCTATACCCTTAAGGACTACCTCTGCTCCAACTGTCATCAAGGAACTGCTCAAATTCTTCACCAGAATGGGTTTCCCCCATGAGGTGCAAAGTGATCAAGGAACTAATTTTACCTCTAACATTTTTCAGCAGTCCCTGAAGGAGTTGGGTATCGAGCATGTTAAGTCTAGCACCTACCACCCAGAGAGTCAAGGGGTTCTCGAACGATATCATCAGACATTAAAAGGAATGTTGCGTAAATATTGTACAGAGACCGGAGTTGAGCGGGATAAGGGGGTACCTTTTCTTTTATTTGCTACTCGTGAGGTTCCAACTGAATCCCTGGGTTTTTCCCCTAATGAGCTAGTTTTCGGTCACCAGGTAAGAGGTCCTTTGCAACTATTGCAGGATAGCCTAGTTGGCCAGGAGGGGGAACCAAAACCTCCTCAAGTATGTTTCAGATTTCAAAACCCGGCTGAGATCCTCATGTGAGTTTGCAGCTCAAAACTTGACAATGGCTAAAAGCTCCATGAAGAACTGGTATGACAGAAAAGCCTGTGAGAGGGAGTTTCAGCCCGGTGATGAGGTTTTGGTCCTGCTCCCCCTTTTTGGCCAACCTTTATCTGCCAAGTTCAGGGGCCCATATAAGATCATTCAGAGGGTGAGCATTACCGATTATCTAGTAACTACCCCAGACAGGAGAAAGCCCACGCAAGTATTCCATATAAATATGTTGAAACCCTACCATAGGTCCCCTGATTCCTCTCCTCCAGATTCTCCCAGTGTGGCAGTGAATGTCAGGACCTGTGGACAGCCTGGTGCGGACGAAGTCTTCAGTTCTCTTACTGACCCGCAACAGACTGTTCCAGAGCCTGAAGGTATCCATGCAGACTTTGACTTGTCATGTAGCCTATCCAACTTTCAGTATAACTCAGTAGCTTGGGGGGAATTACCATCTAAACTATGTCATCTTCCCTCTGATCAAGCAAACCAACTAATCTCTGTTTTATCTCAGTCTCCCAGTGTGTTCCGTGATACTCCAGGGCTCACTTCTTTGGCCTTGCACGACAGCGACGTAGGGGATGCAACTCCCATTAAACTATCCCCCTACCGTGTCTCACCACAACGCAGGAGTATACTGCAGGTCGAGCTTGACTTTATGTTATCAAACGAGCTGATCACAAGGGCCTTAAGCCAGTGGAGTAGTCCGGTCATACTTGTGCCAAAGCCAGACGGGAGCCATAGGTTATGTATGGACTATAGGCAAGTTAATGCTGTCACAAAGAACGATACCTACCCACTGCCACGGATCAAAGATTACATTTACCGGGTTGGCCTCATACAGCAGTGAGATAAACTTAATGAGAGGATTTTGGCAATTAGCTCTCCCTTGTAGCGAGGTAAATATCATGCTTTAGTAGTGCGCTTTCAAGCCTTCAGCTGTGAGATGCCTTGCTGTTCGAATAACGCTCCAGCTACGTTCCGGCTATGTTCTGATGTGGTACCTGGAGACGTTGCCTACTTTGGGTGATATCCTTATTATATCCTCATTATAATCTTGCTGTTGCCAATCTGGTGGTGAATCTATTTATGTATTATGTTTAATATTATGTACTATACTCCTTAAACTCTTTTCTAGGGGGGAGGTCTGACATACGGAGCCCTGTATGTTAATTTAAGAGTTAGAATTAAGAGTTGAAGGAGTGCCAAACTACCCAGGCGGCGAAGCAGACCAGCGAGGGGAAACCAGCTCGTCCGCATACCAGCAAACAAGCCTTCACACCTGCGTGCGTCATAGGGGACCCTGCAAACTACTTCGATGACCCGACGCTATGATCGACGCCAGGAGACTCCATTGGACCACGCACCTGCTACGCAACTCGAGGAGCTGTGATTGGGGCGCGCACCATCCCTCGCCTCCTGATTCGTTCCTACACCATCATTGTTTAGTATATAAGACCCGAGTAGTGGGCATTCAAATCAGTCTCATTTGGAGTTGGGAAGGTGAACTTGCAGCTGGAGGAAGACAGGGTGAAGTATTATAATGGGATTGTGACTGTCAGTCAGATTATATAAGTGTGTTAAGTGTGTTCGGTGTAAACACTTACGTTATGTTGGTTAGTGAGATATGTGATTGGGAATTAACGTTAACGCTACTATTATGTACTTAACTATTTTTAGTTGACTAACTTGTGGACTAAAGCAACTCTTTAAGTAGTTGGGTTTTGATTAAAGTAATACTATTGTTTTATATTAATACTTACGAGTTCTTTCATTTTCTTTTAATTAAGCTTACATTGCTTAACGGTACTTAGTACGGTGATACTATTGTTTCATATTAGTAATATCGCCTTAGACTAACATGGCTGTTTTAATGTTACTTCTAGTGATTTCCTAAGCTGAAGAAAATTCTTTTAGCTTCAAAATATTATTTTTGCTTTTCATATTATTTGAGTGAGACCTGAATCGAATCTATGAAGCGATCCTGTAACTTAATTTACTCATAATCAAACCTCAATGTTACGTGGTTAAGAAATACATTTAACTAATTATTAAATATATATCTAACTTTTTATGTGACTTTGATATTAATCCTGATGATAATAATATAATACTATTAACGTAAGACAAGAACCAAGAATAATAACTACATTAAATATAAATAAAAGGACATATAAGAAAACTATCTATTCATTTCAAAAAGGGTAAGAGACAGAAATATTCTTACTTTAATATTTATCTTTCAAGACTTTTTATAGAATTAATAGTCCTTCTTTAGATTTAACTTCTTCGGTTCATAACCATAGCCTACTAATAATTAATTAATAATAATTCTTTATAAATACTACATGACTTTAATTAGTTTCAGTATTTTTTCATAATTAAAGAGTATCAGTCAATAAAGGATACCAAGTCCTAAGATCCAAAAGGAGAGGAAGCAACAACAGGAATAATTTTGATTAGATTTGACTTTTGTTTTGCCTTCAGGTGACTGATACCTTAATATATATCTCCGTGCTATCTAGATTCATCAAGTTAACCACTTGAGGATCCAGATACGTAACAATATATATATTGACCACGTAAGTATACAGTATTATAAACTAACCGGTACTCTACATGTCATAGCCTTGTTGTCGAGATTAGAAACTCATTGGGTTTTATATCTAGGCTTCTATTCATACTAATGTTCCATTTTAAAATTAATGATAATCAACTGATACGAGAAGTCACAAAGCTTTTTCTTGTATACATATAGCTTAGACGAAAGGAACAAATAATAGCCTATCCAATAGGCTATAGGCTAAATAGCATTGATATTTACTTGACCAGCAAACTAAAAACAATGTTTGAACAAGCACAGTGAAAATGGCCACGTTTAGCCAAACCAGGATGAAATTACTATATTATTTTTAAGAGATTCCTTATGAATATGAGTTGAAAATTACTATATTATTTTTAAGAGATTCCTTATGAATATGAGTTGAAAATTTGTATTAAAACAAAATAAAATAGTAAACAGTTGACCCATCAACGTCGGTCTTCAACAAGTATTCTAACTGTAGCTTCTCTCTCTCTAATCTGATAAAAATAACACATCACCCGTGCCAGGACTCGAACCTGCATCATCAGATTAAATAAAACATACCGGTAAGTGTTGCCGTTCAGCTAGCGCAACACTACTTTGTACGCTGTGTGGAATACTATTTAAACAAAGTATGCCTCAAGCTATTCTATTCTCTTTCCGCTTGTCTTTGTCGTTTTATTGTAAGGAATTCCGAGATAAAATACATCTACAGTAAAAGTCCGTTAATCCGACGACCGATGATTCGAATCTCCCAATAGTCCGAATTTTTCAATTTGAGGCCAAATCCGAATTCACCCGATGGTCCGAATTTCAAGAAGTCCCAAAGTCCCCTTTTTGAGGCATTAGGCCACTCAAATGACACATAATGGAGCACACACATATCATATGTTCATGAATTCACTTTAAAAGTTTACCATTGTCATTGTAGCCTATTACCTACTTCAAAACATTCAGATTAATGGTCAAAGGAAGCTACTGATATAAACGTAAACACCTTCTTCTTCTTCTTCCACATCGTCTGCTAGAGAGTTTGTTTTGCTCTTGAACGCATCCTTGGGACGCTCCGATGCGCTACTGGCTTGCACCGCATTTTCTGGAAGCGCATTCAGTCTTGAGCTTGAAAACGCACCTTTGGACGTATTAGTCTTGAGCTTGAAAACGCACCTTTGGACGTTCCGATAGGCTACTATTTATAGTTCAGTGATCGGAGCATCCCAAGGGTGCTTTCAAGACAACAAGACAAGGGTGCTTTCAATACAATATAATATAACAGAGCACGTCACAAAAGGAAAATCACAAAAGGAAAATTACAAGAACCTCTCAGGGAAGTGCCGTTGTTAAGGCATTACTTCCCGAACCACATCTGATCTTCAAGAGCAAGACAAATTCGCTAGTAGACGGAAGAAGAAGAAGACGTTTATATCATCAGATTCCTTTGACCATTAATCTGAATGTTTTGAAGTAGGTAATAGGCTACAATGACAATGGTAACTTTTGAAGTGATTTCATGAACATGATATGTGTGTGTGCACCATTGTGTCATTTGGGTGGCCTAATGTCTCAATGTTTTCGTTATACACAGGTTCATAGGGGTAAAGTCCGATAATCCGAAAAATCCACTAATCCGAACGAGGGCCGGTCCGCTGCCCTTCGGATTAACGGAAGTTTACTGTATATCCTTTCCACCTTAATTCAATTTAATGTTAAACATAGAAATATCTAGTCCGTATCTTACAAGCCTATCTAAGATTATGCGTGAGAGAACATAATACAGTAACACCTCGATTTTCCGGCATTCAAGCATCCGGTAGCTTCAAACAACCGGAGGTATTAGGAAAGAAGAAGGGAAAAAAAAAAAAAACAAAAAAAAAAAAAAAAAAATAATTTCATCTATCTATCTATCTATCTATTGCCTGACGCCGTGATCCCCGAAGGGGTGGCCACGAACGAACCGCCCCCATGCACCTCTGTCCCCAGTCAGTCGACGCCCCTCCCCCCAACCAGCACCGCCTTCGTTCATGTAGTTCCTCACTCCATCCTTCCACCTCATATTCGGTCTACCTCTCCCCCTCTGTCCCTCCACCTCGCTCTCGTACACCCTCTTAGTCATTCTCTCGCTTCTCATACGTTCCATATGGGCCGAACCATCTCAAGTTGTTCCTTTTCACACTTTCCAGCACATCTACCTCCACACCACACCTCCTTCTTACTTCCTCATTAGTCTGTCTATCCCTCCATGTAACTCCGCACGCACTCCTTAAGTAATTCATTTCCACTGCTCTCACTCTTGGTCTGAGTCTCTCAACCAACGTCCATGCTTCGCTTCCGTAAGTCAGTGTCGGGATTACCACACCTGTCATGCAAGGACTTTTCACTTCCATACTGACCACCCTATTTCTTGTTACTGCTTTTAGCGTTCCTACAACCCTCTCTCCCTGTTGTACCCTCTCCCGCACCTCTTTATCCATAGTCCCATCTTTACTCAACACACTGCCCAGATACTTAAAAGAGTTGACGATCTCCATAGCCTGACCGTTCAGCTTCACCTCACACTCTGTGACTTCACCCCTTTCGAAGACCATAACCTTGCTCTTCCCCGTATTTACCTTCAAATGCCGTTTTTCGCACACTGTTCCAAACTCATTTACCAGACCCTGCAACTCCCATTCATTATCACTCATCAAACTGTATCATCCGCAAACAGCAGTATAGGTACGTTCCACTAAATTCCCTCCCTTTTGAGCGATACACCAACATTCACTGCTCTTGATAGTCTTTCTCTCATGACTCCATCCATATACAGTAACCACGGGGACATCACACACCCCTGTTTCAAAACATTCAGGTCAAAGAACTCGCTCTGCTCACTCTCCACACGTACTGCCGCCTTTGCACCCTCATACATGCTCTTCACTGCTTTCAGCAACTTGCCCTCTACTCCGTATATTCTAAGTACTTTCCACAAACCTTCTCTATCCACTCTGTCATAGGCCTTCTCCAAGTCCATAAAGGCAACATACACCTTTTGTTTCTTCTCCAGATACTTCTCCACAACGCAATTCAGGGTAAAAATCTGATCTACACATCCTCTTCCCTTCCTAAAACCTCCCTGCTCGTCGCCTATCATTTCATCATAACAATAAATAAATACATATAATATTAGGAAAAAACTCTTTAAAAAGCACCAATAAGAAATATATATACAGTCGACCCTCGATTTAACGGACTAATAGGGGGGAGACGGTGTCCGTAGCTGGAAAAAGTCCGTAACTGGAAAATGGCTCTCGGAAATCGCCGATTTTGCCCTAATATGCCTCGAAAATAAAGATTTTTAACTTTCCGGAAGTTTTTAAGTCTTTCCTTACATATTGCACATACAAATACATTTTTTTTCTAATAAAAAATTTCTTTCATTACCCAGATAAACCAATAGAAAACATAGAAACACAGGTACAGGTACAAAAAAGTACAAAAATACAAAAACAAAGTGTTTTTCTTACCTTAATCTATTATGTATTTACAGGATATGTACATCAGAAGACTCTAAGTGGTTACTCCGAGTCCGAGTCCGAGCTGGCCGCCTCAGACATGGACAAGGGGTCGTCAGGGTCAACTCTAGGGCCAGGCTTGGGCTTGTAACCGCTAGGGCCAGGCTGGGGCTCTGAGTGACGACTAGGGCCAGGCTGGGGCTCTGAGTGACCACTAGGGCCAGGCTGGGGCTCTGAGTGACCACTAGGGCCAGGCTGGGGCTCTGTAGTACGGGTTGACTGTGCAGGACGTCGAGGGGCAAAGAAGCTGCTGATTTTCCCCTGCCTCCCTCCTTGATGCTGGTCACGTATGATTAACTCTCGGAACATGCGCAGGGTCCCATAGTATCCACGGGCCTCCTGTTGGTCGCTGTATTCACTGTAATCAATTAGAGGCATCAATGTACGTGCGTAGGGTGGAGAGCTTGGTTTTTGCGCCTCGGTATCTCATCCTCTTCGTCGCTAGATTCCACCGTCTCCCCCTCAGTTACATGGGTAGCTATTTGTTGGGTAGAGAAGACCTCATACCCGGGATCATCTTCACTCTCGTCCAACCACTCTCGAATATCATCCTCTGTCACACTTTCTCCAGCATCCCGCAGCAACCTGTGGAAGTCCCTGGCCTCGAACCCCTCGAACCCAGTAACTCCGGGTTATCTTCGTCAATGAGGAGTTTCTTCCAGCAGTTACTTAGGGTGGAAATCTTCATGTCACTCCAAGAATATGCCAGGTTGAACAGCGCTGATTTGATATGATAGTTCTTTATGTTGGCTAGGGTGCGAGCTCCTCGGGTGTCTTCGATGATGTCGGTCTCGTCCTCGAGCACAACCAGCGCCTCATCAAGGTAGCGCCTTGTATAGCGCCTTTTTCACAGCGCTAATGATGCCTTGGTCCAAGGGCTGGACTAGTGAAGTGGTGTTTGGTGGCAAATACATGACTCGTATACGGCCATCATCGCTGATCAACTGGTCCTCACTAGGGTGGGCTGGGGCGTTGTCGAGAAGTAGTACCGCCTTAATTTCACTGGCAGGAATCTTCAGGACCTCCCTCTGGAACTTTCGCACTGCCGGAATAAAATAATGGTGGAACCAGTGCAAAAATATGGCTGCTGTGAACCAGGCATTTTTTGAATTATAATAATGCACTGGCAAGTCTCGCTCCATGTCCAGGTCCTTGAGGGCGCGAGGTTTCTTCGCTTTGCCAACAATGGCCAGCTTAAGCCTGTGGGTTCCAGTAGCATTGGCACCGCACAATGATGAAAGGCGTTCTTTGGACAATTTCTTGCCCTTAGCTGTCTCCTCGGATTTCCTTGCCTGTGTATATTTAGGCAAGGAACGCCAGTAAAATCCCATCTCATCCGCATTATACACTTGTGACAGGGCTAGTCCTTCGTCTTCTATTAGTTTGTTCAGCTTAAGACGGAAGGGCTCGACACTAGCACTATCAGCACTCCCAGCCCCACCATGTGCTTTCACATTGAAAAGCCCATGACGATTACGGAAGCGCCACAACCACCCATCACTGCCCTTAACCACTCAGACCCGGTTGGGCTCTGAGGCACCCATAACAAACACCCCCCCGCGGAACCCGGTAGGGCTCTGAGGCTCCGTATGCTTGCGTATATGCTTTCGAATGGCGCGCGTAAAATTTTTGTTGTTGTTGGGTGGTAGACAGCGCCACCAGACGTGAACTACGCCACGGCATCAGTCTCTACCCCGACGCCATCATGGATAGTACGCCAAACAGTGATTCCGTTGTGTCCGATACCGTGCTCCCTACGACGCCCGCCCAAGCTCGTCGCGTCTTACGCAGATGACACCGCCTAAATGTGTTATCTCCAGGAGGTATTGAGGAGACATTGAGAGTTTATGAGCGTGCTGAAGGAGAGCATATTGTTGATGATGAAGACAGTGATAAATCGTCTAATTATAAGTCTAGTGATTATGGCGATGACAGTGACAATGGTACTCAATTTAGGGGATTTGCGAGTGAACATGAGAGTGATGAAGGTGATGTAACAGCTTTCGCAGAAGCTGTTTTAGCTGAAGAAAGTGAAGTGGGGAAAGTGAGTGAGTGGGAGAGTTCAAGGTCAATCTCCAAGTTTCACTGGAGTGACACGACTCCAAGCCCTTCGCCAGCTAAATCGCCTTTCAAGCTACGCTTTTATAAGAAGCAGGTACTTGAGAAGGCGGCCGCAGTAGCCAGGGAAGAAGCCACAAGACTTGGTGAGGATGAGGCTGTGAGTGAGGGTGAGCGTGGCGACTCATCTCGCCCGCCATTGTCTCCCTTATCTCCCCAAGCCACCCAAGATGACCTGGGCGCCCCCCATTTTTCCCCCCCCCCCCCACCACTGCCAAGGGTTGAGGACCCCCCACTTTCAGCCTATTTGCCTCCTAGGTCCCCCGACAGGATACATACTGCTGCCGAAAAGGGGAAAGGCAGGAAATATGTCAAAAAAGGACAGCAAACTAGGTGGGCTTTGTTCGAGGCTCCCGCGGCGTCCACCCCTGCCGGCCCCAGCCATACGCCCCCGCAACTTTCCCCACGGTCCTCCCCACCTCTCCAGCCATCAACATGTGTTCCTGACGAAGGTTTTGAGCTCGCATCACCAATACTCCTCCAGAGCAAAGTCTTTTTGATTCTCTGTCCTCACAACTCAGTGTCCTCAACTTAAATGCTTCTTCTGAAATCACTGTGTTGGGTGATTTTAATGTCCATAATGTTGAATGGCTCACTCATTCAGCCAGGACTGATGATGCTGGTCTTGAATGTGAGCTATTTGCAGACTCATTTAATCTCACTCAACTAGTCAACCAACCCACCCGTGTACCAGATAATCCTAATCATAATTCCCACCTACTGGACTTATTTTTAACAACCAATTCAGAAAATTATGATGTTACAGTGAGGTCCCCCGCTTGGATCTTCTGATCACTGTCTGATACAGGCCACCTGTCTATCACCTACCACACCTTCCCACTCTGAACCTGTTTTGGTGACTAAATGGCATTACGATAGGGCAGACTGGGAGGGTCTTCAGGTTTCTTTATTGATATTCCCTGGACCTCTTTCTTTTCTAATGATGCACACTCCACCTTGAGCCACATACAAGATTTTGTAAAAATTGGAATGGAAACTTTTATTCCTCATCAAAAGTACAGTAAAAGATCTAATTCACCTAAATGGTTTGACCATAATTGTGCTAGAGTAACTGAACAAAAAGCATAGCCTACAATGCATAGACAAGATCAAAAACACATGAAGCATTTAATTACTTTAGAAACATCAGAAATCATGCCAAAACTGTATTAAACCTAACTAAATCAAACTTTCTCCACAAGCAGGCAAATAAACTTCTAAATAATCCAAATTATAACAAAATATTTTGGTCTACTCTTAACTCATTTAAATCCAACTTCACTACTTCTTCATCCATTCCACCATTAAAATCTCCGACTGGCAATCTTGTAAGTGACCCATGAGGTAAAGCTAACCTTCTTGCGGATATTTTCTCCACCAACTCAACCTTAGATGAAATAAATCAAGATGTCCCTGTACTTAATTTTAATTCGCCTGAAATTCCCTCACTTAAGATCCACACCAGACATGTCAAAACTATTTTGCAGAATCTCTCAGTAGATAAGGCTCCTGGTCCAGATGAAATTCCTCCAATAGTACTTAAGAATTGCTCCTTGGTGCTCGCTCCTGTATTGGCAAAATTTTTCCGTCTGTGTACTCATACCTCATGCTTCCCAGTACCCTGGAAAGAAGCAAACATCCATCCAGTTCCTAAAAAAGGTGCCTCTTCAGATCCATCAAACTACAGACCAATAGCTATAACTTCCACTCTTGGTAAAGTCTTTGAAATTATATTAAATAATCACATAATTAAGCATCTTGAGAATAATAAATTAATCAGTGATGGGCAATATGGTTTTAGACGATGTCGATCAACTGCAGACATGCTTTGCCTTCTTACGCATCAAATCAACCAAGCTACAGACCAACATGGTGAAACACATACAATAGCACTGGATATATCAAAGGCATTTGATAGAGTCTGGCATCAATCCTTATTGTCGAAGATGTCACACTACGGCCTTGCATCATTAGTTCCACTAATTTCTTCTTATCTTCATAACAGAAAAATACGTGTAATGGTAGATGGCCTTTATTCTCAATTTCACTCAATAATGCTGGTGTTCCCCAGGGATCAGTTTTGGCCCCAATTCTGTTCCTCATTCATATCAATGATCTCATATCTACCACTCATAATCCAATACATTCCTACGCAGATGACTCAACACTCCACAGTTCCTTCACATTTACCAATTCTGTCACCCAACCCGATCTTATAAATTCAAAAATAAACACTGGCAATTTCTCTGAACCAGGACCTTTCTAGAATTAATGGATGGGGACAAAAGAATCTAGTTTCCTTTAATGCACAGAAAACCAAGTACATTCAATTTTCTAACCGACAGAATCTCACTGACTCCCATATATTTTTTTAATGATGTAAATATTCCCACTTCCCCTAGTATTGACATTCTCGGTGTAACATTAACTACTAACTTGAGCTGGACACATTATGTTAGAAGCATTGCTAAGAATGCCTCTAAAAAACTGGGACTCCTGTACAGAGTTCGAGAATTCTTCACTGACGAGCAGTTGGCCGTGATATATAAAAGTCATGTGCGTTCTCAGATGGATTACTGTTCACCTCTGTGGGGTGGAAGTGGAGTGGTTGCATTGAGGCAGTTGGACAAAATTCAAAATAAAGCTATTAGATTAATCAATAACCCTGCAATCACACAGGACCTTCCTACATTATCCATACGAAGAAACGTTGCAACCCTTGCATTATTCTACAGATATTTTCACAGCAATTGTTCCGAGGAACTTGCTTCAATTGTGCCGCCTCTCTACATCTTTCCCCGTAGAACTAGGGCGGCTGAGAGCGCCCATGAATTTACACTTTCTCCTCCACAATGCAGAACTTCTGCTTATCAGAATTCATTTATCCCCAGAGCTACTACTCTTTGGAATTCACTTCCCTCGAATTGCTTTCCACAAACTTACAATCTACAAATGTTTAAATCCAGTTGTTACAAACATTTTATAAATGGAGGATGCCTTTAGGCACATGGACCTTTTTGTTTTATCTGTGTTTTTCCTTCCTCCGTTCATTGTCTCTTTTAAAAAAAAATAATAATAAAAAAAATACCTGGGCCTAGTGACAGTGGAACATTGCTTCCTGCCACTCGTCGCAGGCAAAGAAGCCCAGAACCTCGGGGGGACATAGCCTCACCTGCCACTCGTTCCCCACCTCGCCCCCCCGCACGCCACCCACGCATCACTCGTTCCCCGCCAGATTATGTGGGGGACACTGACGATGAAGGGCACCTCACAGATGACTCTGGCCATGACTATATAGGGTCCACCGTCAGGGCAAGATGACCACTCTGACGACGACGACTACATGGACATGGATGACCCTCAACCCATCCGCTCCGCCCGAGGTGTCGTGCTGTGGCCCGCCCTGGCCGCCACCCTGGCCGCCCTAGGGCGCGCGCCTCCCGAGTTGGCCGTGGGCGTGCTGGGCCACCACCTGGAGCTCCTCGTGGGCGTCGCCAAGACCCATTCTACGTTTTTCAGTGGGAAGACCTGGCTGACGGGGAAGATTACAACCCTGATGTGCCAGCTTTTGATGAGGTACAGGAAGGTTCAGGAATTACCCCCAATTTTCCCGCAGGCCCCAATGCTCCACCACATGAGCTTTTTGAGGCCTTTTTTGATGAGGAGGTTACCGGATTTGTCATCAAGGAGACCAACAAGCAGCACCAATTCCAGGTCCACATGTTTGACAAGGTGACCAAGGGCCACATGAGGCAGTGGACCGAAGTGACTCATCACGAGTTCATGGTCTTCCTGGCACTCACCATGCTAATGCCTCATGTCAAGAAGCATAGGTTGCCTGACTATTGGATCACCAATGATCTCATATCCACCCCTGCCTTCGGGAAATATATGTCTCCGGACCGGTACCTTGACATCCTCGCAGCGCTCCATCTTGTCACCAACACCGACGTCCACTGCCCAGACAAGCTGTGGAAGATTAGGACGTTGTACGAGATGATGCGACAACCACTTCTCCTCCTACTTCAAGCCCTTCCGCAAGGTCGTCATTGACGAGTCTCTTGTGCTGTTCCGGGGAAAGCTCAGCTTCCGGCAGTACATCCCCTCAAAGAGACATCGCTTTGGCATCAAATTCTTTGTGCTGTGCGACTGCCGAACTGGCTATGTCCTGAACTTCCTGGTCTACAGCGGGAAGGAAGGGGACGTGCTTGTGGACCCCCTCATTGGCTTTGGCGGAGCAGTGGTGCAAGCCATGATGGACCGCTATTTCCATAAGAATCACGTCCTCTACAACGGACAACTGCTACACGTCCCCCACTCTCTCAAAGTACCCTCCATGAGCGCAAGACGGGGACTGTAGGCACAGTACGAGGGAGAAGGAAGGGCATGCCACCTTTCCCTCCAAAGACCAAGAAAGGCGATGTGTTCCGGAAGAAGTCGGGGCCCATTCTAGCTATCCACTGGCACGACCATCGGAAGGTCAACCTCCTGACCACCGTCCACAAGGGAGAAATGGTGGAGACTGGCAAGGTGGATCACTGCAACCCAGGCCAGGGTGACCAAGCCCGATGCTGTCATGGACTACAACATCAACATGAGGCTGGTGGGCAAGTCCGACATGCAGATAGGCTTCATTGACTGTCTGCGTACCTCGTGCAGATGGTACAAAAAGTTCTTTCTGCACATGGTGGACATGTCCATTCTGAATGCCTACAATATATACAAGCTTCGGAATGAGAACACACCCAGGAAGTTCAATAGCCTGCGGAGCTTTCAAAAGCAGGTGTTGAAGGAGCTCCTGGAGAAGTATGCTATGCCACAGAGGGCAGTGGCACATGCTGGGCCTGCCGCTACTGACCGCTTGCACTGTGCATATTACATGAATATGCACAGGCTCATTTCCCTGCCTCTGACAGCAGCAGAAGAGGTGCCATGTCTGCTACAACACCAGGCTGAGGGCGAGGTCAGAGAAAAAGTCCACCATGGAGTGTGTGGAGTGCAAGGTGCCACTCTGTGCTGAAGGGTGCTTCTTTGATTACCACTCCAAGCAGGAGTTCTAATCATAGTGAAAGTACCAAAGACAGTGACAATATGTATATATATATAGGCAATAAATGGAAGTAAAACAATTTATTCTAATACAAAAGTCAAATGTATTATGAGAAAATTGATACTAATACAATAACACCATAATAAGGGCGGTGCCCGACCCCGAAAGGGGTTGAAATAGGGGAGCTATCCCCCCGCCAAAGGCGGCTTTCTAGGGCCTTTCCTAGCTGATGCTGAGAGGATTGGGTTCTAGTCATGTGGTGATGGGCTGGTCTATCAGAGTGAGAACTGAGCGATCTCTGCCATACCCATAGATTAACTCTGACTGTTCCTTTAACTTATATATTTTTCTAGATCTCAAGTGACGGCGTCTTTTCCGTGGATTGACCTCCCAATCTACCAAGATTGGAAGCCAAAGCGTCACATTTTTCCCTTGCCCCTCAACTTTCTCTTCATAATTGCTGAGGGGCACAGGGCCCTGGGTGGGGCTTTGGTTTCCCGGGCGTTTCCGCACCCTCCTCAGCTCCCCGCCATGGAGTGGCTTCGGTCACCCAGGCTTTATTGTGGTCGGCAGGAAGGGTTCTGTGGAGGCGCTCGGTTATGGCCTTGGAATTGCTCGGGGCCTTGGGGCTGTTCGGCCAGGCAGCTTGGGGAACAACAACACACCATAATAATATGTGAGTGACACATAATGTATATAAAAAGTGACATTCATATGATTAGAACCTATAGAAATATATAAATCAGTGAAAAAAGACACAATAAATTGTATATAAAACGTTAACAAAGCATATAACTAAGTGAAAGTGACACAAGACCTAATATTTGATGGCCAAAGTATAATAAACACCTATGATAACGAATAATCAGTGCCTAATATAACGATAACCTACCTCAATTACTAATATAACGTACGGTATCGAGTGAAAATGAGCATTATCAGTGACAGTGACACTCTCTAAAGCATATTTACCAAAGTGAAAGTGACACAAGACCTAATATTTGATGGCCAAAGTATAATAAACACCTGTGATAACGAATAATCAGTGCCTAATATAACAATAACCTACCTCAATTACTAATAAAATGTACGGTATCGAGTGAAAATTAGCATTATCAGTGACAGTGACACTCTCTAAAGCATATTTACCAAAGTGAAAGTAACACAAGACCTAATATTTGATGGCCAAAGTATAATAAACACCTGTGATAACGAATAATCAGTGCCTAATATAACAATAACCTACCTCAATTACTAATAAAATGTACGGTATCGAGTGAAAATTAGCAATATTAGTGACAGTGATACCCTAATACACATACTTTATATAATTGGCCTCAAAATAACTATAAAGATATCAATTAAACATCACATTGTCAATATCAACCACTAAAGTCGTCTATGGGAGGCAAACACTCTGGCGCGACGAGCGGCTAGGTGCGTGGTAGCCGGGGCCGGGGCGATGCATCCGAACGCGGGAAGAATTTTCCGCCGAAAATCACTCTAATTCCCGCGCTCGCCATTATGCAACCACTGGGGCTAGAGACCTCTACTCAACGGCATTCTACAGAGGAAGGTTTGTGGAACATTTTAGTTTTTTATTCATATTATTATTTATTATTATATGAGATGCCGAAATCTCCAACCAGGGTGCAGAAACACCATCAAGATCAATCCACACAAAACACCCGGAGGCACTGGAGAGAGACTATGGCAACTTAGGAAAAAATAAAAACATACACTGTATACTGTACTGTACATATACACATATTAAACACAGATAACATATTATGCAGTGGAGGATATCAAGCTTAAATATAATACAATAAAATAGAATAAAATAAGTTTAAAAATTAGAATTAATGCTGCAAAAAAGCATTAACTCTAGACTTAAAAATGGAGATATTAGCTGAATTGACTAGCTCATTTGGCAACTTATTCCACAAGTCAACCATGGCCGGCACAAAACACCGTGAAAACTGTGTAGTAGAAAAATTAACACGGCTCATGGCAAGATAATTAAGATTGCTTGTGAATCTAGTTGCACGAGCCCGGACATAGGGCCCAGGCAGAACCCCATGTAAGGGATGCTGAGGGTTGTTAAAAACTTTAAATAAAAGACTAAGGGCACCAACTTTACGTCGATGACACAGATCAAGAGACAAATTAGGTAGATTAAAACTGATGGAATTTAGCGACCTGTCAAGCAACTTGAGATGGCAGTCAGCTGCTGACAACCAGACAGGTGAGCAGTACTCGAAATGTGGCAAAATAAAAGCATAAAAAGACTTGATAACTGTGGCGTCACAAGCAAATGTTTTATAAACCTTGCGAAGCAGACCAATTTTTTGGGAAATGGAAGAGGAGAAAGAACGAATATGCTTTTCAAAAGTAAGTTTGGGATCAAGAGTAACTCCTAACAAACGCAGAGTATCCACATTCTCAATTTGCTCGCCAGAAACTTGTAGATAAGGATGGGGAGGATCCAAGGTACGAGATCTGCTGATGATAATGGAGTGTGTTTTACTAGCATTAAGTTTCATGCCCCAAAGTTCACACCATGATGTAATTTTGGCTAAATCCCTATTCAGAGCAGTAGCAATTACGTGTCGATCTATTGGTGATGCAATTGACGCATATAAAGTTGTATCATCAGCATAGGAGATTAGTTTATTTTCAAGCTCGGAACACAGGTCAGCAGTAAAAATAATAAAAAGCAAAGGCCCAAGGACACTGCCTTGTGGAACACCAGAAACAACAGTAACAGAAGGGGAATGACACCCATCAATGACCACAGACTGAGATCTTTTCGTCAAAAAATCTTCAAAGATCCTTAAAAAATTGCCACCAATACCAATGAGCTGTAACTTAAACAGAAGTGCTTTATGGTTGACTAAATCAAAAGCAAAACTAAAGTCAATAGCCACGACGCGAGACTCATGTCCCTGGTCCAATGAAGATTGCAAGTCATGGGTGAGTGTCAGAAGTGCATCACATGTACCCAGTCCCTTACGAAAACCAAACTGTGAGTTTGGTATCAAATTATGACTATTACAATAAGAGGAAAGGCGTCTGGACAAAAGCCTCTCATAGAGCTTGGATAGGATAGGTGTAATGGAGATAGGGCGATAGTCATTAGGAGATGATGAGGCAGTATTTTCCCTTTGGAATAGGAGTGATAATAGCCTTACGCCAGCAAAGAGGAAAACTACCTGATTTCAAAAGCAACCTAAACACCACTGCCCATTTAGGTGCCAAGACCACTGCAACCTTTTTAAAAAAGAGAGGGAAAAACCCATCCGGGTCTGTGCCACCATAGGTATCAAGATCCAGCAAGTACCTTTTCAGTTCAGCTGATTTGAATGCCATTGAATTGAGGTTGGGTCTAGGGAAACATGTCAATGGCAAAGACAATTCCTGATTACTCTGCTTATTAATAAAAATATTAGATAGAATATTGGCCTTCGATAATGGAAAAAGAGATGGAGCCATCAGAATCACAAAGAGGAGGCATGGAGGAATCTATTCCAAATAAAGAGGATTTCAAAGCGGACCACCATTTATGAGGCTGTGTAGCTCCTGCCAGAACATCCTGAAGATGGGAGTTATAATCCCTCTCAGCACCATCATAAACTCTCTGCGCAGCTGCCCTTTTAAAAACATAATTTTCCCAATGCAAGGGGTTTGATTACGCCTCCATAGACGATATGCAGCCTGTTTGTCATCAAATGCACGCTTGCAGTCATCATTAAACCATGCTTTATCCCTGATACAAGACTTAATTGTCTTTGATGGAACTCTTTTGCGAAGGATACCAAGAAGGGAATTGTTGAGAGCTGAAACCGGGTCATGAGATCTTAGTATGTGATTCCACTCAATATTACAAACATCATTACAAACGTTGTCCCAGTTAACCCGGGATTTAAGGTAGACTTTACGTGAGAGAGTAATATCATGAACAGAAAAATAAAGATTAATTTTACACATGATGGCATTGTGGTCGGAAGTGCCAACAGGTACAAGAACGGAGGTTTCTACAACGCCAGGAATGTCTGTTAGTACTAGATCAAGACAATTTCCAGACATATGAGTAGGTCCTTGGATTAGCTGTTCACAACCAGATAAGTTTGCAAAATCCAATGCAGCATGACCATTTCTATTAGTTGGAGAGACCGAGTTCAACCACTCTTGATGATGCGCATTGACATCACCAACAAAAATAAAAGATGATTTGACATCTACAGACTGTATTGAAGCCATGGCTGCTAAAAGGCAGTCATATATGTCATTGTTAACATCAGGATTTCTGTACAGGCTAAAAATGTAATGATTATGATACTTGCTGGAAACTTTAACTAACTGCATCTCATGGCATTTACAAATATGCTTAGTTAAGTGCTGAGCATTATACCCAGATCTAATATACAAGCTCATTCCACGAGCACGAGGAATAGAATCACGCCGAATAAGAACTGGTTTACCGAAGTTAGGTATAAGAAGTTCAGAATAATCTCTATAACCAGAGACAAGGGTTTCAGAACAAAAGACAATATCATAATCAACAGATGCCAATGTAAGATCCTTGATGTTCTTATAGAGACCACGAATATTGGAATAAAATACACGACAACTTGTAGTAAGTTGTCTGTGAGGACCGGGATTAACTTCTATATCACCGGACAAAAGTAGAAACAAAAACAGAAAAAGTTGAAAGCAATCCATATACAAATACATAAAGATGGATATAAACAGGTCGACCCAGACGGAGCCATCACATCTGGGTAAGGTATAAAACAAGCCCCAAAGACACCATATCCAGGGGGGAGCAGTAGCGGTGGATTTTATTTGTTTAGAAAAGACTAGAAACAGAAAAAGAATGCCAAATCTCCTGAAAATCCACCAGACTCAAAAGTCTTCCTCATTGGCCTGCTAACCACCGTGGGGAAAAAAACAGGAGATTGCAGGAAAAGGAAGGAAAGTTGTTGTATAGCACCAAACAGCAGGGATGGATGTAAACGGACAATGGAAGACCTTGGTGCAGGCTATGGCAACATCCTAAACATCCATCATGGTAAAATACCATAAGTTTGCTAAATGGCCGTTGACTAATATATACAGTAGTTCATCCGCCCTTTGACAGGTATTGCTTTTAGTCCTGCAGGGTGTCTAGCCACCCACCCTCCAAGTGAGGACTCGGAGGGGGAGCCGGTTTAGTCGCCGACAATCCGACCATGAAACCGGTAGTATCAGATTACATGTTACTGATAGCAGGAATACCTGACCTGACACTAAATAACAATACATGCCCTATTTATTGAGTTACAGGTGAGTGAACATAGCCCAATAATCGGCAAAACACCCGGGACCACAGTACAGTCGCGAGCTAAGGGCGCCGGGTCTGGAGGGTTTAAGTCAACAATGCCCAAATGTTCGGCCAAATTTGTTTGCTGCCAACAAAATTTCCACCCCCCGGACAAGATTCCCACTCGACTTCTGTTGAACATACCACTTCATCACTGCTGTATCGAGTCGATGGTCTTTGCCCATTTTCATATGCTTTCTGGGGACCCCCTTGCCACTAGAGCTGGCCGAGGCGTCGACACAATACGTGGAGGCATAAGGGGTGGATGGGACTCGTTAGCCTTGGTCGGCAACTCATCTAGGGGAGACAACCTTATACAAATCCGGGTGGATGGGACTCATCAGCCTTGGTTGGCAACCTGTCTAGGGGAGTAAACCTGATACAAATCTGTACTGCTTACCTAAGGGTAAGGCAGGTTAGTGGATGGATTAGCCGAACACCACTGTAGAAAAAGAGTGCTAACAAGATACACAGAGGGCCTCGGAGTCGGACGGATCCTAAATTGAGTGGTCAATCCTGTAAGTCCTTCACTAAACTGGCTCGGGTTGTCCCTCTCACAGGGAATAGGTCCGCTTGGGGGCATTCTGTGTATGGCCACCCTCGTAAGGGGAGTAAGGCATCCGGCAATAGATAGATAGATAGATAAGATCTTAGCTCGGCTTTTTTCTTCTTTATATCGGACACTGTCTGTTTCTTGATCCCATATTCTTGGCATATATAAGCCACTGACTTGCCATTATCCAACTTTTGCAGTAACTCTAGTTTCTGAGATACACTTAAGTTAATACGCTTACGTTTAACCACTTTTGGAGGCATTTTAAGTAGATCAATGCAAGATATGGAATATATTAACACTGGGCGGACCGGAGCGGACTCGTGGCTAGGCGGGAACTGACGTAAACAATGATTTGGCGGGATGTTGTGGCGCCGCGCCCGCCACCTACCGGACATATTTTCTACTAACGGACTTTTGTCCGTTGGTCGGACAGGTTGTCCGGCTACGGACAGAGTCCGTTGTATCGGGGTCCGTTGAATCGAGGGTCGACTGTATACATAAAATAGTCCGTGGTTCTATGTGGGTAACGGCGACGTCAGTAGAAAAAAAACTTTCTCATATCGGACATATTATACTCGATTCATCGCTATCATGCCGAAGATTAAGGCAAAGTTGGACAAAGTGAAAGCCAATAGTGACAAGAAGAAATGCAAAAGAGTGGAAAAAACCCCACAAATATCCAAACGAATGGAGAGAGGTGGATGATGTAACAGCATCCACCTCTACAACTGTGGATGAGTGGCAAGCATCCACCCCTTGCTGCCTCTCCCAAAGCATCTATCTATCTATGTAGGCTAGTATGTAGTCGATTCCGAATCAATAAGGGAGTTTGAAAGTAATCTTGATAAAGCATGGGGAAGACAAGATTTGAAGTTTGAATTATAAAACAAAAATACAGAATAGTAAAAATGTTGCGTCTGGCTACCGCCGCCGCCAACACCGTGAACGACCGCAGCAGTGCAAGTACTGGTACTGAGCTGGATACACAGGCATAGTTTGCCTTTTTCCAGAGGATCTAATGTAAGAAACTGTAAGAAATCTATCTATTGCCTGACGCCGTGATCCCCGAAGGGGTGGCCACGAAACGAACCGCCCCCATGCATCCACCTCATAAATAAGTTTTAGATATAAAGTGAGAAACTTAAGACAAACTAAAAAGAACAAAACTAGTTTGATATTAGTGTTTCGGTTTGCTACTGTCAAAACTTTGAATGCGCCGCGAAACTCTCCCTCCTGATAAGGCCTAGCCTTCGCATACCATGATACGCATTATGCCGCTGACAACAGCAACAGCTGGACGCCTTTTCCAACTTCTACTGTACTTATAAATTGGCGAGTTGAGAACATTACTATTAAAATGGTATAGTAATATTTGTGTGTTTATTGTATTAAGGCTGATAATACAGATAGCCATTAGGGGGTATTTTCTTGGGGTTTATGGGCATTTATAGGAGTAATGTTCATTCAACCGGACTTTTCAATTCACCGGAGGTTTCAAATCCCCCTGAGTGCCGGAAAATCGAGGTGTTACTGTAGCTGAAAAAATTACGTGTAGGCTATTTACACACGCTTGTCAACTGTAGTTTGGGGATTTTGATTATAATATCAATATATTACATAACCACATTGAAATGGTGCTACTTTGTTTACCTGCAGGACAAAGTAAGTTGATGGACATATAAATGAATGACAGGTTAGCAGGGTTACGCAATAGCAAGGAATAGGCCTATCAATATCAGATGAGCTTGCCTTCCTGCCAGTGTTACCAGGACCGGCTTGATGGTTCCTTATCATCATCGACTCATTGACTTAGTTAACGATGCATGACTATTGATGAATAGTTTATTCTTGTTTTGCCATAACACAATGATAATACATTTACCTAATGTGTTGGCGTAGTTTGCTACTTCTTCACAAAGGAAGAAATAAACTTCAGCCAATCAAGAGACGACATAGGGGAGAGGGGGGGCTTAACCCTCCAGCCTCGGCTACGCATTACATAAATATTCCCCGAGACCCGGGGTGTTTTGGCCGAAAAACGTCTAAGCTAGGCTACCGTATCTTTGTTATTCTGACTTCTTCCCGCATTCCCCAAGCGTAGCTGTGTTATTTACCTGTAGAATGGCGTTAAGTAGAGCTCTCTAAGTCAACTGGTTCAGTTGTGATGATGATTTCATTGGAGATAACTTACGGCAACAACAGCCACTTTACACTACTTTTCGATACTTAACAACAACATACAGGCACACATGAACAAGCGACGCTCTCCTTCTTGTGGCCGGAGATGCGGGGCGTCGGTCCAGCCGGCTGTTGTTTACATGCGTCGGACCGACGCCTCGCACACCAAGCTCACAGGCTTTCAAGCAATGGTACAATGTTGTACCACCCGGGTTCCTCGGGTCAAAACAAAATGGTACACACGTGTACCAGCCGGGGTTGAAGGGTTAATCTTCAAGTTGGTTGGCGTTAGCTATAGTAATATAATGGAAGAAAAAAAAATACTTTATTCATTTATAAATGCAGTCAGTCGAGGATTTAAGGCAAGTTGTTTGTCTATGCGAATTTGATAAGAACCAACAGTGCTGCACTCTATGACATCTCGGGGAAGCCCATTCCACAAGTTCTAAACTCGATTGAAGAAGAAATTCTTAGACTCGTGTGAGTTGTTGTTGTTGTTGTTGTTCCCTAAGCTGCCTGGCCGAACAGCCCCGAGTCCCTAAGGAAGGCCATGGCCACGGTCGGGCTTTCCCACAGAGCTCTCAAGGAGTGTAGATTGTGTTGTTGGCGTAAGTGGTTGTGTGAAATGCAGTCTTCTATGATGTGCTTAATAGTATGGGGTACTGTGTTACAACCTGGGCAGGAGTCGACGACGGAGTCATCCAGTCTCTTCTGATAGCTCAGAAGGGCTGGATGGTGTCCACATCTCAGCCTGGCCAGCTGGATTCTGTCCTCGCGAGGAAGGGAGGATTCAGAAGAATGGATTTCGGGAGGTCGTGCCTGCAGCTGCATGTTGTCTATGAGTGAGTGGATGGAACAGCGAGAGATATGAGTATGGATGTGCTTCTGGAAGCTGGTTTGGGGTGGGCAGGGAGGGAGAGAAGATAGTATTTGTGTGTGATAGCGTGTGCTAGGTGTTGTTTTAATATTTCTTGGTGTCTGTGGATGTGTTGCCATGTAGTGTAGTGGGTGGTGTTGGTTTGTGGAGGCTGCTGCCAGGAATTGAGTGCCTCTCATGTCCAAATGGTCTTTGACTTTCAGGACTTTGGTTTCTTGATGTAGGTGAAGTAGCTGTGCAGCCTGTGATGATTTTTAGGGCTATATTTTGAATAGTCTGTAAGGTCTTATGATGTGTTTCAGCTAGGTTAGAAGCCCAGGCCGGGCTTGCGTATTCCATCACTGATCTTATGTATTGTTTGTTGTTGTTGTTGCTGTTCCCCAGGCTGTCTGGCCGAGCAGCCCCAAGGTCCCGAGCAAGGCCAAGGCCACAACTGAGCACAACTGTGGTGGTGGTTTCTTTGTTGTGTTTCAAACCTTGTGTGGGCAAGTGACCTGAGGGCGTTAAGTCTGGGTGTCAGTTTTCTTTTTAATGTTTGTGGTGTGCTGTTGTTGTTGTTGTTGAAGACGTGTTTAATTTAAACTAGCCCTCTGGGCCGAGGCCCTCATAAGGCTAGTGGTCGGCGGGGGGATAGTAAGTCAAGTCATATAGGTCACTGGTCAGATTTCATCGTAGAGATTAAGAGCTGCTAAGAAATGGCGGATGGCTATGAATGAGAATGAATCTGAGTCAGAA
Organism: Paralithodes platypus; assembly: GCA_032716605.1. Lineage (NCBI taxonomy): Eukaryota > Metazoa > Arthropoda > Malacostraca > Decapoda > Lithodidae > Paralithodes > Paralithodes platypus. The sequence continues at coordinate 36,631,178 of CM064506.1, forward strand.
AGGATGTCTTTTAAAAGAGGTGTGTCGCAAGAAGCGACGTCTTTCAGGGCCGTACATGGGACAAACGCATAAAATGTGAGGGATAGTAAGAAACCGTGCGACATTGGTGACATTCCGGCGGAGGACTACGGGGAGTGGTCATTAGATATCCATGAGTGAGGCTTGTGTGTCCTATGCGTAATCGAGTTAAGAGGGTTTGGTCAGCGCGACAGGGGCTGAGTGAAGAGGGCCACATGTGAATGTCGTCTTTGATGAAACGAAGGTGACCTCCCAAAGGTTGATCCCTCCATTCTGAGTGCCACTTTTCATGAATATGCCGTCGAACTACAGGAATTAGGTCATCCGATCTGAGGACTGTGGTGTGCTGTTTGAATGTCATTTGAGTATCATATGTTACTCCTAGGATTATGGGTGAGTGTGTGTGTGTGTTAGGGGTATGTTGTTTATGGTGAATTGCGGGGAGTATGCGTGATCTGTCCAGCTTGTGAAGAGGGTTGCAGTGGATTTGGCTGGGGCAAAATTAAGTCTGTTTTTTAGTGCACCAGTCATGTAATGTGTTGAGATAGGGTTGAAGGAGACTTGTTGCTCTGGCTGGGTCTTTATGTGTGCATGTGAGTGTTATGTCGTCTGTGTAGGAGGATATGTTTATTTGGGGTGTATTGGGTGTATTTATATCATGCATGTACAGATTAAAGAGTGCGGGCGACAGGACGGATCCTTGCGGGGACTCCGTTTTGGAAACATTTCTGATGCTAGATGACTGACCGGCAAAAGATATGTGTGCACATCTGCCTGCTAGGAAGTTGGCCAGCCACCTTTTTGTGTTGTTGTGCATGTTTGTTTTGTAAATTTTGTTTGTTAGGTTGTGGCGGGGGATGGCATCGAAGGCTTTACTAATGTCGAGTATGGCAAGTAGTGATCTGTGTGGTGGTCTGGCTGAGTTGATGCCGTCAAAAGCTCTGGCTGAGTTGATGCCGTCAAAAGCTCTTTGTGTAAGGTCTGTAAGAAGAGTGTTTGTGGAGTACAGTGGCCTGAGGCCATGTTGTGTTGGAGCTAGGGGTAAGGCGTGTGTAATTAGTTGTTGTTGTTGTTGTTCCCCAGGCTGCCTGGCCGAACAGCCCCAAGGTCCCGAGCAAGGCCAAGGCCATAAACGACCGCCCCCACAAAACCCTCCCTGTTTACCACTAACAAAGCCAGGGTGACCGAAGCCACTCTTAAGGCAGGGAGCTGAGGAGGGCGCGGAAACGCCCGGGAAACCAAAGCCCCACCCGAGGCCCTGTGCCTCTTAGCAATTATGAAGGGAAAGTTGAGGGGCAAGGGAAAAATGTGACGCTTTGGCTCCCCCAATCTGCCAACTTTTAGGTTGGCAGTAGGGAGGTCAATCCACGGAAAGACGCCGTCACTTGAGATCTAGAAGATATATAAGTAAAAGGAACAGTCAGAGTAAGCTATGGATATGGCAGAGATCGCTCAGCTCTCGCTCTGATAGACCAGCCCATCACCAATGTGTAATTAGTTGCAGTACAAGGCGTTCTAGGGGGTGCAGAGGAGTGTGATAGGGCGGTGTGAGGAGGGTAGCCTGGGGTCTTTGTTGGGTTTGGGGAAAGTGATGATGATACCATGCTTCCAGATGTCTGGTATTGTATTGTGTGAATAAGTGTAGTTTGATATGTTAGCGAGTGCTTGTATGCCTTGTGGTCCCAGGTGTCTGTGGTGTATGTTGCTTATGTTGTCTAGGCCACAGGCGGGTGAGTGCTTGAGATTGTTGATGATGTGCTTTGTCTGGTAATTAGTGAAGGGTGCATTAGTCAGGGTCTGTGGGAAATTGTCTCTTACGTCGGATGACTAAATGACTTTAGTAAGAGAGAGTGTCTGATGCGAGAGCTTAAAGATGGAAGTGTGGATGTGTGTGGGGTGGGTGAGACGCACCTGTTGGGTTCTGGAGAGTGGGATGGTGAGAGTGAGCATGACTTGTGGGGTGGGGAAGGATGGGTTGTCTGGTCTGGATTGGATGCAGGATATAAACGTAAGAAAAAGGAAGGGGTAGCAGTAATTTTGTCTGAAAGGTTGAAGAAGTGTATGAAAAACTATGGATGCGTGGACTCAAGAATTGTATGGTGCGAGTGCAAGATCGGGATAGATAGGTATACTTTTATGTGTGTCTATGCACCAGTCAACCAAGAAACTGGGAAAGGTGTGGAAGAAAATAGAAAATTTTGGAATAAAGTCAATAAATGTATAATAGAAAGGCAAGAGTGTACACAGGTAATATTAGTAGGTGACATGAATGGTAGAGTTGGAAACGAGGAGATAGAAGGTATAGTGGGTAAATGGGGTGTGGAGGGTAGGAATATAAATGGTGACTTCCTTTTAGAAGTATGTGCGGAGAGAGAAATTTTTCTGGCTAACACATTTTTTGAACATCGTCACATTCATAGATATACATGGCACAGAGGTGAAGGTGAGCAGGAACAGAAATCTCTAATTGACTACGCCATGATGGACTCCGGACTAAAATGAAGAATTTTAGATTCAAAAGCTGTACGAGGTATGCTGATGGGATCAGACCACTATACAGTGCTGACAAAAGTGAGGATAAGGAAGGAGTGGAAATATGAGAGGAAAGAGAGAAAACTGACAGTAGAGAGAATAAATGTGAGAAAATTAAATGAAGAATGTAATGCAACAAAATACAGTAGGGTCTCACATAAAACGAGTTTATGGTCGATAAACGAGGGCGTTTTTAGGCGATTTAGTTTTATGTGAACACAGCATTTTGGTGGCGCAATATCGTCAATGTTCACTGTAAGCGAAAATTTGCGTACAAAGCGAACGATATTTCGTACGTTTTGTACGATATTTCGGCGCTCTATATGAAAACTCCTCGGATTTGCCCACTTTGGCGGCGGACTCGTTTTATGTGATCACATTCGTTCTGATCGAAAATTAAATATTAATATTTTAGGTCGGTCGTTTTAATCGAGACTCGTTTTATGCGAACACGTTTTATGCGGGACCCTACTGTACAAGGACATCCTGAAAGACTATAAAGGACATGGATGTTATGATAGATCTGGGAAATACTGTAGACGAAGTATGGAAAGGTACAAGAGACTCCATGATTAAAGCAGCTGAGAAAGTATGTGGGAAGAAAACATTTAAAATGTGGAAGAAGAAAGGTAACGCATGGTTTAGCAAAGAGATAGAAGAAATAGTGAAAAAGAAGAAAGAGTTGAGAAAGAGTATGCTGCAAAAGAATATACCTAGAGAAACTAGAAATGCGAGGAAAGAAGAATATAAATATTTGAAACAAAGAGTGAAGAAGACGATACACGACGCTAAAAGGAAGGTAGATGAGGAATATGGGAAAAAGATTAGTGAACAGTTTCTGAATGACAAGAAAGTATACTACAAAGCTGTTTAAAGAAGCCAGAGGGAAGAAGACTGAGACTGTCTCAGGTGGTAGGATGAGGGACATGAATGGGAAGGTGGTGGAGGGTGATGGTGTGGTGAAAGTATGGAAATATCATTTTAGTAGCCTAGCTGTAAAGAGTAGGGGGAAGGCAAAGATCTCATCCATGGGAATGGAGAGAAGTAGAATAAACAGGGTAGTTGAACGCCAGATAAGCAGAGAAGAAGTAAAAGAAGCAATCAATAGACTTAAAATGGGAAAAGCTGCTGGAGTAGATAACATCCCAGGTGAAATGCTGAGATATGGAGGAGAAGAAGCTGTTGACATAATGCATAGGTTATGTAAATTAGCATCCAAAAGGAAAGTGTACCAGAGGACTGGAGGAAAGCAGTGATAGTACCCTTGTACAAAGGGAAGGGTAGTAAAGAGGAGTGTAAGAGTTATAGGGAAAATAGCTTGCTTAGCATACCTGGAAAGGTATACGCAAGAGTACCGTAAAATGGGGTAACTTCGGACATTTTTCGATGTTTTTTAACAATTGCTCCCGATTATAGAGATTTAACTAGGTCAAGTGATGTATGGTGATAGTGCGCCATAATCCAGGAAGCCTCCTAAAATTAACCCCTATAATAAGAGAGCTATCCTTATCCTAAATGATGTCCGAAGTTTGCTTGAAAAGTTGACAACTTCGGACATAGGTGATTTCTTATGGAAAATGATTGCCAAGAAAGCTTGGCTAACTCCGGACAAACGGAGGAGAACTTCGGACGTACGTTCGTGGCCTTAATTCATTCATTTTTCGGCTCCTACTATTTTATATGAATATTTTATTATTGTTGCTTATTCCTGTCCGATGTTTAAGTGGAAAATGCACAGTCAATACTTTTAGGCCTGTATAATCAGTATAGGAGGGGGATATATATGATGTTTAACATATATTCTGTTTGGATCTGTTCTCGTTAGGCATTGAGCTCACTCTTAGAAAATATTGAGCAGGAAAAATAACAAATGCTGTCTAATCAATAACTCGAAAATTAACTAGGCCTAGTGAAAATATATAGGTATGTATACTATATCACTGCATATACACTTTTATGAATTTGAGCATTTTTATAAGTATAACGTATTTGTTGGTGTTTCTTTCGGCAGATAAAAAAAAATTTGGACAAGATATATGCCTCTCCTAATTTATATATATTATATATCCAGAATTATCCGAAATACATAAATCGGTTAGCATATTATCATATTTTTATGGTTTTTTGGACTCAGAGAATGATTATTTGATCTTTTACCACCATGTTAATGATGGACAAGTATTATGAATGATTTTCATAGGGCAAATAATAACAAACAATTGTTTTGTTCCATGTCCGAAGTTAGCAATTTTTTTTTTTAAATACACAATCGGCTAAATGATAGTGTTCTAGCTAGAGCGTTATACAAGTGTAACAAATTTCCTTTGGTGGATGTTGTCTCTGGTAATGTTACTACAAAATTATATCAGTCACAACATTATTCATACAAACAAATTTCTTCAGGGCGATAGAAGTTTGGCAGGGTAGCGAGAAATGTACATATTTTCGTCATATATATATTTTTTTAGTGTACATATACTCATGTCAGTTTCCTAGGACTTTTACATGCTCTTCCTTTGCCATTTCTCTAAACGGACCCCACAACAAAAACAATAAAAAGCGTTTCCATTATATAATGACAATGTCTAATTACTTATTATCGCCGATGTCCGAAGTTATCACCGTAGTACGAAGTTACCCCACTTTACGGTAGTAACAGAGACTGCAGAAGATAACGGATGACAAAATAGGCGAGGAACAGGGAGGTTTCAGAAAGAGCAGGGGCTGCGTTGACCAGATAGCCTCAATGCGTTTGTTAGTAGAGAAGTATCTGGCCAAGAACAGAAAACTCTATGCAGCAATTCATGGATTTAGAAAAAGCCTATGACAAAGTAGACTGGGAAGGTCTATGGGATGCGTTAACAGTAATATGGTGTGGGAGGAAAGTTGCTAGTGGCAGTAAAATCTTTTTATAGGAATGCAATGGCAAATGTGAAGGTAGGGGAATAAGTTAAGTGAAAGTTTTGAGGTCAATGTAGGAGTAAAACGGATGTGTCATGTCAGCTTGGTTGTTCAATATATACATGGATGGAGTAATTAGAGAATGTAGGGCGGGATTAATGGCTGTAGGAGCTAGACTGGAATCAGAGGGAAGAGCGGGGAAGATTTTAACATGCTTTATATGCGGACGATGCAGTCCTGTTGGCGGAAAATGTATAACTTCAGAAAGTGGTCACAGACTTTGACAGGGTATGCGAAAAGAGAAAGTTAAAGGTCAATGTAGGGAAATGTAAGGTAATGGTGTTTGAGAGAAGAATGCATGAAACCATCTATTTTAAGGAAAAATATGGAATTAAGAAAGAACATGAGAAAAGTTGTAAAATAAAAATGAAAAATTAAGTACTGGAAGAGGTTGAAAGCTTTAAGTACAGTATTTGGGCAGCTGTACTATGCAAATATGGTAAAATGGAGAGTGAGATAAGAGAGAAAAATGAAAGGGAGAAAGGTGATTGGAGAACTTGATAGTATTCTCAAAGGAAGAATGGTTAGTAAGGAAGTTAAAAAGTCACTGAGAAAACAGTGTGCTGCTCCCAACACTCTCGTATGGAAGTGAGACATGGACAGCAAGTGACGAGGACCTCTCCAAACTGAGAGCTGTGGAGATGAGCTTTTTCAGAATGGCAGCTGGTGTGAATAGGCTAGATGGGCCAAGTAATAGGGAAGTGTATGAGTCCTTTGGAATGGAAGATCAAGCTTTAGGCAGTGATTGTGGAGTGATTGAGTGGATAAAGCAAAGTACTTTGAGGTGGTATGGTCCTGTTCAGAGAATGGATGAAGACAGAATGCCAAGAAAGATATATGGGAGTCAGGTGAGTGGAACAGCTAGCAGTGGAAGACCACCTATGGTATGGGAAAAGAAAGTGGAAAAATATATTGAAGAAAAACTTCCACGTAGTGGAAGGGGCATTGTGGCACGGGCAAAGGAGGCATGTCTTGACAAAGTAGCCTGGAGACGTTTTTGTCATGGCCATCCTTTAGCGGGGGTTTCCCAGGGGGAAACAAGGAGTCGGAGATGATGATAATGACGTCGGATGACACGTCGGTCGTCTTTATGGGGTTTTAGGTGGCTGATATGAGAGAAGTGATTAATGAGAGTGTTGGCTTGTTGTTTAAATGAGGAGTAGAGTCTGTTGTTTGTGATTGCACCATGTGATTGTGTTGTGTTGCTGTTGGAAAGTGTGATGCTGTTTAGTGCTTTGTAGAGTTTTTGGGGTTTGTTTTATGATCAAGTGTTTGTAGGAAGTTATTCCAGTTTAGTGTTTGTTGTTCTTGTATTTTGTTGTTGATCTGGGTGTTGAGTGCTTGGATTTGTTGTGTGATGTCTTGCATGCGGGGTGCTGGGGAGTGTTTCAGTGTGTCACGTTGTCTGATGAGGTTTTGAATTTCTGGTGAGAAGTTGGGGTTGTGTCTTTTTCTATGACCTCTTCTAATAATGTGTTTCTTGTCAGCATTTTGGATAGTTGTGTTGAATGTGTGGACAGCATTGTGTTCTGTCTCATTTGTGAAAGCTTCAGAGTTGGCTCTTTTATAATTAGTGTAAGTGTGTCTGTGTCTAGTTGGGGTGAGTCTGGTTTTGGTGGTGATAATGATCGGGAGGTGGGCGGAGCCTAAGGTTTTACCACCCTCCAGGATGTGGGGGCGAGTTCTGGGGAGCAAAAGGTGATAGCTGGAGATGATGGGTCGTAGAGGGCTTGCGGGGGAGTATGGGGATGTTGATAGATGTCGTTGAGGATGTAAAGGTTATCTGATTGGTGTTGTAGGACCAGCCCTATGTCTGTGTCGGGGTTGTCGCCAAACCAGGCCGACGTCTTGGCGTTGAAGTCACCACCCAGGATGTTGGTGGGGTGTTGGTGATATGTTGTAGTTGTGGTCTGTATTCGTTAGGTACTGTGGGGGATGTTTGGGGAGGAATGTACAGTCCATCCTCCTATAACACGAGCTCCTACAACGCGATCCTCCTTCAACACGAGGGGGAGGTCCCGAATTACCTAAACCTCTTATAACCCGAGCCGAAAACATATAACGCGAAATGGCCTTGCCGAGTGCTTGAAATCCGGCACCTCCTTTTCCTGCGCGACCCCCCCCGCCCCCCCCCACAGCGCGACGGCAAGAGAGCTTCGGAGCTGGCCCAGCTGGGTTGACGGCAAGCTGAAACATCTCGCTCAACGTACTGTTTCTTCATTCGATTTAATTTGGTATATTTGTTTATCCAAACATGATCTTATAATGTACTTGCGTATTATTAGGAAGTAGAGTAATAAGAGCCCCACAGTAACGAATATCCAATTGTTGATAATAAATTAATGTAGGACAGTACGTTTGGTTAGATTTTGTCCACGAACCAACAACAAACCCCAGCTGTGACTATGCTTGGCGGTTGATGTTATTCCGATGAAATGGAAGTTTGTAATAGCCTAGCCTATATAATTATTTATTAAGTTAAACAAAATACGGAAAAGTGGCAAAATTGGGGAGCCCAGTCCCATATAGAATTATCACCATTTAAAGTGTTATTCCTAAAACGCGAAATACCTACAACACGAGGGGCAGTGCCGCCCCTAAACTCGCGTTATAGGAGGATGGACTGTATGTGTTTATAATGGTTATGTTGGATGTGTTGCCAGTGCGTATGTTAACCCTCAAGCCGCGGGGCACGGCATATGTCGGCCGAGAGAATAATGGCCACCCTGCGGTGCCCGACATATGTCGGAAAGGATTTTGAGCATATTATCGGCTCTGAGAGAGAGTCTACGCATTGGGAGTACAAAGGAGTACAAAGGAAATCAAGCAACAACAGATCTAGTGACCCTTCTAGGCTGCTTGTCCTCCAAAACACTGAGGATCAAGTGTCCAAACAGTGGTTTAGAGTGGGTAAGGGAACATTGGAAAGGAACTACTGCCCTGGGACTAATGTCCATGGCAGGATTAGGAAGTTAGTAGGGGTCAGATCGGTTAGTAACTGAGGGGAGGATAAAATAAAGTTATTAATTTATAAACGCAGTCAGTCGCAGGTTTGATGCGAGATATTTGTCTAGGCGAAGTTTAACCCTCCAGCCCCGGCTATGTATTATATATATATTCCTCGAAACCCGGGTGTTTTGGCCGAAAAACGTCTAGGCTAGGCTACCGTATATTCGTTAATCAGACTGCTTCCCGCATTCCCGCGCATCCCCAAGCGTAGCTGTGCTATTTACCTGTAGAATGGCATTAAGTAGAGCTCTCCTAAGTCAACTGGTTGAGCTGTGATGATGATTTCATTGGAGATAACTTTATGGCCAAAACAGCCACTTTACACCACTTTTCGCTACTTAACAACAATATACAGGCACACACGAACAAGCGATGCTCTCCTTCTTGTGGCCGGAGATGCGGGGCGTCGGTCCAGCCGGCTGTTTTTTACATGCGTCGGACCGACGCCTCGCACACGAAGCTCACAGGCTTTCAACCACTGGGCGTTCAAGAGGCCTTCCGGGTACCTGTTATATGCTTTTTTATGGGCGTTCAAGAGCACTTCCGTGGTGAGAGGGTTAACCCTCCAGCCCCGACAATGTATATATATATATTCCTCGAAACCCGGGTGTTTTGGCCGAAAAACGTCTAGGCTAGGCTACCGTATATTCGTTAATCAGACCTGCTTCCCGCATGCCCACGCATCCCCAAGCATAGCTGTGCTATTTACCTGTATAATGGCATTAAGTAGGGCTCCCTATGTCAACCGGTTGCGCTGTGATCACGATTCCATTGGAGACAACTTCACCGCCAACACAGCCACTTTACACCACTTTTCGATACTTAACAACAACATACAGGCACACACGAACAAGCGACGCTCACCTTCTTGTGGCCGGAGATGCGGGGCGTCGGTCCAGCCGGCTATTGTCGGCTGTTTGCCGACATGCGTCGGACCGACGCCTCGCACACGAAGCTCACAGGCTTTCAACCACTGGGCGTTCAAGAGGCCTTCCGGGTACCTGTTATATGCTTTTTTTATGGGCGTCCAAGAGCCCTTCCGTGGTGAGGAGGGTTAAAATGAATCAACGGTGCGGCAGTCTATAACATCTCGGGGAAGCCCATTCCATAAGTGTGACAACTCGATTGAAAGAAGAAATTCCTTAGCTTCGTGTGAGTTAAAAGATTTACCAATAATTTTGGCAGATCAGCCGTTTCCCCTTCCCGCGTGTCATTATATTGGTCGATAGTGAAGTATTCTTTACTAAAGTCTCATATTGTCGATGCCTTTGATGATTTGTGAACACGTTGAATTAAGTCGCCCCTTAATCTGCGCTGGGTTAACAGGAAATACAGTAAGGAGCTCACATAGGAACGTTGTTTTCAATAGAACGAGTTTCGCTTATAGAATGACCGACCTCAAATATTGTTTTCCAAAATTTTTGTTAGGAACTAATGTTGATCATATAGAACGATTTTCCGCCATCAAAGTATCGTACGCCTTCCTGACGGAAATTAACCCGCTTACAGTGAACATTGAACCATATTGAGGCCACCAAAATGCCAGCCGATCACATAGAACGAAATCACATAGAACGGCCTCGTTTTTCGACCAATTTCTCGTTCTATGTGAGTCCCTACTGTGAGATTTTAATTCTCTACGACGCTCCTCGTATGGTTTGTTCTTTAGGCTAGGTTATCCTTTTGGGTAAACTCTACGTTGAACTCGTTCTAGCTTGTCTATAATCTTTTTTGGTAATAAGGGCAACCAGGATTGAACGCAGTATTCCAGAAGAGGGCGGACTAAGGAATTTGTGTAAAAGGGTTAGGATAATGTCTTTAGATTTATGAGGCTCAAAATGAACCTGCCTATAAAGCCAATTTAATGTTGTTTGGCCTTTCTTAACAACGTTCTGAAATCATTGTTGACATCGGTTATTTAAGGTTTACTTCGATATTGTTTACTTTACTCCCAGATCGGTTTCTCTGTTTTACATTTCTTAAGCTACTCCCAGATCGGTTTTCCCCTTTTTCTCTGGCTCACATCTCTTAAGCCTGAGGAGTGCCCTTTCACTCAAATAGTTTGCATTTTCTCATTTGTGGTATCCGATATGATAGTTACTTTTCATTTATCCGCATGTGGAAAACTCATTGGTCAAACCTTTGGGCCCAACATGAACGAACTTTTATCTAGATTGTATTGCATATCGTCAACTTGTTCTTTTTTGAGAGTACGCTATTCGCTAATTTTTTTGTATCGTCAGCAAATTTTGAGATTGTAACAGGTGAGACCTCATCTATGCTCGTTGATGTAATTAGAAAAGAGAATTGGTCCTAGTTACCGATCCCTGGGGTACCCCGCTACTTACATTGGTCCATTTAAGATGCCTTTACCGTTTCATGACTACTCTTGTGCTTTCCTGTAGTCCTTGAGCCAATTTTCTATCCACTTTTTCCAACACACCGTCTTGGTAATTCCCATGCGCTTTTAGTTTTAGCAGTAAACATTTGTGGGGAACTTTTGTCACAAGGCCTTCTGTAAAATCCAAGGTACAGTATATAATATCTTACAGCTTTACTCTCATCGTAGAGGTTGAGGATATCGTGGAAGAAGTCTAAGAGGTTTTGTTAAACAGGAACGACAGTAACGACAGTGAGGACAGGGAGGACCGATAGGCGGGCTCTGACCGTTCTGGCACGGCCCCCCAGTGCCGCGACTGCCACTACCTCTGCCACATTCCACACCC